>OY728155.1:866883072-868139322 GCA_963277665.1 Viscum album | reverse complement strand
TTATATAGATAATCATATTCAATCTCACTTACTAATTATAATTTTGTAAAAGAAATGAATGTGAAGAAATAAAAATGATAAACCAGTCTGTTTTAAAAGTCATGAGATAAATTTTTTCAATATATGATCATGTAGATTATAAAGATATTAATAATATGATTACAGAGTATAAAAATTTAGAACAAAATAGGGAGGAAGAAATCCCCTAGCTATTCTACTTTCTAGGACTCTGCCTCCGAGAGGTGATGAGAAGATGATCTACGATGGTCTCCTACTTCTCTACTCTCATCATCTCGTCCAGAGAATGAGTCGAATGAGTGGTAAGTGAATGAATTTCCCATATAGTGCTATCCCATTTACTGCTACTACTCAAATTTAAAATTTTTGTTGTCTTTTCATTGGTCACCCATGCTTTCCACTATCATTCAGTTGTCCTTCACTTTGAACTTTCACAGATGCATTTTTTCACTACATCACTTGTCATTTTAACCCTTCCCTTGTAAATAAATTCTTAGAGTTGGTTGGGATGTATTTAGATAATTTCTGGGTTCCTACATGTATGTGAAAAATGAGTACAATGAGAAAAATTTTAAAAAATTGAAAACAACATACTTCTACACTTAATTATTATCACTTATTTAAATTAATGTTAAATAAATAATTTAAGTTATTGTTTAATTTATTTTATTTTGTAAATAAATTTTATTAATTATTATTTTTATTTAATTAACACTATAAAAATAACTATAATAATACAATATTTTAAGATTAAAAGTAATTATATAATTTAGTTAATTATTTATTTTATTAAATATAATTACTAAATATTATTTTAATTAATAAATTTAATATTTTTATTATAATTATTATCATTATATTAATGTGTTTATTTTAAATTAAATTTATTGTATTAGTTATTTTAATTTTATTTATATATTATGATTATTAATATTTTAGTTTTATATATTTTAATTAATTAATTTGTTTATTATTATTATTATTATTTTATATTATTATTATATTTTTAATAGTCCCCCAAATTTCCCTGATCTTCAGAGCATGGAGAGAGTTCATATTTCATAAATATATCCACAGGTCAAAGGCTCTCCTCAAAGGAATAGCGGCGACAAAATCTCCACATCAAGATGTAGTTTTGGGTATATTGCAATAACATACAAACAATAGCTCCTCCTCATGGTGTGGAACTATTTTGAATTTCCATTCATAGGACATCACGGTGGATGTTACAGTTTATGTGGTCGTGACAGCTCGAGTAGTAGCGGCTTGTCATCCATATGGTTCCATGGGTATGTGGCAGTTCGACATTCCTCACAGCGGTGAGTACTCCTCAAATCTGCGAATGGAGGGGATTTTGGTTCGTTCTTCAATTTAGTGTGGTTGGTCGTTGGGTTTCAGATTTATGGTTTCTTCCAAGGGGTTCGGATTTGGAAACTAGGTTTATATTTCCTCTATTCCTCATTGCGATGTATAGAGTTGGTCGAACAAGATCTGAAGATATAGAGTGGAATGGGCCATTGAGGGGTGAAAGGTATATTTTTCTATGTATTGTGGAGTAGTTGATATATAGTGGATGGAGTGATTTCTAGCATTGAAAAGACTGAAACTTTATAATGGTGAAAGTGTGAATTTTTATGGAATGGTGGAAGTACGGATGACCAGTGAGGCAAGGCACCGAAAGATTGAATGAGTCATCATTGAAGATGTAACAGTCATAGGGGAGCTGGAGGAGAATAATGGCATTGGATGGTAAAGGGTGACGATGAGTGGTGTCCCACTGGTGGCTAGGTGTTAGAATGAGGGGAGGTGGCAAGAATGGTGGGAAATGGTGTTTGGGAACAGTAATGGTGAGATAAAATTAATGTTGAGCCAAGGACAAAACTTTGATTAAAATTTGACAAAGTGGAAAAAAGTATCACCATAAAAAATTCCAAGACTATCAAATAATAAAAACAATGACACATTACACAGTGAAGGAAACAGTGAGTCACATGACTCACCATTAGTTTTAAAAAATTATTGAATTTTGGAAAAAAGGTGAAAATTGTGAGTGGGGCTCACCGTTGTGAATTTTGTAAAAGAAAGAAAAATAAAAAAAAATTATCTTCTCACCAAGTTAAATTTGTCTTATGAATATGAATTAAATAAAAAATAATAACAATTCAATTATTTAATTTTTATTCGAATTTACAACTAAATTGAAAATAAAGTTAAAACAATATAATTATAAAAAAAAGTAGAAAACCATAATCTCAAAAGACATAAGTTAAAGATAAAAACATTGTATTTAAAATTTGGGTAAATATTTATTTAATTTAACACATTAAATATAAATAATTAAAGTAATTATTGAGATTAAATTATATACATGAATTGTAAATTATGATTAAATTATATCAGAAAAATATTAAATTAAATATAAGTTAATTAAATGAAAATAAATTGATAAACTGATTATGTAAAAAAAATCAAAAATTATTAATCAATGAAGAAAAAACATATATGGATAAATTAGAAAAAATATCCTAAAATTAAAAAAAATTGTTATATATTTTAAGGAATATTAACGCAAAATTAATTATAAAAAATTATTAATTAATTAATTTAATTTTATATTTACAAAATTAAAATTATTTAGTAAAAAGTGAAAAATAAATAATAAAATGATTATAATATTAACTAAAAATGAGGCAAAAATGTTGAATTTAGAGCCACATCATATTCCCTGGAGACTGTATTAAAAGTAATAACAACCACATCTCTAGAATAAGTATAACTACTTTTCACCAACATACATCTACGGGAGGAAGGATCAATCCGAAGAGGTATGGCTCAGAACAAATACAAAGGCCTCATTTTTAACAAAATTTCGAGCATCATGAACCTTACCAGTAGGTTTTTCAACAACCCAAAAGAGATTTGAAGTCCAGGAATCAATAAATAAACAAAAGGGGAATCCTAAACTAATGGTAAAATGAAAAAGTGATTATATTTTGAAACAAATTATTCTTAGAAAATATAATGGGCTGAAGAGTCAAGGCACATAGTTGATGGATCTAATGATGAAAATGAACCAGATTTATTCCACCCACAATGAAATAGAATGTAAGAATTATTGAATTATTCCCTCCCTAACCACACCAAATACAAAGTGGAATCATAGTGCTCTCACATTATTGGTAGATAAGAAAACAAGTGATTGAAGTGTTCCCAGTAGTCCATTAAGATTCACCCAGCCCCAGGATATTCCCCCATCTTCACCAGTCAATGGGAAACCAATAGAGAAATTAAAATGTTAGAATCAAATTTATAAAATTAATATCAATACCCTTCCTTTTCCAAATATATTAGTTCAAATAAAAAAAGATATCTAAATAGGTGATACAACACGTGTTATTGGTAACATTCAAGCGTGTTGCAATAAACATCACCCATATTGAGGCTATTAAGAAAATACCAAGTTATTATAAATTCATAAAAAACATTGTCCCAATCGAAGTGGTATTAAGGGAAATGAGAGGATCAATCTAGGAAGGAATGTGACAGTAATTTTTATACTAACTCCTAAAATTCCAACAAATTAAAAAGATCCAGAGACATTCACCATCCCTTGTACTGCATGGGTGTTAAACTATTACCATGCTTTATGTGATTTTGGAGAAACAATATATGCGATTCCACACTTTTTATTCCCTTTCTAACAGGTTTGTGACTTTAAAATGATGATAATAGTGGTGAAATTTTATAATATAGATACAAAATATCATGTTTGAGTTCTTGATGATGTACTTTTTTGGGTAAGATACACAATATTTTCAGTAGATTTCTATGCGATTAACATGTAGGATGATAGGGTAAATTCTTCCGTTCACATTATCATTGGTAGATCCTTCCTCAAAACGAGAAAAAAATTTCATTGCTTTTAAAATTTACATGGAGGTTGGAGATGAGTTTATGATATTAGATTTTATTGTCTCCATGAAGTATACCTTAGAGGAGCATTCTACATTTTTATCTCACATTTTGAACAACCAATTAAAAACCCACATATTTTGATTATACTTTACTTTGAGAGAATACAATAATTTGTTCTACTTCTATTTCTATGAAAATTTACACACCTATTTTCATTTCACAACACCCTATTATATTTTATTTTTTATGGGGATTCATATTCTGATTTTAATCTTATTCACTATGATTATGACCTGACTGTTGAGTATGCTTATGGATTTGAATCAATATTATATAATTTTGATTATGTATTTTCAAATACATATGTTCATTATGAAAATATTTTAGTTCCTTCAATGTATTTATATATACATAACACCCTACAATAGAACTCAATCCACTACAACAAAATCTAAAATAGTAATTCTTATTGAGTTGTGGGAGATTACATGTTATAATGGATGAAAATATAAATTTTGAACATGAATAATAACTTTTGATGATTTTTTGGGTGAACATTAGAGAAATAAGATGGAACTTGACAAACATATATTGTATTATCCACTTCATTTTCATGTAAACAATTCTTTTCAAGGATGGGGCTAAACTAGTTAAGAAGCCACAAATAAGACTTAATATAACTTTTCTATTAGTTTTCAAAAAATAATGTGAATTATTTGTTGATTTATATATCATTTATCCCACTTCAGATTCATTGTGGTTGATCCCTATTCAGGTAGTTTGTATGAAAATTGGTGTTTCCATTGTTTGAAAAGATTGAGAGTAGTTAGTTCAAAATAAGGTTAAAATAGTTGTTGTGTGTCTATTGATTATTGGAAACTAAATCAATCCATTTGCAAGGATCATTTCACCTCTGTTTTATTAATCAAATGCTTTAGAGACTATCTTGGAATACAAAATATTGTTTCTTTAATGTATTTTCTATAAATTTTTATGAGTAGAAAAACTTCACTTATCTATTAGGTAAATTTTCTTACCGAAGGATTCTATTTAGAATTTCTAATGCCCAGGTGCCTTTCAAAGATGCATGGTGAGTATTTTCTTTAAAATTTCATGAAGACCTTCACTAAGGTATTTATGTATGATTTTATAGAGTATGGAGTTTTATTTATTGATTTTTTCTTTAGTTTGGGAATGGTGTTGAGTCATTGTATTTATAAGAATCTAGTATTGTTCTTCTGAAAATTGTAATTTCATGGAAGAACATGACATTATCGAGTGGAATATAGTGTCAAAACATAGAATAGACGTTGATATATCTATGTTAGAAATTATTTCATCCATGAAATATCCTTCAAATGTGCATAATGTTCGATAATTCCTTAGCCACACTAGTTTTTATCGATGTTGCATCATAGATTTTAGTAAGATCGATCTATCCATATCTAGATCACATAAAAAATAATACATATATTATTGATGATTCAAACTGGGTTTCATTTGATGTGCTGACCACTCCACCGATCATACATCCCCAATGGTGGGAGCTTCTTTACGAGGTTATGTATGACAGGTTCAAAATTGTGGTTGGAGTTTTTTTGTCTCGGAGGGTGGAAGGTCATTCCCATGTGATTTCTTATTTTTCAAATAATTTTGATTAAAAAACTTACACCACAATATAAAATGAGTATCTTACTATTATATTCAATTTAGATAAATTCCATTCATGTTTATTATTCTCTAAATTAGTTTCTTTTTCTAACTATGCAGCTCTGAGGTACCACTAGATTAATCCGTATTCAGATCCTATACTTATCTGATGAATTATCCTTCTTAATGAATTTTATATCGAGACAATGGATAATAATGGTTCATAGAAATTGGTGGTGGATCACATGAGTAGGATTAATGAAATAGTATAGCATGAAACCTTGGATTAGGTTCTACTTCAAGACAATTTTCATGATAAGAATCTCAATTTAATCTCTGGTACGAATCCTTTGTATGCAGCTTAAGTGAACTACCATGGTTCCTTTGAAATTCCCATAAATTTAAAAAAATGTCAAGTAAAATTTTTAAATAGTGATTCTAGGTTTTATGTGTTAGATGATCCCAACTTGTGGATTATGTGTAGTGACCAATTCATTTGGGTATTTGTTCACAATCATTAGTTTGAGAATACTTTGATTTTTTTCATACACATGATTGTACAGTACATTTTGGACCCCAATGGATATCTTGAAATGTATTATACACTTTATTTGATAGGTATGGAATGTTCCACGACGCTAATGTGTATTTATGTCATGTTCACATACCCAAAACATTAGAAACATTTCAAGGAGGAATGAGATTCACTAACAACCCCTATTATTTTGTGATATTTATGATGGTTGGGGAATTTATTTTATTGGTCCTTTCCCATGTTTATTTTTCTTCTAGTTAATTTGCATTTTTGTTGATTATATTAGAAAATGGGTGTAGGATAAGACCACTAGGACTGATTCTTGTCATGTTGTAGTGTATTTTGTAAAGGATTAAAGTTTCTACAGGTTTGTAGTACTAAAGGATATCATTAGTCACTATGAGATACTCTTTTTCATCCAAAATTTTTATTACCAACATAAAAATTATGATGTGACACACAAAAATTCTATACCATACCACCCCCAAAGAAATGGCCAAACTGAGGTTTCAAATTGGTAGTTGAAACAAATTTTGGAGAAAATCATACATCCGAATAGAGAGGATAGAAGAAATCACTTGGATAATGAATTTTGGTATTAAAATATGGAATAAAATACTCCCATATTTATCTACTCCTTTCAAATAATTTTTTGGAAATCATTTCATCTTCTCGTGGAGGTTGAGCGTCATGAATATTGGGATATAAAGAAACACAACATGGATTTAGCCCAAGTTGGAGATCAAAGGAATCTCCAAATTGAAGAGATTGAAAAGATTTTATTGTCATAATTTATAATTTAAGTATATACAAGGAAATATAAAAAGTGTATCATGATAGAATAGTCCTAAAAATGGAGTTTCATGTTGGAGATAATGACCTTCTCTAAATATTGTGAATCAAGTTGATACCGAATAAGTTGAATTCTTGATGGATTGGTCCTTATGATATATATAATATTTTTCCTCTTGTTGCAGTGGATATTATAGGAGTGGTCACAAGAAAGTGATTTACAGTAAATGGGAAACATTTTATGTAGTACAATGAACAAACTCCCACCCATGTAGTGTATTCCATCACACTACATAACCCCATCATCACTTAAGAATATCATTATATTCCTCACCATTTCAATTTTTTTATTATTGATCCTATTTAAAATTTTACATTTTATGTGCACATATCATCTCATAAATTCACATTAAGTATAAATAAAATATTTATGTGGGGGTATGGGACAACATTTTGGGGTAGATTCGTTTGGTTTTTCATTTGTTTGTGAGTTATCTATTAATTAAAAAACACAATGTAACATGGTCTGTTTGATGTGGAATTTTTTTAAAAGTTCATTTTTATCATGTTATTAGTGATAAATATTTTATCCTCAAGGTTTTATTTTTATAAAAAATGAATTCATCGTTTATTTGATTGGTTGTGTTATTATAAATCAATTTATATTTTGAAATCATTCATTATGAAGTTTTTTCATGGTAAATTGTGTCCTTGATTTCTCCATATAAATTTTCACACAACTAATAGATGTGAAATTTTTCCTACTCAATTGATGTTTTAACCAATTTAGTTAAAAAAATCATCTTATATCAATTATTGATCTCTATGGTCATTTCTCTTCCGATCGCTTTCATTATAGTGCTGAATTTACCTATTTAGGTATACTTGATATATTAAAGTTGTACACCCTTAAAATTTTTGAAAAATAATTCAATATATATATATATATATTTATGAATAAAGAGGGAGTAATGAAATGTGAAACATGTGGGGATATCTTGGTTGGGAGCTTAAGGTTTAAAATTTGAGACTTCTTACGTTAGTGGGTCTTGAAATTTGATTGCAATAGAATGTAGAATAGGTTTGGTGGAATGATCCTAAGTAAGAAGAATTTCTTTAATTGACATGAATATATTGAATAAAGTGTGTAGATATGATCTTGAAATGTTTTGAACACACACATGTTGTGAATTAGTGGCACAATAGACCCATGACTTATTTCACTATGATTAGTGTCATTAATCTCAATAGATTTGTAGTTGGGGATTGGCTTAGTGGTAAGTAACCCATAATACTACATGGAAAATGGGGGTTCAAAACCCATGGGGCGCATGTTACTGTAGAAGTACTGTAGCAGCGGCGACACTGTTCATCAGCGGGAACTGTAGCGGCGGCAGGGCACTGTGGCGGCAGCGATACTGTGTGGTACTATAGCAGCAGGTTACTATTCACAGAATTCGAATTGGCCTTAGAATTTGGGCCTACGGGCTATGTAATGGGCTACAATCCCACTGGGCCTTCGGGCTATGTAATGAGTTTCCCTCTACCTAGTTAAAAGATGTCTTTTCTTTGATTTAATAATAAAAATGAGGCTTCAGCCCCAACCTTTTAAAAAAAATTAATCTCAATAGATTTTGTTTTTATACAATTAATTATATATTTATTTTAAAATTTATTTACATTTACCCTTGATGGTATTCATACATTTCATATATTTCCACTATCTATTGGGAAATATTGACATGCATATCTTCTAAAAAATAATTAGAATATATGATATATGTCTTTTCCAATGAATGGAAATGGGTAAGTGTGAGGGATTTAATAAAACGAATTTTTGTTGAATATTTTATAGAAAATTAATTACATAATTTACATATATTTTTGTAGATATTTATATTTATAAAATATTTTTCATTAGATCATTCATCGACAAAATTGATGAAAATTTCAGTTCTGAACCTTTCAAGTGAACTATAGTATTTCAAACATAAATAATTCTATATATATTCTTTAAACATAATTATTTGTGAAAGTGTTACTCCATCAATGGGATACAACTTTAATTTAAGACATTTTATATGTATCATTAATTTTATTAGAATAAATGGTTAATGAATTTAAATCTATATTGGACTCTCCAGATTGGAAACAAATTCCAAATTTGGCCCATATATACTACATATAGGCTTGGATTGCACTAAAATTTGGAAATAAAAAAAACATAATTCTAAAAAAACCATCCTTATGAATGTAACACTAGTTTATAATTTTTTGTTATCAAGAAAGGTCGTTAATTATGGATTAATATATTTTTCTGAATTTCCCCATTCACATTTTAATCCTCTTATAACCCAAGCCTCCCATGCACTCTATAAATTTTTAATTTTCTTCTTTATAGGGGTTGGTACATTAATAAGGAAGTTTATGGACAATGAAAAGTGGTTCCTTTTCAATTGACCAAGTATTTCAAGAGGTGCATTGCTTGAAGAAATGATCCCTTCATTAAAGCCTTTTTCTTTTTATTCACATTTAAATGTTTGTGTTTTAATAAAAAAATCCCTAATTTTTCTTCCAATTATTCTGTATTGTTCAACATTATTCTTCCCAACTAATTATCGTTGACCTATATATCTATAGTATAAATGTGATGGGTTTATACCCTTTCTAAAAATTTTCACATGAAAACTAATTCTATGATGAATGCACCACCCATGAAAGAATAATTTTTCTTATTAGTTGATCTAATTTTAAACTTCTTCAATTACATATTTTTAATGCATTAGATATTATAATTTTAAACTTCTTCAATTACTTATTTTTTCATGATAATTGTAGATAAATTCAAATGTTACTCATTCTTATGCACGACCTATTATCTCCATGATTGTAATGTATTTAATTTTTTATAACTATCGTTCATGATTGTTTTTAAAATTATAATTAATGTATAAAAATTATAATTATTTCATGATTATTATTTTATATATTTTGGAATAATGGCCTCTTTGATCATAGTCAACCTATTAAAGTCATTTGGGATATATGGATTGAATTGCATCCAAATATCTAAAGTGAAATTAATTAATTTAGTAATTTTATAAAAGACAGTATTAAAAAAATTAATGGAATATTTGAATTTAAAAATCTTCTCAATTATGTATAAATTAACCTAAGTTTATTATTTACAATGATAAATAATGTACTTGGCAAGTCAAACTCAAGGTAACCGACATTCTTCAATAAAAATAATTTAAAAATATCATCTTAACTCAATATTTTTCCATATCCATTTTTTATTAATAAAATTTAATTTTTTTATATTATCCTATGACTATTTAAATTCATTTTATCCATGTTTATATTTTTATACCAGGGTTTGAAAGGAATCTTTTTTATGTTTTCCAAATGAGGTACATTTTGACTTTTCTGAAATATGTATGAATGGAATACTTTTAACTAATATGATAAGAATGGATCTTCCCACCCCCATGACTAATATTTTATTTGAATATTACTTTATAATTTTAAACATCACTTTTAAAAGATAATTATTCTTTTTTAATTACATAATTTATTTTTAAATAAATAATTTATTAAGTGTAATGCTCATTTTGTCAAGAATATTATTATAGAGTAATGATGAAAATTAAAGATTTCATGTTTTATGGTTATCGGGGATTATTTATAAGGATGGTTCTATTATAAACCAATGGTGGGTGAGCCCATTATAGTTCTCTAATGCACTGGGTAATGTGAAAGAGTTTTACGACTAGGTCTCTCCTAACGGATTATAGGAATATATAATGATGGTTATTCAAATTGTAAATAATATTCTTATTTCAATTGTCACTATGATAGTTACACCAAGTATAACTATGATGATTAATCCATTTAAAAATAATAATGATATAAAAATGATTCCAAATGATACCTATATAATTTTTTTATTCTTCTTATGTGTTTTTATTGAAATATTTTCTTTTTACATGGTAAAGGTAAGTATATATTACTTTATAAGGTTCAAATGTATAACTTTGTGAAAAAGTAGTTATGAGGATTATTTTTTTAGAGAATCCTTTATAGGTTGTATATTTTCCTTTAATAATTTTTTGAAATATGTTATGATAAGTTATGGGTAGTGAAATTAATTTCATAGTTAATAAACTATTTATTTCAATCCCAATGTATATTTTTTATGAAATAATTTACGATAAGTTATGTGTACACTTTTTAATATGTTGGTCTATAATTTTATATGTTTTGACCTAACACAAAAAAACATAAACCTAAAATATATTTCGGAATATATGAAATTAAATTTTAATTTATAGTTTCTAGAATATGTAATATTTAATGGTCGGGTTCTTATATATATAACATTGTCTTACCCTCACTGATCTTCAGTGTACCCTTAATGAATTTTATATTATACTTAATTAACTATTTTTACCCATATATAACAAAATTTTCCAATTAATTAACCTTTATAATATTTAATTTACCCGTAAATAACATTTATACCTTTACTTAACTTTTCTCTATCCTTATATAACTTTAGATTAAAATTATATAAATTCATTTTACCCTTACTTATGTTATGTTTAAACATATATATATTTAGTTCACCAATAATTTTTTTACGCTTACATAACTTTACTTTACCTTACATTACCAATTCACGTTTCATTTTACCCTTACATATCTTTGTCTTGTCCTATCATAACATTTATCAATCCTTTCATAAATTTATTTTTCCCTTACATAACATTGGTTTAACATTGAATTATTTTTACCCTTTAATAACAATATTTTACCTAAAAATAAATTTTTAAACCTACTTAAATTTATTTTACCCATACAAAACATTTACAAGTTTCTATTTACCCATAGATAACTTTATTTTACCCATTATGACCATCTATTTACCATTACATTACATTTGTTTACCTTTATAGAAAATTGTTTTATCCTTACATAACTGCTATTTACCCATACATAACTTTATTTTATCCTTACACAACTCTTTTATAATTAATTAACTTTATTATACACTGACATAACATTAGTTTACCCATACATTACTTCTTTTTTCCCTTAATTAACTTTAGTTTACCATTATATAACCTCTTCAAGATTCTATTTAACCTTACTAATTTTTTTTCAACCTTACATAACTTATGTTTACCCTTACATATTTTTTTGTTTTTTTAATTTCATACCTCTTTAATTGAATTTCATTTTAAATAAAATTTGTTTAATTATTTTATTTATATATTATTAAACATTAAGTTAAAATTTAATTTAATTTAATTTTTTTATTTTTATTTTATTACTCATGTTAATGTATCAAATATATTTTTTAGTATATGAAAATTAAATATTATTTAATAATTTTTTCATATTTTCTAAATAATTAATCAATCCATGTAATTATTGGTACTTTAATTTCTCTTTTTGAATATATGGGTGTGTGTGTAATTTAATTTAAAAAAACATAATTTTTAATGTTTGTTATAGTCAATATTATTCAATTTTATTAATTTTATATTTTTATAATTATTATGATCAATATATTCATTTTTATTAATTTATTTGTGGTTATAATTCATGTAATTAATGTTATAGATTCAATTTTTAAAATATCATTGAAATTTGTTCAATTATCATTATTCATTTGTAATGTTACTTCATTTATTATTATTTATTCAGTTTTGAAAAATTATAAGTTTTTAAGATTTCTCAAATTCTTTGATTTGTTAATATTTATTTACAGATAAATATTAACCATGTTTTAATATGATTAATGTGTTTTTAATTTATATGATAAATATTTATTGAATTTTATTTACTAAGGATTAATATATATAAATTTTTTTAAATTAAAGAAATTAATTTATTTAAACACATTTTTTAATATTATATATATTTTTATACATCTTAAAAATTAATGTAATGAATCTATTTTCAAATATTTTTATTATCTGGTAATTTTTATTTATTAATTTTTTAATATTCTTTCAGTTAATAATAATGATTCATTTTTAATATTTACTAATATTGATATTTTTGTGGATATAATAATTTTATAATATTTTATTTATACATATTTATTTATTATTTTTAAATGTTTTAAGTATGTTTTTAATTTATTTTCCTTAACATTTATAATAATATTTTTGTAAATTATAAAAATAAATTATTTATTTTTCATTATGTTTTAGAATTTTTAATATGTTTAAAATGTGTAAAAATAATTTATTTAAATACGATTTTTATAAATATTTTTCATATAAATAGTTAATATTAATCATTTTTATTAACTTTTCTATGTAAATATTTAATATTATTTATTTAATCATTTTAAGTGTTTATTTGTGAATATAATTTTTTTAAATAATTTATCTATTTTTAATATTGATTGACTCCCTAATTTTTGGTTACTTTTTAATATTTATTAATCTTTTATTTATTACAAATTTAGTGATTTTTTAATATTTATTTATATATTTTTAATTATTAAGTTTTAATATTTTCAAAATGATTGAAATTTTTATATTTAAATCATTTAAATGAAATTTAAATCATTTAAATTCATTTTAAATAATCTATTGGTAATTAAAATATTTAATACATTTCATTTTTACTAATTTTATTTTTTATATAATTTCTATTCATTTTATTATTTTTACTTTTTTTGTTTTTTTAGTGCTCATAAATGTTATAATTAGTTAGCACTATGAAATGACTAGAAAAAGTGTTATATATCAGTGCTAAAAATAAGCATTGACAAATTCTACTTTTGTCAACACTGATAAATTATAAGTTTTGTCCGAGCTAAAAAAGTGCTGATAAAAGTGTTATTTATTAGCACTTTTATTTTTTCACTGATAAAATCACTATTATTTTATCTTTCTGTATTTTTTGATAAAACACTTCAACCGTTTTATAAAGTAACCCTGATATCACATATTCCTCGCACCACATTAAAGATTTCATGGAACTGGTGATCTTTTATTGCAAAAGTCAATAATTTTGGGTAAATCAAACATTAAATCCAAATGTATGATTTTCTAAACTATTTTAATAAGTGAGAGTGTCCCATTTAATTGGTTATGTGGTCCTCCACCTCCTAGTATATGTTATTCATCCATTCTCATTTTCCCAACTACATGTTTCCCTATGCCAATTCACATAGGTTGTGGGCATGATTCCTAACACATTTTTTGGTTTTATCATGGTCTCATTGTAGATTCCATTGACCTAGAAATATAAATATATACTTTGATATATTATATATGAAATCACTATTTAAATATTAATTTAGATCTCAATCGTCTCAATCCTCAAATCTTTCTCCTGTTGTTGACCATCAAAATTATGCAGGTGAGAAGAATTTTCTTTATTTTAATCTGTACTTCTAAATTTCACTAATCTTTTAAGATAGACATTGAATATCTGTAGAGTTTCCCATTTCGATCCCAAAAATCATTACATGAAAAAGTTGTTCAATGATATCATGTTATTCTTTTATATTCTAATTCATTATTTAAATGACATACTTTGAATCTGTCTCTTTCACTATTAACATTATCTAAAATGCCTCCAAATTTTTAATATGTGTAAAATTTCATCAACCCCCCGACATTATAAATTACATTTCTCATCTCAAAAATTGAATAATACCATGTTTTTAACGTAGAAAAATTTATTTATTTTTTGACATGATTATATTTCTTATTTTCTACCATCATCCTCTGAGAATTAAATTAAATAAAATATTTACATCAATAATTAATTTGTTTTAATACATGCTTTCATAGTGTTATAGTATTATATATACCTTAATTGTTATCACATTTTATAATTGTATAGGATTATTGTGAATACTGTTAGTGACTGTGAGTGAATTATCTCCCTTGATGAATCAATTTTTAAAAATGTAATGATTTCTATTATATTATTTCTTATAATAAAAATCATAAAACATTTAATTCATATAATTCTTTGTCTTTTTATATTTTAACTACTTATTGATGGAATAATAATTTATATCAAATATTATTACTATATATGCGTATATATAAATAATATCATGTTAGGGTTTTATGGTCATACAATATATGTATTCATTTATTTTGTTAAATATGAATATTACTTAATCAAATTAGGTGTGTATCAATAAAAAATGGATGCATTCCAATTTTATGAGAAAAATGTAATGAGGATGGGTTGATAAATTTCATCATTCTTTTCAAAGATCATGGATATGAGACATATCACATGCTTTGTTCATGTTCATATTGATTTTATCCACGATTAATTATTCTAGAGGAGTTATAATAACACTTGATCTTACATAGAATAAATTAATGTTATAAATGTTGGGATAAAAAAAATGAAGAATATAATGTAGAGAGTGACTTGGATAAAACTACATTTTTGGATCATATGATATCATTTCAAGTGTGAAAAAATGAGTAATACTATATCAATTATATTAGTACAGGTGTGAACAATAATGAATATCATATTTGGGAAATGAAAATGACAATAGATGATAATATTTTGGATTCTCTTAATTTTTTTTAGAATCTAAAGAGTTATAAAAATTAATCATTTGAGGATGGTGTTACTAAATATAAATCATTTTCAACCTTTATAAATATATATAATATAAAATTTTGAAATATATGGAGATATTCCAACATGACTGATCTATTTTCTCACTTGAATGATATGCTACCATATGATAATGAGATTCCATTCCAAACATATAACACTAAAAAATTGCTACGTTTAGTGGGTTTGATCACTAAATTATTAAAATCTTTTCCAAATTATTCTATATTGTTTGTCATGGATAATTAATAACCTAAACAATTCCCAAAGTGTGTTTCCTCTTGACATAAGAATGATAGATCAAGTACTTCAACATTCATATCATACTTTCCAACCATTCCATGGTTTTGGAACCTATATAAAAGTAAAGAGACTTCATGGAAACTGATGTGTAATGTAAATATATGAAATCAATATGATAAACTTCATCACTCAAATGGTTCTCCTTAGTGAATGAAAATTGATCATAGGTATCTTGAAATTTGAAATGCCATTAGAAACCTTCTTCTTATACTATCTATATATGGAGTTAATCCCTTTTGGTTTACAAAGTATTACTTAATGTACATGGTTAGTTAGGTTAGTAAATTATAACTTTATACATTGGTTTTCTAAAATTATAAGATACATTATGTTTTATCTACTTATATTTGGACCAAAATAACTAAGTAATGACATTGATGTTTATTTGTATATGTTGTTCAGAGATTTGAACATCGTGTTGGATTGAGGTGTTATGTTTTATGATTCTTATAGAAATAATAATTTTACATTGATATCAATATTTTACTAGATTATAAATGAATTTGTCATGTATGTAAATTTTTACGGACATATCATTTAAGAAACAAATGTTTCCCCCATTTATGAAAAGTTACGAATTTAGTAAGTTTTAAACATTCTTCAAAGACTAGGTTTCTATATAATCACATATTTCTACCTTAATAACATAAATACTGATCTTGGACAACATCATTTTATACTACTTATGAAAAAGGTACAAAACCATCATCACTAATAGGTGATCAAGTATTTGAGAAATTAAAATACATGGAAAAAAAATTTGGTAAAATAACATCAAAAAACCATATGAAAAATGATTTTAAAACGTGATCAATTTTTTTAAATTAAAATACTAGAAGTATTTTCGTGTTAGAAATTTTTTTGATGTAATGCATGTGAAAAAATGCATGTGATAATTTCATTTGAATAATACAAAATGCCCCTAAAAAATATAACATTAAGGTTAGGTTATACATGATTGACATGGGGATATAGGAAGACATGTCACCTTTTAAGGGTGAAAGGTAGATTTTCTTACATTATTTGATTAAATATTTTCAAGAAAGCGGGATATCCGTATTGTAACATCCTGAATAAAGTTAAGGTTCCATTGCGGTATTTATAAAATAAAAAAAATATCATTCCAATGAACAATTTAATGTTAATGGTTCTAAAATAAGATGAATTTCATGTTATTATACTATATCTAAGGACATTATCTTTACAATACATTTTTCATATGAATTTCAGTCATATTTTAACCAAGTTATTTTTTTCATTTCAAAGATATATGCAGTAAAACTATAGAATTGATAAACTTTTGAAGAATTGAAAAATAAATTTCTATCATATAATTTGAATTTGAGATGTTTTCATTCATATAACGTTTTATATGATGGTTCACTTGATTATCCACTTGTTTTGAGACATCTATCATTGTGGTCATGTAAATTACATATGGATTCCCCCCATTGAATAGTATATGAATATTTTTAAAGGGTATATAAAAATTGAAGTTTAATAGAAGTTTTAATTTTAATGTAACATATTCTTTTGGAAGACATTTTAATTCTATATAGGCTACCTATTTGATGTGAAAAGCATTGTTATACAAAAATATCATCACACTAGGCAGCTTGTGGGGGAATGAATATTCGGAATAAATGATTTCAATCTTACTATTAGTGAGTGGGATATGAATCACTTTTATTTTTTACATAACATTATGGAGGTTTTGGTTTATATTGAAACCTAAAAATTAATTCTTAGGAATATTATTCCATAAATGGTTTAAATTTGGATATCAAATACAGACAATTGAGAGTTTATAGGATGGTTTCGAGGCCACTTCTTAAGGAGTCAACTAAAAGTAGGTATTCAATTTCAGAATGAATTTGATAATTTGAAAGTGGAACAGGTGAATATATATTATTTAATAATAGTTATTTAATTAATGGTATTGTATCCTATACAGAGGTACATGATTAATAAAGTACCATGAAAAATAGTAGAGCTAAACTTGTGACTAAAGTGATGCATGTATCCAGTACTAGTGATAGAAAAATAATTTCTCTAGATATATCCTACATTGGATCATCAAACAAATATAGGAGTGGATTATAAATCATTCCAAGTGATAAATTATCAATGGAATTGGTTTGATAATATAAGTATAGTTAAAATGTGTGAATTGGGGTTCATTAAAGTGAATTTTGGTCTGGAAGGGTACAATGTAGAACCATTTCTAGTACAATCATAGGTATTGAATGCATTTTTTGTTCCAGATCCCAAACTTTAATGTCATCAATTGTTTTGTTATAAAGAAAAAATGTAGAAGGGTCATATTTATATTCAAATAACGATTACCCATTCAGTTAGATGTTTCAATAATTTCATGGAAGTTCTAATGTTGGTGGGGTCATGTATGTATGATGATACCACAATGATGGGATTTGAATACTTCATAAAGGGGCCAACTACCTTCAACCTTTAATGAAACAAAATGTTCAACGATCAGGTTATATATATTTTAAAAATATACATTATGTTACCTCATATTTTTATTTTTTCAATACTACATTTATGTAATCTAAATTAAATATTCATCCACTTAAATAGATAATACATTTTACACGTGATATTGTTCCTAATCCCAAGGAACCAAAAGTTTATTAACATACTGATACTCTCAATGTAGAGGAACAATAAGTTTCTTTACATTGCAATGCTACCAATCCCAATGAACAACATGTTGAAAAATTTTAATCCGAAGAAATGGAAGAAATTATATAACCAATACAAAAAAATGAGAATGATGCAGTATGGAAATGTTAACAAAATTTATTAAGGAAATAAAAAGAGACATCGAATTTATATTTCTATGTAATGAACATGGACAACCTATCAAATCCATCATGTTCATTTTCATTAGTTACATTGGGTTCACTAACTGAATGTATGTGTTGGTTGATGTAGACACATGGTACAATGTAGTTCTATTGGTTATGAAGTAATTGGGGAAGATATTATACTAAAATTATTATATATTTATTTTACTAAAACATAATATAATTAAATTTTAATTTACTTTTCATTATCCCCCGAAGAGTGTATTTGTACTATATGACTACCAAATAATATTGGTATTAATGGTCACTAGAGTAGATCATAGAGGATTTTGGATATATCATAAGAATAATAATCTTAGGGATGAAAAAGGGAATGGAAACCCGCACCGAACACATATGTATGCACACATGATAAAATAAAAAATATGGAATGCATTTATTAGTTTCTAGGTTGTGGAATCTATTTAAGTACACTGTGATTGGTAATACGTTAGTTTGAAATATAGTTATTAATCACTTTGACTAAGAATAATTAATTTTTTAAACAACAAATATGTAATTAAAATAAGAAGTTTTCAATAAAACCAATATATTCGTATGATAAAGAAGTATAGGGTATACTTTTCTTTAGAAAATGGTATGTATTTTAAATATATATTAGTAATTTTATGTTTCATGTCATAATATCATAAATATGTTACATTTTTAATATATATATTAAAAAGTCAATGTAAAAAAATCCACTACCATCCTATTTCATGTTCTATGGAAGGAGGTTCATGTAAATAAATAAGGAATACTAAAAGATGAAAACACACAAAAACTATTTTAATCATGAGTTCAAATGAAAAAATAAAAACTTTTAATGCTTTAAATAGGTATTACAAATGTATTATTACATATTGTTTTATATATTTTATCTTGTATAGGGACAAGAATCATCATTATCTATATCTGAAGAATGATTAATTTTAGTGGCCTTGAAACAGTCAGAACAATACGGCAATGTTTCAGGTATGGGAATTGGAGATCACCTCCAACATAATTTGAGAAATGAAATGCACATGAGGATAAATATAATAAAATAGAGGATATGAAGAAATAATAATCACTCAAGAACAAAAATATAATGATTTTATATAGATTCATATAGAAAGAAATTAACGAGATTAAATAACACAACAACAACCACTATAAAAATATACACCCCCTCCATTGAGGGAATCCATTCCCACCAAATGCCTTCTTTACCAGTTTTAATAAATATTTTCATAACTATTTTTTTAAATGTTTATTAGGTAGACACATATACATTTCTTATAATGTTATTCATATAGGGAAAATAATTCTAAGTAATAATTATCAACACCCACATCCCCTTATTATGAGGGGTACATTGTACAATATCCCATGAGATATTCTATATAATAAACAACATCCAAAATGTCACATGTGAGTGGTGATTCACATAACATGTAAGATTAGTGAAGAGAAACCTATTCTCCTTGATGATCTTGACTTTCAGAAAACTATACTTTCTGTTGGGAATATCATATCATGTAAGTTTATATTGTAAAAATAAATGTCAATATGGAGGTATTTCTTTCCAAATTTTTTATGTCAAAAATTAACAATTGATGAATAAAGAACTAAAATTAAAATTGAATTATATAAGTATAAATTAGAGGGGAAATGAATCTATGAATTAAAAAGAATCAAAAGGACCAAATAATTGATTGTAAATACCTTCAGAACATTCCATTACCCCAATAGTTCAACTTCATCATTTACTATTATTATATGTTCATGCAGAAAATTCATTCAATAATGGAGACATGACGATAATTTATTTTGGAAAAAAATCAATATAGAGTCTATTATAGAATTTATTTTCCTTAAAATAAATATTAAATCCACAAGCATTAATGACTGGGAGCATTAGTCGTAAATGAATACTTGAGGTGTGTGTTCATAATTTTATATCCAATAGCTGATCTATTATATTAGATATAGGAAAATACTGCTCATATTTCATTCAGGTATATATTGTATCACCCCAAGCTTCCACGATACACTTCTCTATGAATAATACAATAGCGTGTTTTGTACACAACTTCGAGTTCAAACACACACCACAACCAATCAAACTAGCCATTATAAATAGTAATACCAACTTTTTGACACAAATGAGTTTTTAAAACAAATACTATATTATTAATTAATATTTTAATCCTAAAAATCTAAGGTTCGGCCAGAGGACTTATATAATGATAGGTGTATTATTAATGGACCACATGGGGGTCTCCTGGATGTTTATATTAAGTTTAAGGACTATATAATATAAAAATTCAAAGATACATGGTAAATTCCAAACTATTTAACTAAGAGATAAATCAAAATGATAAAGTTAATACATTGACCAAAACATGTCTAAAACCTATTGGTTGAGTGGTTTTCGACCTATCCCCACATTAAAATTTAAATAATCCACTTGGAAGCCATTAGAAACTGAATATGAATTTATTATAAAATAATATTTCTAGCTTTTCCAAAGGTCACCCTCCCCCCTCTTATAAAAGAGCACTTTCACTTCTTGGAAATTCATACCTCCAATGCTTTTTGGTTCAGCCAACCCAACCCAAATATTCTCTCCACTTCCCTCAATTAAACCTAATGGCCTTAGTTTGATCATAAAGCCAACCTAAGGATCCCTTTTGATCAAATCAAAAGGAAGAACTCGTAGAAGAGGTAATGTTTCCACCAACCTCTTTCAAGTTCCTTTCTTCTTCAACTTTTCATTCATTGGAATTTCCATTCAAAAATAATAACTCAAGTATCACCTATATAATTTTATGTTATTATAAATATGGTACAACCATATTCACTATTCTATCCATCCTTTCAATGACATGTCACCATACGTGCGTACATACGGCTTACCGTCTCCACGTCGTGGTGTAATTGTTATTCAATATATTTTTATTTGGATGGATATAATAATGATGTGTAATTAATGTAAATAATAAACATAACATTATAATGATTATGTATATATGATACACCATCCAATTATATATTATTTTAATATCAAAAGAATGATATTGTCGCTCGTGCGTACGTACGTATTACCGTCTCCATGAATGTGATGAGATACATTACCCATCGTATCCATTCAAGTATAATTCTCATTTGATGATTAAAAATAATGTTTATGTACTTGATATCATTCTTTATATGAATAATATACAACCTATCCATAACAAACATATCTTATGTAACAAAACATATAAAATAAAATGAGTAAATTAACACACGAAACGACGATAATACTAAGATATTATTAACAAAGCAATGTTAAAAGATCATATATGATATAATATTATTGTATATGGTTCTTGTATAATTTAATAACAACTATTTCACCATTATACTGGAGGTTAACCTACCCTCAACCAATGAAAAGTACAATGTAAGGGTTTATTTCACAATCTCTTCATTATCCGAGGTTGTTTATACGTAATTATCTACTGGGACCTCTTTACCATTGACATCCCTGATTCTTAAAAATGTATTTCAAATAAATCTTACTATTTTATAGACTACGGTTTAAAGTCATTTATACCATTGTTTGACTTTTTATAAGAAGTTAATAAAGGATTATTTCTGGTATTTTCCAAACAAGGTCCTTTTTAACCTTCTCGACAAAATTAAGGTAAGAATGAATTTTTTTAACTTATACGGTAGGTGTGGCTATTTCTTGCCATTATAAAATCATCAAACCTTCCCTTAAAAGATTATAATAATATAGTCAATGTAAATGTTTTATTTTATAATCATGTGGCTTTTAAATGATTTCAAAAAAGGACATATTTCTCACAAATAGTTTTGATTTCATCAATTTCAACATCCTTTGATGGATTTTAAGCTTATTTGAAGTTGATTTATTTTGATACAAAACATCCACATTTTATTAAAGGTTTTGTGATATATTTTAATGTGTATGTGTGATTTTTATACCATTGATGGTTTATGGATAAAGTTTTGACATTTTCGTATGATAGTTTTAATATGAATGTTTATGTTATGTTTAAACCTGTTCATATAAGGAATGAATTGGACTTAATATGTGACGGGTGGAGCCATCTATATCTCCTTGATGAATCAGTAGGTCTAATGAGACAAACTAGTGTCTTGTCCCAAGGGCTTGACATAATTTTATTTGTAGTCTTGGTACCCGGCCTTCACAATATGGTTATGATAGTCTGGCATTATGCATTCCATCATTATGAAAGTGGTTATTGATATTGCATGTGATTATTCAACAAGTAAAATATCCATGTGAATACATAAATGGAATTATTTCATTTTATTTTTTACATGTTATACTGAACTTCATGTTTAAAAGGCTTTTGATTTAGTTATACATTGCCTTAAATGATTATTTTTATTTATGAATGTTTTTGCAATATTGTTATCCTTATTGAGCATCTGAGCTCACCCCTTTCAATGTTTTATTTTTCCCAGGATGTGAATAAGTATTTTATGAATGATCTGAAGGGATAGTATGAGGGGATATGAAGACAAGATGTTGTTTTAGTTTTTATACGTTATGATGTAATGTAAGACGCGTGAATATATCTAGTGTTTCCAAGGTTACTAAACTAATCGGTATTTTGAGATTTGATATTTTTTATCATGCCAATGTTATGTAATAATGCACTGGATCTGGGTAACTAGGGTCGGGGTGTTACAGTTTGTATTAGAGAAGGTTTATTACAAACCTTTGGAGAAATATTTAGATAAACTCTGATTATATCACATAGACCTAAGATGGACTTTGAGGATTAGTATAAAAGAACTTCCTAGAATTTTGGTATTGTAGAGTTTTTGTGAGTTTTCCGAGAAATACATCTCTATCTAGATATGAGTAGGTTGAGGAAACTCTGAAACATAGGTACCTATGGGTAAAACTCGAAAACACCACTTTGATCTAGACTTGAACGGGTACTGGTGCACTACAATGGGCCTTGCTTCACTCTTGGTTACGACACTCCCGAGGGATATGCTTAGGATAATTCTCATTTTTTACATACCATTATGAAGGGTTTATGAGTATATACTTCGTCAAATATTTTTTTTATGATTATGGACTATATCTATAAATAGTTCAATTCATGTTAAGTGTTTTAGAAGTTTGTATTTATGTATTGCGATTTATAAACAAATCTAGTGTATTCCTTTGTTTAGAAAGGGAACCTAGTGGAAGAAATGGAAACTGTATGAATTCATGAACTCCATTTAGGGATTTCCCTCCTAATCAATATAATTATAGTGGAGCTGGAGATGCAACTGGTGCTGATCAGCTAATCACTGTACTGGGACAACTCACCCAGGTTATGAATAATAACCTTACTTGTATGGAGCACCCTGATCCGCAGCGTGGAGGATCAATGATAGATCACTTCATGAGGCAACAACCATAAACATTCCATAGGGGTAAAAATCCACTAGTAGTAGAACAATGGACAAATTCCTTATATAAAATATTTCATGCCTTAGGGAGTAGCAAAAGGGAAAACGTTTTCATGGCAGTTTACCCCCTCACTAGAGATGTTGATCAACAATGGCCATTGATTCAAAACACAAAGGAAGATGATGAGGTATCGAATTTTGAATCGAGGAATTTTAAAGTTATTTTCATAGAAAAAAATTTCCTCATTACCATCGAGCAGATATGGAAAAGAAATTTCTGAGCCTGACGAAAAAGGAGGATGAGAATGTCACAAATTATGAGGCTAACATTACAAGGTTAGAAAGGTATACTACAGATTATATACATAACACAAGAATTAAGATTGATCATTTCTTTTATTGGTTAAAACGATTTCTTCATCGTGCATTAGTCTCACAATCCTTCTCATCGTACGAAGATATTGTCTCATGTGCTATCAAGAAAAAAAAGAATTATATAAGTCTTATGACTTTAAAGAAAAGAAAGAGAATAAGAGATATGATGATAAATCTGGAAATGGAAATAAGGGGAATAAGGGAAAATTTTAATATCTATCTTGTAGTAAATGTGAGTAGAAACACCCTGGTACTTGTTTAAAAGGAATGCGAGTCTGGTAAAAGTGCGGTGAAAAAGGACACCAAGCTTGTGATTTCAAGAGGACAAAATAATCTTCCGATGTTCAATACTAAAATTCTAGGGAGATGGGACATTATGAAAATGAATTTCCTAATCATCAGAGAAACATACCTCAGAAAAGGCCAAGGGATCAAGGCCAAGCTTAAGAAATCACTACTGCTGAGGTCGAAGCTCCAAAAGACGTGGTGGCAGGTAATTTAATGGATTCCTCAAGTTTAAAAAATGAATTATTTGATTTTGGATCATCGCATTGTTTTATATCTTCCTATTTTTCTATGAAAATTAGATATTTCCAATTTGTTTTATCAACAGTGTTGTCGGTTAAAACTCTTAAGGGAAGTATCATCGCAACAATGTTTTGTGAATTCTCTCCCATTAGAGTATATAAATGTTCTTTATCTGTTGATATCAGCGTCATACCTTTGATTGAGTTTGATATAATCCTTGGTATGGATTGACATTCGAACCATGATGCGATGATTTATTTTACGAAGAAAGAGGTTACAATTTTTGATGATGATGACAAGCAACATCATATCTTTAGAGCAGAATCATCACCACCCAATTCTTATGTAGATCCACCCCCAGTAGCTCCACTAAATTCAATTAGTAGGGATGAAGAGAATAAAATGACCGTGGGTGAGTAAAGTAATGTTCAAATAGAGGATGTAGCTATTGTGATAGAATTTGTTGATGTGTTTCCAGAATATTTACCTAGCCATACTCCAGAATGAGAAATTCAGGTTTCCATTGATTTAATTCCTGGATCAAGGCCCATATCAAAGACACCTTATAGAATGGACACTGTAGAATTAGTGGAACTGAAGAAAAAACTATTGGAATTGAGTAATAAGGGATTTATTCTCCCTAGTGTTTCCCATGGGGAGACCCTGTCCTTTTTGTTAAGAAAAAATATGTATCTATGTGGTTATGTATCGACTATAGGGAGATCAATGATATAACAATAATGAACACGTATCCCCTACCTCGCATTGATGATTTATTTGACCAACTGCATGGAGCTAAATACTTTTCAAAGATTGAACTTCGATTTCGATATCATTAGTTGTGTGTAAAGAAGGAAGACATTCTGAAGACAACATTTCGAACTAGGTACGAGCATTATGAGTTTACAGTAATGCCTTTTGGGAAGACTAATGCACCCTCTTATTTCATGGATCTAATAAACACAGATTTCAAGGAATATCTTGATGACGTTGTAGTGGTATTTATTGATGATATCTTAGAATACTCCAAAAGCCATGAAGATCATGAAAATCACTTGTGCATTATATTGAAGACTCTGAGAAGACATGAATTATATGGGAAGTTTAGCAAGTGTGAATTCTGGCTTCAAGAGATTTTTTTTCTTGGCCATATTGTCTCAAAATATGGAATCTCTATTGATCCTTCTAAGATAATAGAAATCCATGAATGGAGAACACCAACGAGTATAACCAAGGTACATAGTTTTATTGTTCTAGCAGGTTATTATCAATTTTTTGTCTAGAATTTCACCCGATTGGGTAACCCATTATCAAAGCTCACACATAAAGGAGTTAATATTTTTTGGACAAAAGAGTGTGAAGAATGTTTTGAAGAACATATGAGAAATTTATTCAATGCTCCTATTTTGACTCTACTATTGGGAAATGATGGGTTTATTATTTATAGTGATGCATCGAAGAAAGGTCTTGGTTGTGTCCTTATGCAGAATGATATAGTTATTGCCAATACATCACGACAGCTAAGAATTCATGAGAAAAACTACCCTACTCATGATCTTGAGTTAGCTACTGTAATGTTTGCTTTGAAGATATGGATACATTATCTCTATGGTGAAAAAATGTGTGTTATATAACGATTATAAGATTTTGAAGTATATTTTCTCATAGAAAGAACTCAACATGAGGAAAATACGATGGCTTGAACTACTCAAGGATTATGATTGCACTATACACTACCACCAGGAAAAGGAAAATAAGGTGGAAGATGCTTTGAGTAGAAAGAATCATGGAGTTTTGAATAAAATGAGAGTTTAAAGGGATCCAATTTTCATGGATCTAGTAAAGTTTGATATGGGAATAACCATGGAAGGTGAAACATCAATACTTTTTCAAATTTTTGCCAAACCATCTTTACTATAAAGGATAAAGAGTTCTCAGACCGATGATAAAGAGTTTAAAAAGAAAATTAACTATTTTAATGATGAGAGATTGATTGAATTTGTGTATGAAGATGGAATATTGAAATTTGGTAAGAGACTTAGTGTTCCCGGTATACCTGATCTAAAAAGTGAATTGTTAGACGATGCTCATAGTTCCAATTTCTCTATACACCCTGGGAGCACCAAAATGTATAGAGATTAGAAGTATCATTTTTGGTGGGACAACATGAAGAGGGAGATTTTTGATTTTGTGTCATGTTTTCTAGTTTGTCAACAAGTAAAATTTGGAAGGCAACAACTTGGTGGAGTATTGCATCCTCTTCCTATACCTGAGTGGAAATAGGATAATATCACGATGGACATTGTCATGGGACTACCAAAGACTCCTAGAAGGAATGATGCAATATGGGTCATTGCTGATCGTGATACCATGTCAACACATTTTCTTTCTTTAAGGGAAGATTTACCACTTGAACGTCTAGAAAGACTATATTTTAATGAATTTGTGGGACTTCATGGAGTACCCCTATAAATTGTTTCAGATCATGATCCCCATTTTACATCAACATTCTGGAAAAGTCTTCAGAAATCCCTGGAAACTGAACTTCGTTTGAGCACTACTTACTACCACCAAACTGATGGACAATCAGAACAAATTATACAAACCATATAAGACATGTTGAGATCATGCTCACATGAATTTCAGGGTATGTGGGATCAATATTAACCTATGGTATAATTTTCTTATAATAATAGATTCCATTCGAGTATTAAAATGGCACTATATGAAGCATTATATAGAAAGAGATTTCTCACACCAACCTATTGGGATGATGTTGGTGAATGAAAACTCATATGACAAGAACTGGTGGAGGAAATGATAGAAAATGTGACAGTAATCCAAAACCACATTAAAGCATCTCAAAGTAAGAAAAATAGCTATGCTAACAACCAAAGGAAGGATTTTGAATTCCAGGTAGGAGATCATGTTTTCTTGAAGGTATATCCATAGAAGGGTGTTATACATTTCAGTAATAAGATAAAATTAAGGCCCAGGTACATTGGACGATTCGAAATTTTAGATCGAATTTGGGTCGTAACTTACCGTTTGGCAATGACGCCAAGTCTCTCCAAAGTTCACGATTTGTTCCACATATCACTGTTGAGAAAATACATGCTTGATCCAATGAATGTACTCACCTTTTAGGAATTAAAAGTGGAACCTGATATATCATTTTACGAAGTGCCTATCAAGATTCTTGATACGAGAGAATAAGTGCTGAGAAACCGGATGACTCGTCTAGTAAATGTTCTATGGAAAAACCATAAGATGGCAGAGGCAATGTGGTAACTCGAGGAACATATGATGAAGAAGCACCAAAGTCTTTTCATGTAGTATAATTATAGATATTTTGAGGATGAAATTATTTAATGTAGGGGAGAATTTAATTCCCCAAGCTTCCACAGTACGCTTCTCTTTGAATAATATAGTAGCATGTGTTGTACGCAACTTTGGGTTCTAACACACACCACAACCAATAAAACTAGCCCTTATGAATATTAGTACCCACTTCTTTAAATTTTATACATTTTATCCTTAAAAATGGATTTCATTTTTTTATTCAGAATATCAAAATTAACTTAGGGTGAATTTTTGGTACTTTTCGGATAACTTTCATATTTTGATGAATAGTGAAAATTACTAAATTTTAATTAAAAAACTTTTTTAATAAAAATAATTAATAGTGATAAATTATGAATTTGAGTGATTTTAAAGTATAATTAGATTATATTTTTACCATTTAATCCAATTTTGGTCATTGTAAATAATTTCACATTTAAACTGGATATAAGAAAGTGCCAATCTTTTGATAGTTATTATCTCTTAAAAACACGCCTTTTGTTTTAAGAATGAAAATTAATTTTAAATTTTTTTTCCACCTCTGTGTTTTGAATTTAGAAAAATGGATTACATATTTAGAATCAGGAGGTAAAAATTGTGTAATTAGATAAATTTTATTTTTAAACATTTGAATAATTACTTCGGTAAATCTTTTATTTACCATGGTTAAAAGGTAAATCCGGTAAATAAGGGTAATGAAATATTATTATAATAATATTAAATTAGCCTAAAACAAATCCTAACCCTATTGGTTGATACATGTCCGACCATGGGCGTCATTGGGTCTATTTTGTGACCCCATAGATCCACTTGTAAGTGATAATGACAATTTATATTAATTAAGTTAAAGTAGATATAAAAATGACATAAGCATATATCTTTCAGCAAATGTTTTTTTACATAGGGTTATATATGTTATATTTTTGACTATAAATATTATTTATAAATATAAAACTATTACCTACAGAATTGTATTTTATTGATAATTTTTAGATATTGAATAATTAAATTTATTTATGACACAATAATGATGCAGTATTTTCCTTATTAATGAAAGAATCAAATAATTAGTATTATAAATGTTAAAATAAATATACGTTGAATGTTTTGATGACATAAAAATATTTTATTGGTTAATATGACATGTTAGGATTGCTTAAATTAATTTTGGTCGAATTAATAAAGTTTTTAAGACTTTAACAAAAATAAATTATTAAATAGTGTCAAAATTGACATAAATGAGTTTTTAAAAAAATATTATATTATTAATTGATATTATATTCCTAAAAATATAAGGTTCTCAAAAATGACTTATATAATTCTAGGTGTATTATTTATGGACCACTTGGGGGTATCTTGGAAGTTTATAGTAATTTTATTGACTATATAATATAAACATACAAATAGACATGGTAAATGTCAAACGATTTTACTAAGAGTTAAATAAAAAAGATTATGTTAATATAGTGACCCAAACCTGTATAAAACATATTGGTTTAGTGGTTTTAGACCTATCCCCACCTAAAAATTTAAGTAATCTACTTTGGAGCCATTATAAACCGAATATTAATTTATTATAAAATAAAATTTCTAGCTTTTCCAAAGGTGCCCCTCCCCTCTTATAAAAGGGCACTCCCCTTATCTGAAATTCATACCTTCAAAGCCTTTTGGTTCGGACAAAACCTGCCCAAATATGGTATAAAAATTCCTCACTTCAACATAAAGTCCTTATTTTGATCATAAATACTACCTATGGAGCCATTTTGATCAAATCAAACGGAAGAACCCGAAGAAGATGTATTGTTTTCACCACCCTCTTTCAAGTTCCTTTCTTCTTCATCTTCTTCTTAATTTGTTATTTCCATTAAAAAATAATAACTATAGTATATCCTATATAATGTGATGTTATTATAAATATGGTTCAACCATATTCAGTATTCTATCCATCCTTTCAATGACATGTCACCATACGTTCATACATACGACTTACCGTCTCCACGTTGTGGTGTAATTGTTATTTGATATATTATTATTTTGATGGGTATAATAATGAAGTTTAATTCATGTAAATAATAAATATAACATGATAATGACTCTGTATATATGATACACCATCCAATTATATATTATTTTAATATCAAAAGAATGATATTGTCGCTTGTTCGTACATACGGATTACCGTCTACACGAACGTGATGCGATACATTCCCCATCATATCCATTCAAGTAAAATTTTAATTTGATGATTAAATATATTGTTTAAGTACTTGATATCATTCTGGATATGAATAAGATACAACCTATTCATAAAAAACATGGCTTATGTAACAAAACATATAAAAGAAAATGACTATGTTAACACCCGAACGACGATAATACTAATATATTATTAACAAAAAAATGTTAAAAGATCATATATGATATCATATTAATTTATATGATTCTTGTATAATTTAATAAATAATATTTCACCATTATACAGGAGTTTAACCTACCCTCAACCAATGAAAAGTAAAAGGTAAGAGGTTATTTCACAATCTCTTCATTATCCGAGGTTGTTTATACGTAATTATCTACTGGGACCTCTTTATCATTCACATCAATGTTTCTTAAAAATGTATTTCAAATCATTGTTACTATTTTAATTACTATGGGTTAATGTCATTTAATCCAATTTTTGACTTTTTATAAGAAGCATATAAAGGAATCGTTCTGTCGTTTTCCTAACAAGGTCCTTTTTAACCTTTTTGACAAAATTAAGGTAAGAATGTATTTTTTTAAATTATACGGAGGGTGTGGATATTTTACGCCGTTATAAAATTTTCAAAGCTTCCCTCAAAATATTATAAGAATATTTTCAATGTAAATGTTTAATTTTATAATAATGTGTCTTTTAAATTATTTCAAAAAAAGGAGATATTCTCTCAAATAGTTTTGATTTCATCGATGTCAACATCCTTTGATGTATTTTAAGCTTATTTGAAGTTGATTTATTATGATACAAAACATCCACGTTGTATTGAAGGTCTTGTGATATGTTTGATTGTGGATGTGTTATTTTTATATCATTCACGGTTTATGGATAAATTATTGACATTTTATATGCTAGTTTTAATATGAATGTTTTTGTTATGTTTAAACCTGTTCATATGAGGAATGAATTAGACATAATAAGTAACGGGTGGAGCCTGCTATATCTCCTTGAAGACTCAGTTGGTCTGATGAGACAAACTACTGTCTTGGAACAAGGCTTTGAAAAAATCTTATTTGTAGTCTTGGAACAAGGCCTTGACTATGTGGTTATGATAGTCTGTCATTATGCATTCCATCATTATGAAAGTGGTTATTGATATTGCATGGGATTATTCGACTAGTAGAATATCCATGTGAATATGTAAATGGAATTATTTCATTTTATTTTTTTCATGTTATGATGAAGTTCATGTTTAAAATTATTTTGTGGTAGTTATACATTTCCTTAAATGTTTATGTTTATTTATGAAAGATTCCTCTATATTATTATCCTTACTGAGCATCTGAGCTCACCCCTTTCAATGTTTTATTTTTCCCAGGATGTGAAGAAGTGTTTTATGAATGACCTACAAGGATATTATGAGGGGATATTAAGACAATATGTTGTTGTGGTTTTTTAAAGTTATGATGTAATGTACGATTTATGAATATAACTAGTGTTTCCAAGGGTACTAAATTAATCGGTCTTTCAATATTTGATCTTTTGTGATCATGCCAATGTTAGGTAATAATGCACTAAATTTGGGTAACTTGTGTCTGGGTGTTACATATATATCAGTACTATTTGAAGGAAAAATCTTATGAAGAAAAAATTAGACTCATTTGTCCCCAAATCTCTTCTACACCAAAAAGTGCATTGAAGGAAGTGAAATATTTAGTAACAGTGGACAAACTTGATTTTTTTTTGAAAAAAACATACACATAATAAAATATTATTAATTCCTATGATGTGGGGGTAATCCTCCATAATTTAATCATATCTAATATAGTTTCAATATTTTCATTAGATATTATTTTTACTTTTTTAGGCATCATTGGTCTCTCATTGTCGTCAATTTAGATATTCTATAGATTTCTTATTTGGATAGAATGCATGGATACCTAAAATATTGACCACACATGATGATGTTTATCAAATTATAATAAAATACATACAACATTTTACAAATTAAATTAAATTTATATAGTTTATATTATATTTTATCAATTTTTTTATAACGATATTGTGGTGGTTAAATATGATCATAATTTTGGAACAAGGAATGTCAATGAGAACAATAAGAATGGCATATTCTATAAGTGGATAATTATTAGTTCATATACAATAATATTTCACTATAAAAAATTTATCAATTTTTTTATTACTTTTATCAATGTTTATACTATTCCTAAACCAAACTAATAGAAATGATTGTTGTTATTATATTCGCAAATTTATGAAGGATACCATATTTCATCCAAAAACTAGCATCCAAAAAGTTTAATTTCCCATAATAATTTCAATTCCATTTAAAAAATTTATTAATAATTTATTTATTTATTTTTTTCTATTACCTCCTAGACTATCAATATTACTTATATTTTTAGGTGTAAATGGTTTTCTTTATAAATTAATGGGATGAATAGATGGTTCGAAAATGTATGGAAACATAATGAAAAGTCTACTTCATAAAAGTTATTTATGTTATTTTATCATTATTTTATCTACCATTTTTTACTTATTTTCCTGATCATTTTTATTTGATACTTATTTAGTTAATTTTCATAAAGATCATGAAGAAGTGACTTAATCAAGAATTTTTTTTTCTTTGACATTTTTTATTTTTTCTCATTTTAGAGATATTTATTTATTTTATTTTTTATTTTTATTACTGTTTATTTATAGTTTAAAAATGACTCAATGTGTTCTTTTTAGTTCATTTTTACATTTTATTTAAAAATATTCATGACACACTCAAAATCGAGAAAAATTATCTAGATAACTTTTTATAATTTAGGAAAATGACTCATAACTCATTTTCAACATGTATGAATCAATCATACCTCAATATAATACAAATTGTGATTCATATGACTCGAAAAGAGTGTTTTTATTTATAAAAAAGTAATTTTTTTAAAATGTCTAAATAACTAAAAAATTAAAAAATGTTATGGTGTTGTTTTATAATTTGTAAACATGATCCATAAATCATTTTTTGATGAGTTGGAATCATTTTTATGTCTACATGATGCATAGTGCAACTGGTATGTCTGAAAGTGCCTGTTTCTTGTTCAAACTGACATTTTAGTTCAAAAGACACGTGGCATACTTAATATTGAGAAAATGTATTCATTTTTTTTTTTAATATTTTAGTAAAATTAATTATATTACATTTATCATATTTATTAATTAAATACACCTCAATATGATACCACATGTGACCTACATGACTAAAACATTGAGGTTTTAGTTGAAAAATGACAATTTAGCACAAAAACAAAACATGCAACTTACTAAAATCTAAGTAAGAACATATAATTGTTTTTGATAATTTAGTAAAATAATCTATAAGGCATTTTTTATATGTATAAATTAGTAATAAAACAATTTTTAAACCATTTTAATGTATATAAATCATCTTCACTACGATCCAATTTATGGTGTGACTGGTATGACTCAATGTTCATGTCTTTAGTGTAAAATGAATTTTGGGTTCGGAAGATGTGTGGAAGAATGAAAACCAAGAAAAAACATTTATATTGTTTTAATTAATTAATATATCAATCCATAAAAAAATTTAATATAAAAGAACCATTCACACCTCAATCTGATAAACTATGTGACCTATTAGAGTTGGAACCCTAGAACCAACTTTTTAGTTTTTTATGATAATCAGTATTCGTTGATTAGAATATTAATAAAATTTTTATCACATCATGGTTTTTCTTCTATGTAACATAGTATCTGATAATTTCTTAAGATTAGTTTTCACATTGAAAGGTCATATCAGTTCCCCACTATTATGAGAGCCCTGAAGTGGCATGTCAGTCTTCCTAAATGTATTTTCAATAGCCTGATGAGATCATTTTATAGAAACAAATGATACAATATATCAGGGGTGGAGATTCATAGGGCACTAAGGAATCTTCTCATGGTTTACTCACATGGTAATATCTAGTGTTCATTATTTTGAGAATGAGACCCACTAATAATAATTCCATATTTATATCTGTTATAGGATGTATTTATATGAAAACATGTGTATTTATCCTTAGTCATTATAATTATTATTAATGATTTTTATAATTCAAGTACGTTTATTTATTGATGTAAACAATAATGATATATGTTCGCAGTGTTTTATGATACATTGGGTGCGTTATGATTAAAACTTCGTTAATGAACAATGTGAGAAAGGATTTTTCCATTCTATTCCTTAACAAAAGTTGATATATCAGGACCTTTGATGGAAATTATATATCCAAAATACATCCATCGCCATGGTTTTCTATATTTATGTTCAACTAATGGAAATTTAGAGACACAGAAATTGAACACATAGGTTGATAACACTATTATGAAACCTGCTTGATTAAAGATATCATGATATTTAAGCATTCATATGAGGAATTATGTCATTGAAACATTAATATATTTCTCTATGGGTGCCTCGGTATGTTTTTAGACACTAACCATGGACTTTAGGATTCTTTTCCTAATGCCACTCAGTAAGAATCATAGAGGGCCACACTCTAAGTATATCCACAATCATAGTTAAATCATAAATTATTATTTATTATTTAATAAGGTGAATAAATATCATTCCCACACAAGTTTCAATAATTATTCATGATTTCTTGATCAAATATATTCTATCACCAGTTATTCAGTAGAATATTATGTGAGTGGTATATTTAATAAATATTTAATTTATATTTAGTTAATATAATATCTCTTTATATATTTCTAAATAATGAAGTGGTATTTATTTATCTAAAAATTAGTCATTATCTAGGGTTTGATAAATATTGTAGAGGAATGGGAGACAGAGGTCGATTGTCCAATGCGAAATAATATATATTGAATATAATTTCATTAAATTATAGTAAACATAATTCATGAGTTTAGTGCATGAAAAGAAATAATAATTATATTTATATTATATACATGTGGATCCATAGGGATTAAATAAATATAAATGGAACTTGTGTAATTATTTATTTCTAATAAGAGTGTCATATAAACTCAATTATTCTATTTTACCAAAAATTCTAATTCAATGTTTTGTTGTGCATGATGAAATTATGAGATTCTTCTCAAAGCCCAAGATATATCCCTTCTATAAATACTCTCCCAAGAATGGAAAATGATCTTCTATAATATTCCACACTTGATTCTAGTGGGATCAAGGAGAATAATTAGTAAGTGATTATTTGGTGATCAATGGAGGATGACACAAGTGATAGGATGTTCTACTGTAGTTCCTGAAGATTCCTATGGTGATTTTTTAGATTCCTAAACCACATGTGGATTACCACTAGAGGGAATGTAATCTTGGTTTTTACCACATAATTTTGGTACAATGTGGATATGTTATCAGATCTATCAACTATTCAAAATTTCCCATGAATTAATTATTTAATTTCTCAAAATAATTAAAAATAATATGTTATGATCGTGCACTTCGAATCTTGAATTTATCCATTGTTTATATACATTCATATAATTATTTTGGTCAAAACATTTATCATCATTTAAATATTGGATTAATTATTTATCATTACAAATATCAATGTTGTCACAACCCATATGACACTTCCATATCTTACAGAGCATTCAAGTTGTATCAGAGTGAGGTTTCATAATTATTTATAATTATTTAATGTTTGTTGACTGGTTTATACTTCTGTTATAAGTTTTCAAATCTATTTTAATCTTTATTTAATTCTAATTGATAGATCATATCATCATATTTGTTTATAATTAATATATTCAAATAAAATAATTTTATGAATAAGATAAATTTGAATACCTCTTCTAGAGTTGCTAAGGAGTCTAGCTGGATAACATAGGAGTTTACACCTTGTAACCTGGAGGAACAAGTAATGTACTACTTTTTATTGATCCAAAAATTGATTCAGAGTTAATTTAATCCATGTGAATTGATTACATTTAGTGAATGTATTTTAGTCCACCTTTTTTACCAGGACAACCTGGCCTATGGTCAGCCAGAGTACACTATTTGTAACTTCAGTATAGGAAAAGTAGTCATTTAGTCAAAGATGGGATGTGTAGCTTTTTAAACGGCCTACATGAATGGAATTCATATAACTTAGAGACCACACAACATGTATACAATATACATCACATATACTCCAACATTTTCCATGGCTCAATTACATGTCTAGAACCAAAGGGTGTTAAATAGATGGTGAAAAAACTACATGCCTTGTAACTCAAGTTTACATTCCCTATACTTTTAAAAAATTAAATATAATTGGACATTAATCAAATATACTATGAAAAACTTATCACTAATTCTTATTTGTGGTCATTAAGTTGATAGCAGACTTCATGTGATGGGTTATATATACAAACATACATATATATATATATCATTAATTATTTCCAAACCTTTAGATATAAATATAATGTATTATTTGTATTATAGTTTTCTTTTTATATGCACTGAACCATTAAATTCTATGTAAAAAAATTAATAAAGACCATATAATTGTTAAGTTGATTGCCCAAGTCAGGATTTTACATGACAAGCCTTGTATTCCACATGTCACATGATTAAATAGTATTAATATATGATATACATAGGACAATTTGTATGGATTCTCATTGTGTTTGCCCCAAGCTAAATTTTTGTACCTAGTTAATTTCAAATAAATTTATTTCATTTTTTTAAAATAATGACAGATGATAACACAAGAGTACACACCAAGTAACTTGTACGCACACACCATGTACTGGTCTTTAATGTACCAATAATTAATTCATAATTAATTCCTAACATGTGAATTTATTATATGTGGGAAATTTATTTTACACCATGTGATGACCAAGCCGACCTGGTGCATGGTTAGTTGGATTACACACTATGTAACTTCAATAAACATTGTACAGTATTTTAGTCATTGATGGGGAGTGTATCTTCTTACATGTCCTATATGAAAATTGGCCATGTAACTCAAAGACTATAGGTCAGGAATCCCATGTACACTTCGTGTAATCAAATACATTCTGTGGGATGGTTTCACACAAAATTAGTAGGCATGTTCCACAGATAGATGGTGAGAAAAATACATTTTGTTTAGCTCTAACATACACACCGTGTATATTTACCAAATTACATAGACTAAAAAATTGGTCTATTATACTCTTAAAAACATATCCAAATGTGTTTCATGTGGTCATAAAGTTGATAGTACATTAAATGTGATGGGTTTTATATTAATAAATACTTAAATATTTTTTTGTAATGTTCGGATCTACACATCAATTATAATTCATATTATATTTATTATTCTATGAGTAGTGAATCATTACAGTTTATGTAAAAAAACATGTAAACCATGTGATAATTAAGATGATAGAACATGTCCTCATATGACATGATAAGTCATGTATTCCCCATGTCCCAAGAGTAAATATTATATGAGTATAATACATGTTGGGTAATTCAGAGAAATACTCACTGTGTTTCTTCCAAGGAACACTTTTTACACCAATAATTTTAAATAAATTTATTTAATTTGTTTAAAATTATGATTGATGATAATACCAAGTAAATTTATTTAAAATTTAATCTATTTGAGCATGACTTATGTCGAATAAAAATAATTAGAATTTAAATATTATTTATTTAATGTGTAAGTTGTTGCATAACGTTGTATGATCATGAGCCTAAACTAGACCTTTTTATGTGATTGGTTTCATTTAATTTAGTATTAAGTTAAATTTTTATCATGCATTTCATATCTTCTCTCATTACGTTAGGTCATGAATTCCCATGGTTTCTTTTATGTAAAACCCTTAACCAAACCTTTAGTTCCACTAACGTATGTGTGTGTAAAATTATATGTAATGGATTTATCCACCAATGTTGTGGAGGTGGTTCAATTTTTGAGATGAGATGAAACCAATCCAATAGAGATACATTTGTGGAAAGGTAGAAATATGTAACAAAAACCTTAATTGGTTCAAGGTGTTCCCCCCAGGCTGATAGTTACTTTATAATCATCTAGACAAACTAAAAATTAGTAAAAGAATATTATTATACCTATATATTATTTTATTTTCGTTAATATAGAACTAAAAAGAATTAGATTATGTGTAAATATTATCTAGGATATTTTTATTCACTTATGTAAATAATCAAAATATTAATAAGAATGTAATAAATAAAATAATCAATAATTTATTCCTAAAAGGAAAAATCCATCAATTATATATATTATGATGGTATGGACATTCACTCCTTTAGTTAAAAAAACCATAGTTCAATGTGTTTGACCACCCAATGTTGGGGAGATTTTAAGTAATAAAGGAATTATATCCTGATGATTTTGGTTGAATTAAATTAGTTCACCTCTTTGTTTGACTAACAAAGATGGACTGTCTATAATAGGGAATAAAAGGTTAAGGAAATACACTTTAAGGATTTCCATATTAGGGTGTCCACTCAATATTTCCATGAACTACGAGTTAATGTTGTTGATGATTGGAATGACGACCTAAAAAAATTAAAATTTTATGACCAACCAAATGAGGGTTTTTGAGAAGGGTAATATGGATCCATTCCATTATAATGTATAAGAAACATGATATTCTGATTCCAATAGTCAGGTTTGTTGGGTTTTGTTTAAATAGTGGAAGGTTAATGAATATACTATTTATTTATTTGTATAAATTTTATCAGATAAAGTACTACTACTCTTCTAAAATTATTTATAGAAACAATAATTATAATTAATTAAAAGATATCACTTCAATCTATACATGATAAGGATAAACTTTTCACTTTTAAAAATTTCTAAAAATTGAAATGGAACTTGAGCTTTATCTTACACATTGAAAGGAATTTTTTTTGTTCTGGATGAACCTTTTTTGGATGTGCCTAGTAATGAGGCTACTGAGGAGGAGTTGTATCTCTATGAGAAACATTTTCATGATTCTAAAAATGTTCAACGTTTCACTCTATAATCCATGAATAAAGATATTTTGAAGAAATACGAGGACATGGATGTGTATAGTGTGATGTATCACCTTTGGGATCTCTATCAAAGGACGGGGAGACAAGAGAGATACAGTATCTCCAATTATCTATTTAAAACTGTTTTTGGATACTTGGTTCTAACTAGTAAACTTTTAGTCAATCTTATTAGATATATTGAATTACTATACATATTAGGGATTAAATTCCATGTTGATTTGTGATCATATATCCTACATTCCTCACAACCCATCTCCTTCTCTAGTTTTACTGTTAATTATTACATGATAAGTAATTAGGGGAGTATTTTAGAAATTCCTACTCTGATTACCCATGAGGATAAGGATATGGTATGTTAAAAACCCATAATCTTTATGATGAATAAAAAATGGAATAATAAGTTAAACAACCCCAAGGATCATAAAAAGTATAAATATCCTTAGTAACATCCTTCAAATGGAAGGAAGTTCCATAGGTTGGGAATGGAAAATGAGGTATTAGGTTTTCCATGTGTCAAGTAAGTCTATTGGAATAATAAATTCACCCAAAAGCAAGGGGATGCTAAAGGTGCATTCATTATCGAGTATAATATTTCAATATCTACATATTGGTAATTAGATACAGCTTATTGTTCTCACATATATATCTAGATATATAAACCATGAAGAATCCAAATTATTCCTTGAGAAAAGGTGGATTATTGAGTTTCCTATGGTGCAAGGCCGAATGCTATAGCCATTGGTGACTACCACATTTTATTTCCAAAATATAGGATTTTGGTTTTAAGGGATTTTTATTTTGTACCAACTATTACCAATAACATAATTTGTACATCATGCATCGATGATTATGGTTTTTTTCATGTTTGGGACATAAAGTTGTTTTGTTTATAAATATAACATATGATATGGTATGGAACATTTAGGTAACTGTATTTATGAAATAAGTTATGAAAAAACATAATTGAAAATAAATAATGGTCTTTATTTACTATTTAATTTTTAATATTCCGATCATTTTTAACTGATACTTATATTAATAATTCTCCAAGTGATCATGAATAAATGACGACATATAGAATTGTTTCTGACCATTATGTACTCTATTAAGTGTATATAATTCTCATAGCAACGAAATTCATCATAAAGTCATCCATAAGGATGATTCACTCGGGTAATAAATTTTCCATTAATAATGTTATTTTTTCACTATTTGATTTTTTTATGTTTATTACCATTGGTTTTCAGTTTAGAAATGACTCAACATATATTTACCAGTTTAAAATTTCATTTTAGTTAAAAATATGATCCCATATTAAAAATAGTGAAAAAATAACAATATTATTTCGATACATTAGGAAATTTATTCATAATTCATTTGATTTATAAGAATTAGTCTTACCAGAATCTGATACATGATGTCATCAGTATGATTCAAAAAGCATTTTTTCATTCTAAAGATAATATTTTAAAAACACTGTCACTAACTGAAAAAGGATAAAATATTCTTTGACTATTTTATACTTTTAGAAAATGGTTCTTTTGTAATTTTTTATATTTATGAATCATCCTCATAATAATCTGATTCATGGCTTGACAAGGGTGACTCAAATGTTGTCTTTCGAGTTTAAAAAAAATTATTAAAAAGGTGCATGACATACCCAAAATTTATAAAATTAACTAATACTGGTTTGATACATGAAGAAAACTATCCATATTTTATTTATGATATTTATGAATTCACCGAAACCCAATATGAAACATGGTGTGAGAGGTATGACTGAAACTATGTGGTTTTAGTGTAAAAATTTCATTTTGGTAAAAAAACATGACACAAATAAAAAGGCGTAAACACATCCATATAGTTTTGATACATTAATAAAATGGTGCATATTTAATTTGTGACATGTCTTAATTAGTTATACCATAATCTCATAAATAGTATTACTGGTTTGACTTAAAATGTGTTTTTTGTTTTAAAATGTAATTTTTTTAAAAAATTTAGAATTACACACTAAAATCCCATTGAATTCGTTTTTATTGTGTTCATAGTTTAGTAAAATGATTCTTAAGTCATTTTAATGTATATTAATCAAAATCACTTTAATCCAATGTGTGGTGTGAAGGGTATGACTTAATGTGCAGGTCTCTAGTTTCAAATGACATTTGACGTCAAAAGATGTTTGGAAGACTGAAAAACTGGAAAAAAAATTATATTACAATGATACAATAGGAAATTAATCCATCAGTCATTTTTTAATTGTAGGAATATTCACTACATCAATTTGATAAATGGTTTGACCTGTATAACTAAAACTGTATGATTTCAGTTTAAAAATGATTTTTTAAAAAGAACCATGACATACTAAAAAATGAGAAAAAAAATCATATCATTTTTATACTTTAGGAAAATTATCCATATGTTATTTTTGAGGTGAGGTAGTTTTTCTTACATCAATATGATACACAGTGTGACTAGTATGATGAAAATGAGTGTTTTTAGTTTAAAATTTTCATTTTATTTAAATATGTGTTTTACTCTATAAAATTGAGAAACCACATTTTGATTATCTTGATACATTATGAAGATGATCCCTATGTCATTTGTGGCTTGTAGGAATTAACCAAACATCAATTAGAAAAATGGTGTGGCAGTTGTTACTCAATGTTTGTGTTTCCATTTTAAAATGTCATTTTAGTTAAAAATATTTGTGACATACTCAAAATTGAGAAAAAACTTTTATATTATATTCAAACATTATGAAATAAATAATACATTTACAACGTGAAATAATTAAATTCACTTCCACTACAAGAAAATCAGACTATAAACACAATCAAAAAACGTGGCGATAGGGGTCAAAAATGTGACTGTAAGCTATCACCACATTTCCAGCTAGTCGTGGCACATATTGGCGTGGCTATAGCTAAAAGTTATAGCCACGGTTTTATTGGGCTATAACCCCCATAGCTATCCATTGTGGAAGTTTGGATATAGCCAAAGTTTTTCACAGTGGCAATAGGGCTACAACCAACGTTTTCAATCGTGGCTCTAGCCCAACAATAATGTGCGTTCGACCAGATTCGATCTCTGTACCTTTTCTATGTGAACCCACTACATTTCCACTACACCACAAATTCCTTTTGGTATATATATATATATATATTGTTATATATTATTGAAAATTACTAATATAGAATATAAACAATGGATATAACCCTTCCCGACATTTTTGCGGGTTAATATTTTTTTCTTGTGTAAGGGCGGGAGACCTATAGACACAGTTTTGAGGAACCGTGGCTACATAGTATGAGAAAATACTCTATAGCCATTATTTTAGAAAACCCATGGATATAAACCATGAAAAAAAAACCTTTATAGACACTGTTTTACCAAAACCATGGTTGTAACACTTAGAAATAAACCCTATGGCCACAATTTACCAAACCATGACTACAACCCTTAGAAAAAGACCCTATATCCACGGTTTTATATAAAATCATGGATATAACATTGGTATATAAACATATATCTAGGGTTTTGAAAAACTGTTCATGTAGGTCAGTGGTTGTAGAACAATTTTCTTGTAGTGTTCTATCCGACTCACAGTGTGAACAACATGACTAATTTTTTTTATGATGAAATTTTAGTTAAAAATACATGTTACATAACCTAAACCAAGAAAAAAATTCCTATTATTTAAATCTATTAGGAAAAAAAATTGAAAATTTCATTTTCAATGTGTATGAATTATCCTCACCTCATTTTAATACACAGTGTGATCAGTATGACTTGAAATGCATGGTTACAATTTAAAAATAAATTTGTACTTTAAAATGAATTCCACTCACTAAGAACAATTAAAATAAACTCAGATTGTCTTGGAAATTTATTAGAATGATCTAGAAGTCAATCTTTCAATATATAAGTTAGGGATATGTCAATCTTACACACAATGTAACTGATATGAATCAACAATCAATTTTTTAGTTTAAAAATGAAATTTTTGTTAAAAACGCATGAGACAGAGTAAAAACCAATAAAATATTATTTAGTTATCTTCTTACTTTTGGATAGTGAAACTTATGTTATTAGTGATGTGTAAGAATCAAACACAAATCAATCAGAAGCATAATGTGACCACTATGAATCAAAATGTTTGTTTTTTAATCACCATTTTAGTTCAAAACACATCTCCTATACTCAAAACCTATCAAAACCAGTGATATTGTTTTTATACCTTAGTAAATTAATCTGTAAATCATTTGTGATGTGTAGAAATTATATGTACCTCATGCTGATACATGGTGTTCTTAGGATGACTAAAACATTATGTTTTCAGCTTAAAAATGACAGTTTAGTTAAAAAGACACACACTATACTCAAAACCGGGAAAAATATTCCCATTGTTTGTATATTTAATAACAATAATAAATAAGTCATTTATGACAAATATTATTTAGTAGTACCTAAAATGATACATGGTGTGACCAGTTTGACTCAAAATTAGTGTTTTTATTTTAAAAATGAAATTTGGGTTAAAACATGTTGCACCCACTGAAAACTAAGAAAACTCACTCATGTTCTCTTGATACATTTTTGCAATGATCCATAAGTCTTTTGTGAGACGTAGGAACTAGTTTCAGGTCAACCCGACACACATTTTGGGGGTATAACTCAATGTGTTTTTAAAAAAAAGAATATCTTGGTAAAAAAATGTGTACCTCAATGAAAACCACTAAACATACTCTGATTTTCTTGATACAATTAAAAAATGATCCTTATTTAATTTTTCATTTGTATGAATCTCCCAAATGTAAATCCGACACACAGTGTGACATGTATAACACAAAGTGTATTTTTTATTTAAAATTTATATTTTTGTTCACCACACATATCACAAACTTTAAATTAATAAATCATTATTGTATTGTCATCATACTATAATAATATGATATATAAATCATTTTTAATGTTTAGGAATCAACAACACATTAATATGACACATGATGTTCCGAATAATACTTTAAGTGAATGTTTTTTTAGTTTAAAAAAGGAAACATTATCTAATCATATATGTCATAAAATTAAAACTAATAAAATTTCTGTGTATTTAAATGTTAATTATTTAAAATTATCATTAACTCATTTGTTAGGTGTAGAAATTAACCACACATTAATATGACACATAATGTACCTGGTTTTACATGATTCTCCCATTATAGTTTTAAAGTGTCATTTTATTAATGTATTTGTTTCATAATTATGTTTAATTTATTTATATATAGTATTACGAACATAAGAATTTTTAAATAGTTGAACTCTTTTTCTTGAGTTGAGGTGGTCTGGTTAGAAATTGATAACATTACTGGGTGTTTTTATTGGTTTTTTTTTGTGGCCAAATACAACAAAACATTGAGGTTGTTGTATTTTTTGATGTTATAGATAAATTTTACACACCAATATAATTTTACTAAAAAATATTAAAAATGTATATAATATAGTATTTCTATTCATTTTTTAGATGTAAATTTGAGATTAATTAAATATTTTATTATTCTTATTGAGCTAAAACACTATATGAAGATTATGGAAAGATGGTTTTTACCTGTGATATTTATAACACTAATAAAATGGTTCTCATCAGCACTGAAAATGGATAAATAATGTAGGCCCACTAATAGAATAAAAAATAGAATTGATAAAGGTTTACATTTATCTATGAAAAACTAGAAATGATAAATGATGCTCTTTATTAGTGCTCTTTTAGGGCCGATGAAGGGACCCATTATCAATGTTTTCTTTAACACTCATAAAATTCATCGTCTTTTAAATGTGATTACAACATTGATGCTTTTTTAATACTGATGGAGGATATTTATAACACTGTAAAGGACCATGTCTTATGTAGTGTTCAATATAACTCGGGGAGATTAAAGGATTATACTATTCACTGGAAGGAAGGTTTCAACATGTGTATGATATTGAGTAGTGATAGATTTCTTGTGAAGATCAAATCTAATGCACATACCCTCTGAAAAGATAAAAAGGTGGTAAAAAGGGGTTTACTGAATTGAAAATGCTAAAAACTGGTAAATATAATTACATGATCATTTCATTTTAATGAATTATTTTCCCAATAGTAATAATTTATCATTTCCATAATAATGAATTTATGTTATCCCCCATATTGATTATTATTTAGTAAAAACTATATAAAATTACTTTTTTTATTGTATTTTACTATCATTTACCATCTGAAATTTCTTTCCCGATGATAAGGGAGAGTTGGATGTTCATGAATAGGGGGATTTTTCATCATAGTTTTATAGATATGGTGGATGCAGGTTCATTCTAATTTAAAAAAAATTTGAACTTAGTCTCTCATTTTGATTCTTCCTTTGGTTTACTACAAGATCCATGGTTTCAAATCCATAATTTGGTATAACTAATTTGGCTATATTATGCTGAACATATCCCAAAAAGTGATATCAAAGATCAATTTAACTGTATTGGTATGACTAGTCCCTTTTGTAGGCATTTTAGAGCTTAGTTGAGTTGCATCATTCTACCATAACTCTTTCAGGAAGATTTTTTCATCCAGTTTATGATATCTCTTATGTATTTTATATTTGGTGTAATTTTATTGATATTATATGTAATAACATTAGAAGAGAGTATGGTATAGCTGGAGAAGTTATTTGAGGATGATTTTTGATTTTAAACGATACATATAAAGTATTGTTTTCTACAGAAGGATGTTGACAATCCCATGAATAACCAAAACTTGAACGTGATAAATAAGTATGAGTGAGTGTGTCTTAATAAGAAATAAATGGTAATGATTCCAATTTTACTAGCATGGAAAGCGGCCTATAACATCAGTGAAGTGAAGAAAATTTTATAACATATGAAGAATATCTCCAATATGTGTGATAAGTCAACTACAATGAAAAATTTGAATCTATTTTGGAGGCTATTTAGTAAGAGAATATCATAGGGAAACTTGATGACTATGTTGTGAAAATTTTCAGATCTCCAATGATATTCAATTCAAGAATAAGAGTATAAGAGAGAAAAATGAATATGTATAATAATAAAAACAACATTATTTACAAAGGTTGATAATAATTCCTATGTCGATGGATAGTTAGAACAAAAATAACTAAACATGGGAGAAAATTATAGAGTACAAAATGATAATAGAAACCATAGTTTAAAATGATCTCATAAAGAAATATGGTTCTATAGTTACCCTTATTTTTCTAGTTCCAAATCTATCAATTTAGTCCATTATACTATTGTAACAATGTGACCAAAGTTCACACAGATATAATAGCAAAGTCATTAATGTCCATGGTACTATAGTTTCGTGCCTTAGTTGAAACCACAAGAGTATGAGCCACTACAATTTTACCAAACATCAAAATATTTATTTAGATCCATAATTATAATGATCTTTTGTTTGGTTATTGATCCAAAAAACTAACCACCTTCTATGGTTACAACATTAGAAAACCTAATTAGTAGGAGTTGTACATCTACTTCATGCACATGTTTATTCTTTCCCATCAAATCATCAATTTGAAGATGAAGATCCTTGAATGACCAGATATTTTCCTATTCAATGCTACATTCTTAATATGCAGATTCATAATATACCTATTTCTTTCCCTTCAATGCTCTAACATTGTTCTTCTGTATTCTACCTATCATCCACTATTCATCAATGGAGACCAATAGAGGCACAAAAATTCCTCAACTTCTCAATCGCCACCATATTTGAGAACATGTCAGCTAGATTATTGGTTCCACAAATCATTATCAATTCCAAAAAACCATTATATATTATCCTTTGATAAATATACACTTTGATTATTCTCCATTCAGGAAATTTTTTTTTGGGTTTTTAAAGATGTATAACACCCTGAATGACAAATTTTAATATATTTTTCCACTCAATTTATATCAAAATCCATGAATTTATTTGTCAAAACCATATCCTTACAAGATTTTGTTATACCAATGTATATTTCATCTATGGTAGATAGAGCCATCACCTTCTATAATTGATAAATATCAATTACTACAATTCATTTTCCTATTAACACATAACATTTTTTTGTCATCTAAGTATTGATATCTCCTCAAATATTAACTTCATTTTACCCCTTTATTGACATTCCATTCCCAAATCGTAGAGATAATTACTTTCTTCCATTCAAATACCTCAATATCCACTTCAAAAAATCCAAATGTTTCTTTTTAGGGTTATTTATATACCTACTAACAACTAGCAATGAATGAGAAGTATAAAATTGGGTAAAAACCTTGACATATATCACGTTTCTAATAACAGATACGAAGAGACAATTTCCATGAACTCGTCCTCTTCTGTTGTTTTGTTTTTTTAATCCCTTGATAATTTAAAATGATTTTCTAGGGGGATGTAAACTCTATTTGATTCCATCATACTAAATCCTTAATAAACCATTAAAATATAGTTATCCTTAAATAAAATCCTAGTCTAGTTTCGTGGTATCTCTTGATCTACATCTCTAAAATCATACAAGATTTTCTAAGATCATTCCTCTATAAATCACCATCCATCTTCGTCTATATCTCATTAATATTGTTTATAAAAGTTCATAAAATGATCATATCATATATATTTTTAATCAAACTAATGAGTCCATTACTAAAATTCTTGAAAAAACAACATTTATCTATGCCACACTTCTTTTATACATTCTTACACATGAATGCATCAAACTTCTGGTTCCACTACTAAGATTTCTACTATATACAATATAATGTTTTATAGGGTTTATATTCTTAGAATTCCTTTCCTGAATCAAAAAATCCTTTAGGTTTCCCTATATAAATTTCCTTATACAAACATCTAAGAAGGAATATAGTCTTTATATCAAGCTACTCAATATATAAATCATTTGATGCAATGAAACAAAGCACTATCTAGATGGTGGTAATATTAACTAGAAGGGATAAACTTTTAGTGAAATCCACACCATTAATTTATTGAAAACCTTTCACTACCAACCATTCCTCGCATGTCATCTTACTAAAATTCTCTTACTTTACCCAGTATACCGATTTTTGTGTACAATGTTTTCTTTCTATATGGAAAAGGATTCATCAATAAATTATTATTATCATGTGGTGTATCCTGTTCTATGGGTGTCACTAAGAGGGAGAGGGGTGAATCTATTACTATTTGCATGTTAATTACCTAGAGGCAGAATTCCTAATACAATACCCAAAGTCCCAAGACCCAACTAAAATAGAACTACCCCTCCCTATAATCGCTATCATTTAATGTTCCTATTTTCCACCTCATGTGGCTGATCGAATATAATTTATGCATGCATATCAACATGAAGATTTTGGAATACTGACTCATGTTTTTTAATATGTAATTTTTGGTTAATTTTGAAATAAATAAATTTTTTTCCAATATAAATTCATTTTTAAGTAAAATAAATACATAAAAAGTATCTAATTTTATATTAAATAACTGAAATTATTTTATTATAATTATGTTATATTAATTTAATCTTGTATATTTGATAAATCATAACATGTGTGTGGAATATATTTTCACTATTCACATTTAAAAATATAAATAACATGGTCTAAATATTTCCATTACTTCATTACACTATCCAATTTTTTAATTTCTTATTTTTCTTATTATACATAGAAATATATTTATGTACTAGTATATTTTAATTCAAAAAAATCTCTGTAGATACCCATTATATTTGGTAAAACTGTAAAAAAAATCATGATATTCAAATTTCATTTAGACATGTATATTATGATATGTTTTTGTTTCTATTGTTATTTTTAAAAGTTAATTTTAAATTCATTTTCCATATATAAAAATTTATATTCTCTACTAGAACATTATAATAGGTAATAACGATAAATATTTGTATTAATGAACGGAACACCATTTAGGGATATAATGAAGGAATTGAATAAATGTTTTTAGAAATTTAAATGAAAATTTCAAAAACATGACATATTTTTTCCCATGAAAGATATAATTAACTATAAATTATTTATATAGAATATTATTAAAAAATTATTTATTTTTTCATTGCTTTAAACTGAGTTAATATCATTGAATTTGGCATGGTTAAATTGGGAATTATTCATTATCTATAAATGATAATGATTTTCATGATAATATGTCTGATAAAATTGAATAAATATTACAGGATATCGAATTAGAGACAATTGAGAAAGATATGATGGTGTAGAACCTTTATGACGATGCTAATAAAAAATTATATCTATGTTGTTCAAAATTTATGGTGTAATCTGTGGTGTTAAGATTGATTAACCTGATCTCCAGAAATGTATGGAGTGATAAATGTTTTTATAGAGTCTCTTTAAACCTTCTTGAAGATAATGGTATTCCATATTCACATTATAATGTGAAAAATTTTTATGAAAGATGTGATTGAGGTATAAGAAGAAATATGTTTTCCGGAATGACTACTATGTTCTATATTAGATAGAATATGAAAAAAATTTATAGCATCCTAAATATGGGACATCATGATATAAGATCATTTAAAAATCACGGGTTTATATAGAAATGGACCTGAATCCTACAACAACAATTTTTTATCTTCTTATAGTTTATTTTAAGTGATTATTTTCATTTTAAAATAATGAAAAATATTTATTATGGAAGAAATTTGAGTGAATATGTGTTGGAAAATTACATCATCCAACTGATTGTCGACAATGGAATAAAATTGATCAAATTTTTCATAGATTTAGAAATTAAGTTATAAATATCAAACATTGATTGTGAACAAATGGAATTATTCAACATTGGATAATTAGTAAAAAAACATTGTTCATGTTAAATTTAATTGGTAATTTATAACTTATCTCATATTTTTTTATGAAAGGGAAGTACATCATGTTGAATTTAATTATTTCATGAAAAAATTCTAGAACATATAATTACATTTTCTTATCACTAATAATTTGTGATTTGAATCTTTTATGGGTGGATGGAATCTAAGTGTATGATTCGTATAAAATGTAACATTTTCAACAACTTTTAGTCATTATGTTCACCATAAATGACATACTCATAAATGAAAATTTGTCTAGGCGCAAAGTTAAGGGTCATAAATCTCATTAAATTTGTGAAGAATGAACTTGATATTATTAAAAATAATAGTGTAAAAAACCATTATATGTGGTAAATAAATTATTATTGTTTAAGGATCACTTTTATAGATGATTAAAAAATGGAATCAATTTATCACAAGAATTTGATATTTTTTTAAAAAAAATCAATAGATTAATATTTTGATAGGCTAAAAAATATTAATGTCACATTTAGAATGACTAAAATTTTTTAATGGTATAAATACACTGAAGATATGTTAAATATTTTTTCAATATTCATTATTATAGATATAATGTGCCTAAAAATCAGATTGATATCATGTATGAAGATAGTACTATCTATGATAGTTTTATTAGAACATTATTATATATAAAATACTAACGATGAGTTCAAAGCAATATTGGACTTATTTTTAATGAGAATGTGTTTGCTGTTAGATCCCTCTCTCAATAGAAGATGATAATTTGTGTCTCTATATTATAATAAATTATTGAAGAGGGATAATTTTTTTATTTCCTCTATGTTATCAAATTTTTATAGGGTTATTCCTAAAAAAATAAAAAATTACACCACTAAATTTTTTTAAGTTAACAAGCATTAAAACACATGATTTTCACATCATAAAACAAAAACTCTTATTGTTTACACAGCATAGAATACTTCTCATCCATGTAAAAATTTAATATCATGATGGTGTGTTATTTTTTCAAATAAATATGTATCAAGGTGATTGATTTGAATTAATTGAAAAATTTAGAGAACAAAGTATTCTCTATATGTTTTAAACTATATATGTACTTTCTTTAATATTTTTTTGACATTATGCTGAATTTAATGGTATATTTGGCGAAATAAATAATGATATGTGGAACAATAAATCTATGTTCAGTGTACCATTTTGAAATGTATATAATGACACTGAAGGGATATGTTAAGAACCCATATCTATAGGAAGTCTACATTCTTGAGAAGAATATTTTTTTGATGTTACAAGGTTTTCTATAAACTAATTTTCTTCAACAGATCATATCAATGTGCCTATAAATATAATTATATATATATATATAAATGAGCTATATTGGGGGAAAGGGGATCCTTATATTGAATGTAAAATCAGTGGTAGGTGAATAAATAAACAACTTACATTAATACACCTTTAATGACAATGATGATGCTCAAACAATTATAACAATGAATATTAATGTGTTAAAACAATGTTATCTAAATTCGAATGATATATAGATTTTGAATTAACATAATAAAACTTTTTTACATGTTTTAAAGATACTCTTAATGGTATATTTGAAGAATTATTAACATTTATATGGTTTTTGTTGGTCCAGGTTTAAATTATATTATATGGTATGGGTATGAAATTAATGGATATATATTTTATAGAAAATTTAAAGACAAAAATTTTTAATTTCATATTAATAGTGTATCATTATTCATAAATAAATGCCTTTTAAAGTTAAATAGTTAAAAATTTAATCTCTATATCAAGTGAATATTATAGAGTTATTGAATAATTATGAGAGATTGATTGTAACAAAATTAGACTTCTATTATATATTATAAAATCAGTTTTCTATAACAACAATGTCATACATGATGAATTCGGTATAATAGTAGTTAATATTAATAAATTAAAATATAGAACATATCCTTTTATCTTGAAAACACATGAATAAAATTATATTTTCTTGATCCCTAAAATGTATTGTGGTATACTGTTTTACAATAAAAACAATATTTTGGTGATTAAACACATGATGAAAATGATGATTTATGTGAGATCCTTACTTACATGGAATTATTATTATATAATATTTATGATCACATCATATAAACGGTTAATGAAATATGGAATTATGAAGAGGAAGTACTATATAAAAGTAATCCATTAGTAATTTCATAATATTATAGGTAAAACATATATATTTTTTAGTTATCTTTTCTTTTTTATAGAATGTTTGATATATTATTTTTAATTTTTTACTTAAACACATATTTTAACTATAAAAACCCAATTTTATTGTATTTCTTTCAATTTATCAATCATCTAAATTTTTATATGTTTAATATTTTTGAATTTTTTGTATTTGAGTTTTAATTTTATGGAATTTTAAATTCTATGAATGGTTTTGGGATCATGATTTTGGAGTAAACATTTTAGTACAGGTATATCAAGTAGTTTTTAGCCATTTATATAATTTCATGGTTTGGAATGTATGTCTTGTGCATGGTTTGGGTGAATCCTAGTAGTAACTATGCATCTATTACATCCTTTGTGTTTAATAGTGCAAAATAATTTCATGGTTTGGAATACCATGTGACAAGAATGTGATATAGATATTGGTTAGAGAACTGAACTTGGAAATATTTTATGTATGGGAAGACACATCATATGAGTCCCTAATTGAAATCATGAAGATAGGGTTATCATATGGGGTTCCAAATTTTTTTTGGGGTATAGTTTACCAAACTGTGTGGACAAACAGTGTGAGTTTCCTAGGTTCACTTAAAAGTGAAATTTTAAGAATCAACCATTTAGTTTAAAGACCATAAAGTGATTATTAATTTCTCGGTCATTTAAATGAGTCAATAAACTCACTTGAAGGTTCCTCCCTTCCTCATACTGGCTTATCACTCCTCTATAACCTTGTTTCCTTCTGATTTATTATTGCTAACCATTCCTTTCCAATTTTTTCTTCTCCCGTCCCTTTAGTTTTTAGTTTTCTTATGCTTAATTAACCCAATAGGATTTAAGATTTGAGTTTAGTGTCTGGATGATTCATTCAAGGGTGTTTCTTTAATTAGATCCTAATTATTATCCCTTGAGTATTTTTTGAGGGATTAATATCAATGGAAATGGCTCATGGAATTGTTTCCATTGAAAAAAGGTAGTTTTTTTTACTTTTTCTTAAATTTATATTCTATTGGGTGATTGATTGTTTTAAATCCTATGTTTTATTGTTTTAATCCATCTATGGTGGTTTAGTTTTTTAATGGTCTTCATGGTGGTTTTCAATTGACACTAGTGTTGTCAAATTATTTAAATATTTTTTTAAAATAAATGACTTTGAGGTGTTTGGACTTCTTTTGGGTTGTTGAATGAAATGGGAATTCTTTTATTGGCATTAAAATTGTGTTTTTAAAATATTTAGTTATTTAAATAATTGATTTTTTTTAAATTGCGAGTGATGTTTTATAATTACATAACCAATTTGGGTAATGATATATGGTGATGAGTGATGATTTAAAACATTCAAAGGTTTTACATTCATGAGAAAACAATAATGATTTAAAAAATATTAAATGTTTTTAGATTTATAAGAGAGGAATTTAAATATTGTTTTATTTTAAAAATATTTGACTTCATTAGGTTATGACTCGAACATGTTATGGGTACTTGTTGGGGGTTTCTAATGGGAAATTTTATGGTTCATGAAATGGCCATTACAAAGGCTTTTTAGTTGGTATATTTGTGAGTTTTATTCTAATTATATTATAATAGTTTGGTTTAAAAGAATATTTTGGAGTGGAACTAAAAACCACTAAAAGGTTACTTGGAATTCCAATTCTTCTGTTGAAGTATTTTTTTGGAACATTAGGTTTTTTCAAATAGTTGCATGTGTGAGACCCTTTTGAGACAATTAATTAATTTATAACCCTCATGTGGTATATTGTTTATTATTTTATGTGAATGTATCCCATAGGGCATGTTTTATCTTATTGTTTTATTAATCTATTATGAAGGGGATACTTATTTTGAGGGTGTGGAGGTGTGGTGAGATTAATTTATTTTGTTACATTTAAGGATTTGTTCACTCATCCTGATCTAATATTGGTCATGTGAGTGCTATGTAACTATGTAGAGGTTTATATAATTGAAATCCATTAGACGGAAAATGCATCAACCACAGATTGTGGCCTGAGTAATTTGAGATGATTTCACTTGAAGGGGTAATGTATGACCTTTCCCTTTTTTAAGTTACAATAAATTTTATTTGTATCATTTATTCTAGGGTTGGGATGGGATTGATTTTGGTTTGGAAGGTATGGAGGTGGTGAGATATTTTAAGTGTAATGTTTTGGGCAAAAAATATTCTGTAAAAAATTTATACCATGAAAATGGATTACATTACATGTATATTTTTAGTTGGGATAAATTCAACTGAGTCATTGTATTTTTTAATAAACCATTAAAAAATAAATACACAAAATTTAATGGAATTACATTCCATGTAATTACACAATAAGAAAATGAATGGGTATTGTGTGGTTAATTTTGGTTTCAATACTTCATGAAACATTTCTCTACTTGAATGTAGGGAAACACATAGAATTTTTTGATAAATTTATTCATCTCTAAATGTTACTGTTTGGTGTTTTATTTCTAGTATGAATTTTTTATTTGGTTTTGTTCTGTTCATTCTTTTGATGAAGAAAAGGAACCTTTTCATAGTATTGGGTTTGGGAATTAATCTTGATACTAGGATTCGGTCTAGATCTATTCTTACATTATTGATTTGATCATATTACATTAATTTATGGTTGTGGTTGGGAAACTGTTCATCACTAATTTTGATGTAGTTGGTCAAAATTGGATATCACATATTATTTATTTAATTACGTGTATATAATTGTGAAATTGAGATTTCCCTGATTGAAAAATAACATCAGATAATGAAATTATTTTACTTAATTTCCTTATTATAACACATTTTAATAAATAATGGACAAATGGAATTGGATGAATTTAATTATTTATTTGGTTAATAAATTAACGGAATATTGTGATTGTCTAATTGATGGGGGCATTGGGATTCTGAAATTGGATGATTATTGAGTTATGAAATTGATTGATGATGGGAATAATGGGATGTTTGAATTATCCTTGAAATGTAAATGGGTTATATAGAAAAATGTTTATAAATGGTTTAATGGGGTGTTTTTTATATTATTCCATGTGATTGAATTTAAGAATCATGCTTTTGTGATAAATTGAAATTATATTTCATTATGTTAATTATTGATAAAAATGTTTTTAATGTTGATTATCCTTTATTGATGTTATATATATAATGTATGTGTGATTGATTTATATATATGTATGGGTCACAGAATGAGGCTCTAAATACTCATATGTGATAAATAACTATGGGACATGGAATGAGGCTCCATATACCCTTATGTGGAATTATGTTGGGGAAAGGTATTGAGTCTACAAACACTCATATGTGTTAGAAAGCATGAGACATGTATTGACACCCCAAATACCCATGTTAAATGATGTGTGAGATAGGTACCGATACACAAAATACCCATGGGGTTCTAGACATGACATTATACACCAATGATTTTGGCATTTGACTATGGTCCCAAGTGGTCATTATATGAATTAAAATTAATTGGATAATGAAATACCATGTCTTATAACTGATTAGGAATTGAATATTTGATATGGTTCAAAATCTAGAACATGCCAAAGTAGGTATTGAGGTTTCAGGTGTCCTCAGGAACTGGGGATTTAAATGGGTAAATAAAGAATAATTGATTATGTAAACTATATAACTTATTGATTATATTTTATACATTATACAACTGCGTACACTATTATTGATTGGACATCATTTTAGACATCAATGGTGGTGGCCTACTAAGTTTTAATCACACCCAACTTAGGCTTCTTTATTGGTACCCAAATAGATTTAATGTTTTCATGGATGGATAAGGGAATGATATCTATATAATATGGATGAGTTGGGATAGTGCATTGATTAGGGAACCCGGCATGGTGTTAGTACCTTATTGGATTTATTTGTGTATATAATTTGGGGTTTTCATTTTGACACTTGAAACTTGTTATGACTTGAAATATATACTATTTTGGTTTTGGAATTATATTCTTATTTTGGTTTAGGAGGTGATATTGGTCTTTTTTACCTATTGTATTTAGTTTGGTTATTCATTTCCATATTTTTTAGGTATTTCAACTACTTTTATACTTTTCTAAATTGGGTATAGTCTCTCTATGATTTAAATGAGAAAAATTATTCTTGTCAACCACCTCTGGTGTATGGGGAGGTGGGCATGAGGTCATGTAACTAACCGACTTGGGGCACCGATTTGTGGAATGTGGTTCAAGTTGTCAAAAAGTGGAATCAGATGACTATTATTTTCTTTTATTTTTTATAACTATTTGGGAAAGGTATAAAAGAGAATAGGATGGGTCAATCCTTGGTTAAAATATTATTCATGGGAGTATCTAACCCATGTATGTGGGTAAAATCCATGTACCCAAGGTGGGATTGTTGTTATTGATGAGTATTTTTATTGTTGAATTTTATTTCACCTTTGGTGATTCACTTTTTGTGTGATGTTATTTCCTTTCGCGATCTTATGAGATTTGAATCATGGAAAAGTATAGAATTAGTGTTGAGTATTTATGCACCATTTTATGTACTAATTATTATTATATGAAATGTACCATTTGATGGGTTCATGTGAAGTACATGTTCTCATAACGTTGTTCAACATTGATTTTTTTCTTTTCTTGGGTATTTGAACTGATAAATGTTGCTAATATGAATTTAAATTAAGATAATGATGAAAATGTAAATAAATCAATGTATAATAAGAACATTGAATAATAATAATGTGTTTACCCGATGTTAGAGAAGTCCCAGATGGGGAATGGTTAATGGTAGTGAAAGCACATCGGTTTTGACCTTGTGGTGGGTTTTGGGCGAATAAATTGTTATGGATTATTTTAGATCACTAAAAATATTATAAAAATGATTTTATGGGCCCTATGATGTGTTTTTCTAAATTTAGAGATATTACTCCATGAAAACGCTGCTTGAGAGGATAATAGAAGGATATGTCTGGAAATGATCCATTAGAAGTAGAAGACGAGTCTCTAAAAGATCTGGGTGATAAAGAAGGAGATATGTTGAATGAGAAATTTGATTGCTTTATGAATTTTATGTGAAGAGACCCAACGATGGTTGAGGAGAGTATATTAGACCAGAAATGGGAGTTCCAGTTGCATCACCATATGACATTCACCAGAAATGGTGGACCATAGGTAGGTGAGTTAATAAAGGGCAGTTTGGGGAAGATCTGTAACACATAAGTGTTTTTTTGAAATATTTTCATTAAATAATTTTTATCATTTAGTATCATTAATTTCCCACAATCATGAGTTTGAACAAACCAAAAGACACCCTTATTATAAAATTACTGTTATATCATAGCCGTTAGGTTAGAGGGAATAATTATAAATTTCTTATGAAAATGCATTATGAATTCATTGGATATTTATGAAAAATATAAATCAATTAGATATTTTTATTTTCGAGTGAGTTAATTTTGGTAAAAAAAATTAATGATATTTATGTGTTATATACATAATAAAATATATTTGATATTCTTCTAATGGATATTTTAGTCATAGGGTATGAATAAAACTGTATTTTATGTATAAGAACCTATTTTTTAAAAGGTTAATTTTACACCGTTGAAGGGAGAACCCATTTTAAATTAATATTTTGACATATTAATAATTTATATATGAAGACATAAATATGATATTTTTAATAGATATAGATATAAATTTTCTTTGGTTAAATTTCTGAATTTGTTCTTTAACTTTCATGTTTTGGTGAATAGTAAAAATACCTTAAATTTTAATAAAAAAACATTTTTCATTGAGATAATTTGTATGGTAATATTGAATGTTTTTGAAGTGTAAATATAATATATTATTACCACTTAATATAATATATTTAATTAACAATAACTTTACATTGAATTCATAGGAAAAAACATTTTAGTCTTTTGCAATGTTTGAACATTTAAAACGCGTTTTCTAATTTCAACAAAGAGATTAATTTTGAAATTATTACTGCAACATTTTTTTGGATTTGAAAAAATAGATTCCTTATTTGGAATCATAAGGTACAAATTGTGTGAAAAGTTACCTTTTATATTTTGATTTTATGAATATTGAGTTCAGTAATTATTTTTATTTACAATGGTTAAAAGGTACATTTGGTAAATAAGGGTACAAAAATAAAAATTTAATATTATCAAACTAATCTAAAATTTATCCTAATACTATTTTATGAGATACTTACATCAATGGGAATCCTTGGGTTGATTTTGGGACCCCATGGATTCACATGGATGTGAAAATGACATTTTATAAGAATTAATTTAATTTAAAGATAATTATAAAATAACCATATATCTTTTAGTAAACCAATTTTAAAATAGGGTTGTATAACTGATATCTATGTATAAAAATATTCATTAGAAATCTAAAAATATTTATTACATTATTTTATTTTATTTATAATTTTGATTCATCTGATAAATATTTTTATTTATGAAAAAATTATAATGTAGTGATTACCTCGTTAATGAAAGATTGAAATAAATGAATTTATAAATATTAAAATAAATTTAATTTGAACATTTTGAGGTCATAAATTTTTTTTTGGACTAGGTTGACATATCAGGGATTATTTAATGCATTTTTATCAAAGGAATAAGTTGTTATGAATTTTCCTAACAAGTAATGTATAAATAGTGTCCAAAATTGACATAATTCATAACTCAAAACATAAAATAGTTTATTAAATGATATAAAATTCATGAAAATATAAGATACGTCCAAATGTTTAATATAAGTTAAAATATGTCATAAATAAATTTTTTTGTGTGGTTTGAGATGATATGATAATTAAATAAAACCACAATGTTTTAATAACATGATATCACTGTAAGATTAAAAATGGTAAACTATGGGTTAAACAAAAAATATAAGGATAAAAAATATATTAAAACTTTTATAAAAAATATTGTATGATGGGTATTGAAACCAAAATCATCTTATTTTTTAATTTAAAAAATTTGGACCTTTTTTAATCGAAATTGAATTAATAATAAAATAATATTTTGAGAGTTTCTTAAAGTGACCTACTCATCTCTTATAAAAGGGAACCTTCTCCCTCTACTCTTAAAATCATTTTGAACCTTCAAGCTCAGAAACCCCATTACCATTTATATTCTCAACATCTCTAGTACCATTCTAGAAGTATTTGTGTTCTCAAAATACCAACTCTAGTGCCCTAAGATGAAATTGAATGGAGGCACGTCGAGGAAGAGGTAATATCTTCTACCGATTCATTCAAAATTATTTTTTCTTATATTTCCACTTCATTAATTGTTTAATTATAAATTAAAAACATAAGTATCAATAATATAATTATATTTTATTATAAATATCAAACAACACTATTTCACCTCATATCTATCCTATAAAAAATGAAATCACCGTCCGTTCGTACTTACGACATACCGTGTCCACACCATTGTGCAATGTGTTTTTCACCACCACTTTACATGGATGGGTATAATGGTGGAAATAATAACTATATATCATTAATATAACATGATACTAATTCTAAGATACTATACACCGTGTACTGTAATACCATTCAACAATTATTGGAACGATATCACCACTCGTGTGTATGTACGGCTTACCGTCTCCACGGTGCGATGTGACTCCTTCTACATAATCATCATTAAAAAATGTTTATATAAATAAATGTAATGAATAAATATTATATATGTTATATTAATACCATGTAGTAAATGATATAACTATACACTAAAAATAGTAATAAGAACTTATATGACAAAACATACATAAGAACATAAAGAAGCTAATACCTAAATAACGAGTAATAATGAAATGTTACTAAATAGAATAAAATTTGAACACACATATTATCCGAAATTATTATTTTTTTGGAATAAATATGTAAATTTATTTAAATCATTATATAGTAATTTTGGATACATATAAAGCATATCAGACCTACGATAAGGGAGAACTTTTCAACTCTCATTTTTATCCGAGATTATTTATATGTAAGTATTTTTTAGGGGGTATATTTATCATCAATTTATATGTTTTATAAGAATATTATCCTAAAATTTTACTATTCTTCTATGTATGTTTAAATTTATTTTTACCAATTTTGACTTTTAAAACATGGTTTGAAAGGAATCTTTCATACTTTTACCATATGAGGTACTTTTTGACTTTTCTAGAAAAAGTACGAGACAAATGTTTTTAACTTTTACAGATTGAATGGATTTGTAATCTTTACTGACATGTTATTTCAATGAAGCTTCTTATACATGTTTTCAGGATTATTTTGAAAAAAAAAATCTTTTCTTTTAAAATTTCATGTCATTTTGAGAAGATGATTTTTTTTTAAAAAGAAAGGATGTTTTCCTTAGGAATTAATTTCAACTGTTTTATCAAAATTATTTTCCATATAGGATGACATAGGGTCATGTTTTTGTACATATTATTACTTTAATTTGTTTATATTTATGATAGAATTATTTTTATGATGTTCATTTATCTTATATGGGTTATGTTATGATGGAATGATGTTTAAGAATCTCATTTTATTGCATGGGTTATGAAATGAAGAATGATTTATGTTTTTGTGGATCACATAATAATGATTTCATTATGAGATAGGTGGGACCTATATCTCCCTCCAATTCAATGGGTAAATAATTATATCTCATGATATGGACATAGATGGAATGACAAGTTAATATCATTCAGTGATACAAGGATGGAAAGAGGAGTGAACATGGTTCAATAATGGAATTAGTATGCTACGAGTGTCTCGGAAATGAGGCTTGACTAATATGAAATGATTTCCTATGATTATGTGTGTATACCACAAAGTTTCATGTATTTTTTTATGACTATTGTGATTAAATTTCTCTTTTATGATTTATCTCATGACATTATATTGTGATCTTTTATATGTAGGATAAGATTTTAAAATGTTATATTCTTATGAATATGATTTGATTGATATTTAGTTTTTTTACCCATACTGATCATTTGAGATCACCCTTTATATGTTACATTTCCCCAGGACATGAAGATGAGTATTTAGTATGATATTCCATAAAGGATTCTTGTTATGATTAAATAAACAGGAGACATTGTAGATGTTTTATGAACCATTTTTTTATGTTTTCCAGTTTCTAAAGAAACTATACCTATACAATCATGTAATGGTGGTGATATATGTTGTAATAAATATAATTCAATTCTAATGTAATACCAATTTATATAAATAATGGGTTTCTATAGTTGGTATCAAAGGATAGTTATAATTAACCTTTGGAAACTGAGATAATAAAACCATAATGATATGTCCAGGTATAGGATACAATCCTAGTGTTTTAGAAATGACAATGAATAGCCTAGGATAAAACCTTATTTTTCTAAAATTTATATTTTATTATTGATTATTTGTTTTTCCTATTATGATTAGTATTTCTCAAACTATTCTTCTTGGTTTTAGTCAATGGATGGAACTCAAAGGAACCACATTAACGCTGAATGTGATGAGAAATGCAATGATTGGCCCCTTGAGAAACCAAATGTTATGGGAGTTGTAATGAATAATCTTGTAGCCGTGCTAACACAATTCTCTCAAGCTATGAATCATTCTTGAAATCCAAATAATCATATGAGGGAGAAAAATTCTACTAAATCCATCACGAGGTAGTGTCCACCTTCATTCAGCGGGTCTTCTGATCGATTAGTGGATGGACAATGGATCAATACCACTGTTAAGATATTTTTAGTTCTAAAATGTTATGACCATGATAAAGTCATCTTATCAGTATATCGTATGGAAGGTGAAGTTGATGAATGGTGGAATCTAATCAAGAATACTAAAAACAGATATTAAATTGAGTCCTGGGAATCAGACATGTTCAATATCATATTTTTCAATAAGTACATTACTCGTATTCTTCAAACAAAGATAGAGAAGGAGTTCCATTAACTTAAGAAAAAGTATGATGAATCCATTGGTACTTATGAAGAAAATATTAAATGACTTTCAAGGTATGCTTGTGGAATTATTTTCCAACCTGAGAGTATCATTGATCGATTTTTTAGTGGCATAAAACCAAGTCTCCAAAGGGCAGTATCCATCAGGGACATTAATAGCATCAAGTAAATTGTTTGATGTAATATCAAGGATTAAATGACGATTGGAGTAACCCATTAGCCATATGGGTTTGATAAGAAGAGGAAAATGTAATTCAAAGGAAAATATGAAGACCACACTGAAAATATGTTGAGTTCTCCCTTATGCTGAAAGTGTGGAAAGAAACATTTTGGGAATTGTATTAAAGGGACTAGTAAATGTTTTATGTGTAGAAAAGAAGGTCATTAGGAAATTGAATGCTTAATTGATGGAAAAAATATGTCTAATGATTCAAACCAAGAAATGGCTATAAAAAATGATCCTCCTTCACTTTAAAGTGACAATTTCATGGAAAATGGGAATTATGCCATTCAATTACCTAATCTAAGTGTTACTGATGATGATCTCCATCAACATACTCTTAAGTCAAAAAAAAAAAGGAATGTCACCTGAAATTACTATAGGCTATGTGGAGTAAGATAAATAAGTGGTGAAAGGTAAAATTACCATGCACTCTAAAGTATAGAAATGTATTATTTAATTTTGGATCCACCCAAAATATTATTTATGATGAATTTTCTAAGGGTATTTCTATATTAACTCAATAATGGGATGTTGACTTAGCTGTGAAAAAACCTAATTGCACAACAGTCACATAAAAAGTTTATAATTCTTCACCAATTGAAGTTGGTGGGAAATTGTTTCCAAAAAATCTTGTCATCCATCCTATAGTGTAATTTGATGTGATTCTTAATGTGGATCAGATTTCTTTTTATGGATCTCATATTAATATATAAATAATGTAAGTCACATTTCATATTCCAGATCAATCTAGGATCATATATCGATGCAGGTATGAATATAACCTTCCGGAAGAAATTTTATCCATATTATGGGTCTTGATTCTAATAAATGAAGGTTATTTATCCAAAATGGTTGGGGAGAAACCCATGATTAAGAATAAACCCATTGTATGGGAGTTTAATGATGTCATTATGGAGGAATTTCCAGCTCTTCCACAAAATAGTGAAGTGTATTTTTCAATAGAACTTATACCTGGTGCTATTCCTATTTCAAAGAGACCTTATATAGTGGACCCAATTGAGTAGAAGTAATTGAAGAAGAAACTCTAATAGAATCTTGATAAGGGATTCATATTCCCTAGTGCGTCAACTTGGGGGGAACTTATTAGGTTAGTTAAGAATAAACATGGATCAATTAGACTCTGTATTGATTATCAAGAACATAACAAGATCACTATCAAGAAAAATATCCTCTCCAACACATTGATGGCTTATTTGACCAACTACACAGAGCTCAATACTTTTCCAAGATTTATTTTCATTCAGGTTATCATCAATTAAGGGTCAAAATGGGGGATATTCCAAAGATGGGGTTCCATACAGTGTATGGAAAATATGAATCTATAATGACGCCTTTTGGTCTTATTAATTCCTCTAGTATAATCATGTATCTAATGAATAGAGTGTTTAGAGACAATCTTAATCAATTTTTGGTAGTATTTATAGATGATATTATTGTCTATTCAAAGAGTATGGGTGAACATGAAAATCAGTTGATAATTATACTAATGACCCTGAGAAAAAAGAATCTTTATGCCAAATTTACGAAGAGTGAATTATGGATTAAAAAGATTCATTTTTTGGTCACATAATTTCAAGAGAGGGGATGTCTGTGGATCCATAAAAAATAGATGTTATTGAATGATATCTGCGACCAACATCAGAAACTGAGATCCAATGTTTTCTTGGTTTGGATTGATATTGTCTTCATTTTGGGAATGATTTGTCATGTTTATGTAATCCACCATCCAATCTGACTTGGAAAGGAGTTAAGATTGTTTGGACGGCGGAATTTGAAGTGAATTTCAAATAGCTAAAAAAGGTTAGCCATTTCACCTGTGTTCACACTACCTTATAGTAGAGAAAGGTTTAGGATCTTCAGTGATGAATCCAAGATGGTGTTGGGGTTTGTTCGCATGAAAAATTATATGTTGATAGAATATGCCTCACAACAGTTGAAAATCCATGAGAAAAATTTCCCAAATCATGATTTGGAGTTATCTGCGGTAATATTTGCATTACAAATATGGAAACATTATCTTTATGGTGAAATATGTGATATTTAAACTAGTAATAAAAGTTTGAAGTATATTTTTAGACAAAAGGATTTGAATATGCACCAAAGAAGATTGTTGTAGTTCATTAACGATTACAAATGGTCAATACATTACCACCCTGGGATAGTAAAAAAGGTGTTAGATTCTTTGAGTCGAAAACACCATTCTAGCTTATCTATGATGCGGATCACAAAAGATCCAATATTTATGGACTTGCAATGGATTGAACATGAAATTTTAATAGAAGGGGAGAAATATTAACATTCATAAATGAATGTTCAACCATCTCTACAAGTGAATATTAATGAATCATAGAAGGAAGATGTAGAGTTACAAAAGAAGGAAAGAAATGTTCCTAAATTCAACATTGATTGTGATGAAATAATGAGGTGAAATAACCTTGTTGGTGTTCCTCTCATACCAGAATTAAGGAATCAGCTATTGGATGAGGCTCATAGTTCTTCATTCTCTATTCACCCTAGAAGCACGAATATGTACAAGGTATTGAAAGAGTATATCTAGTGGGATGGCATGAAAATAGATTTTTCTGAATATGTCTCTTGATGCATAGTTTTGTAGCATATTATATACAAGAGACATAAATCTAAGGGGATTTTACAACCATTTCCCATACCATAATTCAAATGGGAAAAATATCACTATGTACGTTATCATCAAACATCCCAAATCATCAAAAGGAAATAATGCTATCAGGGTTATATTTGATTATCTTACGTAGTCAACATACATCATTTCTATTACAGAGGATTTAACTCTTGTTCATCTTTCTAGGATATATTTAAAAGAAGTGGTATGATTTCATGGTGTACCACTTTATAATATATCTGATCATGATCCAAGGTTTACCTTGATGTTCTGGGTAAGTCTTCAGCTTGCTCTGGATACTTAATTGTGTTTCATCACTACTTATCATCCTCAAATAGACAATCAGTCAGAGGGGACAATTAAATCTCTAGAAGGCAAGTTGAGATCTTGATCTATGCATTTCAATGGTGGTTGGGATCAAAAACTACCATTGGTGTTTTTTTACAATAATAGCTTTCATTACAATATTCAGATAGATCCTTATGAAATCCTCTATGTAAAGAAGTGAAGAAGTCCAACTTGTTGGGATGATGTTGTGGAATGAATGCTATTAGGACCTGATATTGTTGATGAAATGGAAGAAAAGGTTAGATATATTCAACAACACATAAGAGAAGCTCAGTGTTGAAAAAAAAGTAACACTAAAAATTGAATAAAAGACATAGAGTTTAAAGTGGGTGATAAGTCATTATTATGAATATCTCCCTTGAATAGTGTAATGAGACTTGGAATGAAGGGAAAGCTAAGCCCTAGGTATATCGGTCCTTTTGAAATACTATATCTTGTTGGGAAGGTAGCTTACCAGTTGGATCATCCACCAAAACTCTCTTAAGTTCATGATATTTCCAATGTATCTCTCTTGATAATGTAAATACATTATCCTTCACATGTACTATGCTCAGAATTTGTACCGTTAGAGCAATATCATTCTTATAAAGAACAACCGATTAAGATTATCGATTGTAGAGAAAATGTTCTACGAAACAACACAACTCACTTGATTAATGTTGTATGGAGGAACCACCAATTTTAAGAAGCTACATGTGAACTTTAGGATATGATGAGGGGGAGGTATCCTCATTTTTCTGCTTCCTTGTGATGAATATTGAAGAAATAATTTAGTTTAAGGGGGGTAGAATATAACACCCGGATGCTTGTATGAAAATATTTTATGTAAATAAATTTTATTCCTCAGTAGCTTTCTTTTCACAAAATCATGAGTTTAAACAGAGCATTAGATTCCCTTAATATAAAATTACCATTATATCCTACCCATTAGGTTAGCGGGAAAAATTATAACTAACTTATGAAAATAAATTAAGAAATCATTGGCTATTTATGAAAAATATAAATCAATTAGATATTTTCATTTTTTATTGAATTACTTTTGGTAAATAAATTAATGAAATATATGTGTATTATACTTAATAATTTCATTTGTTATTCTTCTTATGGATATTTTAGTCACAAGGTATGAATAAAACCCTATTTTATGTATAAAAACCTATTTTAAAAAAGGTTAATTTTACACATTTGAATGGAGAACACATTTTAAATTATGATTTTGACAAATTAATAATATATATATATATGATAACATAAACATGTTATTTTTAATTAGGATATAAATATATAATTTGGATATATTTCTGATATATTTCTGATAATTATCATGTTTTAATGAATTGTAAAAATGCGTAAATTTTAATTTAAAACAACTTTTCTCATTTAGATAATTTATATGGAAATATTGAATGGTTTTAAAGTATAAATAGAATATATTTTTAACATTTAATAAAAAGTTTGTCATTATCATTAATTTAACATTTAATTCAGAGGTTAAAACATACAAATCTTTAGCAATGTTTTATCTTTTAAAAACAATTTTCTCATTTCCACAATGAGATTAATATTAAATTGATTACTGCATCTTCGGTGTTCTGAATTTAGAAAAATGGATTCAATATTTGTAATTATAAGAAACAAATTGTTTGAATAGGTACCTTTTTTTTAACACTATGAATAATATCTTCAGTAATTATTATTTTTTTCCATGGTTAAAGGGTACATTTGGTAAATAAGGGTAAAAAACTAAATATTTAATAGAATAAAACTACCATAAAATGTGTCTCAATCCTATTGGATGAGATATTTATGACCATGTTCATCATTGGGTCGATTTTGGGACACCATGGATTCATATGGATGTGAAAATGACATTTTATATGAAATAATATATAGTAAAGATAATTATAAATATACAATATATCTTTTACTAAATTTATTTTAATACAAGGTTATATGAATTATCTATACATATATAAATATTCATTAGAAATATAAAGATATTTCATAAATCATGATACTTTTTTATAATTTTTATACCACATATAGATATATTTATTTATGACACAATTATGATGTAATGATTACCACATTAATGAAAGATTAAAATAAAAGAATTTATAAATATTAAAATAGATTTAATTTGAACATTTTGATACCATAAACAAATTTTAGGGATTAAATTGACATATTAAGGATGATTTAATTCCTTTTTTTGAAGTAATCAGGTTGTCATGAATTTTTAAAAAAGTGAAGTATGAATATTGTCCAAAATTGACAAAATTCATAACATAAATCATAAAATATTTTGTTAAATTAATTTAAGTTTATAAAAATATATATTCGTACTAATGGTTAATATAAGTCCATATATTTCATAAATAACTTTTTTGGGTTTTTTGACATGATATGGTAATTACATTTACACACAATGTGTATATAAATTGATATCAATGTTAGATTAAAAAAGGTAAATGAAAAAAATATAAGGATAGAAATATATATTAAAACTTGTATAAAATTTATTATATGAAGGGTAATATAACCAAAATCATATTATACTACTAATAAATATGTTTTTAAAAATTTATAATCAAAATATAATTTATAATAAATTAATATTTTGAGAGTTTCTCAATGTGTCCCTATCCTCTCTTATAAAAGGGAAATTATCCCTCTCACCTTCATTCCATTTTGAGAATTTAATCTCAGAAAAACCATGACCATTTATCTTCTCAACTTCTTTAGAAACATTACATAGGTTCTAGTGTCTCAAAATAACAAATATAGTGCCCTAAGTGGAAATTAAAAGGAGACACGTCGAGGAAGAGGTAATCTCATCTACCGATTCTTTCAAATATATTTATTCTTCTACTTCTTCTTATTTAGTTTTATTATTATAAAGTAATAAAATAAGTATCAATTATATACTTATATGTTATTATAAATGTGAAACTACTCTATTTCACCTTCTATCCATCCTATGAAAAATGAAATCACCACGTGTGTGTACGTACAACTTACCATCTATACACGGTGGTGTAATCTATTTTTCACCACCACCATACATAGATGGTTATAATGGTGGATATAATAACTATATATGATTAATATAACATGATACTAATTCATATAAACTATACACCATCCACTTCAATACCATTCAACAATTATGGGAACAATATCGTTGCTCATGCATACGTACGGCTTACCGTCTCCACGGTGTGATGAGATTCGTTATACATAATATTAATTAAACCATTATTATATAAATGAATTGAATGAATAAATATGATATATATTATTCTGATACAATGCTGTAATATATATAACTATATCCTAAAAATAGAAATAAGAACATATCCAAAATAACATACATAAGAATATAAAGTAGCCAATACATGTATAACTAGTTACAATGAAATGTTACTAAATAGATACTAATATAACCATACCTGTTATCATAAATTATTATGATTATTTAATAAATAAGTAACATTATTTAAATAATTATATATATAGTTCAGATACATACAAATCATATTATACCTAGGGTAAGGTATAACTTTGAAAATCTTGTTTTTATCTGAGATTGTTTAGACGTGAATATTTACAGGGGGTATATTTATCATCCATTTTCATTTTTATAAGAATAATATAATAAATTTTTTACTATTCTTATATTTATGTATAAATTCATTTTTCCCATTTTGACTTTTACAACATGGTTTGGAAGGAATCTTTCTCACGTTTACCATATGAGGTACTTTTTGACATTTCCAACAAAAGTACAAGAAGAATGTTTTTTAAACTTATATGGCATGAATGGATTTTTATGATTTCCTAGCTCCTAATTTCCATGAATCTTATTATACATGGTTTCAATTTTAAATTCATAAAAATTATTTTCTTTAATAAATGCATTGAATTTTGAGAAGAGAAAATGTTTTTTAAAAAGAAATGATATTTTCCATAAGAATTAAGTTCATGTGTTTTATCAAATTTTTTTTCCATATATGATAATATAAGGTTATGTTTATATCAATATAATTAATTTAATTTGATTATATTTTTTATGGAATAATTTTTATGATGTTTATTTATCTTATATGGATTATGTTATAATTTCATGATGTTTAAGAATCTCATTTTATTACATGGATTTTTCTATGATGAATGATTTATGTTTTTATGGAACACATAATAATGGATTCATTATGAGATGGGTGGGACCAATATCTCCCACCAATTACTTGGGTAATGATTTATATCTCATGATATAGACATAGTTGGAATGAAAAGTTATTCCGGTTAAGTGATAGAGGGCTCGAACGAGGAGTGAACTTGGTTCAGTAATGGACATTGTCTACTATGAAGGTATTGGAAATGAGTATTGAAAAATATGAAATGATTTTCTATGCTTATGCGTGTATTCCTCCAAATTTCAGGACTTATGTTTTGACTATTGGGAGTACATTTCACTTTTATGATTTATCCCATGACATGATATTGTGATCTTTTATATGTAGGATATGATTTTCAAATGTTATGTTATTATGAATATGATATGATTAATATATCAATTGTTTACCCTTGCATATAATTTGAGCTCACCATTATTATGTTTCTTTTCCCCAGGTCATGAAGAAGGGTATTATGTATGATATTCCTAAAAAGAGTCTAGTAATGATGAAATAAATGTGAGAAAATGTAGATGTTATATGAACCAATTTTTTATGTTTCCTAGTTTCTAAAGACACTATACCTATATGGTCCTATCCTAGTTTTTTTATATGTTATAATAAATGTTCTTCAATTCAGAAGTAATATTAATGTATATCAATAATGGGTCGTTATATGTTCCTGGAGAACATTTATCTAGAGAAACTGATACTTGGGTGGGAATATGTGTTTATGTAGTTTACCTGTGTGAGTATATCTATGATGGGCAATGTTGGTCTCTTTACTGACTTACGGTTCGTTTCTCCATTTTTGGTAGGGGATGAGAAAAATATGGAAAGGAGAATCCAGGACATGCATAATTATGAGATTAATCCCCATATTAACACCGTTCAATTAAATATGTTTTCTAATGTGGTGGACTTGGCTATTCTATTAGAGGGAAACATGAATGAGACTTATAGTGGAGGACATGTGGTTTCTTATGGATGATAAGAAGGTACATATTTTGATAATAAGAATCACTGATGTGATAATTTTGACTAAATAAATGGAAATAATAGTAGTAATGTGGAAGGATCAGTTACATAAGATCTTACAAAAGTTCTTTTACACTAGTGAGGTAAGCTGGGAAACTATTTTAGACATCATCCCTGACCACTAGTAGAGTGTATATCATTTCGAAATATGGGAAATATAAAATGTTTCTATAGGAACCAATGAATATTGTGTATCTATGGAGTATTTAGACGGAATCAGAGTGTGGTAAGGGGATGTTCTTAACTGTATTATTCTGGCAGTTGGAGTTCTACTGGCCATGGAAGTAGAGTTAGTAGAGGTGGTGCTTCTGGGACAGAGCACCCATATCAATAGATTGGTGTAGCTTAAGAGACTGATACTATATCAGAATAAATAGTATTAGGAATTTTGTATGCAGTTCGACATACACTTGTGGATAGCAAGGATGGACCGTTGATAGTTAAGGGTACTATTCAAATAACTTCAATAATTTCTAGTACCTTATTTGATACTGGTGTATATCATTATTTTATATTATCATAACTTGTGGAAAGGATGGGTTTGGAAAATGTGTTTTTAGTGGGTTTAAGTTGACTGATACACCTTTTGGGGTATAGTCAATAAATATATGTTTATTCCTCTTGATGTTGGGAAGAATAATTTACCTTTGGATATTTATATTCTTGATATTCCATGTATTTACTTGATTATGGTTATGGAATGGTTAGTGTCATAAAAAGACCACATTGATTTCTAACACAAAAATGTGACATTTATATCTCATAAATACAACGGTTATGTTAATCTTTGAGAGTAGTATATCCTAGCAAGACATACATGGCCATTTCATCAATAGTTATCGGAGACCACCACCCATGATTCTTGTGTTTTTCACGATCATGGTGGTCTAAAAATTTATTTATTTCCATATGAAGTGTAAATGTTCTAGGATTTTTTTCCTAAGGACATATTAAGGCTTCCACCAGAGAGAGATTTGTAATTTACTATTGATATCACTTTAGGGGATTATCCAGTGTATATTCCATCAGTTATAATGGAACCAATAGTGCTTCAAGTGGTTAAGACTCAAATAAAGAAATTGATGGAAAAAGAGTTTTTTCATATTAGTATATAACCTTGGGGAATTCTAGTTTTGTTTTAATAGAAGGCTGTAAGGACATCATGCTTTTGAGTTGATTACCATAAGATAAACTGGATGGTAGGGAAGAACCAATAACTTGTTCATATTATTGATGGTCTCTTTGACTAGTTGAGAGGTTCTTGTTCTTTCTATAAGTTTTACTTGAGATTAGGGTATCATTTGTTAAGTGTTTGACCTTATTATATACCTCTAATATCATTCAGAAGCATGTATGGCCTTTATGAGTTTGTTGCGATGTGATTTTGTTGATGAGTTATCCTGCAATACTTTTCCCTTAATGAATAGAATTTTACACCCATACCTAGATCAGTTTTCTATTCTGTTTTTGGATGAAATCATGGTGTACTACAAGACTATTGATGATCATTCCTAATATCATGACATATTTCTAATTAAATTGAGAGATAATTGACTATTCATAATTCTATCTATGTGTCAATTTTGGATTGATCATGCACACTTCTCAGTTCACATCATCTCAAAGGGAGGTATATCAGGGGACCTAGAGAAATTCCACCAATGATTTCTTAGGAGTATTTCCATAATATTTTTGATATCCATAGCATTCTGGTCATAGTAGGATATTATCATAGGTTCATCCAATACTTTTCCCTCTTAGAAGAACCTATTTTTGAATTAACAATAAGGGGTGATGTTTGAATCATATGGAGCATGTGAGAATTATTTTTGAGAGTTGAAAAAGTGATTGACTACAAAACAAATCTTGATCTTACCTGATCCCTATGAGAAGTATACGATGTTTTGTGATATTTCTAGGATCGATCTTGGAGAGTCGTTGGTTAAGGGAGATCGAATTGTGGTGTATGGTTCATCACATTTTAGGCCACATGAATAGAACTAGACTATGAATAACATCGAGTTAGCTACAATTTTTTATTACTTGATGTGTTGGTGGCATTATTTTTTGGTTAAAAATCATACTGTGTATACTGATGAAAATATCATGAAGTACTTATTTTCTTAATGGGATTTTAATATCCAGTAGTATATGTGTGTATAAAATATGCATTCATTTTCTTTTGAGTTAGCATATACATCTGGTAATGGAAACAGTTTTGTTGTTTATTTGAGACGGAAAACGCAGCCTTGGGGAATTCTAGAGTGTTGCTTTGAGTGTATGATGATGAATTTGTGGGATGATATGCATGTTGTGGTTTAAAATAACCTAGTTTAGATGACCCTCATATCAGTTTAAATGGAATCTATACTTTTGAGGAAAATTAGGGAGAGGCTAGTTTAGGATCTGAAGTTTTTTTCCATGTTGTTAATCATTAAAGGTGGGAGTCCCTGTTATATCTGACCATAAATGTGGATGAACTCATCTATGTCAAAGATTGTGTTTTTGTGACTATGAGTAAAAAGGGGAAGTTAATTCATGAATATCATGACCCAAAGTCGGTGTTATTTATGGGTTTGTCCCAAATGTATCATGATCAACGTCTATAATAATAGTGATTGGGCATTAAAAATGAGATTGCAGGGTTTGTTACGTGATGTTACACCCATCAATAGGTGGCAGTTAAATATCAGTGACCTGGTGGTTCGATGCAACTATTTCCCTTTACGGAAAGAATGTGGGAAAAAATTATTGTGTACTTCATGGTGTGTCTCATAGGGATTCCTCAAAAGAATGATTCTATTTGGGTTTTTTGGAACTAGTGATTAATGTATCACTATTATATTATATACGGGAGAATTTCCTAGTGGTCCAATAAAAAGTCATATACATTAAAGTGATATTCCATATTCATGGGGGGCTATAGAGTATATTTTTAAACTACGACTCATGTTTTACTTCACACTACTAGAAGGCCTTGAAGAAAGCACTTGATACATATGTTTTTTTTTATTATGGATTTCCACTCACAGATATATGAAAATTCAAAATGTACTTTAAATTTTTTGGATGATATACTATAGGAGTGTTTCTTTGAAATTGTTGGGTCTTGGGATTTTTACATAGTTCTAATTGATTTGGATATAACAACAGGTATTCGAAAAAAATTAATATGGAACCATATGAGGCACTTATGGTTTTATATTCATATCTCCTCTATGTTGGAGAGAGGCAAGTGATTTAGTGTTTTTTGAATTGAGACTCATGCAATAGACGTTAGAGTGGGTTCAACTGATTCAGAAACATATGGATATGGATCAGTGTAAGAAAAATTTAGATGATGAAAGATGTCGAAGAACGCTTGAGTTTATAGTGGTTTAACATGAGTTCTATTGGATGTCTCTTGGAATGGGTCACTATCTGATTTGATTACGGGGATAGTAGGTTCCATGGTTTGTAAGAACATTTGAGGATGTGGAGAGAATTTGGCTGGTAGCATACCAATTGGCTCTTCCATAGAGGTATAGTGTAATTCATGTTGTATTTCATGTGTAACATATTTGAAAGTATATCCCCATACCTTATAATGACATTGATGTGGATGATGTTGATCTTGAGACTAATTCATCCTTCGAGGAGCATATGATTCATGTTGTGGATCAAAGTGTTAAATTGTTGAGGTAAAATATAATTTTTATGGTTTTTATATTGTGGAAAAAAAGATTTTATGAGTAAAACTAGGAGAGAGAATATGATATGTGGGCACAAGGTTATAATCATTTTTAATTTAGAATATTAGATATTTTTGTTAGTACATCGTGAGGATGAGATTTTATAAGGTGTGGAGATTGTAATATACAGACCTTTTTTTAGGTACACGCCTTTTTAGTTTTGTATTTTCACATAGAGTTTCTTTCGGATTAATTTTGGTTTATAAGGCTTGTAGTTGGTTTGATATTTTAATTATAATGTTATAGACTGAAAAACAATCTTTATAAAATTCAAAGATAGTGTAAATGGGTTACATGTCTTGTACAGTTTTAATTGGGATATAATCACATGAGGTGTTGGGTTTTCATCATAAACCATTAAAAAAATTACATGACATATAATAGAATTAAACACTGCATTATTTTTCAGTAGAAAATTAAAAGCTGTTGGTAATATATTTTGGTTTCAATCTGTTGTTTATATTTTCTCTACTCAACCCTAGTGATACTCTTTGCTGGTTTGGAGTTATTTCAACATCTCCGGATTTTACGGTTTATTTTTTTATTTCTAGTAAGACGTTTTTATTTGGATCTCTTCCATTCATCCTTCTTCCAATGAAGATATGGGACCTTTTTATGTTTTTGGGTTTGGGGTTAATCTTGATCCTTGTTTTTGGTCTTGATCTCTTAATCTATTATAGATTTGAAAATCTTATATCAATTGAGGTTTTCTTATGACCGCTCATCAATGATTTTGATGCATGTGTTGTAAATTTGAATACCCATAGTCTTGTTTTAGTTACGTGTATGTAATTGTGATATTTCAATTACCACCAAATTTAAATTTTTATAAAATAAAGCCATTTTAAGGGAAAATGGCAACCAAGGTTCACAGCCAAAATCCACTATGTGCTAAAAGATCTCACAAAATCATTGAACTCCAAACGATGATTACATGACTCAGCTATTCTATATAGTTCCCATTGAAGTGCACTAACCGGGGTGTCCGAATCCTTGTTAATGATCTCTTCAATGTGAGAGATCAACAGTTCCATTGTATGAATGAATTCCTCTAAGTTTACTTTATTCTAATTGATGCCTCGGGTCACAATGCGGTCTTGTTTATCTATCCACGCTATTTGATCCTCATTGATCTCCACTTGTATCTTCCGTTTATCCATTTTTCTGAGATCCTCTTCTGAGACTTTGGGTCATACCTCTTGTTCAAGCATTTCTCCCTTGCTATGCAAGATGAGCCTCAAGCTCTCCCCATCATTTCAATTACATTTCTTGGAGAATTGAATAAGATATTTAGTTAACTTAATATAGATTCCATATGATACTGAATTAGCTTAAATTATTTGAAGTTGTAATTTGTTGAATTAGATTAATTAATTGGTTAATTGATTAATATAATGTTGTTATTTTCAATTTGAGGGGGTATTGGGAATGTGTAATTAGTTAATTATTGGGATATCGAATTTATTTTCAATCAAAATAAATGGATGTTTTGATTGACCTTAAATGGTTAGTGGGCTATATTGTTAAATGTTGAAAAATGGGTTAATGTGGAATTTTTCATATTAATCCATGTGGTTAAATTGATGAACCATGTTGATTTGATTAATTATAGTGATATACAATGATGTGAATTGTTGGTAAAAAGGGGTTTTATTGTGACTAACCTTGATTGATGTGATTGATGTGATGTATGTGTGATTGATTGATATACAAGTTTAAGACATAGAATTAGGCTCTAAAACCCCATTTGCGAAAAATGAGTGTGGGTTAGGGAATTAGATTCAAAATTATCATATATGGAATTAAGCTATTGGAAGGGGAATAAGGCTCCAAATACCCATATGTGATAGAAATTGTGGGACATGTACTGAGTCTCAAAATAATCATGTGATAAGAGGTGCAGGGTAGGGACTAACGCTCCAAATACCCATGGGGTGCTAGACATGACATTATACGCTCATGAGTTTTCCATTGGCCTATGGTTCTAGGTAGTCATGAAATAAATTGAAATGAAGTGTATAATGAAATCACATGTGTTATAATGTAATGTGAATTTAATATGTGATGTGGTTCAGACTCTAGAATGGGATAAAACATGTATTGAGGTTTCGAATGTCCTTGGGAACTGGGGGATTTTGTGGTTAAATAATGAATAATTTAATACCTAAACTGTTTACCAGATTAACAGTATTTTATATATATAAAATATCATACAATATTAATAAATGGATATTATTTTATATGTTGTTGGTGTTGGCCTACTATGTTTTACTCACACCATAGTTGATTCACATAATCGGTACACGAATTGATTTCACCATTGCAAGATAGGATAAGGGAAAGATCCCTATGTTAAATAGATGTGTTGGGTCAGAGCATTGATGAGGGAACTAGAAACGGTGTGGGGACCCAATGTGGAGTTTTCTATGTATTTATTTTGTTTTCCTAATATTTACATATGACACTTATTACATCATGATATATCGAAAATTTTTATTTGCATGTTTTATTCCTATTTTGGTTGAGCATGTGATATAGGTCTATTAGATTTATGGAATTCAATTTGGTTATAAATTTTGGATATTTTGTATTTATTTATTTTCTTGTGATTCTTTTATAAAGAGGTAATAGTCTCCCCTTGATCAAAATTTGACTCTCACTACTATTTGGTAGCCTTTGCATTCAAAGAGTAATTACAGAGGTCATAAAAATCACCAGCTTAGGGACCTAGTGTACGGATCCCGAGTCAAGTAATTACAGGTAATGGTCCTTATGATCTACCTTATATCCTTGATCCCATGGGAAAAGGTGTTTTGGGGACCATCTATTACCTATGTAAACATGTGAGCCCCCCGAATGATTTATTCTTTATTAGACTAAGGAGGCTACAAGGAGTATCAATAAGATTTGAAGTGATGACCTTGGTTCCCCATCATCAGTTTAGACCATTGTACAAGTGTCCTATGAGATTTCCTAGTAATGTATGATGTCCATAGGATGAAATTTGTGTTTTTTGGGTTTATTCCTTGTATATATTTCCATTTATTGGTTTGTTACGATACCTTTTTTATTTGAATTTTTTGTGTTTTTGTATTATCCCCAGTATGATATATATTACTCTTTCATAATTAGTGTTTTTTCTAACATTCAAATTAATTTTGGAAAATGTTTTGAAATTTTTTTTTATGAAAAGGGACGTGATTTTGAAATGGATATTTGATAAATTCCAGAAGGAGGAAAAATGGGATTCCATCTTGTTTAGCCTTTTATAATTAAAAGGCCAATTATTTGGTTTCAAAACTCTTCCGAAACAAGGTTTTCACTATTCCCTTATTTCTGTTAGAATAAGGGAGAGGTTTTTTAGAAAAATGGTTGAGACCTAGGAGAAATTAATTTTCAAAAGATGTTTCCATTTAAGCCGAATAAATTCTTTTTTTGAAATATGTGTCAATATTTTCTTGTATACATATGGATTGATAGCTATTTTCAGTAGTATCATCAAAATAGAATAAAATGGATTATCATTAATAGTAATTTTAAAAACATGATAACATTTACCTACTAAGTTTCATTTTACTCGGACACCACATATACCATTTGATATATATAGTTCATATAGTTTCCATTTAGGTTCCTCAACTGTATCCCCCCTTGAGATAATATATGGGTTTTTCCTAATGTTTAGCATGGGATATAGAGTGTGATAGTGGGTAAATTGAAAATTTTGTGTAGAAGATTTATTTTATATTCCCATTTTTCTGTTTTATATGTATCAAATTACCTTTAGCTTCATTGTTTATGTGGAGTTGATGTTTATTCTTCATGTCCCACTTTTTACCTATGTATGAGACATTTACTTCTTTATTATTCAATATCTAGTTATTTATATTTATTTATAATACTTACTATGATATTTTTTCTTATTATTAAAATTGGTGATTTTTCAATGTAAAATAATTCTCAATGATCCTGTTATGGGGCCCTAATACTAGTTTTCGGCTTGGGTGATGGGGAAAGTGTAAGAACCCAGGTTTTGGGACTTTGAGACTTTGAAAAATTTCTTGATATCATTCCAGAGCAGGGCTTTTAGAAGGCATGAAATTCCAAGGCCCGGTGTGCCCAGAATTAATTATATAAAAATGTTAAGTGTTTTTTTGTTATGCCCGCATGGTTAACTAAAGAAAATGTTATATCTCTTAGAGGCTTGATCGGATCGGAAATACAATACCACGGTTGGGTCCGGAAAACAGTGTTTACCCTAGGCGTGACATAAAATGAGTCGGCACGGGATGTTCGGACCCATCTCTCATTAGCTGAGTGTTAAATGGATAAATTGGATTAAATTATTCATTTAATAGCACAAAACCAAGTAACTGATAAACTGTTTCTCGGATGGGAAAAAGGAGGGCACCGTTGAGTCCGGAGCATGCTGTTTACCCTAGGCACGGGGTAAAAGTTGCGGGCGCGGGCCTGCTGTGAGAGATGTCACCAAGGGGCGGAATGGTCATTTCAGAATGTTCACTTAGTAATTATTATCACTGATATTATTTTTGAATAACATTAGAATGAAGTATCAGAATTGAAATCCGAGACTTCTGTTGAGTTCAAAATGGGGTGTTTTCCTCGGCGCGAGATAAAATGAAAGGGCGTGGTGATTTAGGATCCTGTGATAAGTGGTGTTTTTTCTATAAGTAGAAATAAAATGTGGAGTTGGAAGGGGACCCATTCTCTTTATCTCTTTCTCTCTCTCTCTCTCTATCTATCTCTCTCTTTTTCTCTCAAGCGTTCTTCGCCATTCTTCGGAGTTCTTCGCTGTTCTTCACCGGATTGAAGAGCAGACTCCGGCAGATCGGAGCGGGATCGAGCGGGCGCATCGTCGACGTCAAATGGCTTGATCGAGGTAGGAGTTTTGTTGGGTTTTCATCCCTTGGTCAATTCCGTCATTTTAAATTCTTTAATTTTAGAATTTGGGGTTTGTCCGAACAAACATAAACAACGCCCGAGCCCCGTTTTGTTTATCGTTCTTGGGCGTTCTTCATCCAAATTTCCAGATGCGCCAAGTCATGCTGGATTGATTATCAGCGGTAGGCGCTATGATGGCCTCATCCCGAGGAACCCGAACCCGTGTTCGTTTGTGGAAATGGGCCACCGGAGCAGTGGAAGCGACCGTCAGAAGACCTGACTCTGGAATGGGTGGTGGTCGGAGCTCGAGGAGGCATGGATGGGGTTCAGACGAGGCGGCGGCGGCGAGCCGGGAGGAGTCGGAGTTGCGGGATCCAGCGGGTGTGGCCAAGTGGCCGGCAGCTGCACGCGGCAGCTGCAGTGCGTCGGCCAGGTGGAGGTCAAGCCGGAGGTACCGTTAAAGCTTGGCGGCGACATTCGGTGAGCAGAGGGAAGCTGCGGAGTGACAGGCATCAAACAGGAGTCTGTGTGGTCGAGTGGAGGAGCTAAAATGGTCACTGGATATAGCGGAGCATGCAGGCGACCAAGGGCCAGCGGTGAGCAGGGAGCACAGGGCACCGACCTGTTGCGCTCAGCGGGGGAACCCGAGGCGCTAACTGCCTCGAGTGTGCGCCGTGGACAAGGACCCACCAAATGAGGGTCCTGTGGGAGGCGACGAAGACTGGCCTTTTGGCCAGTCTTCTGGGGAGAACAGGGCCCAAGGGGTCTGGTGCAGCTGGAGAGTGCCGTGGCCAGTGGGCCGCAGCGGTCCGGACCGGGCCGGTAGTCTGGACCGGGCGGACCGGTCTGAACTAGCTCATTTTGGTCCCCCTTACATTCGTGGGGCTGTAATTTGGAAACGGCGCGTACGTTTGACGCGCCGTCTGCGGCTGCGATTTTGTATTAGCGGGGCAGACTGTTTGAAGTGATTTCCAGGGTTTTTGGTTTCTGCGCCCGAAGATGGGTGCCCCGAAACACGTTAATTTAATAATATTAAATTATTATTAAAGTTTGCAACGAACAGGCTTCGTGAGTTGGATGTCCGTTTGACGCACCGTTATAAGTGATGTGGCCCTGGGGCTTAGACAGTCCTTCCAAAGTGGTTTGGAAGCTTTTTGGGTTGATTTTGTTTCTCTGTGGCACGAAGAAAAAATGTGAATAATTATTTAATTATTAAATTAATTAATTAATTGTTGCGTCGGACGTAACTCCGGCTTGGAATGTCTGATTGACGCGCCGTCAGCGGCAGCGTGACTTCAGTCCTCGTGTGGAATTTTTGAGATACATTCTGAAGAGTTCAGGTTGGAGGCAGGGTGCAGGACCCACATGGCCTAGTCCGCACATTTTACGGAGAGACGTCACATTTTCAACCGACATCTGTTTAGGGTGTTTGAGAACTTGTTTCTGAGTGTTTTTAGAGAGGATTGCAACGATGCAATCCGCCCGCCTAATTTCCGGATCGAGGTGTGGGCCCCACGGGGCCCCATTTGCGTATAATGTGGGGAATTGAAACTTCTGAATCTGGAGTCCGTTTTAGGAGCTTCAGCAGCGTTGTGACCCTAGAATCGAGACGAGGTTGACCAGGGTTGTCTCAGTCGATGAAGCCGGAGTTGAAGTGTGTGCCCCACAGGCCGTCCTTTGAGCTGTGTATAGCGTACTAAAAAGTTTTCTTCAGGCGTCTGCTTCGGGCGTATGGATAATTGATTTGACGTGTCTTTCCGAGAGCATCATGATGGCATAGTTCGCCTAAATTTTCTTCAGGATCGTGGTGTGGGTCCCAACCAGGCTGACTACGGTGAACAATACCTATTTCACTGGGTGTCCGTTTTGGGCGATCGAGTTGTCAATCCCGTGTGCTTTTCTGTGGGGATCACAGTAGGGTGATCTGTTTGTTCAGTTTTGTGATCTTGTTGTGGCCCCCACACGGGCAGGATATAGTGAATAGTACAATATTCACCGGTTGACAATTTCGGGTGAGTAAATGGTATGTCTCGCGTGTTTTTCTGTGAGGATTGTCACGATGTGATCCGTTTGGGGATGTGGATCCTCGTTTGAGATCTTATTAAATGTGAAAACATGAAAGGGTGTTGGATAGAGGTCCCTTTGACACACTCTAAACCAGATCATGATAGCGATGTCGGTGACACCTGTGATGTCAGTTGCAGTGCTGAGTTATTAGACCCATTTTCAGGTCTACCCTCCAGCAGGGCTGGGCAGTGGGTCACCTGTCAACATGTTCCGGGTCTACCGTCTTGTAGGGTTGGGCAGTGGGTCTCCTGTCGATGTGTTCTAGGTCTACCCTCCAGTAGGGATGGGTAGTGGGTCACCTGTCGATGTGTTCTGGGTCTACCCTCCAGTAGGGCTGGGTAGTGGGTCACCTGTCGATGTATTCCGGGTCTACCCTCCAACAGGGCTGGGCAGTGGGTCGCCTGTCGACGCGTTCCGGGTCTACCCTCCAGCAGGGCTGGGCAGTGGGTCACCTGTCAACATCTTCTGAGTCTACCCTCCTGCAGGGCTGGGTTGTGGGTCTCCTGATGATGTATTAGGGTTTACCCTCCAGCAGGACTAGGCAGTGGGTCACCCGTTGTAATTTCAGACTTAGGCCTTCTTATGGGGCTAGTCGGTGACTTTTCTCCGTGACTAACGGAGCAGGACCCTTGGTTGTACGGGTCAATGATGTGACAGCTTTGACATGACCTTAGGACATATGAGGACGAGTTGTGATTTTCCCACCAAGATACGTCCTTAAGACGTGACCTAAAAGCCATGCGGGTGAGTCAGTGCTGCCCAAAGCTGATAGTATCGAGGTGCGGTGATTGAGCCCCTTGACTTGTACCTCCTAGGTTGACGTGCATGACGTTTGTCTTCAGTGATGGATGTCCGTTAAACTTTTGGTGACTCTTCTTGGGCTGAGCTTGGAGATAGAGATCTCCTTACATACTCATTTGGGTTTCTCGTTGATAATATATATACACATCTTATTGTTGTTCCCACTCCTTGGGTTCAGTTACTCTCCTTATAGGAGGGGTGAAGACACGCGGGGTATGCCACGTGATTTCCATGTCTAGATTTTCTTGGTTGGACGAGTCTACTCTCTGGCTATAGGCAACGAAAACTCGACGAGAAGTTCGTCTTCTCTTCGTCTCTAGCTTCTTGCGTCTGGACGAGTCTGTTTCCTTTCTCTTGTGGGGTTGAGCTAAACTCTCTCTCCTTTGCACTCTTACACTGTTCTTTTCTCTGTCTACTACTCACCATTTTAGGACCTCCGTTGTTTCTCCCTCAAGCTTTCGGGGCATCCTACTGACTATTTTTGTACTCACCTCTGCTTGGGCTTTGCCCGCACTTGGTGTGCCCTTGCAGACGATGGAGAGGTTGGTCGTGACTTCATCAGAGATTAGGAGTTTGAGAGATTCGACCACGTGCGGTAGTCGTAGTTGGGTTCTAGGTGTGGGACTCCCCCAGCTGTTTACTTTTGTTTACCTGTTGCCGGGTTGTGGCAATTTTCTGTTTGGGTGTGTGTTTTTTCCTTTTCTTTTCAGTTTACCTTCAGTACTTGATTAGTACTGTTTAGTGGTCGATGCACCTTTTGTGGTTGTTTATAGCAGTTGGTACATTACATTCTCTTTTACTCTGCAGTATTACATTGAGTGGGCTGCGCGTGTGTGTACAGGTACTTAGGCAATGGAATCCTTGAGTTGTTTTCCCTTCAGCACTTTTCGCCAGCCCATAGCCTATGGAGGCGGGCTTGGGGTAGTTTCGGCTCGAGACCGGGTTGGGTCGGGTTGTTAAAAGTGGTATTAGAGGTGGTTCGTTCCTTGGAGCGATGTTCGGACGTCGCTAAAAATAAATTTATTGAGTATTGAGGTAATATTGTCAACGTGTCCCGAGAGAGGATCTCAGGCCCTGGAGTCCAGTGATGGTGCGGTAGCCGACGTATCCATTCATGAGGACCCTGATAACCTGCTTGTTGACTCATCAGACTGAGACACTTGTTGCAGGGAATTTGATTCATGCATATTATAGGATTGAGTCCTTGACTGTCCTTCTTGAGTCATCTCCCCATCGTTGTTGATATGTATATGCTCATTTGACTGCGGTGCTCCTTGATCAGGTTCAAGATGTCTCCGTAATGATAGTCAGCCAAGATACTAGCTTCGTTTCATGATGAAGATTTCGTGAGCAAAGAGGCCTTAGTTCAAGATCCATTATACAATGACCCTTTCTCCAGGAGGACATGCAGTAGCACCTCCACCTATGGAGTAGTGGATAGTACCGGCAGTGAGGTCTGATGAAGAGAGAAGGCCGGGCGCGCTACGTGAGTTCCAGCATTAGAGACCACTGAGGTTTCATAGTGAGCCATACCCTCAGATAATGAAGGTTTGGCTAGTGACGGTGCTCTGCCTCTTCAGGCTTGTTCGGACACTGATAGGTTAGATGGTGGCTTTGACAGCCAGTCTTTTTCCACCATGCAGTTTGGCGTAGTAGAGCCAAGGTTACTCAGATAGACGATGAGTTGGTACTCTCGTGGGATGACTTCTAGCTGCTGTTTCGTGAGGAGTACTACCCCTCCTACTTATGCTCTTTGCGGTTTTGGGAGCTGTAGGAGCTTCAGCGGGGAGTGATGGAAGTGGATTGGTATGCAACTAGGGTTTTCAGACCTTACACAGTACTCTTCAGACGTGGTCCATGACGACAACTTCCGAGCACGAAAGTTTGAACGAGATCACTGTAGAGGAGATTAATGCCAGTGTAGTGCCCTTGTGCATCATCACCCATCTCAGGGTACTGGAGCAGGCACAGCTAACAGAGAAATTTCTGGTAGAGGGACGTCGATTGGTGGGGCCTCGACGCCGGAGGTTTCCCCTTGATGAGACTCAGGCACATGGTTGGGGACAACGTAGAGCACCAAGATATACCAGGGAGGACTAGTGCTATGTTTGCAATGTGAGAGATCATGTGGCGTGAGACTACTCGACCAAATGTGCTGATTTTTCCAGATAGTTGGTAGTTGCAGCGCCACGACAGAGGCAATGTCGTGATAACAGAACTCCCAGGTGAGGACAGGGTGGTCCCCATGGAGGCGGTTTTGGAAGAAATCTGTAAGAACTGTGGTTGGTGGAAAACGTTTCGAGGTCCTTCCACCACCACTAGGCGGCCAATGTCAGGCTCAGGGAGCTCACGGATGGGCCGCATGCGGATGTGTGCTGTGGTTGTTTACAATCCTACAGCGCAAGAGATTATAAGAGTTACACTCTGTGTCTTTTTCTTCTTTTCTCAGTAGAACTTGTTAGACACTGTTTGAGGTACTCTTTCATCAAAATCCTTGATCGAGGGGTTACCGAGGGTGACACAGGGCATCGGTGTACCCCTGTGTCGGTGATGGTGGTGGTATTTTTTGCCTAAGAATGTGGAGACAATATCTACAGGGAGAGAGCTTTGGGGTTTTTTCAGACCACCAGCTTCTCAGGTGCGTCCCCACCCAGAGAGACTTGAATCGGAGACGACGGTGCAGGATGGAGTTTCTGAAAGCGGGTAAAACTTATCTGTAGTTGATAAAGCTAACTCCTTCGCTGGTTGAGCGTGTAAAAGAGTCTCGGTCGTGATGAACCGATTGTGAAAACTTTTTTGACCAGGTATCCTTAGGTGTTTCACCAGATGGGTATTATGAAGGATGGAATCACAAGACCATGTTCCAGGAACAAACCGTGATTTCAGTCACAATGTGGAAAGTAGAGGTTTGGCTGGGGAAGTCCCTGAGCTTCTTTGGGCTGTTCAGGAGTTGTGCAAGAGATGATGAGGTTTCCTAGCATCTTTCCATATCCTCCTAATAGTAGCGGTGGTCACACGATACCTTTCTCGTGTCATAACTGATGAGGTGCCTGTGTATTCCTACTTGTAACCTCGAGAGTAGAAACCTTATATGTATGAACCATCCCAGTGGTTCGCATGTTGTGCCAACTTGGTGTTGTGCATGTTTTCTTGGGCGCGGGAGAGCTAGGTGTGAGCTCTGTATCTAGAGTTTCTTTTCCTAGTTTTTCTTTTCGGGGATGAAAAGCTTGAAGGAGGGAATGATTTAAGAACCTAAATTTTGGGAATCTGAAGCTTTGAAAATTTTCTTGATATCATTCCAGAGCAGGGCGTTCAGACGGCGTGCAATTCCGAGGCCCAGTGTGCCCGGAATTAATTATATAAAAATGTTAAGTGTTTTTATATTACACACGCGTGGTTTACTAAAGAAAACGTGATATCTCTTAGAATCTTGATCTGATTGGAAATCCGAGACCACGGTTGGGGTTCAAAACGTGGTGTTTACCCAAAATGCGACATAAAATGAGTCAGTGCGGGACATTCTAACCCCTCGCTCGTTAGCGGAGTGTTAAATGGATAAATGGAATTAAATTATTCATTTAATAGCACATACCCGAGTAACTCCTAAACGATTTCTTGGATGGGAAAACCGAGAGCACCATTGAGTCCGGAGCATGCTGTTTACCATTAGCAAGGTGTAAAAGTTGCGGGCGCGAGCCTACTGTGAGAGATGTCACCCAGGGGCGAAATGGTCATTTCAGAATGTTCACCTAGTGATTTTTATCACTGACATTCTTTTTGAATAAATTTTGAAGGAAGTCTCGGAATTGAAATCCGAGACTTCCGTTGAGTTTGAAATGGGGAATTTTTCCTAGGCGTGAGAAAAAATTAGAGTGTGCGGTGATTTAGGATCCTGCAATAAGTGGTTTTTTCTATAAATAGGAAAAAATGTGGAGGTGGAGGGGGAGGGGGACCCGTTCTCTCTCTCTCTCTCTCTCTATCTCTATATATTTCTCTCGATCGTTATTCTACGTTCTTCGGCGTTCTTCGCTGTTCTTCGCCGGATTAAAGAGCGGAATCCAGCGAATCGGAGTGGGATCGAGCGGGCGCGTCGTCGATGTCAAACGTCCGGATCGAGGTAGGCATTTTGTTGGTTTCTCTGCCCTTTATCAATTACTTAATTTTAAATTCTTTAAATATATAATTTGGGGTGTTGGCCAAACGAACACGTCCAACACCCGAGCCTCGTTTTTTTTATCGTTCTTGGGAGTTCTTCGTCCAAATTTTCGGATGCGCCAAATCGTGTCGAATCGACGGTCAGCGGTAGGCGCTGCGAAGCCCTCGTCCCGAGGAACCTGAATCCGTGTTTGGTTCTGGAAATGGGACACCAGAGCAGTGGCAGCAACAATCGGAAGACCCGGCTCTGGAAAGGGCGGTGGCCGGAGCTCGGGGAGGCACGAATGGGGTTCAGACGAGGTGGCGGTGGAGAGTCGAGTGGAGCCGGAGTTGTGGGCTCCGACGGCTGCGTCCGAGCGGCCGGCAGCTACCGGCGGTGGACGCGGTGCATTGAGTGGGTGGAGGGAAAGATGGAGGCAGCGTCAGAGTTCGGTGGCGACGTTTGGTGAGCTGATGGCAGCGACAGAGGGCGGGCTTTAAGCGGGAGTCGGTGTGGTCGAGTGGAGGAGCTGGCATGGTCACTGGCTATAGCGGAGTAGGCAGGTGACCAGGTGCCAGTGGCGAGCAGGGAGTATAGGGTACCAGTCTGTCATTCTCGGTGGAGGAACCCGAGGCACTGACCGCCTTCGGTGTGCGGCATGGACAAGGACCCACCGAATGCGGGTCCTGTGGGAGGCGACGAAGACCGGCCTTTTGGCCAGTCTTCTGGGTAGAACCGGACCCAAGGGGTCTGGTGCGGCTGGAGCGAGTCGTGGCCAGTAGTCCGTGGTGGTCGGGACCGGCTCATTTTCGCCCCCCTTACATTCGAGGGGCCGTAATTTGCAAACGGCGCGTCTGTTTGACGCGCCTCCTGCGGTGGAGATTTCGTATCGGCGGGGTAGACTGTTTGAAGTGAGTTTTGGGGGTTTTGGTTTTTGTGCCCGAAGACGGGTGCCCTGAAACACATTAATTTAACAAGAATAAATTAATATTAATGTTTGCAACGAACGAGCTTCACGGGCTGGATGTCCGTTTGACACGTTGTCAGAAACGCTGTGGCCCTGGGGCTGAGAGGGTCCTTCTAAAGTGGTTTGGAACCATTGTGGGTTGATTTCATTGCTCTGTGACACGAAACACTATGTGAATAATTAATTGATTATTAAATTAATTAATTAATTTTTGTGTTGGACCTAACTCCAGCTTGGGATGTCCAATTGACACGCCGTCAGTGGCAGTGTGACCCCAGTCCTCATGCAGACTGTTTGAGATGCTTTACAAAGCATTTGGGTTGGAGGCAAGGTGTGGTCCAAACGGGCCCCATTTGCATAAAACGCAGGGAATTGCATATTCTGCATCCAGAGTCCGTTTTAGGTGCCATCAGTGGCGTTGTGGCCCTGGCATCGAGATGGGGTTGACCAGGTTGGGCTTAGGCGATGATGTCGGAGTTGAAGTTTTGGCCCCACGGGCCGTCCTTTGAGCTGTGTACAACATACTGCAGCATTTTCTTCAGGCATCTGCTTCGGGCGTATGAATAATCGATTTGACGTGTTTTTCTGAGAGCATTGCGATGGCATAGTTCACCCTATATTTCTTCAGAATCGTGGTGTGGGTCCCACCCGGGCTGACTATACTGAATAGTAACTTTTTCACCGGGTGTCTGTTTTGGGCGATCGAGTAGTCAATACCATGTATTTTTTCAAGGGGATCGTAGTGGTGTGATCTATTTGTTCATTTTTGGGATCTTGGTGTGGGCCCCTGATGGGCTGGCTATAGTGAATAGTACCATTTTCACCGGTTGACTGTTTCGGGCGAGTAAATGGTCCGTCTCCCGTGATTTTCCGTGACGATTGCCATAGTGTGATCCGTTTGGGTATGTGGAGCCTCATTTGAGATCTTATTAAATGTGGAAACATGAAAGGGTATTGGATGGAGGTCCATTTGACGCACTCCTAACCAACGCACGATAGCGATGTTGGTGACACCTGTGATGTCAGTTTCAGTGCTGAGTTATCGAACCCATTTCCTGGTTTACCCACCAGTAGGGCTGGGCAGTGGGTCACCTGTCAACGTGTTATGGGTCTACCCTCCAGTAGGGTTGGGCAGTGGGTCGCTCTGTTGACGTGTTCCAGGTCTACCCTTCAGCAGGGCTAGGTAGTCGGTCCCCTATCGACGTGTTCCGAGTCTACCCTCTAGAAGGGCTGGGCAGTGGGTCACCTGTCGATGTGTTCCGGGTCTACCCTCCAGCATGGCTAGGTAGTGGGTCTCCTGTTGACGTGTTCCAGGTCTACCCTCCAGTAGGGCTTGGCAGTGGGTCACTTGTTGACTTCTTTTAGTTCTACCCTACAACTGGGCTGGGCAGTGGGTCGTCTAATGATGGATTTGGGTTTACCCACGAGTAGGGCAGGGCAGTGGGTCAGCCGTCGGAATTTCAGACTCAGGCCTTCTTATGAGGCTAGTCGGTGACTTTTCTTCGTGACTACTGGAGCGGGACCCTTGGTTGTACGGGACAGTGATGTGACTGCTTTGACGTGACCATAGGACATACGAGGGTGAGGGGTGCTTTTCCCACCGAGACGCGTCCTTGCGACATCACCTAAAAGCCGTGCAGGTGAGTCAGTGTCGTCCAAAGAGGATAGTATCGAGGTGCGGTGATTGATCCCCTTCACTTGTACCTCCTAGGTTGATGTGCATGATGTTTGGGTTCAGTGATGGACGTCTTTTGAACTATTGGTGACTCTTCATGGGCTGAGCTTGGAGAAATAGATCCCATTACATACTCATTTGGGTTTCTCGTTGAGAATATATATACACATCCTATTGATGTTCCCACTCCTTGGGTTCAGTTACTCTTTTTATAGGAGGGGTGAAGACGTGCGGGGTATGCCATGTGATTTCTGTGTCTATATCTTCTTCTTTGGATGAGTATACTCTCCTGCCATATGCATCAAAGACTCGACGGGAAATTCATCTTCTCAGCGTCTCTAGCTCCTTGCGTCTGGATGAATCTATTTCCTTTCTCTTGTTAGGTTGAGCTGTACTCTCTCTCTTTTTCACTCTTACACTGTTCTTTACTCTGTCTACTGCTCACTATTTTAGTACCTCCCTTGTTTCTCCCTCGAGCTTTCGGGACATCCTGCTGAGTATTTTTGTACTCACTTCTACTTGGCATTTTCCCACAGTTGGTGTGACCTTGCAGACGACAGACAGGTTGTTCGTGACTTCAACGGATCTTAAGAGTTCGGGATCTTGGATAGCATGCAGTGGTCGAAGTTGGGTTCCAGGTGTGGGACTCTCCCAGCTGTTTACTTTTTTTTACCGGTTGCCGAGTTGTAGAACTTTTCGGGTTTGGCACATGTTTTTCCCTTTTCTTTTCAATTTACCTTCAGTACTTTCTTCGTACTATTTAGAGGTCGATGCACTTTTTTTGGTTGTTTACAATAGTTTGTACTTTACTTTCTCTTTTGCTCTGCACTATTACAATGAGTGGGATGCGTGTGTGTGTACAGGTACTTAGGAAAAGGCCTCCCCAAGTTGTTTAGCCTTCGGTGCTTGTCGCCAGCCCTTGGCCTATGGAGGCGGGCTTGGGGTAGTTGCGGCTCGAGCCCCGGTAGGGTCGGGTCGTGACAGAAAGTACCACATGTATATCCAGAACTTGTTATGGCATCTGATGCATGAATTAACTAAGTTAATTTTTTAATCAGTTAGTATTAGATCATTAATATTATTATTTTTGGTGTGTCTGGGTAGTATAGAGATGAGGATCATTGTCAAAGATTGGGTGGAGTGTGTAGTTAAGTGCATGTTAAGATCTTCATCACAATAAACATCACCTTTTCATAAGTCTACCAAGAATGATTCTGGATTTAGCTAACTTTTTCTGGTAAATAGAGCGGTGCCTATATAAAATTACACTATCCTAATAAAAATTTATGTTGCATGTTTGGAACTTTGGTTACCAAGTAGTGAAAATAAGTTGTTGATAGTTACATTTCCTTTTTAGAATTATTTCTCCCACCCCTTCTCCCCATATTGCTTCTAATAGATTTTTTTGTTGGTGTATTTTAAGATAGGTGAGTTTTATTTTGGCTTTTCTAGAAATTGATATGAGAGAATATAATTTTATTTTAGATGGTTAATTGTCTACGTGGTTTTCCCCATTGGGGATGTTATGCTTTGTAATGAAACATTTTATTAAAATGGAATAGGTGAATTTTATGTGGTGTTTTTTTGGAAAAAATTATTCATGTGTTCTGTAAATATTCATAGTTTCACTATTAAAACCCCTGTATGGTCATGTTTTAAGGATTTAGTGATAAGAAAAAAATTTATAAGAAAATATATTACACATAAAACGTAGAATATTTTGAAGGAATAAATTTTTGTATGAGGTTATTTAATAACTGGTTAATTAAAATGTTTTAAAAGAGTGATTGATTTACAAAAGGATTTGTATATTTATTCCATAAATGTAAAAACTGTCTTGATGATCAATGGATTTTCAGATCTGTATTAATAGCCATTGAATCTTTTAAATATTTCCAATTTTGATATATATTAAAAATTATTTTTGAATGTAGTGAGAGCTTTAATATTTAATATTTTTTTTGGAAATTATTGGTAACAGAGGTATGAAATACTGTTCACTTTGGAAATGATATTTTAAAAGTGATTTTAATTTATGGTTTTTAAAATATGTTTTGAAATCAGAATACTTATTGGATTTGAAATTGTAATTTTTATTGGTTCTCTTGGTTATGGGATGTATAGATTTTTTGGAGAGCATAGGTTGTTAGGATCTTGTCTTTTTTTAGTGTCTAATTTCTTCATAGAAATGTATTTACATAAGATAAGTCATTATTCCCAGGAGTTATTTTTATGGGTTCTCATCGATTTTATATATTTTATATTTTCAATATTTTAATCCTCCCAGATTCCATGTAGATTATTTGATTTATAAAATCTTATAAACTCTATGAATTATTGGATTAGTGATTTCCTCTTCTTTTAAATGGGTTAGTTAATAAAGTTTTATATTTCCTTTTAGGTGTTTCTTTTCAAAATTGGATTTGTTGTGATTCTTTATGGATGATTTTCAGAATTCCATTTTTTTTATTTTAATGGTTTTAACTCCAAGTAACGTTTTTGGTATATATTGAGTATTATTGAGTGGTTTTGTTCTAAAATGAATTTGATTATGTATTTATGGGATGATTCTATTAGAGTATTGAATATAGGTTCTAGCCTTGGGGTTTCAGATTCCACGATTTATAGGTTCTAGTGATTTCTTATATTGTGACTATTTTAGGGTAAACTTATTATTAAGGTCATAATGAGTGACCTTTGGGTTGTTACATGGGTAATTAGTATGGACGAGGCATTTGGGTAGTTGATTACTCAGAAGTGTTTTCTATGTGGGGTTTTCCATGGGACCATGTTCCTATATTGATGACTTAGATACCCATAGAGTATGATAATCCATGTTGGGGGACCATGTTGTTTCTTATTGTGGTGTACATTTGATTTATCACAAGGATAATTGTTGTGTGTTATGATCTAATATGTATTACCTTTATGGACGTTGAGTCCATTGAAATTGAGTTTCAATTGGGATGTTTTCTCTTGGAGGGTTAAGATGAGTTCTTTAGAAACCATTTGATCCTCATGGATTTGACTAGCTGCTATGGATGTTCTTAATGATGTGTTTTCATAGTTTATTTTTATGTTTTGGTATGTTCTCCTTTGATGAACAATTTTGGAAATTTCTAAAAGGATGGTTGATTGATACAGTATCTCTACCCCCTTTTTTTACGTCATATTAGGATTATTGGTTTTGTTTTTCTAGGATAAGTCTAGTGGGATTATTGGATTTTATGATCAGTGTAGATGAATTATAAATGAACAATAGATTTATTTTCTCAAACCTTCAAAATTATTTAATATCAAATTCAATTCATTTCACGAGGTGTGATTCTGTCACAATATCTGTAACTTATGTCATCCTGAGGGACTTTTCGCTGGTATAATGTGGCATGGTGGGGATATAATAACATAGCATATAACTATATAATTGTTTTTAATTAATAATTTAAATTAATTTTAGAGGAGTTATAAATTATTTAATGTTTATTCTTTTAGTTTTTGTTTTCTAGAATTTTTTGTTTGGCACACATTATAGGGTGCATGGTTTAGAAGTATCCATACATGAATCAATACATGAGGATGTTCTAATTTATTTTTTTACATGCATTTTTTTTCTTACATGGGAAGAGCATGATTTAGGGGGCTCATATTAGTTACCACTAAAATCAACCATCCTATATGTTTCTTGGTTAATGGATTTCACATAACTATACAAACCATTCGATAAAAATTCGATAAAGATCTATGTGTGGGTAGTCTATTTGGTATGGTTCTTGAATGTGTAGAAATTAATGTTAGTACCATTGGGAAACTATGAAGGTGAGTTTTTTTAGGCTCGGACAACTCCATGTTTGGTGCACAGTTTACCAAACCATGCAGCCAAACCACATGAGTTGTCCTTGATCACTTAAAAGTCAAATACTAAGAATTATCATTTTGATTTTAAGGGCCCAAAGTGATTATATATTCTCTATATCATTTAATCAAGCCACGGTGAACCCATGTTTCTTACTACATCCCTTAAATTGTATTCTCAAGCCTGTACAACCTTGTTTCATATATATTTATAACATTTGATACATTTGTTCCAAATCCCCTCCCTTCCTTTACATTTTTCTTATCCCCAAAAAACCCTAGTGGATGTTGGGTTTTTAGGGTTTGGTTTTATTTATTCATGGGGGGTTTTGATTTTAATTGATTAATGAGGATCCCTTTTGGGATTTTGGAGTGATTTATACCATAAGAGATGATGATGGAAAGGTTTCAATTGAATCGAGGAATGGGTTTTGTAGTTTTTGTTAAATTGACATAACTAATAGGGATTTATTATTTTATATGATCTATTTAATATATTTAATCCATTTTGGGATGGGTAGGGTGGTTTTTTAAATTTTCTTAAATTGGTTTCCACATGATATATTTTTTATTAAATTATATCATGCTTAGTATTAAATAAATGGTGGAATTTGGGGAATTTAGAGATCATTAGGCCCATATAATGAAATAAGAAGATATTTAATTGGTGTTATAAGTGGTCTTCTAAATTTTAGAGTGTTTTAAATTTTGAAATAGGTGTTTCAAATTGAGACTCATGTTCTAAAATCATTACACCATTTGGTTAATGAGATCTTGTGGGAAGTGAAATTCCTAAACTTATGAAAATAAATTATTGAGAATTTAACCGTGATTTAAAAAGGGTTAAATGTTTTAGGATTTTATTGTTTTTTTAAATAGAGTGTATTGTTGTAAAATTCATTGACCCCATTAGATCCCGAATTAATATTGGAATGTGTATTTTAACATCATTTCTCTTTTGAATGGAATTTTTTTGGTTCTTGAAATAGTACATCAGAATGGTTTTTGAGTGAGTTTATTATGGTAGTGATTATAAATGGATTCGAAGAGTGTTTGATAAAATAATGGATCAGATTATGAAATAAACCAATTAATAACAGACATTACATTCCAAGATATTTTGTAATATTTTTTTGACACTTTGGGTGTTTTCTAATGGCGTGGGTGTGTTAGAACATCTTGAGACCCATTATTATTTTTTGAACCATGTGGGTTATATTATATATTTTTTATGTGAAAACATTCAATGGGGTGTATTGTATCTTATTTTTATTATAAATTTATTATGATGGGGTTGTTAATTGTGAGATTTTGGATGTGATTTTTGAAATAATTCTTTTTTAACATTGATGTATGTGATCACACCCATCCATTTATTAGTGTTCATGGGAGTCTCAGGAGACTAAGTTGAGGTATTGATACCTGAAAACCTTGCTATGGATATTTTATAGAATATGAAGTGTTTATTGACATTCCCATGATGGTATGACTTGATGGGGTAGTGAAAATAAAACACTAGATTCTTTATTTGATCATGTATATGAATTCATTGAAGGTAGATTCTGTAGCGCATGGAAGCATGTAATCTCTTAGGATGTATATTATAGATTAGTTTGTGGAGGTTACTATAAATGTTAAAAGGATTAGTTGTACCAGCCTAGGATCATCATTACTAGTTTATAATGTTGTACATGAGTCCTAGGAGGTTCTTATTGATTATTTTATGTCTTATATAAGATTACATAGTGTGTTATAATTTTTATGCCTTGATTATATAACTTTCTTTTGATACGATATAGAACCTTTTTATGTTTTAAATATTTGGGTTATTTTATTATTCTAGGTACCATTTTTATTAATCATTCCTGATTAATTCTTTTGTTTAATTTCATATTTATTTGTGAAATCTATCTGGAAAGCGGTTTTTAAAATCAAGGGGTTGTTCTATTAAAATGGCTATGTGGGAAATTCTTTAAAAATGAAATATACTATTCTTGATTGTTTATAATCTTCCTATGAAAATTCATCTTTCACTATTATATAGGTTATTAGAAAAATGAAGTTTACTATTCCATTCATTATTTCAGAATAAGGGGCGGTTTTTTATAAAAAGGGTAAGAGGCATTGGAAAAAAATTTCAAGTTATTTTTTCATTTAAGACAGATAAAAGAATATGTTGAAATTTTTGTGTACAGTTTGGATTTTGTATAAAGTTAGACTGTAGACCTTATTTTTAATTCTACCATCAATTAAATCATAAAGTGGATTTTATTTCATAAGAATTACAAGAACCCCAATACATGTACCTACTACGCTCAGTTTATCTCACAAACATCATATACCATTACATGTATGTAGTTATTATGGATTCATTTCTTGTCCTTGATTTTGGTCCCCCTTATGTTGGGATGTAGGTTGTCCCTAATGTCTTTTTAGGATTGTAGAGTCTTATCGTGGGTCACCGAGATATTTTAAGTTATTGTTTTATTTTACATTCCCTTATTTTGGGTTATATATATATGCTTGTATTTACACTACGTTTTTATGAGGATTTAAAGTTCATTCATCCACATTACACTTACATATATTGTATTTTATGATTACTTCCTTATTATGCATTATCAAGTTGCTTCCTTTTATTCAATATTTTTACTGTGATATGTTTCTACTATTTTTAATCTAGTTTTTTTTAATGGTGAAATCATTCCAATTATCATGTTCTGAGACCCTAGTATTAGTTTTTGTCCAAGGGTGAAGAAGAATGACCCTTAATAATTCCCTGAACCAGTTCACATATCCTAAGGATGGATAACCTAGGTTGGTTCAATAAATTAAAGAATATTATAAATTTTTAGATTATACTAATTTAATTTGTTTTATCATTTTTTTAATTATTAAATTTTACATGTATCAATTTTATTTTTATAAATATGTACTTAAGCCTTGTTTTATTTTATCTATAACATTTTAGATTTTATAAACATTGTTAGTATAATTTTAACATTGTTAATTACTAAAAAAATGATAAACAATATTTTATATATTATTTATAATTGCACTGTTAACTAATATAACGAATAAGAGAAAAATTGGTTTGTTTTGTATTGCTCTATCTTGTTTGTATCATTTAAAAATTGTTTTTAGAAATTTTATGGAATAGTATGATTTGTATAATCCTTTAAATAAGTTTTGTTTTCATCAATTTATAAAAAAAATTACATTAATTTGGTCATATTTTAACTTAATTAATTTCACAAATATAAATTTGAATGTTTTTATATTAGTTCAGTTGTTATCGGATAATTTTTCAAATTTTTTTATATGTAAATACTGAACATGTATATTTTTGTACTAGTTTATTTTTTAGTTTTATTTGTGGGGCCATGTCAAATCAAATAGCTATGTCACATCATGATTCTAGGAAGGATAGTGTACATAATTGAGGATCCTCCCACTCCTTTATCATAAGAGACTTTTATATCCATAGAAGATGAGAAGGCTTTGAGGATTTGTAAATGTAGGAAGAAATGTTTACCAAAAGTATCAATTTCTTGAATCTAGGAAAAGAGGAAAAATGTTTAGTTTAATGATAATTGTAATCTTTGGGGGTCTAAATTAAAAAAAATTAATATGTTTCTTTCAATACAGTCTTGAGAAAAAGTTGTCATTTTGATTTTAAAATAGAAAACTGTTGACAAAGAGACACTCTCTCCACTATGGGGGACATTTTTTGTAATATTATTCATTATTATTTTAATTATCATTACTTGTTTTTAATAAAATAGGTTTTTTTACCTTTTTATCAAATATAATTGGATATATCACAAAATAGAGATGTAAGGAAAAAAATTTTATATTTGGATGCTAGAAGATGGTGGGATTTTAAATCAACACTCAAATCAGATTTTATTTTTAGGGAAACAAAATATAATATTCCATGTGATATATATAATTTTCTAGATAAAGATATTTGAAATTAATTTTTTAAAGTAAACTATAAGAATCATTTTTGGTATGTGTGGTGTTAGCTTTTAGATGTTTTTTGTATTATAATGATGATATAAACGATTTTGTGTCCATAATTTACCAAAACTAATGAGTTCTCATCTAAATATCCAATCCAAAAATGTATACCTTCACGTTTGATCTCATTGAGGGTATATGTTATTAGAAGAAAAAATGATGGCTGATAAATTTTAAAAAATGAGAGCTAAGTCTTTGGGCTCCATAGAGGTTGGACCTCCCCCCAGCTAAACATGAAAAATGAAAGAGGGAATTAATGATAAAAAAGGAATATAATATGCATAATGTAGAGGGATAGTGATTAGGAGATTATAAAGAAGGATTATAAGGATTTTTTTATGTTATTAAGTGTTTTTATGTTATTTCATCTTTTTATATATTCTGATTCAAAAATAAATTTTACAAATATTATATATAAGAACACCATGAGGTGAATAACACACATGGGACCTTCATACCCAAGGTTAGGAAAGATATTTTATCTATTTCATTTGGAAAAAATTAATACTCAGGTCATATATAAGGATGTGTGGTGGGTTTATCAGTGAAAATTTTGTATTTTTGTTCTAGTTATTCTTCAAAGGGGGATGTATATAAATAAATATATAGAAGCTTGAGACGATAAATATCATGAGATATATGAGATGATGGAGGAGATGCTTATATATTTGGTAAATTAGATGTTTTTATACATATAAATAATGTTTTAGGATTCACATCCCACTCCTCCACATTTGACAATGAATCTCACTCGTCTTACTCTACTTGTATATCAAACTCTTAAATATCTTCATCCACATCTTCCCATTTATATTAAATTATATGATCTGAATCCCCAACATCATATTTCTTCATTTGAGACTTAATATTATATTAGGGATAATGTTAATCATCAATAATTTTCTACATATTAACATATGGTTATAGTGTAGAATATTATAAATAGATTGAAAAGAGTACAATTTCCTATATATGAGGTTACTATATCTGGAAAAAGTATCATCCATTTTTATATTTATCCAAATAGAAACGTCAAAATGACTAAGGTATGTATAGATTATATACTTTATCACATTTTTTTTTATTTTTTTAACATTTTAACATTTATATATTTATCTAAATTTGTATTATTGGGACTCGGTAAAGGTATAGATGTATTTTTTAAATAAGAACATTTACAGGCTCTTATGGCTTCAAATACTACTTCTTATGGAATTTATAAATTATCAGCATATTCCTAATTATTGTTCAGAGTTTATGAGAATCCAATTTATGTTCAAATTATTTATTTTTAAATGACTTTGATGATTTAAATTAGAGATATGATAAAGATTTCTTCTAAAGAGTTTTAGGCATCAACCGGATGAAATTATTTACTATATAAGTTGACCTGCAAATTTTTTCAATTGATTAATTTCAGAAAACTAAATAACTATGTTTTTTTATATTGGGTATATTTTTATAGTTCTTATTTTTTTCATTAGAAATTAGTTTATAGATTTTTTGACCCATGACTTATATCACTAATAGTGATGACAATGAATGATGAAAAAAGAATAATATATATTATTTAAAAATTTCAATGTACTACAATTTAGCATTCAATGCTTCCTTATTTGGAAGGTTATGAAACATATATTTCATAATATGTTTTTTTATCCTAAATAAATAACTCTTGAAATTATATTTTTCATATTTTAGTAGTCATCATATGTTGTGTGTTTTTTTAATCGTGAAGATATCTTATTTGGTATTCCCTATACATGGTGATGTGTAGGAAAATGTTCATAATATATTAAACACACATGATTGATTATTTGAATACTTTCATATTATAATTAATTTTATTTTTAGTTCATATATATAATTTCAAATAATGGATGTGATTACTAAATAAATATAATAGTAAGTAGGACAAAAAAGATCAAATTTGTGTGTGAAAATGTGACTTATCATTCATAATTGCTAAATATTTTATACAAGAACATAAAATGTTAATTTGAATTAAAAACTTATTTTGAAAAATTAATTTCATCATCAATTCCTAAAAGGGTAATTTTTTTTCATAAAACGTTCATTAATTTATCTCATAAATATGTTGATAATATATGTTAAATTCATTCCTCTTAAATTGTATTTTTATAACCCTCAACCATATTATTAAAATAAGATAAATCACTTAAAAGTAGAATGGGTGGATTATTTCACAAGTTTAATTTGCGTTTACTTTATTTTAATATATATTTTCAAGTTTACAATTATAATTTTAATGTTGTGATATTTGGAATTTGTGATGTTATTTATTAATTTTGTTTGTGATAATATTTTATATTTTTTCACATTTCTATACTTTTGGACTATTTTTTTGAATTTATTTATTTTTAAATTATCTTTTAATGTAGTTATTTTATAAACATTATGAAATATTGAAAAACCATTATTTTAAATGTCTTTTTTAATAATTTATGTGGTAAAGGGTTTTTCACATTTTTTATACACTAACCAACCTGAAAACCCCTCATGATTATGACATTTTTGACATATTTATATGCAGTTTTATTTAATAAGAAACTTCAAATATGATTTATTTAATAATCAATATCAAACACGCTTGGTTAGAGTAGGGAATAATTGTGTATATATTATCTTATAATGGTTATCTAATTAATGGTTAACTATTGTATAAAAAGGAATATAATGAATGATGTACCATAAAAAATTGTAGTTTTACTATTATGGAAATAGTGATACATGGTTCAGGTACCGAGGATATAAATAGAATATAAATTAATCATTAATAATTCAGCATATTCTAAAAAATATGGACGTTAGATTATACATCATTCCAAGTATGACACGCTTTCAGTCACCATTATACCTAAGTTGGGTTTTTTTACCAGTGCTTCCATTCTTGGAGTTCCCATGAAACAGGGGTAGAAAATAATATTCTCTTGGAAGATTGAATCTAGGGTATGATATTTTCTTGGTATGTCTAACCATGAACCTAACTATGTAGTTGTAATGTGGGTTATATGGCTTATCTCACAGTATGTCCACCCATTTGAGGTTTCAGCCAAAACTATACAACATTTTTTATGGTGATATAGTAGATCAAATAAATTTTGTGCAAAATTTCCCTAATGTTGTGGATTAATCTTGTAGGCTATTTAGGTCATTATGAATGAGATAAGGGGCCCCTTTTACCTTGATTGATTTAACTGGTCAGGAACCCACCCCAGTCGACCATGAACCGGACAGTCAAGATGATACATGGTAAGGCCAAAGAGACATTCACAATCCTCCCTTGGTGGTGGAAAGCGCCAAGGGAGTCATAGAGAATATGGGAATAATTTTGTGCAATGAAATAAATAATTGAAAAAATAAATAGACGACATACCAAACTAAAAATCATTTTTAGTCTTTACATCATTCACAGTTATATATAACTAAACAATAACTATACCAAAAAACCATAACTAAACCTGACACCCCTATGTGACCTATAGGATCACTCTCCAATACACAACCTTCTATCACATAATGTGATCGAACCAAAGTTGGAACCTATTAATGAAACTAAAAATAATAATTGATTGTATGAATGTGAATTAAAACTAATCTGGTAATCCCAAAAAATAATATTCCCAAAGCACAACCTTTAAATAAATATACATTGATTAAAAGGTTTGAAATACAACATATATATACGTTTTAGAAAAATTAAATTTTAATACAAAAAATCACAATCCATTCCCCTCATGATTTAAAATAAATCTCAAGGGGAGAAGGAAAAAAGGGAAACAAATAAGAAGTTCTTGTTTTTTTCATAATGGTGAAAAATAAAGGGAGTTAATTTCAATGTCAAAACATCCTCTTTGAAAACATTTAAAACCACTCAATCACAGTTTTTCAAGAAAATAGAAAAACCAAACACAAGGTTCATGATTCCATACAATGAGGGAAATGGAACTAACGGTACTAGTCTCTAAGGTACACAATAAATCCTATGAACTCAAAGGAGAACAAGAACATATTATACATGTGACTCATATGAAGGAATGCCCTAACTGATGAAATCATAATGAAAAAATGCCGGATCATTTCCCTACCCAGCCTAACCATGTGGCCCAATCCCATAGTAATAATAACAAAATATCCACCAACTATGGGCCACTAGCCAGTGTGTAATTTAATATACTGAGGAAATTGTTCTCATTAATCCTAGTAGCTAAGTTGATGTCCCATGTCATGTTCAAAAAGGGTCTGCCAAATATTCAAAAAAAACAATCCATATACATATATCATCATACACATCATAGAAACTAGAACCACCATAGCCAACAAAATGGTAGTCCATTGCATTTAAATAATTATTACACAAGGGAGGTCCCATACTCAGGACAGTCATGTTTGATAGTCATCCAATAAGGAAAGTGACCTAACACAAGAAGGGGTTTTCCAAATGAAACAATTTAATAAAAAATCCAATTGGGCCCCATGTCATTTACATATATCAAAAAAATTTCAAAAAACATCAAAAAAGCTATTTTCCATCACAAAAAACATAGATAATCATTTTGGAAACACCAATCACAATTTTTAATATCACATGATTATTAATAAAACTTGACGATGCCTTTAAGAGTAAAAAACTACTTAGAAAATCCAACCGGGAAATTTAACAAACACATAGTGAAAAAACCCTTCTAATACGCATTATACATTCAATACATTTAAGAAAAATAATTCATTTCAAAATAAAAATCATTATAGTCATGAAACATCACTACTAAATAATTAAGGGAGGAGTGAAAATCATGTAATCAGTGAAATCAAAAATTTAAAGAAGAGGTGAAAAGGGATCCTACCTCAAATGATGATGAGCTTCTCGAAAATGGTGTAAAACCCCAATCTCACCTCTACCGCACTTTCAAGGGTCAAGAAGGAACACTAAAGATAAGCATAAAACCAAAATTATTAGGAATGATCTACAAAAAAATCCAACCCTAACATTTGGGGTTTGGCCAAACAAAAAAACCCCACAAAGAACTCAAATACAAGAGAACACTCTCTAGAGGGGGAGCCGCCGTCGATGAAGGGCCTTGCTGGTGAGGCTGCATGTTAGATAGGGGAATCTGCATGTTGGGGTGGTGGACTAGATAGGGCCACTAGATGGGGTGACACACCATTCATGGGAGTATGTGAGAGGAGTGAACTAGCCAGTAAGGGAGGTCACGCGAGCATTAGGTGCACAAGTGGGGGGGCGGGGTTCGTGCGCTCTGAACAATGAAATTGGGAGGAGCCACATGAGGTTGAAAGGAAAAGGGGGGATACAAGGAATAAAAATAAAATAAAAAATAAATCCTATTATTAAAATAATTTAATAATTATATTTATAACATATTAATACTAATAAATATAATAACAATGATAATAATATAACAATATTGGTTAATAAAAAAATAATAACTAAAAAAATTTATAAAAAAAATATTTATCATAATAATAATAATAATAATACTCATAATACTATTATTATAATTTTTATTAAATATTATTTTAATATTAATTATTCTTTTTCATTCCACCTGTTTTAATTTATTATTCATTAAATTTTTATTTATTTCATTTTCCTGGAAACTACGCGGTTAACTTTCATGGCTCAATCGAATGTGTGCGAACAGGGTGGTAGCTTTTTCCCTATCAAGAAGTGGTCATATAGTACCTGGGTTGACTCCATGATTTCATCTAACCATGTGGTTCTTACACACCAACATAAAATCCAAAAAAGACACCCAATCCTCAAGAAATATTTACCAGGACCCAGAACCGAGCATTGATCAAAGGTCCACCATTGAGAAACAATTAAATATAAAATTAACATATGGTTGGGGTGTGACAATTATCACAACGATAACTCTTTCCACCAACAAAAATGAAAAACAAGAATTAACCCAAAAACAAAAAATCAATACTCATTAATATTTTAAGGAGATCCCCAAAGATTCACAAATAAGAAGAGACCACAACACTATCTGTAAAGAAAGAAACCAAAAAAATAACTAAGAAATCCAATAATGGAATCCCTACTAAGTTTCACCTTTCTGCTTTAGCTAAGACACCTCATGTTGATCGATCATAGGAAATAAACTCTCACGCTACAAACCAACCTATTAAACCAAAATGGCTTAGACATTACCAAATGAAACCCATTCCACTTTCTAGAAATGGGATAACAAAATCCAACCACATTTGACTTTACAAAACTACTGAGGGCACTTTTATAATCTTACATCAAGGAATTTGTTGGGAATGTCCCAATCTCAACATTTACTAAAGAGAGGATCTTGAGGTTATATAGTTATGAATGAGACTAGACACTACCAAGCTAATTCCAAGAAAGAAGCTGAAGAACTAACACAAGGAGTCCCGAATTGACTTCTCACCATTATAAGAGAACTAACAGCTGAAGAGATACTATAAGACCAACATGGGGACACCTAAACATACTCCCCACCATAAAGAAAAAACTTTCACCTCAGACAGAACCGGAATCCCAACTGAGGGGGAGGCCTAAACAGACTCCCAATTATAAGGATTAGGCAACACATAATTACTTCATGGGTAACTCTACAAGACTCACTGTGGGTCTCACCACCCTAATATCTGACCAGATTACTATTTATAAAAGACCGAAATGGAAAACCCAACCTGGTTAACTTGGGAGCTTCCCATAAACCAAATCTATCACTATAAGGGACATCATTACCGAAACTCCAATCCAAATAGAAGACAATACATAGTTCAGCACTCACACAGGAATTTCCATCCTCAGATTAGCCCAAACAAAACTGAAATTAAGATGTAATTACAATGATGTTCATAGATGTACTACCACATGTAGATTTGTAGACACAAGAGTAGAAAAACTGAGGCTAAATTAAATGAGATGTCCACACCTATATATAACTAAGGAGGGATTATTTCACCAAAACGACCAAAAAAGAAGAAACATGCCCCCCCATGTTCCATTCCACCAGAAGCGACCATTCTGGATGAAGAATCTATGTAGGTGGATTAAATTGCTTCCACCACACACACTAAAGAAGAACCCTAGTACAAGATCCTTTTCACCCATGGTGGGTTCTTGAATAGACACCATTTTCACATCGAGGCATATGGACAGAGTTATGATGTATGAATCGTGTCCTGCCACAAAGTAAGACATTATAAACCCCCATACATAACACACAAATCATAAATTCAAAAGGACACATTCATTAATGTGGATGTTTTGAAAGGTTCAACAAACACATATTATTATAATCGAAAGGGAATGAAACAACATAAATTCCACTAGATATAGTCATTACATCCATGTAACATTATAGATTGAAACCCCCAAACAGATCCAAAACACCACCCTAATGCTACGAATGGGCTACGGTGACCATTGGAGAGTTGGGTATGGCATCATGGTGCTTATTGTAAACACCACGAATGAACAGTTACAAGTGATTTATGTTCCCACAGGTGTGGTAAATTCTTGGAGCACATCGTAACGGTAGCCTCTTGTGACAAAAATTTACACAATGATGAAAAATTATAGTGTTTATCCTTGAAGAGGTTTTTGAGAGGTCTGAAGGCCTCTTAATTACCCTATCAGCACCACCAGCATCATGTCGATTCCCATTATTCTTACTGAAATCTTATTCACCACTTCCAAAATCCAAATGAAGGTTCTCCATCTTAAGACCTGCTTCTAACATAGATTTGGAATGAAAGGCATGCCTCACCATATCAGAGAAAGTTGTTATGTTATTCTCTACCACCATCGAATGGAGCTCAGAATGGAGACCGAACATGAAATGTTGAGAAATCATAGGATCATTTTCTACATACCCTGGATCATACGGAACCAGGTCTATGAAGTGTCTATAATACTTCAAAATTGATCCAACACCTTGCTAAAGACCACACAACTCCATCTTCCTCATCACCTTAATAATCACTAAAAAAATAGAATTGGATGAATGAATACCTTAAGAACTCCCATGTATCATTATCACTAGGCTTGATTTGAGACACAAACATATACCATTTCTATGTTTTTCCTTTAAGCATAAAGGTAGAAACAATTACATTTTCTTATAGACGTGATGCAAGGAATGTGATGTCAATCTCAATCCTCTGGAAACACACCTCCACCTCAATAGGATCCTCTTGACCATAAAAAAGATAAAGGTTCAAATTCCATAATTCAAGAGCATAGTATATTGGTCAATACACTAGAGTGTTTACCAATGAAGAGCTAAAAAAAGATCCACCTTGGGGATCTGTTGAATATTCATTGGGAAAAACTCTAATAACACAGAAACAAGGAATCGGATCAAGACTAGTTAAAAAACAAGGATTATTCATCTTAAACACCATAAAAGAAACATCAGAACCAAAATAAAAGGGAAACACCATACCACTACAAGCTAACAAAACATTTCATTTTTTCTTTAAATTCACTTAAAAAAAGGAAACACGATTAATGGATTTCACACCCAATAATGGTTTCCCATGAGCCTCACCCATGCATATCATTATGCCGCACTAGGAACCCATCCACTTTCTCATATAAACATTTGCATGAAGTTACCAATAGAAACACAGTTTAATGGAAAATATTCATCTCAATCTTTAGTTTCCAATTCCCTCAAATCCTATTTTCAAATATAGCTAACCACAAAACCCAAAATTAGAATCAAATCTCAAAAAAAAACTCTAGAAAAAACTCTAACCATTTAATTGAAATTTTTTTTCAGGATTTTCATTTCGAATCTAAGACATTTCAGTAATTTGAAAAATTTGGAAAACATGTCAAAGATTCACTAAACACCCAATCAAAATAATTTCCAAAATCCACACCAATATTTTATCAAAAATATCATACCACTCATAAAATTTTCCAAAAATTTTCCTGTTCATAACATTTTTCAGTTGTTCAACACATCTCATTTAAAAATTTCTACTTTAGCCCCAAAATTCATTTAATAAAAACCATATTTTATAATACCTTCCTATGATAAGTCATGAAAATCCATTTTTCACATTCTAAAACTAAATCATTACCATTTTAGAATCAATTATTCATAGTTCCAAAAAAGGAATTTTGAAAAATATTTATTTTTCAAAATTAAGGGAGACCTAAAATATCTCACAAGGGTGAAACTAGTGTAATTGGGAAACTTATCCATATGAATGGAGGTGATATGCCAATAACAAAACTAAAATGAAGACTTATTTAGGACCATGTATCTAGATCAACATGTATTTCCAATCCCTTGGAGCCCACAGACGCCATGTTCCCAACTTCCTTTCATTTCCCATCACCAAACAATCCACAAGAACAAAACGACATCAACCAACATGAATGTCCCATGGTAACCCATGGTTCAGACCAACCAAGGGTTCATGACTAATATCGTATTCCTACATCTTTATCCCCAATATCCTACTCCTTATTACTTGAAATCCCCAAGTAATAATGGGTTCTCTAAAAATCAAGGTCCACTAAAGAGACGACCAACTCTAATACCAATTTTTATGAACCAACCCTACTCATCCCTAAACTAAGAACCAGTGTCAATCTGTTGTAAGGCCTAGGATGCATTCTGAATCTTTTTAGGCTGGAGAGTATTTCCAAGGGAATCCAAGAGATAATCAGAATAATTTTTTCCATTTAAATAAACAATGGATGAAAAATAAATTGACAGAAAACCAAAATAAAATTTATTTTCGAACTTTTCATCATTCTCAATCACAATGATGGGAAAAAATGAACAAAAAACTATACCATAAACCCCCAAATTAACATAACAACCATGAAACATCCATGTGAACCGTCAGGTCACTCTTCATTCCAAAACAAAATATCTCCCAAGGTGATCTAACTGAAGCCGGAACCTACTGCAAAAACTAAAAACAAGAAAAGATTATGGGCATTAGTATTCAAACTCAACAGGTAAGCCTGACTAATTCTACTTCCAATGCACACCCTTCAAATAAATAAAAATCAATTAACACGTTTTAAATAAAATATATTAATATAGGTTTTCCACACATTACATTTAAAAAAAGATTCATATTTCGTAGTCTCATGATTTAAAACCAGGCTCACAGTTAGAAGGAAATGGTACCCAAAATGGAAGTCGTCATTTTTCATAATGTTGAAAAAGGAAGGGAAATATTTTATTATTCAAAATATCATATTTAAAACCTTTTTAACAAACCTACTATTTAAAAATTTTCTTGGAAAACTGTAAAACCAAACATAAGGTTCATGATTCCACACAACAAGGGAAATTACACTAATGATACTATAGTTAGAAGAACATGGGAATTCCTAAGACCTCATAGGAGAACCAGAATATAATATACATGTGACTCATCACAAAGGAATACCCTACCGGATGAAATCACAACTCTTCAACATCCAATCTTCACCCTACCTAGCCTGAATGAGGGGCCCAATCCTATTACAATAACACCAAAATATCCCTATACTATGCAACACTATACAGTGTGTAATCTAAAATACTGTAGTAATTGTTCTTAGTAATCATCTATCCCGACCCATCCCATGGGGGCCAAACATGAATACCCCATTACCACCTTCCATAGGCCAGGGGTTGGTAACTAGAACGTGAAGGCTTTTTCCAAATATAGAAGGTATTGCCTTCGAGTTCTTTATGGACTCAAAAGGGAAACTAAAGTAAACAACAAAAAATGTATGGTACAACCATAAGAGTAAATTAAAACCACAAGTACAACTGTAAACTGAAAATAGTGGGCCAGAATACAAATCCCAAAAACTGAAGAAAAGTAAACAGCTATTGTGTCTGCCCTGGAGCTCTACCTAGAGGGTGGTAGCTATATTTTTGAAGTCCAAGAATATGATATAGACTACTCTCGTCATACCAGGATCCACCATGTTTCGAACCTCCAAAGTCTTCCTCAGAGCATCAGCAGTCTGCAGTAGACACACATGTGTGGGTAGAGCCCGTGTAGGGGTGAGGATCACAATACCCATGAGGAGACCCTGAGACACCTGATAGTATCTCAATAATCCAAAAAGGAAAACATGATGAGAAATACCTCCATGTTAATACCACAAGCATGATCTAAATCATAAATCACAATGAAAAAGAGACAACTCGCTCTAATGGTATAACATTAAGGTTACAGGGATAGGGATGACTAGTCGTAATGCCAGATCTTCCTATCTATAGAATCTCCACTACTGACCCATATAGGTCACTGTATGATGACCCGTATTAGTGGCCAGATATTGACCCGTATTTGTCACTACATGGTGACCCGTATTGGTCACTGGTGCTGACCCCTATTGGTCACTAGTGCTGACCTGTATTGGTCACTGGTGCGGACCTGTATTTTTTCGCTGGTGTAGAACTGTCCTGGTTTTTGATACAGAGGTTGGTATGATTAGTCGTACAGTAAGATCATCCAACTCTGGAGTTTCTGATGTTGATCTTCATTGGTCTCTCTTCTTCCTCATGTCACAGCCAGCAATGAGATTCCCACACAAAGCATATCTATTCTTCAAATGACTCTGGTCTTCAAACCATCTGTCATATTTCAACCGGTATTAAGTAACCCAGTATTATACCCAAAGATACTCCCTATCATAGGGGTCCAAACATGAGAGACGACGCGTCAATCGGACGCCCGGTCTGTGAGATATGGGCACTTTTGTAAAAAGTGTTTGTTTGGATTCAAGTCTTATCCAACCCAGGATGCACGTCAAACTCCATCTAAATCACATACAGTATCTATAAAGGACCACCTTTTCACAAGGATCCTTATTCCATAGAAGACGCATCGATTAGATGCTCGCTTAGTTAGTTACACCAATTTCCATAAAACAATGGTGATCTCACCTCGGTCCAGCCCAACTTGTTCGGGTCCACTGAAATATGCCAAAGTGACCTATTCCAAAAAGGGGTACCAATGCCACTAATGAAATGTAAAACGGACACCTGGTTTGTCAGTTATGGGTGTTTCTCTATTTGGGGACCCATTGGGTCTGGGCGCGGTCTGACTCAGTCAGGCCGACCCGACAAAATGGATCTCGGGGTCTACCTGACCCCACCCTAGTCCATTCTATTATGGTTCAACCCGGTTAACTAGGTTCGGCCCATCGGGGTCAGCCCTCCTTGTTCAGGGGCTCAAGCCGCGGTTGGCTTGGTCCACAGGGCAGGGCTCAGCCCACCCGCACTGGCCTACTGGGCCATATGTCCAGCCCACGTCCAGCCCGGTCCTCCTGAAGGTGGAATGCTTCACCTATAGGGCCTTGTGTATGCAGGGACATTTCATCTGACAAGAAGTGGTTTGGAACGAGGTCTACACACCCCCTCCTATCGTGTCCCACCGGTGGTACCTACGAGTGCAACCCATCTCCCATGCGGCTAGCTTGGGCCGGCTGCCACTGGCCACAACAGCATGCCACCTTCCACCACCTGGGTCCGGTTTCCGCAGGACTCCTGTGGCCCCTACCGGCCGCCCCCAACATGGCACACTGATAGTTGTTTCCACGGGCTACCGTAATTCCATCTTCATTTTGTGTCCCTCCAACGCCTTACCGTAGTGTTCGTTGCTCCGCCATAAGAACCCACCGAGGACAAGATTTGCGGAGGGTCTGAGACTTATTGGACTCGGCCCGCGCCCTCCATGTTATCATTTTAAACATGAGGAAAAAAATTATATTAAAAAAATGAAGAATAATCTCTGAGTTAAGATCCTACACCAACCTCCCGCATGTTATGATGAGACACAAATCTACCCATTAGTTGGTTTGACCACGTTCATTATATTTTTCATGAACGAGTAGAGAGGGAACATAAGATCACATAAACCCCTACCTTTTATGATGTTTGTTGCAGCACATTCGTCCTCGAGGGTTTATGGTGTCAACAACCCTTCCCGATTCCGACCATTGAAAGGCATTATTGTTTGTTCATCATTCTTCTCTAGGGAGGAAGTGTGTCAGAGGTTTGCCCGAGAATCATCCAAATCCTTCCTGCTTATTTTTTCCAACTTGCTGAACTATTTATAGAGCCACACTGCAACATTTTCATATTAATGTGACATCGCTTCATTACACTATTTCATTTATGAAACAACGTCACTGTTTTGCCCCATTAGTTTCACTGTTGCACTGAAGAATATGAGTCATCCATGTGTTTGATTAATGTTCCCCATCACAGCATCATTGTTTTTCTGCAGCATCTTCATCTTCCACACAATGAAAAGAAAAGAATAAAATAATTCTTTTAAATTCTTTTATTATTTTTCACAAAAAATCTATGAATTAACTTTTCCACTCAGCCCTTGTCAGCTGAAGTTAAGTCGTTTCTAGGAAAATCCAGGCATTCTAGATTAAATGGGGCCCTTATATTTTAAATCCGATAACTGGATTAAAAGATATAAAATTCTACCTGTTCATTTACAGAACATACCTTAAAAAGTTCAAAAATTCATTCCGGGCACACTGGGCCTTGGAATCTCATGATGAAAATTTTCACAAACCCAAAATAATCCAAAATAAATTAAATATAAAATTACATGGAATTTTTGGGTTTTTAAATTATCCCCACCTTGGGGATTTACATCCCCAAAATTCAAACAAGTATACACAAACAAAGAGGGGTACTAGGAATGCATATGAGACAGTCACACCCATGTACTCTTTTGGAGATTACAGTGCTTCCATAGAATGCGCACATGAGGTATCAACCACCCACAAGGATTATCCCCTATCGATCCTATATCTCTAATAGGTATTTTTCAAAATTTTCCCCATTGGAAATCGCCAGCTCTCCATGGTTGATAACGTGAGATGGGTCATGCACGTATCTCCTATACTGGGATACGCGGAAGATGTCATGAACCCTCTCCAACTGTGGTGGTAGTTCTAAGCGGTATGCCACCTTACCAATGCTCTGAAGTATTAGGAATGGACCGATAAACCTCAGTGATAGTTTTTTTCCTCAACCAAATATATGTAGTCCTCATCGAGGGGAGACTCACAATAATACATGGCCCCCCTACTAAAACTCATGTGGTCTCCCATGCCTATTAGCATAAGACTTATGTCGACTCTGTGCAGTCTTCATCCACTTTTGGATGACCTTCACCTTCTCATTGGTATCATGTACCATCTCTAGGACAATGAGTGATGGATCTTAATGATCCTTCTAGCACAAGGGTGATCTGCAAGGTCATCCGTACAACGCCTCAAAAGGGGCCATACCAATGGTAGAGTGATAGTTATTGTTGGTCGCAAACTCCAAAAAGGTGTTTTGGTCCTCCCAACTGTGACCATATCTAGGACACATGCATGAAGCATGTCCTCCATGGTATGGATGGTAAGCTCAGTCTGACCATAAGTCTACGGGTGAAAAGATGTTCTCAAGAAAATATGGGTCCTAAAGCCTCCTGAAATCCTTTCCACAACCAGGATATAAATCCTATGTTAAGTTCTAAGACTATCTTCAAAGGTACCCCATGAATTCACACGATCTCTTGAATGTAGAGACATCCCATTATCTCTACATAACCCTTCTCTCGAATAGCAAGGAAGTGGTCCAACATGGTGAGTCGGCCAATGATCAACCAGATGGTATCGTACCCTGTGGACGTACATGTTAAACCCATCATGAAATCTATAGATATACCTTACCACTTCAAATCTAGTATCTCGAGGTGTTGGTTCAATCCTACCAGAACTTAGTGCTCAGCCATTACTTGTCAGAAAGTGAAGCATCTAAAAACAAACTCCACTACAACTTTCTTCATCCCTGGCCACCAATAATGACGCCAGAGGTCCTCATACATCTTCTTCATGCCTATATGTCCATCCAATGGAGATTTATGGAACTCTCTCAACACCTCCTCTTATTGTGCCACTAGTACAACTATATGTCCTCTGAAAATGATAGCACACTTCCCACCGTTATAATATCTATTACATGCATTGCCTGAGGATATCTGAGCACATGTAGTCTCATTGATATGGTCTCGGATTTTCTCCTTCCTATCATGCTGAAGGAGTGGAGGGGAAACTACCATCGACATGAGGTAGATTGTCTCATCTTTATCCATGAAGGATATCTGAAGTGAGGCTAAATCCTCTGAAGCCTCATTTAGTTGTTGTGAACTCAATCTCTAGCTAAGTGCATCTTCCACTATGTTCCCCTTCCCATAAGTATAGGCTATCTCAAAGCCATTGTCCGGAAGGAACACTAGCCAACGTTGATGTCTCAGATACAGATCTTTATGCATGAAGATATATTTTAGAATCTTGTGGTCGGTGTAAACAATAAACCATTCTCCCATCAAGTAGTGTCGCCACATCTTTTGTGCGAAGACTACTGCTAACAACTCCGTGTCATGAGTCTCATAATTCTGCTCTTGATACCTCAGCTATCATGATCCATAAGAAATCACTGCACCATCCTACATCAGGATGCAAACAAGCCCAGTCTCTGATGCATCACAGTAAACCACGTAGTCATTTCCCTACTCCAGAAACCGCAGGATGGGGGCGCTGGTCAAGCTCTACCAATGTGGTCGAAATATTTACTGGAATGTGTCTAACCAAAGGAAGTATTTACACTACTTTGTCAAGGAAGTCAAAGGTCCTGATACTCTGGATAAATCGGGCACAATCCTCCCATAGTAGCATGCTAATCCAAGGAAGCTCCGCACCTCAGTAATACTCTGGGATGGATCCCAAGAAAGTAATGCCTTGAACTTCACTAGATACACTGATACTCTATCATTTGAGATGACGTGTCCCAAGAATTGGACCATTCATATCCCGAAATAACACTTCAAGAGTTTTCAATAAAATTGGTGCTCCCGGAGTGTGGCCAGAAATATCCTCAAGTGTACAAATTTTTCTTCCTCTGACTCTGAGTACACTAAGATATTATTGATGACTACCCCCAAAAAGCGATTGAGGTATGGCTGGAAGATCCAATTAATGATCCCCATTAACACTACTGTAGTGTTTTTAAAGATGAAATAAATCACTAAGAACTTGTAATGGCCATACCGACATCTGAAGGTTGTCTTCGGTATGTCCTCATCCCGTACCCTGAGCTGATGTTAGCCTGACCTGAGGTATCTCTTTGAAAACCATTTCTCATCCTTCAAATGATCAAAAAGATCACGAATCCTCAGTATAGGATACTTATTCTTCACGGTCACTTGGTTTAGGCACCGGAAGTCCATGCATAGCCTCAAAAATCCTCCTGCCTTCTTGGAAAAAAACACCGGGTATTCCCATGGAGAAAAGATGGGCCTTATGAATCCCTTCCTCTTTAAGTCCTCCAACTGTACCCTCAGCTCTTGGAGCTCTGCTGGAGCCATCCAATATGTTGGTGTAGATATCAGTTCCTTTCCTAAGTACAATTCAGTACATAATTATACTTATATGGGAGGAGGTTGTCCTAGGAAATCTTCTGGAAAGACATCCTCAAACTCATCCACCACCACTGGGAACTGTGGACTTGCCTTATCCACTGTGTCGTAGGTCATGCATGTCAGCTGATATGTAATTGGAAACACCCACTTGAGCGCAAGTCCATCTCATGTTTCTCTATTTCCTTCTCTCCAAAAAAGGAAAATTGGCCTCCATCTCTGCGCGTACATCACACTGTACATCTCAAGCAGTCAACATGTGCGTGAACTGCTGATAGTCAGTCCATGTCTAGAATGACATCGTAGGGCTTCAATTATGCTACTAGAATATCTCATCTAAGAAACTCTCCTCCAAGAGTAAGATCACACTGTCGGAACGTGTGTGTTATCATTGAGTCTCCTCCCGTAGGAGTATCCAAACGCAGAGGCCGAGATAAAAGCTCAGTCAGAATCTCAGAGTCCTGAACTAAGATCGTGACAAAGATAGAATGGGTAGCACTGGTGTCGATAATCACTGCCGCTAAAGTAAAGAATATACAGGTCTTACCTAGTATCATCTCACGAATTTCAGGATCATGAGCCTCTACTGCATATATTTGGGCCTGCCCCATCCACCTACTCCCTAAGCTCTTGGTGGACCTCCTGGGGGTGGTGGTCATAGTGCCTGGAAACAATGACTACCTCCAGCTGCATGTCCTTCTCCCCTACCTCGTCTGTCTCCTATATAACACTCATGATCCTACAATTTTGGCTACCATGATGGACCCTACTCATTCGTCCGATCATCCGCACAAGGATTCAGATAGTCACATGCTCTGTGACCCTTTCCCCCATAGGAAAAACAGATCATGCCTCGTTGGTGGGTCTATCGGCCTCTCAAACCTCGAGCCTCTAAACCTGTGTCCCGTGTCCACCCTCTGGATGGTCTAGCCTACTTTGTCTTCTATTTCATCTATCTATATTCTGATTTAGATGACTCTGCTACATGTCACCCAGTTTGGGCTCTCACTATCGATGCCTGATCGGCAAGGAATCTCTCCATCAGCAAAGCTCTATCAAGCACCTTAGCCTACATTGGGATGCTAAGAGAAACTGTCGTAGCTCTGATCTCTCATTGAAGACCTTGCTCAAAGGCCCGCTACTTGAAATAAGGGTATCATACATTGTTGGTGGAGTATCAGGAGAGGATAGTAAATCTTGCAGAGTACTGAGCTACAGTCTAGCTGCCCTGCTGCAGATGTAGTTGCTCCTCTAACGCAGAGAGTGTAGTGTCGCTTGCACGAACAACACACTAAAAAGGCTCTAAAATTATAGCTAGGTGAATTTCGTCTCATCATTAACTTGGAGTGTCGAGCTCCACTATCATCCTATCAATCCCTAAAGAAGGCTCATGATCAATATCTGTATCTTCTCGTTGGGTGTCTCTAATAAGTGAAAGACCCGCGAAACCGCCTCAAGATAGTCCTCTACTGCATGGGGGTCTATCTCACCTCAAAGCCTCAGAGGCCTCTATCTTTGGAACTAATGTAATGTTCTCAGTTGACATATATGATCCATTGGTATCACCTACTTCTCACTGAGTAGTGGTGCTACTGGCACACCATCCAAAGGTCCCATCACTTTGAGTGGTCCCTGTACAGACACATCATCACTTTTTGGGCCACTGTCACAATCACTAATCGGAATCCTGGATGGTTGTCTTCAAGGAGGAATCCATTAAGAATTAGATTCTCCATTGTCAATATGTCATACCTGATGATCTGACTCAATAATGATCTGGAAAACGTTTCAAAACACTAGGAACCCGTGTTTTCATGTTTCGAGTAGGAATACAGAATTTAGGGTCCTGGAGTATGGAAACATCGACCACCGCACCAACAATAGACTCCCGGTACTAAAAACTGAACTCAAGATACTTTACACCATTTCCTCATTAAAAGAAGTCTATTAGTTCCCCTAGTTTAACTTATCTCCATCTGATACCACTTTGTCAAGACCTATCCCATGGGGCCTGGATGTGACTACCCCAACCCCGCCTTCCATAGGCCAGGGGTTGGTGACTAGAACATGAAGGATTTCCCCAAATAGGGAAGGTATTTCTTTATAGATGTTTACACACTCAAAAAGGGAAACTTAATTAGACCCCCAAAAAAATTATGGTATGACCACGAGAGAAAAGTACAACCATAACTACAATTGTAAACAGAAAACAATGGGCCATAATACATGCCCTATAAACTAAAGAAAAGTAAACAGTTATCGCATCTACCCTGGAGCTCTGCCTAGAGCATAGTAGATGCATGTTATAATTTGAAGAATAGGATCTCAACTACTCCCATATCACCAATATCCACCAGGTCTCTAACCTCAAAAGTCTTCCTTAGAGTGTCAATAGTCTGCACCAAACACACATATTCGGGTGGAGCCCGTGCAGGGGTGAGAATAACAATACCCAGTAGGGGACCGAAGACACCCGAAGGACTATCATTAATCCAAAAAGAAAAAAAATCTCAAGAAATATAACAAAGTTAATATCACAATCCTGATCTAAATAATGAAGCACAAAATAAAAGAGTCAACTCACTCTAACGGTATAACTTCAAGGTTACTGGGACATCAATGACTAGTCGTAAATCCAGATCATTCTATCCATAGTAACTCCACTGTTGACCTGTATAGGTCACTGTATGCTGACCCGTATTGGTCACTAGATATTGACTCGTATTAGTTGCTAGATGCGGACCTGTATTGGTTGCTGGTGCTGACCCGTATTGGTCGATGCTGCTGACCCGTATTGGTTGCCGGTGTTGACCCGTATTGGTCACCGGTGAGGACCATATTGGTCGTTAGTGCGGACCCATCCTACTCATTGATTAATAGGTAGGGATGATTAGTCGTACAACTAGATCATCCCACTATGAAGTTTTTTATGCTGACCTGCATTGGTCACTCTTCTTCCTCATGTCACATCCAGCCACTGGATTCCCGTACGAAGCACACCTGATCTCCGGAAGGCTCTTTTCCACAAACCATCGGTCATATTTCAACCGATACGAAGTCCCACAAAAATTATACCCAAGGAAACACCCTGTCATATGGGGCCCAACGCGAAAGACGACACGTCGATCAGACGCGTGGTCTGTGAGGTATGGGCACTTTTGTAAAAAGGGTCTGGTTGGATTCATGTATGATCTAATCCAGTTCACTTATCAAAATCAGTCAAAACTCCCTTAGGGTATCTCCAAAGAAATTCCTTTTCAAAAAGATCCTTATGCCATAGATGGAACATCAATCGGATGCTCGGTCTATTAGTTAAACCCCTTTCCATGAAACAGGGGTGATCGCACCTCAATCCAGCCTCGCTCGATTGGGCCCGCCAGAATATGCCAAAAGGACTACATCCCAAAATGGGTACCAATGCCACGGATGGTGTGTCAAACGGACATCTAGTTTTTCAGTTACAAGTGTTTCTCTATTTAGGGACCGGTTGGGTCTTGGCCCGGTCCGACTTGGTTAGGCCTACCTGATGCAACGAGTCCCCATGTGTACATGACCTCACCTGGGTCTACCCCGTTAAGGGTCGGCACGTTTCACTTTGTTTGACCCGTCGGAGTCAGCTCAGCTGGTTCGTGGGCCCATTCTGTGGGTGGCTTGGGCCGTCGGGTGGGGCTCGGCCCACCAGCGCTAGCCTGCTAGGCCACGGGTCTGGCCCAGCCCTATCCGCCTAGAGGCGGACCGCATCACATAGCTAGCACCATGGATGTAAGACCATTTTTTCCAACACAATTTGGCATGAAGTGGGGTCTGTATCGCCCCCTCATGCCACCACCGGCTACACCTCTGTGCGCCACACTTCTCCCGCACTACCGGCTTAGGGCGGCCGCCTCGGGCCACCGCGGCACGCGACGGAGCACTGCCTTCCGCCGCCGACGGCCAGTTTCCACGGGTCTCCTCTGGCCACCGCAAGGCTCGCCGGGAGTTATTTCCTTTGGCATCCAGAATTCCATCGTTGTTTCCCTACCCTCAAACACCTTGCTGCTGTGTTCTTTGCTCCACCTCAAATAATGCACCATGGACTAGTTTATCAAAGGGTCAGGGCCTTGTTGGTTTCAGCCCATTTTGTCAACGTTATCATTTTAATCATGAGGAAAAAAATTAATATCAACAAAAGGAAGAATAATCTCAGAGTTTAAGATCCCGCAACAACCACCCAGAAGTTGTGACGAGACACAGATCAACTTGTTAGTCAGTTGGTCCACGTTCGTTATATTTTTTTAGAAGAGGAAGAGAGGGAACATCAATGCACATAAACCCCCTAACTTTTATTACATTCGTTGTCGCACATTCGTCCTCAAGGGTTTACGACGTCGGTGATGCTTCCTGATTCTGAACATAAAAAGGCACTTTTCATTATTCTTCATTCTTCGATGGGGAGGAAGTGAATTGGAGTTTCACCGGAGAATCCTCAAAATCCATCCTATTTATTTTTCTTGACAATCAGAACTATTTATAGAACCATTCTACATCATTTTAATAATGAAATACCATCACATTGTTACACTATTTTTCAACAATAAATTCACTGTTACGTTGTAGAATACGGGTCATCAAAGTGTTTCATTGAAGTGACCAATTGAAGCATCGTTGCTACCCCACAACATCACCATCCACCACACAATGGAGATAAAGTAATAAAATAATTCTTTTAAATTTTTTAGTATATATCTTGAAATGTCCATGAATTTACATTTCTTCATTGCCTTCACCAGCCAATGTTATGTCGTTTCTAAGAGAATCCTCGCGTTCCGGATTCAACGGTGCCCTTAGATTTTATATCTGAGCACCGGTTCAAATGATAGAAAATGTTTCCTGTGCGTTTACTGAATATACATAAAAAATGTTCAAAAATTCAATACAGGCACACCGGGCCTCAGAATCATACGCCGTAAAATTTCACACTCTTAATAATCCCTAATATATGAAAACAATTATATGGAAATTTTGGGCCATTCTATCCTTGTATCTATACTATATTCCAATTTCATGTTCAAGAGTGGTTTTCCACAAATTCCAAATGACAGTACATATAAAGATGTCATCATACATATCACACAAACTAGCCCTATTCTGTCTAATCTTGGGTAGTCACTTTCCTTAAAATAATTTTTACACAAGGGAGATCCCATACAGGGAACCCTCCAATCTCATGGTCAACCATAATGTAATGTGACCTAACCTAAGACTGTTTTTTCTCTATGAAACAGTTTAATACAAATCCAAATGTACCTCGTGTCATTTCTAAACATAAAACCTTTTATAAACAAGATCAGACAAGCAATTTTCTATTCCAACAAAACATAGAAATTCATGTTGGAAACATGAAACACCATTTTTAATGTGAAACCATTATTTATAAAATTAAACCATGACTTTAAGAGTCAGAAACTACATTGAAAATCCAATCAAGGAATTTAACATACAAATAGTGTGCGAAACACTTCAAATACACATCACAAATTCATGAAAATTAAGAAAAACACTTCATTTCACAAGGAATAATCATTCTACAGATGAAATATCACAATTAAATAATTTAGGGAGGACTAAAAATCATGAAATTAGTGAAATATGAATTTTGTTAGAGGGGTGAAAAGGGATCCTACCTCAAATGATGAAGAACTTCTCGCAACTAGTAAGAAATCTCAATCACACCACAACAGCACATTAAAGGGTGTAGAAGGAACCCTTAAACATGAATATTGAACTTACAGTTTTAGTAATCAACCCTAAAAAATTGAACCCTGGTATCTAGGGTTTTTCCAAACCAAAAACCCCAGAAAGAACACCATACCAAGAGAACACTCACTAGAGGGGGGCCATTGCCAGAGGAGGGCCATGCTGGTGAGGATGTATGTTGAAGAGTGGACACCACTAGTTGGGGGGTACTGGAGAGTTCAACCAACTAGGGTGGGGCACAGCACATGGGAGGCATCCATAAGAGGGAGTCCCCAATTTGCGATGGAAACTTGAGAAATTGATGCACTTGTGGGGGTTGTGAACGCCAGACACGGAAATGGGGAGGGGTTGTGTGAGGGTTAAGAGAAAGGGATGGGAGAAAGGGAAGAAAAAAATAAAAAGGAAACCTTATGAATAAATTAAATTAATAATAAAAATGATAAAATAATAATAATAATACTAATAATATAAATATAATGATAACACTATAAAAATATTAATAATCCAAATAATAATAAAATTAATAATAATTAATATCATTCATAATAATAATAATAATACTCATAATAATAATAATAAATATTATTTTAATACATTTTTATATTGCATTCCACTTTTCTTAATTTATTTTTCATTAAATGTTTTTCATTTTATATGCTGGGAAAATACATGGTTAAAATAAACCACGCAGCAGATTTTCCCATTTCTAGAATCGGTCGCATGATACCTAGTTTGACCACACAATTTCTACTAACTGTGCAGTGCCCGTGCACGAGCCTAAAACATATCAAAAACTTACTACGCTAAAAAAACAGAAAACAAAACCCTATCTTCAATCAAAGAATCATCATAGATAATTTATTAAAAATAAAATAAATACATGATCTGGGTGTGACATATCTTCCCTTGGCCTCATTTATCCTTCCCCATAAGTTGAGCCATATCATTTAGATTTGGAGCTCCTCCTCGTATATCTATGGTAGATTACCCTTGATATCAAGGTGGTTCGTCTTGGGGTAATCCATTTTCTTCATTTTTCCATTCCGCTTCCCATCATTAACCTTGGTTCTTCCTTTCTCAAGGATGAAGTAAAATTGTTATTTTTTTGGATGAATATTGTGTCGTTGATGGGGGGATATTGTTAGTTTCTTTATTTCTTTGGTGTGTGAGGATCTATCATGATTCATTAATGTAGTTATCATTGAAGTTGAAAAGTTTTTATTAAGATTAAAGGTACGTGTCTTTACATAAGGTATTTTCCAAGGATAACATTTGATTAATAGTTTACATTGGTTTTTTATAAAATTTATTTTAAATTTATTTGTTAAATATGGTTTACATACTCATGATGTGATGCACAATTTTATTTGAAATTTTATGTTTAATGCTGATTTCTAATTTATATTTTGGTTTAAATAACCAATATTTTATGATAAAAACAATCAAAATGTTTTACTACATTTAAATGGGTTTTTGATAGTTTTTAAAGAGTTATTCTAATGTGTTGAATGGTTTTCGATTTTTCACATAATTGGTCTATGAAATTGGTTTTCAAAACACATCATGTGATGAATTTTTTTTTGTAAATGTATTTTAATGTTGGGTTTTAAAAATATCTTTTCCTTGAGGACGGTGTGGTATTTTAAATGGGATTGATTTTCCTTGAGGTAAGGTGTAATTTTATAATATCAATGTTGGATTATTGAATTATCATTTCAAATGGATTTTCACTGACAACAAATTTTTACATTGTGTGATTGGATTTATGTAGCACATTAGAGACCTTGAGTGTGTGTTTGGTGACTTAGGCACCTAGACCATAGTCTATGTCGAGGACTAGCTTGGTTTTTGTTGTCCAAGGGTCTATGTGATCATTTAACGAGGAATACCAAGAGAGATTCCAAATGTTTTTCAAGGAACCTCGATAACCTTTTAGGAGGATGTCTAAACGGGCTTCCACTACTACAATACTAGCCATTAATAATGATTCCATTTTTCAGTGCTAGAAAAAAGGTGATAAAGGGTCCCTTTATAATAACTAATGCAAATATTTATAAAGGGTACCTTTTATTAGCACTTATTTTTTTAGTTCTCGTAAGAGGAACCCTTAATGAGTTCTTTTTTTTTGTGCTGATAACAGGTTCCATTTAGCAGCACATTAATTTTAAAGCTGAAAAAGAACTCCCTTTATTAGTGGTTGATTTTTAGCGCCCATAAAGAAATCCTTTATCAGTACTTTTTTCGCGCTGATAATGTGGGAATAAAATGTTACAAATAAGAAAATAAATAAAAAATTTGTTTTTTAAAAAAAATATTTTATTATTAATTATATAATAATCAATCAAAATTAATAAATTGATTATAGTATATATTAAATATAAATTCTAATAAATATTATATATTAAATATATTGATAAATTTAAAATAAAAATTATTTAAATATGAATTAAAAATATGTAAATTGAGAAAAATAGTAAAAATTTTATTAATTAAATAAATTCTAATAATGTTAATAAATAATATATATGAAATACATAGATATATATATATATATATATATGAATTTATTTAAATATGATTAATATAATTCATTTCATTAAATAGTAACATATGTAGTGAATAATTCTTTAAAATTAAAAGTTAACATGAATTAAAAATACTAACTAATTGCATTGAGTAATGGACATAATTGAATGTTGTTTGATTTTTCAATTTATCATTGATCAAACTTATTATATTAATTTTCTATATATGTAATTACTGAACTTTTTTATACAATGGACACACCCAAATATTTTTTTTGGAAATTTTATTAATTTATATTTTTTTCGTTTATATATATTTATTTTCTATGTTTTAATATTTTCAATATGTTTTCATATTTATTTCAATATATATCAATTTATTAATTATTTCTTATTAATTAATCAAAATTATCTAGATTTTAAATATTTTAATGTGTAGTCATTTTAATTATTCAATTTATCTCATTTTTAACCTGTATTCACATTAGATTAAATATTCATTAAATTTCTTAAAAATATATTTGTAAAATAATATTTATAAATAAAAATATTTATAAATGTGTATTTACTATTTTTATACATTTATATTTACAAATAAATAATATTTATTTATTTCAAAAAGTATTTACATAATTATAAATAAATAATTATATACATTTAAATATTTAGAAAATTGAAATAAATTTATTTCTATAATGAATATAGGTAATATAAAAATATAATTATATTAATATAAATTTCTTATAAGTACTTACATAATTATAAATAAATATTTATATATTCCAAGAATTATAAATTATTACATTATAAAAAGTAATTTTTTAAGTATTATAATTATATACAATAAATGTACATTTTTTTTAAAAAGTATTATTTTTTAGAAGATGTATTTTAAGTATTTATCAGTGCAAAAAGTGCTGATAATATTACTTGTATGTTTGAGAGACTCATCCCAGTTGATGATGACTCAGAAAGTGCATCCTAAAGACCCAAGATAAAATATAGGTGGAGACGTATTTCGGGGTTACTACAGTAGTACTATAGCAGGTACTATAATAGCTAGAACTATACACCTTTTTGGGATTTCTGGCCACTGGCTTGGCCATTGGATCCTTCAAGGCCTTCGTTCCACCAAAGGCCTTCATGCCTGTAAGGCTCCCATGCCTCCTCAAGCCCTTCGGGCCACCTCCAGGCATTTGGGCCACCTCTAAAATATCGAGTCAGCTTTAATTGTGCTTGAAAAGACTATCCAGACTCTACAATGGAGAAAGGCATTAGATGAGGATTTAGAGCAAGGAACATTCACTAGAGTAGAGCTACAAGATTTGGAAGAATGAGAGTGTATTAAAATTTTCATCAGGACTAGACTAAGCATGCATGTGAAGCCTACCCAAATAACCATGTAAAGGAGGATAGATGACATCATGATGCAGACACTTGGGAGGAGTTGTTTCATGTAGTTATAGTCTTGATGTTTTCCTCTAAGACCAACGGGCCATGTAATTCCACGAAGACATTGGGCAATGTAAGGGTTTTCCATCATCCCATTAAAGGTGTATTATAAAAAATGAATAAAATTTGATGGCCTTCAGTCCATTCAGGTAAATTTACAATTATCAATACTTGTAACTTAGTGTTAATGAAAGGTATATTTATCTATGATTTATTGAAAGAAATGATAAAAATGTCCTGATCTATTTTAAGATCCCTAACCATCACAAACCACTCTACTATATCTGAATCTATCCATGTAATCCACCTAAAGTTGGAACTCATCTTTTCTGCATCTAAGCTCAACTCTAGGATATAATCAATTATTCAACTATTACAAGTAATGATTCCAATGCTCGAGTGACTCAAGGGTTGAATGAAACCACGACTCTATAAAAATATAGGATTTTGATGTCTCTAATTTCACTCAGTTATCAAATGAACCATTTAATCCCACATCCATGTATCCCAAAAATTCTGGTTACACTATCCTATAATAAAACAACCCAAAATTTATTATAGTTTTAAATATTATGAAGTATCATTTTCCTTGATATCATGTGGCCCTCTTTCAGATAACATTGGTACTATGAAACATGAAATATATCAAACCATATTTTTATTCATGTAGTTGTGAGGTAAAAAAGGCTCCTAATATCAATATTATATGAAATCCTCCTCTTATCAATCAACAAATTTTGAAAAATTCATTTATCTAACAGTCATTTTAGCCATTAGTTTGGAATATTCCACTGAAAATCAGCTAGGAACCCCTTTTTCATATTTTGATTGAGAAATTAATGTGCTATTATTCCCATGATTTCCCTATAAACCCAGAAAAATGATTCACAAATGATATACATCTCGATATTGTACATCATATGATCGAAAAAAAAATTCATTTTAATTTTTCAAAATGTAAAATATTATATCTATGAAATATATGAGAACTACCATCCTTGGATAATTATCCTTCTTGAAATATTGGTCATGATCAACTCTACCTCAGTATATAAAATGTTTACCTAGTTATTGATCCAAACATAAATACATGGTCGTCAATGATTTCCTAATATTATACAAATAATTTATTAATTGGTATAAATTTCTACCATTATCATCCAAAATAAACCCATCCAGTTTCTAAATGTATAATCCCACTTAATAACTCTATTGAGGAATATAGATTTTTCAACCATTTAGTATAATTTTAACACCATTTTCACTAAAATAGCCTAGAAAATTCAAATAGTTTCATTATAGTCTATGATAGTAGATTTATAGTAAATATTAATTCTATTGATCATGGAGTTCCTCTTTTACTATATCAATTATTTTTTTTTTAAATATTTCTACATTAAATGATTTAATTAAGGAAGAACCACTTTGTTTTGATAACATTTATATATTCCAACCATGGCCGTCACATTGTTCTTTATTTGGATCACACTACCCATCCACATATTTGATCTAATTATCATTGTTTCCAGACGCTCCAAATGATTTAGGATCTATTAGTGAAAAAATTAGTTTTTTGTATAGTCTTAGTCCATTGATTTTTCACGAATACTATTTGATTACACATGAAATTTTGTTAATTAATTTAATCCATTCTTGTATTTCTTGTAGTTGAAAATCCCTTTTAATTTTCCTCACCATTAATGTCTTATTTTGAGTCAACCTATGCCATGTGTGTTCCCCCTATTCTATTAAATTCAAAATTAATTTCTTCAATTGTTTCATAAATATTTTTATTATTAATTATATTCCCATTCTAATTATTAAGAAATATCTACCAATCTAGTCATTTCCTTACAAAAAAATCTCATTCCACACTTTTTACATCTATATTAATAGTCTCATTATCTAATATGATCAAATTGTCACCACCAAAAATCAATTTCCTCTTTAAAACACAATTACTATAAATTTTTTACTACACAAAATCAAAAAAATATTATGATAGTTTTCTATACCATTGTAAAAATACAACCATCTGGGAAATGATAAAAACCTATAAACAATTATAAAAAATCACTTCATTTCTTTAATCAAACTTCTAATATACACTATATTTGTTTTACTTTAATCCATATTAAAATATAATGTTATTTAACATTTCATTTTGGTTCCACCCATTGTAATCTATGATTAATATTCATTTAATTCTCACAAATGTGAGGCATTACCCCTTTTAGATAACATAGTTGAGTAACACTATCAACCTCATCAGTTTCATCTCTCATCCAATTATTATTCACATTTGTTTCATGAAACTCATCCCCCAAATATTTTATGTTTCTTGAACAGTTATGATATGTATTCATCATATGGATTACTACTACATTGAGTATTTCAAGAAACATAGGTGTATGTCTATAAAATATGGAGAATGGGTTCAAGAAAACAATATGTGATGATAACTTTAAGGCTGAAGATCTCATGGGGATGAAAATTGTTTATAACTTTTACCTTTGTATGAATTTATAGGATAACACTTACCATAGTAGAGTAATTAATTTATTAAATTAAATTACCCATTTAATATAAATAAGGAAATAATTATTTGAAATAATAAATGTTCATTTTCTATTTTTATATATATCTCTAACTTTGACCATTTAAAATGAAAATGTTAATTTTTTTATTTAGTGTATGAATTATATATTTTAAGAACCAAATATGATATATTTAATTTATCTCAAATTATTCAAAGCTTTAATCCTAGGTATCTTATTTTCTCCTCATCCTCCTAACTTGTGGATTTTTTGTTTGGAGTGATCTATTTATGTTTTTTACCATCATTATTTTTTCCCATAAACATATCCATGTGGAAAAAATGTATTTTATAGTAAAATCATTATACATATAATTAATTTATTATTTCATAATTATGTTTAATTTATTTCATCTTATTATTATTCATTTTATGATTTTTTTTCTTATACAATTGAATTATTTTGTTTGAGTTGGGGTGGTTTGTTCAAAGTGGCCCTTACATATAAAGGATTTGACATTGGTATTACAACTATGATAATGAAAACAGAGATATGTTTCAATAATGTATACAACCATATAAAATTTTAATTTATATAACGATTTAATAAATTTTGTCATCATTTTATCAACTATTTTTAAGTTAATTTCCTTATCATTTTTGTCAAATATTTATTCATTATTTTTTCAAAAATATTTTAGGAAGTCATATTTTTTTTCTAAATATCTACAATAACCAACAAAAGTGTTAAAATGATTATTTCTACCAATACTACAACATTTTCCTTTTTCATTCCCTTTATTTGTCGAACTGCCAATAATGCATATTGAATCTATGTTGTTATCCCAAACACCATTTTAGTTGTTAAAATATAGAATATTATATGAATATCATGTGCCCATTTTGGTGACTTTTCATGATATAAATGGCACATGATCTTCATCTTCTCTTATGAATTTCAACAACAAGAAATGTTTTCTATCTAAAATCATCAGGTCAACATGGAATATTGGCAGTTCGATATTGAATGATGATGGAAACATGTTAAAATTGGTAGTTAGTATTGTTTTGTGACTTTTAGATTTATTTGGAATTAGTCTCACCTCAATCTGACACATGGCGTTGCCGATATGAATCCATGTGTTTATATTTAATTAAAATTGGCATTAATTTTAGTAAAAAAGACAACTGTAAAACTCATAACTGAGAAAATAATTCCTATTTTTTTCATACATTAGGGAAATGATACATATTGCATTTGGGATGAGTATAATTTATCCGCACCTCAATTCGATGCTTGGTTTGACCGTTATGATTCAATGTCTCTATTACCATTTCAAAATCGACAGTCTAGTTAAATAATGTTGCTCACTAAAAAACAAAACTTTTACTCACATTCTCGTGATAATTTATGAAATCTATTCATATTCCTTCTTCGATGTTTAAGAATCACTCTAATATCAAACTTATAGATGATTTTATTGATATGAGTCAAAGTGTGTGTTTCCTGTTTAAAATGACATTTTAGGGAAAAATGTGACTTACTCAAAACCTTTTGAAACACATTCGGATTGTTTATATAATTTAGTGAAATTATTTATATGTTATTTGAGACATTCAGGAATCAAACTAACCTCAATATGATGCATGATGTGACCAGTATGTCATCAAGTGTGTGTTTTTATTAAACATTTACAATGATTTTAATAACAAGGACAACTAACCTAGTCAAAAATTATAAAACACATTAATATTATTTGATACATTATAGAAATTATCCATATGAAATTTTTGATGTGTATGAGTCTTCCGAACCTCAATTAGATACATGATGTGTCTGGTAATACACAACATGTCTGTTATCAGTTTAAAATAGAAAAATATTGTTCAAAAAATGTCAACCACTGAAAACTGAGAAAATATACTTGGATTGTCTTGATAATTTATAAAAATTATTAATATGTATTTTGTGAGGTGTATGAATCAATATCATATCATAAAGACACAGAATGTGAATAGTATGAGTCAATGTGTGTGTTTCCGGTTTAAAATGATGTTTTAGTAAAAAATAAAAGAAACATACTCAAAACTGGGAAAAAGAAATTAGTTTTTTTATAATTTAGGAAAAAGATTCATAATCTATTTGGGATGTGTGGGAATTATCTTCAACAAAAAATGACACATGGTTTGATAATTATGACTCCAATTGTGTCTTTTTTTTTAAAAATTGACATCAATTTTACTAAAAATGACAATTAACCTAATAAAAATCAATAAAACACATTTATATTGGTTTTATACTTTATTGAGTAAACCCATAAGTCATTTTCGATGTTTATAAATCATTCTCACATCAATATGATGCACTATGTGACTGGTATGACTACATATGTACCTTTTTATTTAAAATTGACATCATTTTTTATAAAAGAGACAACTAAGCTAGTCAAAACCAAGAAAAAATCATTAATATTCTTTTTATAATTTAGTTAAGTTATTAATTTTTAATTTTTAACATATATGAAATATCTGAAAATCAATCTACTACACGATGTGCCCGGTATGGCTCGATGTTTCCATCATAAGTTTAAATTGACAGTTTATTTCCAACAATGTCTTCCACTAAAATCTAAGAAAAAATTATTATATTTTAATAATAATTTTGAAAATTTATTCATATTTTATTTTTGAAATGTAATAATCAGTCTCATGTTAAACCAATACACGATGTGATTGGTATGATTAAAAATGATGGTTTCTATTATAAAATGAAATATTAGTAAAAAGATAAGTGATGTACTCAAAAGTAAGTAAAGGCATTCAGTTTGTTTTGATACTATAGGAAAAAAATAAATAATCCATTTGGGACTTGTAGGAAATAGACTCACCTCAATCTGATGCATGGTGTTACTGATATGATTCTAAGTGTGTCTATTTAATTAAAATTGACATCAATTTATGAAAAAAGGAAAACTAACCTACTAACAATAAGAAAAAACATTAATTTTTTTTGATACATTATTTAAATAATTCATAATACATTTTTGATGTGTAGTAATTATCCCCACCTAAATCTAATACACGATGTTCCTGATATGACTCAATGTGTCTATTATCAGTTTAAATTGATTATTTAGTCCCAAAAATATAATTCACTGAAAACATAGAAAACACACTTGAATTCATGATAATTTAGTAAAATTATTCATAAGTAGTTTTTGATGTTTATGAATTGATGTCATGTCATACCGATATAATATGTGATTGGTATGTGTCAAAGTTCATGTTTCAAATTTAAAAATACATTTTAGTAAAAAAGACAAGCGGCGTACTAAAAACCGAGCTGACATTTTCAAATTGTTTTTATAAAAGAAAATGATTCATCTGAAATTTGGGATATGTATGAATTAGACTCACCTGAATCTGATCCATGGTTTAACTAGTATTACTCAAAGTGTGTATTTTGAATATATATGTGTCATTTTAGTTTAAAAACATGTATTACATCACAAAAACTAAGAAAAAGAGCCCATGTTATTTTCATATAATTACATATTTTGTTGTTTAATTAATTTTCTTATCATTTTTTATCTTATATTTATTTAGTTAATTTTTATAGAGATCATAATTAAAGAAAAACAATTAATCATATTTCATTCAAGGATCTACTCCAACTCTTTTTGATACACAATATTTATGAAATGACTCAAAGTTTAGTTTAAATTTATCACTTTCTATTTATTTAATTATTTATTCAGTTACTAACATAAAAATTGTTTTCTTTTACTTGTGTGTTATTTTGGCCGAGTATGGGTTTTGATCAAAACACAAAGGAATAATACTATTTTTGAAGGGATTTAATAAATTGTACTTATGTTATTGTGTAAAGAATTGTGTGAAATTTATATAATGAAGTATTTTTTTCTTTAGTTGTGTTGTATATTTTATTTCATTTAAATTATGTATTCATACTTTATTTTATTGATTTCCCTATTTTTTTTTGTGTTTTATTCTGCTGTTACAACACTCTGTACTAGTGTTGTAGTGTGCTAGTACAGTAGACTATAGTTTCCCCCTTTATTAGTGTTTCAGCAAGCACTGGTAAATGGATCTTTTATCAGTACTTCTATAAGGGAAGATAAAACATTCCATTAGTAGTGCCTTTTCAGTGATGATAAAATACTTGGGTTTTTAATCTCACTTCAGTTGTTTGTGCTTCTTTAGCATTGATAAAATCCATTTTAAGTGATGTTAAAGGTCTATTTTGTAGTTGTTATCCAAATATTGTTTGAGAGATTGAGATTTATATTGGTAGTTGGCCCCAGGGAGACTATTATAGCTTCCAAATAGTTTATATAATTCTAGATAGCTAGAAAAGAAAATTTTATACTAGTCACGGTAGAACATTTTGGTTATATCCCATTTTTTACATTACATATTCCTGATTTATTTTAAATTACATACAAATTATTTTAGTTCCATGTTTGACTACACAATGGTTTGTGCTCTAACCCTCTATATTACTATGAGTTATATGATGAGGGAATTCCCATGTGTTTATTTTAAATCCTTTTTTGTAAAAATTTATATAGCCTTTGTTTATTATTATTCTCATTTTCCATCACATAGTTATGTAATTATGTTTGTCTTTATACTCTTATATATTCATTTTTTGGGTTTAGTGATCATACATTTTCAAATATAACTATTTCTAATTTGGATAAATAAATAATTTTTATAGATTTTTTTCTTTCATTGATTTTAAATAATGGTATTAATTTTAGAAAAATCATAGGTATTAATAAAGAATATGTTTCAAGTGAACTTATTTTAAAAAGAGAAATTGGTTCTGAAAAATAAATTTTTTAGACTAGAATTGTTGATTTTCAGGGTTAAAATTCTTATATAGATTAATGGTGGCATCCTATAGTGATTTTCACCTCACACCATGTATATTCCTTTGTGTGTGTGCATAAACTATTTTTAATGTCACCGCTAATGGTATGTGAAACTACTTTCAATGGATTTTATAATTACCACCATCTAGGATTGTTATGTTAGAGGTTATGTTGTCTCAAGTGGTTTTTCCCATGTAGATCTATCTTTAGGTTTTTTATTTTGGGATTATTTGTATCTATTTTTCCTTAGTATCGATGTTTATGGGAAGTTTATGTTTATAAATTCATATTATCATTCTATCTTACACATGTGGTACTGATTTTCTTATATAGTCTCCAATTCCTCACTATTATTAATGTTTTTTACTATGATATATTTATGGGATCATCTAAATAGTTTTTTATTTATGGGTGAAATCATTCATAAAATTGATGTTCTATGATCATGGTACTAGTTGATATCTCTAGATGATCAAGAGTGAACCACAGGTATATATGGACTTGTTTGGGTATCTGATGTATGGATGACCTCAGATGGTTCACTACAAAATGTTAGCACAGGATGACCTATTTTTATTTTGTGGGTCTCTGGGTATTTTAGGTACTAAAATCATTTCCAAGACTCAAGCAGAGTGTCTGGTAAGGGCATATCCACCGATTCATTCCACTACACCTCATGATCCTATAAGATTTTCCGGATTGAAACATCATTTTGAGATACAATTTATTTATTTTAGTGAATTTTATTAGATTTTGATGCTTTTTTGATCCTCGTTGAGTGTATCATTGATTTTAGGTGTTTTTTTGACATTCATGTGAAAACATTTTAATGGAGTAATATGGTATCACAATTATCATGCATGTTTTTGGTGACCATAATGTGACTATATGAAATGGTTCTAAAACCATGTAAGTTCCTATTAAATGGACAATAAATAATTTATTTACCGGTGTTGAAAAACCATACACAATGCAATTTATCCTCTATAATAGTTGTTCCACCTCCAATGCATCATATATTTATTCCAACAGAATATTCCATTAGAATGATATCACATATGGGACTTTTTATTGGGGTTTTATGGACATTTATATGAAACAATAGGGGTTAATTTGTGATTCATGTTGGTGTTCATGGTTTTGTCCCACGAGGGAATTTCTTTATGAATTGAAAAATGGTTTTTGAAACATAAGAGTAGAATTCCATGATTACTTTTTTTAAAACATTTTTTTCTGGTTTAATGATATTTTTAGTTAATAAAAACATAGATATAGATTTTTTTGAAACCAGAAATTAGGATATCTTTAAGAAGGCTTTGAAGATCAGAAGTGGAATTCTGTGAAGGATTTTAATTCTTAAAGTGGATGTTTTATGAATTGGGTTTTGAAAGTGTTTTATAATCGGATTACTATTTCAAAATAAAGTTTTAAAACTGTTTTTGAATTGGAAAAGGGGAATTATTCTAAACATACTATGGGTAGCCTTTTATATGGTCCTTGTGATATTTTAATGATTAATGATTTGGAAATATAGATTAATTTTTTAAAGGTTTGTGAGATTTCCTTTTTATAGAAATTAATGATTTTTTTGAAACAGTTGTTAAACCTTTGCTTAATTAGATTTTGAGACTACTGGGTAATGGAATAGGGTTGGTAGAAAAAATTCGATTTTCTAAATTATTTTTTCAAATAAATTTGAAATTTTCGTTTCAATGGATTTTTTAAAATGGATTCTTGAATAGATTCATTAGTTATATGATTTTTTGAGGAGTAGGTGTAGTTAGGATCAGGTCTCATGTTGGTTTTTAAGTGCCTCCCATAAAAGTATTGATTGAAGAGAATGTTTTGTCTCAATGAGTTTTACATTGGTGGTTTCATCCACATTTTGGATTTAACCCTTTTTGTATTGACGTTTCCCAGAAATCAAATCGATTTGAAGGATCCCTAGAGCCTTTTTGTGTGGTCATTTCTTTTAGGTGATGAATTCTATCTGATGATTATATTGAACCATATGAAGGATTTTTTGTGACATTTTGTTAAGATCTCATTATTTTAGTTCAAATGAAAGGATCCATGCCTTTCATACATGAATAACACAACTTTTTAGATGTATATTTAATATATTTCATAGACCCACATCTCATGATTATTATAGTTTAATATCATTGGATACAAAAATAATCATCATCCTATTTATAGAGATTTGTTCCGAATGAATGAAAAACAATCAAGTCAGACAATGAGGTGATATAGACAGATTACGGGGGTCTAAAATAGTGGAGAACATGAGCATCACCTCTAAGAATCATTAATCCCTGGTGGTTTCAGGATTTGGAAGTCATGAAAGAGCAAGCGCTCTGTTTCTGGAAAGTCAATAGAGGCCAAGTAATCCACCACCATGTTACATTCCCACCATGTGTGGTACACTTTTATGTGTGTGCTGAGAAGAGCTCGACACTTATGAGTGACATCTTAAATCGACCGTGGGATAGATCCCCACCCCTGAATAGAATTACGGACAACTATTGAGTCTGTTTCAGCTTCTAGAAGGTGACGAGTTCGTTGTCGGCAAACTAGGAGCCCTGTGAGCAATGTCTTTGCTTTAGACAAAAGCGAGGTACCTTGACCCATCAAGAAGGAGAATGCCAAAATAACTGATCAAGAATAATAACAGACAATTAATCCTCCTCCCATGACTCTATATTTGCAGAAGCCATCACTGTTATGCTTTAAACCACAATATGGAGGGATCCACCTTACATAGTTATAAGACTATAAATTAGCGCTGATAGGGGATCCACTAGGATTGAGGTTATGCTGTTATAGCATAGGAGCCTCCATGCAATGATTAAGAGCCTTGTTCATGTAAAGTTTAAGCAAAGTGGTTCTGGAGATTATCTCTCGACCAGACGACATCACCCCATCAAAAGTATTGTTTTTTCGTGCTTTCCATATGAACCAATAGCCTACCTACAGGACAAGGGTGAACGCCTTTCACTTAGTACCCGCCACGCCCGAGCTGTGAAACCAATGAACCAAGAAAATATCCTCCGCCATATTTTGGATAAAGACTGTAGTGAAATCGCCGAAGAAATCCCAAACTACGTGTTCCCATTGACTTTCAAAGAAGAGGTGCATCACGGTCTCCTCCTTCTTCATCCTACAACAGACGCAGATTGAATCCATACGCACACTGCATCTCCTAACATTTTCTTTAGTGGTAAGTGCACTGTTGTGAACTCTCTATAAGAGAAAATTGAATTTTGAGGGGATGGTTCTATCCAAAAGAATCATGTTCCATGAATCTAGTTCGTGCTACAGGGGAATAGTGCACTTGTAATATTTGGAGGTGAACAAACCCAAAGATGATGGAGTGAACACACATGTATCAGGGCTAGATAAGAGCTCAATGAGATCGAATGTCTCCTTCTAGTTCCTATCCAGGACTGCGATGATGAAGGAAGGGTAGTAGCTATCCTCCCTGAAGGTGATTCTTATAACAGGGAAACCTGGGTAATCGTTGACCACACCGAACCATTTGTCATTTCAGAATGAAATTTCACATGTACCAACAATCCAACGAGCATGGGGAGAGTTGGAGTTGATGAGCGGAGCAACCTATTTCTAGAGGCTAGTGTATTAAATCGCAATAGAGTCCACGCCTGTAATATAACATGCATGCATGGATATATCCCACAATGAGCACTATTACAACACTTCCCAAGCAAGTTTTTCATGCATGCATGTGATGGTATCCTGCAGGTTACAGAAATTAATACCACGTTCACTACTAGGCCTCACCATCTTGGCCTAGAAGACCTAGTGATGTTTACCTTTGGACAGAGGATCCCAGATAAAGCCTGCGATAATTCTTTCCAAGCTGCGAATGACTCCCTTTGGGGCTTTAATGGTGGAATGGGCTTGAACCAGAGTGGAGAGAAGAACAATATTAACCAAAGTGATCCTCCCCCGAAAGAAAGGTACATGTTTTTTCAATTGAGAATTCTCTCAGTGAATCTAGTTACAAGGGGGTCGAAGTCACAGATACATAGTGTTTTCGATGATTGGGGAGCACAAAGATAATGAATGGGAAAATCGTCCTTTTGGATTCCCAGAGAGTTGCATAAAGAGGGGATCCAAATATCTGAGCATCTATTTCAGACTAATAATATACCCTTATTCCATTTAATTACTTATCCACTCCAATGACTATACGCCTCCAGAAATGTGTTAAGTGCCCTCACCGGACTACTTGACACATTAAGTAAGACAATGGAGTCGTCCGAAAACATGAGATGAAAAACTGGAGGAAGACACATTCTTCAGAAAACGATAAGATCCATCAGCTGCTAATGATATGATGAATGAGTTGGATAAGAACCCCTGGGTGATAATTAAAATAGTCAGCGAGATGGGGTCTCCCTAACGAAGATCAAGAGACATCTTGGAGAAGCTGAAATCTTTGACCATGAAGATAATTGACATCCATTTTGAGCTGATGAAATGAAAAATAATATCAATATTCTATGTGGATAAAACCATTCCTACAAAGTCTTAGTTGATGAATCTCCATTCGACGCGATCATAAGCCTTACTCATATCAAGCTTTATATCCATGTTAGACCCTGAGTTTTAAGGTTGATATCTCTGATCATTTCTTGGGTGATAGCTATTTCCCCCTGGATAGAGCATCCACTCACAAATTCGTGTTGTTCGGGAGAAATAAATTTCAGAAGATGGAGGGCCAGATGGGAATTAAGGATATTAGCGAGGATTTAATATGGTACATTTCCCACGCTGATTGGCTGAATGCGATCAATGGAGGATGGATTCCTAGACTTAGGAATAAACACTACAGATGTAGCGGAAGCCATGCAAGGCAACAGACCTCCACAGAAGAAGTCTTGAATCTCCCCAATGAGATCATTTTTCACCCACTCCCATGATTCTATATAAAAATCACTAGAGAATCCATCCGGCCCAGCCTTGATATCAAGGTCAAGGTTATGCATGGCCTCACAAATTTCTGTCTCTTGGGGAATGGTTCTCAGGATCGCGTTGTCCTGATCAGCAAAAGTAAATTGAAAAACATCAAGGAATCCAAGAGAGTCTTCATGGTATCCATGAAAAGGACTCATGCGAGGCCTAGAAAGAAGGCTAATGAAGTGGGAGCAAACAAGATCCCCAATCGTCTCCCTGTCAACAGAAAAAGAACCATCCTCCAGCTCGATCCTCGGACAACCCAACTGTTCCTTTCTTTGATGCACGCATGGAAGTACGTAGAGTTATTATATCCCTCTTTAAGCCACATGATATGTGCATACGATCTCTCCTGATGTTCCTTTATGATGAGAATACCCCTTAGCTCCTCTTTTCTATTGGAATGATTAACGAAGAACCATTAATCCCAGTCCACTTAAAGATTCCTTTCAAGCCGATCGATGTCCAACATGGCGAGATCTACATCGTTTTCAATTAGGATATTGTCTTTCAATGTCATCAAGAGCCTTGATTTGAGTCAACATAGATTTCTATGTAAGGTTTTCCATGTGTTCCCTGGGACTTGATCCTTCCAAGAGGCACTCACCAGCTCATTATATCTTTGGAGGTTCACCCAGTGAGTTAAAAGTGAAAGTGAACAGAGATATCATGTTCAGTAGAAAGGGAACGTAGAAGAGGCGAGTGGTCGGAGATCCCACGTTCCATGTGTGTCACCTGGGAGTTAGTGTACATATATAAGGCATGAAAATTGGCCAAGCCTTAGTCCAGATGACTCCACGACTGCTAATTCCCCTGTTGATTATTGCACCACGTGAAACGGTCAACTGAAAACCCAAGGTCCATAAGCCCCAAACATACCAAGAACTAGACGAAAGAACGACTTTCCTACCTATTGAAAGGCCCACAACCCTTCCTCTCCTCTGGATTTGTAACAACATTGAAATCCTCAACATAAAACCAAGGGCGATTCCCCGGAAAAAAAGAGTTAAGATCTCCCCACAGAATTTCTCTTTGGTGAGAGTTGCATCTTGCATAAATAAAAGAAATGAAGAAAGAGTGAGGTCCATGGGAGAACTCAACCATGATGAACTGGTCCCCCGCATAAGTGAGGATAACCGAAGGGATTTGGTTCCAAAAGATCTATATATTCTTGTTGTCTGATTCATCATGCATGCACCCATGGAAATTATTTTTCTTTGAGAAATCAATGATTTTACATGAGGGTTTCTTGTGTTCAAGAAGGGAATCAATGTAGATCCTATGTTTATAATTATCCGAGGACACGAAGTCTGATTTGATTCAAGATCTAGCACCTCAGACATTACATATGAACAGTGAAGTCATTGAGAAAAGAGGAGTCTAGGACTGGCCTCAGATTTCATGGCCTTGTCAAAGTGGGTTGGTACTCTCCCATTTTGTTTCTTGGAATGATATTGAGTACAGAAACCAATGTCTCTAGGATTGGGAATACTATATGGGCTCTCAGTAGCATGTGGCGGAGAATGAATTATGTTCTTTATTCCCGGAGGGGATTGACTCAACATCATCTGCCTATCATCCGAATAAGATACATCTTCCTTTGTAGGGCCTATGGAGAGATCTGGTTCCGAGGAAAGTGGGGATCTCTCGAAGGAAAATCCCAAATAAACTATTTCTAGAGACCGAACAACTAGTCCAAGGCTACTCTGGGGTAGTAGTGGATCTACTGGGAAAGAGAGGAGTAGAGATGGAATTTCTGGGAAATGTGTAAAGGAAGTTAAGAGGATACCAACCTATTGAGGAAGACCCCTTATAACAAAAGGCACCATGTCTCTATATCGTCCTTTTTCTGGATCCATCTTTGGATCACAAGGAGGCCCTAACACCGAAGACTCTTTAGGAAACTCCAAACCGTCATTAGGAGCAGAAAAATATACCCTGAATATATTTGATAATAAAGTGTAGTCATGGAATAAATCATTGTAGTTTATAAGATAACAATCATAAACGAAACAAAGAACACGATTCAAGAGAGATTAAAATTTTTATAATACATTTAATTGTAGCTTACCCATAAGAATATAAGATAATTTCCATAGTATTCAAGGATTATTTCAGGGAACTATCATAGTGGAATGGCTTCAATCCCCCAACCATCATAGTAGCCATGTTTCACTCCCCAGACTATCATAGTGGAATAATTACCTTACTAAATTGGGTTCACTCCACATTCCATCCCTTTTTATCCCACAACATATCAATATTTACCCAATTTATTGGTGGGTGATAAAGGCTACATACATTACATAAATAAAACCATTAATGCGTGTTCCATAAGATTGTGAAATATTCTTCATTTTAGAGCCCATGTAAAAAAATGGGTTTCATAAACATATTAGCATATCATAACTTGTGGAAAATAAGTAATTTTGATAATCATTTTATCATTTCATAAAATCATAACACATGAAAAAATGAACGTTTCATAATTATTTTATAATGGTATAACTCATGGAAGAGAATTGGGTTTCACAAACATCATCTAGCCATAAACATTAACCATCAAGATAATGAATAATATTGGTATCCTTGGAACATATACCCAATAAAGCATATATAACTTAAAATGATGTCATCTTAGATGGAAAATTATTTTAACAGATCATTTAGAACATTTCTTGAGGAAAAAATCCTTTCCACTATGATAATAACTTTTTTTAATTTTTTAAAAATCATTTCTTCGATTATATAATTTTAAAAATAACATTTCACAAAATATTTTGATAATGATTAAAAAATATTATTTTAAACTTATAAAATAATATTTAAAAATCATTTATAAATTTTCTTTATGAAAACATCATTTTCATTTTGAAAAACGTTTTTCTAAAATATTAAACATTTTAAAAATTACTTTTCATGAAAATAACTATTGAAACATATAAATTGAGCAGCAAATATTATTTTGAACATCTCTTTAAAAAGACATCCTTTCCACTTTTAAAAACATTTTTTTTGAACATAAAAATTTTAAAAATAATTTTTTTGTTAATAAATTTTTATATCTTATAAAATAAGCTTCATATAAAATAATAGTCATGATGGTGGAAATCTAGTTCAACTCATATGTGTTAAAATATAGAATCCTTTAACATTTTTGATAAATCCAAAAAAGAATTGTTCAGAAAAGGACATGGAGATTTCGTTTAGAAAAAAATGAATATTTCAAACATGGGTAAAAAAATTATTTAATTAATCATTATGATAATGTGAAAAAATATTAATTTTTTTAGAAAACCTGAATATTGAATAAAAAGGGCTCTTCTCTAAAGAGTGAAATAATGTCAGTTTAGATTAAAAAATATTATTTTTATATTATTATTATTTAAATTGAGTAAAATGAAAGGAAACAAATATATTCTGATGACATAAAAATAATATAATAAAATTACATAGTTACTTGAGAGGTAGAAAAGTCGATTTCATCATTGGAATCATAATCATAAACAATCTCGATAAAGGATGTGATTGTATCAAAAAAGCATTACCATATTGGTAAAATTTAATCATATGCACCATGAAAGAATAAAATTAAATTAAAAATATAATATCATGAAACTAAATTATTCAATGATATTATATGAAAAATTAGTTTTATATACACCTTATAAAAAAAATATTGGTGCATAACATAACATTTATCCCAAAAAAGTTCAATTGGGAGAAAAAACCCATACTACTTTGGTATCTGTTGAACCATTAACACCGTTAAAGAGAGATACTAAAATGGATATTTAAAAAACATTAATTTTTATGATATTAAATAAAATATCCATTCATGGTTAGTGTTAACTATACATATAATAAATAAGTGGTTAATATGGCATGTATTAAACATATATAAAATCAATAAAAAAATCTCATATCATAAGTCTAAAAATCTATTGGACACATTAGATCCTCATGTGTAACAAATATATTTCAATTACTAATATATTATATAACCATAAATATATATATATATAACATTCCTAATATTATTTACTTATTATCTTTTATTACCTATTTATTAACATTTCCTAGTCAAAATTTAATTTTGGGTAATAAATGATTCATTTTTAAGAATGTTTTGGTTTTGTATTTTTGGTCGCATTAATTTGATCATGGTTCCATAATGACAATAATATTGTCCATGATATAAATATAACATATATTCATTATATATAAATTTATATTGATCTATTAAAGTAAGATGTATAAAATTAAATACATCGTTAATGGTGATGATGAGCTATACGTATGCAGGAATACAATTTACATTTTCCCAATAAATGAAATAAAAGAAATTTAAATAATATATTAAAATTATATAATAATATTTGTTTAATATATATCACTTATATGCATAAAATTTATAGTAATTTCCTTCTCTGCCAAATGCTTGTGGAAATTGAATCACATCACTTCGTGAGGCGATAGTCCACCATACACACAAATGACGTTATTGTCTCCCTGACAGAATGGAGTGTAAGGAGGTATATGTGGTATCACAATTAAATAATTATATTTATGTTAAAAATATCATATATTTTCATTTCATGTATCCTTAATACTAGTCAAGTAAAACATATATGAAAATCACATCACATCGGTTCGTGGGGGGATAATCCTATATACAAACTAGAAACATTATTATTTTCCAATGGTTTGGGTGGTAATAATTTAGATATGATATTATAATTAAATAGGTTTAAAAATATATAATATAATCATTAAATACATCATTATATCTGTTACACCTCGAGATTTTATGAAAAATATTATTTTTAATTTCATTAATTTCTTGTGTTGTACGCTACACCAAAAGCGGCTTTCACAACATGCATCCTTGACTTTCCTTGCATTACACGCAATCGCGAACTTCCTCGATAGCATGTGTAGTACACAATACTAAGTTTCACCAAACAACGATATGCTATTAAAATATTACTAAAAAATAGCCGTTATGAATAGTAATAATCACTTTTTGAAATTTTGTAAATTTTATTTTTCAAAATGGACTTCATTTTTGGATTCGGAATATCGAAATTAGCTTAGCGTGAAATTTTGGTACTTTTTGGATAACTTTCATTTTCTGATGAACAGTGAAAATTACTAAATTTTAATTAAAAACAACTTTTTTAATCAAAATAATTAATAGTGATAATTTATTAATTTTAGTGGTTTTAAAGTATATTTAGAATATATTTTTACAATTTAATACAATGTTGGTCATTGGATGTAATTTCACATTTAAACTAGACAAAAACAAGTGTCAATCTTTTGATAGTTATTATCTCTTAAAAACACGCTATTTGTTTTGACGACGAGAATTATTTTTTAAATTAGTTAATGTAACTGATATGTTTTGAATTTGATAAAATAGACATCATTTTTCAATTCATAATATCAAATATATCTTAGGCCTAATTTTTGGTATTTTTCAGGAAACTTTCATTTTTTGATGAATAGTGAAACCACTAAGTGGTAGTAAAAAAACTGAATTTTTCATAAAACATAATTTTACCGCTTCTGTGAGTGGAATTTAGAGAATCCGAGAGACACGGTTAATATCAAGTACTAAAATGTTGTTCAATAAGATGAAAATAATTTTTGGTGAATAGAAACTTTTTACTTTTTTTACAACGGTTAAAAGTAAATAGGGTAATTAAGGGTACAAATGTTATTATTATTACCCTAACATGTGTCCTAATTCTATTGTATAAGTGTAATTCGACCAAAAACAACCTTAGGAATAAAATATGATCATTTAGGCCCACTTGGATTAGATTAGGAAATCTATTATTAAATTATTTAAAGATGGGTCAAAATAGATAAAATCAAAGTTTAATAAGTAAATCATTTTTAATATAGGGTTATACATATGATAAATTCCACTATAAACACTCATTAGAAATCTAAAAATATTTACTACATAATGGTATTTTATTTGTAATTTTTAGACATTAAATAATTTAATTTATTTATGACAAAATTATGATGTAGTAATTATGTTATTGATGAAATATTGACATAATTGAGGTTATAAATACCCGAATAAATGTAATTTGAGACTTTTTATGAATTACACTAATTTTCTAGGTTAATATGACATGTTAGTATTGAATTAATTAACTTTTTTCGAACTAATCATTCTGTTATGATTTTCAAAAAAATCAATTACCAAATAGTGTCAAAATTGACATAAAATAGTTTTTAAATAAAATATTATATTAATAATTGTTATTTTATTTCTAAAAATCTAAGGATCGGCCAAATGACTTAGATAAGGTTATATATATTAATAAAAAACAACTTGGGGTTCGTTTGGCTTGTTATAGTAAGTTTATTAACCTTATAGTGTAAGAACACAAGAAGACACGGTAAAAGTAAATGTTTTTAACTTAATGTTAAAACTAAATGATAAGGTTACAATAGGAACCTAAACTTGTATAAATTATATTGGATGAGAGGATTTAGACCCATCCCCACCTTAGCTTCGAAATAAATCAATTTGGATATATTTAAAACCAAATTTGGATTTATAATAAAATAATATTTTTAGTTTTCCAAAGGTGCCCCTCTCCTCCCTTATAAAAGGGAACCTCCTCCCCCTCTTCCTCACACCAATTTGAGCCTTCAAGCTCGGCCAAACCCTGCCAATTTCTTTTCTCCACTTCTCTAGAGACATCCTAGAGGTCCTGGTATTCTTCAAATACCAATTTTAGTGCCCTAAAAAGTGGTCTCAAAGAAGCGCTTCAAAGAAGAGGTAATGCCCATTACCGATTATTTCATCTTTATTTCTTCTTCCACTTCTTATTCATTAGTTGTTTCATCATGAAGTAATAACATCAGTATCACTCATATAATGATATGTTATTATAAGTATGAAAAAACCCTAGTCACCATCTATCCATCCTACGGAAAATGAAATCACCGCGCATGCGTACGTACGGAATACCATCTCCACGCCATGGTGTAATATATTTTCCACCACCACCTTACTTGGATGGGTATAATGGTGTAAATAATAACTATATATGATAATTTTAAAGTTATATTTATTTTGATATAGTATACATACACTCCAATACAGTCCCACGACCATGAGAACGATATCATCGCTCGTGCGTACGTATGGACTACCATCTCCACGACGCGATGAGATTAATTCTCCACGTTAACCATTCATGACTGATTATAAAGTATATATAATAAGTAATCATGAAATATATGACATAATAATGATACTGGATTTATGTGTATATATATGTATGCCATCTACTTAATTCCATTCAACTCAATAAGGAAACGAAAATAGCATTCATGCGTACGTACGGCCTACCGTCTCCATGAATAGTGTATTTCTTTCCATTTACTGATTTAGTATATATATGTATATTCTGAATATGTAATATATATAAATCATGTTTTATATTCTGGAATTAAGTAATCATGATCTAAGTAATCATATGAATAATTACAAGTCAAAACACGGACGACAAATGAAACAATTTTACCCAAAACGCTCTTTAACATAGAATTTACAAAAGAATGGGTAATATAAAGTCATAAGTGAACCATATATGATATCATAACAATGAGTATTATTCTGGAATATGTCAATGACATTATTTAAATCATTATACAGGAGGTTCAGACACTTACAAAGCAAATCGGACCTAAGGTAAGGGAAATATCACAATCTCATTTTTATCCGAGATTGTTTATACTTTGGCATTTACTGGGGTGTATTTTATCATACACATACATGTTTCCTCAATGTAATATTATTTCCATCCATCTACAATTATTTAAATCAAATTTTACCCTTCGATGAGTTTTTATTAAAAGATATGAAAGGAATCTTTTGTCGTTTTTTGTACGATGTACTTTTTGACTTTTCCGACAAAAGTACGAGAAGAATGTTTTTTTAACTTATACGACATGAATGGATTTTTGTAAAAATTATTTCCAAGAAGCTTCATTTACACGTTTTCAAGTTTATTTTTAATCAACTTTTTTTAGTTTAAAATTGTATGACATGTTATGAAAGGAAAAAAAATTTTGAAGTAGAAAGGATATTTTCCTCAAGAATGGAGTTCAACTGTTTTATCAAAATTATTTTCCATCTAAGATAATAAAGGCTTCTGTCTCTATTCCTATTTTAACATTTATTTTACTATGTTGTGATGGAATTATTTTTATGAATTCCTTTATCATATATGAATTTTTTTATTATGTCATGATGTTTAAGATTCCCATTTTTATTACTTGGGTTATGCTATGATGTATGGTTTATGATTTTGTGGCACACATAAGAATGGTATCATTATGAGATGGGTGGGACCTATATCTACCTCCAATTAATTGGGTAAAGATTTTATATCTAATGAGATAGACATGGCTGGAATGGTAGGTTATACCAGTTCAGTGAAACAGGACTGAAACGAGGAGTGAACTCGGTTCAGAAAGGGACTTTGTCCACTAAGATAGTCTTGGAAATGAGTCTTGACTAATAAGAAATGATTCCCTATGATTATGTGTGTATTCCACAAAGTTTCATGTTTTATGTTATGATTATTGGGAATACATTTCACTACTATGATTTATCCCATATTATGAAATTATGATCTCTTTTACAGGTTAAGATTTCCAAAAGATATGTTCTTATGAATATGATGTGATTGATATTGCTTTTGTTTACCCTTAATGAGCATTTGAGCTCACCCTTTTATGTTTTCATTTCCCCAGGATATAAGGAAAGGATTTAGGTTTAAAAAAAAGAAGATCTTTATGGGAGATGTTGAAGATCTTTCACCACGATTAGAAGATTATATTCCAAGTTTTCAAAGACACTAAACTATTACGGTCCTTGTGTGTGTGTTTTTGTTATGTACTATGTATTCCGAAAATGTAATGTAATGTCCATGTACGTCAAGCTTTGGGTCTCTACAGTTGGTATCAGAGGAAAGGTTTAGTCAACCTTTGGAAACTAGGATGCGAGAACGTTAGTGAGATCCCTAGAGATATTTCAATGGTATGTCTAGGGATGTCCCTAATGATAAGTATATGTATAGGATACAGTCCTAGAACTATGGTAATGATCTTAGAATTTAACCTATGATGTTAGATACTGAAGTTACTCCCCCTTTATTATGATTTTTTCTTCTAGCACTATTCTTTTTGGGTTTTAGAAAATGGTTGGAAACAAGATGATTCACGATAATGGAGGATATTATGGACAATGGAATGATATTCTTCATGAGAAACCAAATGAAATGGGATTTGGAAGTCCAACCATCATTATTATGCTGAATCAGCAGTCTCATAATATGATCAATAAACTCAAATTTGGTAAGTTTTCTAACTCGGTTAATAAGAGAAATATGGAGTTTCATGATGATCATAGAGGAAAGAAAGTTCAATTTCCCCTTTGTAAATCATGTTGGAAGAGGCATCGAGGAGAATGTTTAAAGGGAACTGGAAGATGCTTTGGGTTTGTAAAAGATGGACAAAAAGCCAGTAAGTGCAAAGGAAAAGGTTCAGTTAACACTATGGATGAGGATAATGGTATTTGTTTCGGTGCGGATGTGCGTCGGGTTACGCTGTTCCGCCAGGACGCGTTCGCGCGTGCACCCGTCAACCCGAGGGGATGGGCGCGCGGCTTGTGGTCCCGCAGTCCCGCTTTCCAAGGGCGGGCGGCATTCGTCCCTTATTCAGGGGCGTCTGCTCCTTGATCGAAACCGGGATGATGGGATGTCGGCTCCTCCTTCCTTGGACGTCTCCTCGGAACTCGTCGCCTAATCCGGGTCTCCCTCATAGACTTAAGAATGTTCGTGAATCTCGTTCCCGGCGCCATATCTTCATGGACACCGGTTAATTACGCTGCTTCCGCCCGGACGCTCCAAGGAGTCTGGGCGGGGCAGCAACCTGCAGTGAGAAGGCCGGGTGGCTCTGGGTGCTGGGGGCGTGTCGTAACACTGCGGCTCTGCACGTCTGTCTTCCGTCCCTAATAGGGCTTCTCGAAGGCGTGATGGCCTGAGGCATCCCGTACTGGGTGCGGGGAACTGTGTCACCTGAGGTTTTCCTCAGCTTCCCATGTTCAACACGAGGTATGCCGCGAGTTTAACGTCCAGCGGGGAAGGCATCGGACCAATCAACACGAAAAGTGGATCAGATGACAGAACCCCTTGCGGGGAACCTCCGACGCTGGGGCCAGCACATGGGCGGCTTCCCAAGTAACGTGGAGTGGAGTGAAGTGGCATGACCCCACCTGGATGTGGCGGCCCGGGTAAGGATCAGGATGGATGATGGAGTGAAGAGCTTGGACCCCGTAGGGGCTTCCTACGTACCGCGCGTTAGCACGGATCAAAGTCAACGTAGTTTGGGTATACAGTTTAACGTCATGCTGGACGTCGGCAAGCCGACTCACGAAGAGGTCGAGGCCGCCGGGCGGAGGATTGAACTGAACCACCTCGCACATAGGGGGATGGAACGGCCGGGTGGATCACAGTTTCACGTCATGCTGGACGATAAAAGGAGAAATGGAAAAGGGGGGCTGTGGGGAGGCACCGTGGAGATACACACGGGCAGTCTCCCACAGGGGCGGATTCATAGGTGAATCGACGCAAGCGTGAACCCTGGAGGGGTCCACTGATGGACGAACCGACGTAAACACGACCGGGACGACCAGGTGGCGGGCTTGGACCTCAAGAAGGCTTCCTACGTACCCTGTTTAGAAGACAGGGATCAAAGTCCACGTAGTTCATTCTGTCAGGACTTACGCACTTGAGGCAGCCCGGATGCGGCAAAACTCAGTTGGAAGGGACTTGGACCGAAAGCAGAAGACACCTCGATCCCAGTCACACCCTCTACTGGCTTCGGCAGTGGGGAGGCGCAATGGAGATACACATGTGCAGCCTCCCACGAGAAACTAGGGGTTTGTAATACCCTGCCCCCGTAGGGAAAAGCCACTCCCATTAAATCGTCCCAAAAGCGGGACAATCCCGACATCCCTGCAGAGACGAGCGGGTGGGGGCCACATCCAAACAGGGGGAGACCCTGCGTGCAGAGCACGGGATCGGACGAAGCGGACGGTTTAACGTCTTGCCGGACGAAGCACAGTTTAACGTCGTGTGTTGAGGACGAAGCGGGCGGTTAAACGTCTTGCCGGACGAAGCACAGTTTAACGTCATGTGTTGAGGACGAAACACTTGGCAGTTTAACGTCTTGCAGCGCGGACGATGGGGGCTGGGCAGTTTAGCGTCGTGCAGCTTGGACGGATGTGCAGTTTAACGTCATGCTGGACGTATGGGCAGTTTAACGTCATGCGGGACGAATGCGCAGTTTAACGTCATGCTGGACGAATATGCAGTTTAACGTCATGCTGGACGAATATGCAGTTTAACGTCATGCTGGACGAATATGCAGTTTAACGTCATGCTGGACGAATGATTGCCGCCGATGGGTCCGTGTCACTTCGCACGAGCCTGGAAGGCTGCACGGAAAGACAGCGCACGGTTCGGGCACCCAGGATGAGGATCATCGGGCGCCACGCAGGCGGGTACCCTCAGGGGGTCAAGGGAGGCGACCCTGGCGGATTGCGCGCAAAAGAGGAACTTTGCGCGCAAAACCGCGGGTCGGCGCGCAAAATGGCGGGCTGGCGCGCAATTGGGCCAGCGCTTCGCGCGCGGATGATGGGGATTGCGCGCACCGGGCTTCGGGTAGCGCGCGGGGACAACGGCTCATTCTCTGATAAATGGCCACTTTGAAAATGGGGGGTGCGCGCAATCGAGCTGGATTGCGCGCACCCGGGGGGTAATTGCGCGCAAGAGGCTTCTTTTGCGCGCAAAGGCCTTCGGGTTGAAATTTATTCAAAGGAAATGAGCCAAGAGGATTGCGCGCGAAGGCGGACCCCAAGGCTCTATTGTGCGAAAGAAAGGAGGTTACCTGAAGATCGGCATTGCGCGCGGAAGGGGTTGGATTGCGCGAACGAGCGACGCTTCGGATTCCGGCAACCTTCAAAACGTCGGGGGTCGCCTTATATTTATAGGCCACCCCGGGCGCGGAATCCGGTCTCGGGCGTGCAATTCGCTTCGCGGGCGCGGAATCAGGACCCAGCGCGCAAAGGCGTCGCGCAGGCCGCGGGCGCGCAAAATAGCGCGCCGGCCCAGCGTATTGCGCGCATCCCGGGAGGATTGCGCGCCGCGACTCAACTTTGCGCGCGAGCCTCTGAAATTTCGCGCAAGTCCTCCGGGCCCTCCGGAACGTGCCTCTGACTCCAAATATCACTTCGCTTTCCGCATCCGGAGCTTCGTTTGGGAACAACGGACTTTTCCGGCGTCTACAAAAGCCCCCCCTCGGAATCTGATCGGCGAGAGGTCGCAACGATCGGGTTCCGAGGGAGACGCCGGAATGCCGAAGTCCTGGGCGGCGCGGGACTTAGGCGCGCAAAAAGGGGCGCCGGGCGCGAAATTCGCCGCTGCGGTCGCGCAAAGCGCTTTCCGCGCAGCACGGGCCCCGGCCTCGCCTATAAATAGGGGCCCTGGGTCCCGCGTTCCGTACTCAGGCCTTCCGCGCGATAGGCTCCAACGCTCTCGTGCGCGAAATTGCCTTTTCCGGCGCGAAATTCGCCCGATCGGCGCGCAAAACCGTCCGGAATTCGCCTGTCTTTGCGCGAAAACCCGGAACTTTGCGCGACATTCTTCCCAATTGCGCGCAGTCCACTTGGATTGCGCACCAAACTTCAAACTTCTCTACCAGCCTCGTCCGATCCCGCACGCTTCATCCCTTAACCCGCACGACTCCCGAAACTTCTGAGATGGCCGCGCACAGAGGAAATGAGGGGGATGCCGCCACCCGCAGGGCTGAGATGGCGACGAACGAGGAGGATTACGGAGCCAAGGAGATTGTTTCCAACATTCAATCCTTGTTCGACTTACTAACGCCGGCCCAGAAGACATATCCCCTGTCGGACAACCTGCCGCTCTGGAACTTCGGCATCCTAGATGAGGTTCCGGTGCCAGGGTTCGAGATTGATGCGCCGCGGACCTGGGTGACCCGGGAGGACGAGCTTCCCCGCTATAACATCACCAACAATGGGCATCCTGCTAGGGAGACCAGGCACTTGGACGTCTATGTCCTGAACCCGAGGACACGAACCATTGACGGGGGTGAGCCTACTGCGGAGAATTCTCCAGCCCTCTACTCGAGCATATATCGCCAGAGCGTCACGGACGACACCAAGGGCTGGCTGAAGGACTGGGACTTGCGGTCTGGGGGCAACTTCACCTGTGAGTGGGCCTGGGCATTCTGGGTACGCCACACTTGCGATCACTTCGCAGAGGAGCTGCGGTACATCGGCCTGTTCGAGGCGGTGTGGACGTCGCAGTTCCACTTCTACCAGCAGTCCGAGCTCGGGCCGGAGCTGTTCACCCGATGGTCTCCGGATACCAACACCTTCCATCTTCACCATGGGGAGGTCGGCATCGGTCTCTGGGACATCCACTGCATCGGAGGTATCCCGCTGGAGGGCTACCAATACGATGAGTTCCTGCCACCGAAGAACACCTGGGAGGACAGGTCACGGACTCCCATCCTGACCTGGCATCTGCTTGACCTGGCTACGCAGCGGCTCGGGATCAAAGACTTCCAGAAGGACATAGCCTACAAGGAATGGTTCGGCCAGTTCTTGGAGCATGACCCGGCGGTCAAGATGCCAGGCAGGGGGAAGCGGTGCCTGACCGCAGCTCAGAGGAGCCGGAACGGATCGTACTGGCGGGTCCTGGAGACGGGCGACTACCGCTCATGGGGGTACCGCGTCATCGAGGCCCGAGACCCAAATGTCCGGTACGCGGCGTTCCTGGCCGCCTTTCTGAGTGGGTGGCTCCTGCCAGTGCGGGACGCGAGAATGGGTGTTCGCCCGGCGACACTGGCGATGGCGGGCGCTATGGCCGCCAACAAGAGATACAACCTCGGGGTCCCAGTGTTGGCGAGGCTGTATGCCATCCTGGGACGCATCTCACGAGGGGGGTCGCCACAAAGGATCTGTGGGCCCTTTCAGTTCTTCCACGGCTGGGTGGCTGCTCACCTTGGTGGGTACACGTTTCCGAACGCCATCATTCCTCCGGGCAACGGCCTGCGACCCTCCCTGCTGAACATCGCGGGGGTCGCTCCGATGACCCTAAGTGAGGAGGGCGTGCAGATCCGGATTGGCAATCATGCCAACTTCAACTTCAGTCTGTTCCCCACTCCCGTCGCCCAGATGATCGACAATGGGCAGGGTCCGCTGGAGCAGCACGAATACTTCCTGAACATGCGGGGCGGGGTGCTCGTGGCTCGGATCGACGGGAAGGTGATCTGCGAGCCTTACGTGCCGACCCGGTTCGCCAGGCAGTTCGGGTGCCATCAGCGGATGCCGAAGAGGGTATTCACTGCTGTCCGGGAGGAGACGAACCCTGGCGTCCTTCGCCAGATGTGGCTGATGTTTGCAGCTTTCGGCTCTGGTGACGTCATCACTCTCCCTCCTACCGGAGTTGACACAGGCTTGGCAACCGAGTACGCCGAACACTGGGTCATCGCGTACCCCGAGGGGCTTTTGCGGAAGCTAGTTCGGCGGCTCGAGGCTACCCGTGCGGAGACCGGGCGTCAAGGAAGGAGGCGAGGCGCCGCCACACGGGGGAGAACGGAGGCGCGCCAAACAGCGGAGCCGGCGCGGGCAGGGACTTCGGCGGCGGGCACATCGCGAGCTGCCGCCACGACCTCAGCGCCCAGAGAGGGGGCACGTGCGGTGGTCGACGAGCGGCCCGGGAAGCAGGTGAGACGTCTGCTCGAACCTTCCCATGATGCGGTCTTCCCGGCGCTGTGGTCGGCCTGGATGACTCTGCGGCAGTCACTGGGGACCGACACCATCTGGCGAAAGATACTCAGAGAAGGAATCTATCTGCCAGAGGTCGGGCGCCTCCAGATTGCCGACAGAGTGGACTTCAACCGGCAGTATGCGTATCTGACGGCCATGGACGAGTACGCGCGCCAACGTGGTCAGCGCGCGGAGCCATCCCTTCTGGTGAAGGTGATGCTCGGTCTCGAGCCTGCTCTGGAACAGATGCCGCCGGAAGAAGATGATAGTAGCAGCGACTCCGAAGAAGAGGAGGAAATGGGGGAGGATGAAGGCTCCAAGGGAAGATCCCATCAGGGGAGCCCACGGGAGAGCGGCGAGGTGGCCGGCTCTGACAACGTTGATGTCACTGAGCTCCTCGAGGTCCGCTTCTATCCCTACTCAATCTGCTTCATCCACTCTCTTATGCAGCTTCTAACCCATTTCTCCATCTTTCTCAGGAGCACACGGATGTCGGTCAGGCGTCCTCAGCGGGAGTAGGAGAGGCGCCAGCAGGACAAGGCGGGGGCCAGGCACCCATTATCGAACTGACAAGCGCTAAGGGGTCCCCTGCCGCAACTGTTCCTGCGGCGACCGGGATAGCGGAAGATGACGCTCCGAACTCCCGTAAGTCTCCCTACTTTACTGCTGGTGCTTGCCGTTGACGATCCGTGACTAAACATCGCATGTCCTGCGCAGTGATCTCAACACTGGAGGCTCATCTGGTTGCCGAACCCGGGCCATCCACGAGTGGACCGGTGACAGACATGCCGCCTGCTCCGGAACAGACTTCCCAAACCGAGCCGGCCCCACCAACTGCTGATCAAGGGGCTGAGGACGTCGGCGGTGCTGCCATCGGAGTGAGGTTGGGGGCTGACGAGGGTGTCAGCGCCGCTGGGGAGAGAGAAGAAGGTCGCCCGGATGTTGGGGAACCTATCCCTCGTGAGGACCTCCCAGGGGCGGACCCTGCAGCAGACCTGCTGGCTTCCTTCCCTGCCTACCGGCCTGCCGATCCTGAGGAGATGGACGACTCAGACACGGAGGCGGTCGAGGAGAGCCGGATAGCGCGCCGAAGGGGGTGGAAGTGTATCCAGCGCTTCCTCAAGCGAGACCCATCGGAGTGGCTGGGGCGCATGGGATCACTTCAAACCTGGCTGCGCTTTCCGTGTGCCGGGGGAGCTGATGCTCAACGCCTCCATCTAACGGTCCGTGATTTCATGGCCGAAAAGATGCGCGAGAGCTGCCAGCGTGCCGACGTCATACAATGTCGGGACATGTCGGAGAGCACGCGGGCGCTCCTCGCGGCGGAGCAGGAAGTCCGGCGCCTCGAAGGGCAGGCGGCAGAGAAGGAGGCCTTCGTCGCAACGTGTACCGAGCTTGTGGAGCAACTAGCAGCCCAGCTGGTTGACGCCCAGGTACAGCTGACGGAGGCGGGCCAACAGATGGTCACAATTCAGGTCGAGCGGGAGCGTGCACAGGCCAGAATCGACGAACTGCGCGATGCGACCGCCGACGAGGAGAGGGCACGCAGAGAGCGAGAAGCAGCTCTGGAGGCCACCAGCCAAAGGGTAGCGGCATTAGAAAGACTTATTCAGCACGCTAATCCCTAAGGGCTTTGTTTTGCCATTCCCAAAACATTTGCTTCCGCTACTTTGATCCATCTGTATGAATCAATATATTTATCTGCATCTTTTGGTTTAACATGCTCAACCACAATTCGTTGTCTTGCGGGAGTGTTAACCAAGCATCAGGCATCCATAATTGGGCCTGGATTTCTGGAGAAAAGAGGGAGGTCATTCCTAGGAAAGGAGACCTCAGACCTAATCAACGTACCATCCCCCCAACCTGTTCCAACACACGAGCGGGACAATGCTAGGGGCGTTGAGATTTTATCCGAACATAGGAAAATGAGAAAGGGTGAATCGCGCGTCCCGAATCCAGACATCCACAACGGTCGGCCTTCCAAGAAATGCCCAAGACGGTAGGCGGACAGTGGATCGACCATAACAACTGCAATAGACGGACCGAAAAAGGCCATCATTCATATTGCAGGAGGCGGACCACATGTCATCATGAATACCGCTTTGGGGTTCCTTCAGACACAAGGGTGGAAATCCAGATCAACAGGGCATGCGAAGCGTGGGGCGAAGTGACGATTTGTTCGGACAGAATCCAACGCTCTCAAAATTGCGCCACCGTGGGGAGAGCGTATTAGGCGGATGCACTAATCTGGCCGTGAGTCACCTCAATTCTCAGACAGCACCTCTCTGACGAGGAAACCGTCGCTTCCCATTCTTGCGATGGGGCATCCCGAGCTGAATCGGGGAGAATATCACAACTGCACCACTCTACCCGAAGTCAGGCCAGACGGCCGGCGACGAGGAGGGGCGGGACTTAACGATCCCTGAGGCTGGACCCGAGTCGGAATGCCCGGGCGTTCCTACGTACTCCATCAGGCTGGAGATCAAGCCAAACGTAGTTCTGAGAGTGCAGTTTAACGTCATGCAGGACGTAGGACCCCATTTGGGGAGATCTTAGTTTAGGGTCGTAGAGCTCGGACCATAGGGGTAGATCTTAGTTTAAGGTCTTAGAGCTCGGACCATAAGGGCTAGATCTTAGTTTAAGGTCTTAGAGCTCGGACCATAAGGAGAGATCTTAGTTTAAGGTCTTAGAGCTCGGACCATAAGGAGAGATCTTAGTTTAAGGTCTTAGAGCTCGGACCATAAGGGGAGATCTTAGTTTAAGGTCTTAGAGCTCGGACCATAAGGAGAGATCTTAGTTTAAGGTCTTAGAGCTCGGACCATAAGGAGAGATCTTAGTTTAAGGTCTTAGAGCTCGGACCATAAGGAGAGATCTTAGTTTAAGGTCATAGAGCTCGGACCATAAGGAGAGATCTTAGTTTAAGGTCTTAGAGCTCGGACCATAAGGAAAGATCTTAGTTTAAGGTCTTAGAGCTCGGACCATAAGGAGAGATCTTAGTTTAAGGTCTTAGAGCTCGGACCATAAGGAGAGATCTTAGTTTAAGGTCTTAGAGCTCGGACCATAAGGAGAGATCTTAGTTTAATGTCTTAGAGCTCGGACCATAAGGAGAGATCTTAGTTTAAGGTCTTAGAGCTCGGACCATAAGGAGAGATCTTAGTTTAAGGTCTTAGAGCTCGGACCATAAGGAGAGATCTTAGTTTAAGGTCTTAGAGCTCGGACCATAAGGACCTCAAAGCACGCCACATCGTGGTCATACCCCCTGGATATGCGAAGATGCACTGAGGGATAGTGTCAAGAGTGTCGAGGTTTCGCCTGGCCGGAATGGGAGGTGGAAAATGTGAATCATGCGGCCATTCATTCAAGGATTGGGGGCACAGGCGTAACGATATGGGAGTACTGCCGACCGTGGCGGAAAAGCAGCATCAATATCGCACTAACCGTTGGTGGAATGAGGCAGCAAACGAGCATCGACCGCTCAATCGCAGGATTCATATCGATTTGCTGCCCGAGGCCATTGGGGGAACCGGCCCGAGTCGGTGGGAGAGCACTGAGGCATTGTGTCCGAACCGTTCACGGGGGCTCCACCCAGGGCGTAGACGATGGGTCCGAATGAAAGGGAGCACGAAGCCTGAAAAGCGGAGGAAACCTGACCAAGCAGATCCTGACCCCCCTGGCAATAAACCAGAGTACTCTTGACACCAGTGGGCCACTGCAAGGGGTCGGGGAACACGCCTTGAGGGTGACCTAAAGGCGGCGGATTCCCCAAAGAAGGGGGAATCTCTGAGAGGTGGGGGCTGGAGCCGAAGTTTCAAACATCCGGGCGTTCCTACGTATCCCATAAGGATGGGAATCAAGCCACACGTAGTTCTTAAAGCGCGGCGCAACACAATCGGGCACCAGCGCGGGGAAGAGTGCGGGTCTGACCCTCGCACACAGAAGGAGCGGCATTTGATATTTCTTGTTTGTCCTTAAAGATGAATGGTTTTTCTTTGTGCGGCGACATGCCTGTGATTGAGAAATCTCTGGCGTCGCCACAATAATCAAGCCATGGAAGGCATTGATGAATGGCGTGGTTATTAACCAGCGCCCAACATGAGTGTCCCCCGAGGAGAACATCACGATGCAGTGCCGTTTCTCGTCGGGCGGCCAAAACGATCACAGTTTACGGTCGTGTGGTAGGACCAGACAACACAGTTTAAGGTCGTGTGGTTCGGACCATGGAGGAATCCGCTTATTGCGGTACGGCGGACACGGCGGAGGGGGGAACATACCCAGCCCTGCGGTCACGCACGATTCCAAGGGAAGAGTCTTGGGATCGGGGCCTGCGTACGTCCATCACCCGAGGGGCAGAGATGCTAGCCTCCAGATATACTGGGCCCAGAACGCGATTGTTCGGGCGACTCCTTCCTCCTTATGGGGACGAGGGTCCAGCTACGCATGGCCCTTAGGGAGGACATCCGTATATATCCTTGGTGCTCAGATCATGGGAGCCTCGAACGACATCATTACCCTAGTTGGTCTGCCTAACGTGTAGAGGTGTACTGAAGGTCAGTATGAAGAGAGTGTCGAGATTCCACTACAACGCATAAAGGCGGAGTGTGATGAGAACTGCGCAATCCAATGTTCAGAGCCTGAAAGAGCCGACATGGCGATCAAGGACGTTGCTGACCATATTCGCAACACAACATCCGATCGCGTCAGCCTAAGACGGGGCAAGCAAACGAGCATCAACCGCTCAATCGCAGGATTCATATCGATTTGCGGCCCAGGACTCGCCGGTAAATCGACCCGGAGCGGTAGGAGAGCACTGAGGCATCGTACCCAAACTGCCAACGAGGATCCCTTTGAGTGAAGGCTCGAACAAGAGGATGCGCGAGGCCTGACAAGCAACACAGGACTTGTCGGGATTGAATCTGACACTACGAGTCATAGACCGAAGTACCCAAAACATGTTAACAGATCACCGGGAAGGGTCGGAGGACTCACCCTGAGAGCAACCAAAAGAGGGCAGATCCCCGTGATCAACCAAGAGACGGGGCTGGACCTGAAACACAAGCGTCCAGGCGGTCCTACGTATCCCATAAGGATGGGAATCAAGCCGTACATAGTTCTTGAGAGGCAGTTTAATGTCATGCAGGACGATGAGGGGTGTGAGGTAGTCCTACACACGGGGGAGGCGTACGGCGCGGCCAGTAGACCGACGTGAATGAGGACATAATCCCCCGCTCACGCGATACGCCTCGCACAAAAAGGAGGGGAACTTGGGCCAGAGGCCCAACGCGGGATAGAGATTCCCGGGAAATGGGGCTGGGCCTGAAACATGAATGTCCAGGCGGTCCTACGTATCCCATAAGGATGGGAATCAAGCCGCACGTAGTTCTTGAAGTGCAGTTTAACGTCATGCAGGACGAAAATAGATAAAAAAGGAAGGGGGGAGCAGAAGGCATCCCCAAACGTGGGGGGCGTACAGCGTGACGGGAAAACCGACGTGAATGAGGGCATAGCCCCGCGCTCACACCATACGACGCACACCCGGGGGCAACTGGGCCAAGGGCCCGAGATGGGATGGAAATTCCCAAAAGATGGGGCTGGGCCTGAAACATGAAGGTTCAGGCGGTCCTACGTATCCCATAAGGATGGGAATCAAGCCGCACATAGTTCTTGAGGGGCAGTTTTACGTCATGCAGGACGAATGCTGAACAGTTTAACGTCTTGTAGCTCGGACGTAGTGCAGTTTAGCGTCATGCAGGACGAAGCACTTGGCAGTTTAACGTCTTGCAGCGCGGACGAATGCTGAACAGTTTAACGTCTTGTAGCCTGGACGAATGCAGTTTAACGTCGTGCAGGACGTAGCACTTGGCAGTTTAACGTCTTGCAGCGCGGACGAATGCTGAACAGTTTAACGTCTTGTAGCCTGGACGAATGCAGTTTAACGTCGTGCAGGACGTGGGCACACTCAGACAAAGTACTGCCTGAGGAACCTAGCGTTGGTGGGAGGAGTGACACGCTCACCATCCATAGTCGCTAGGGAGTACGCGCCATTGGGATAGACCTTGTGGACAACAAAAGGTCCCTCCCACTTGGGCTCCAACTTGGGCGGCTTCCTGCTGGGGATCATCGGCACTCTTAGGGCTAGCACTAGATCACCCTGCAGGAAGGAGCGGAGGCGAACCTTCTTATTGAAAGCTCGAGCCATTCTGCTTTGATGCCTCTCCAAGTTGTGCAAAGCGCGAAGTCTATTCTCATCCAGTGCTTCCAACTCGACTAGACGGGCTTCAGCAACTCTGTCCGGCGCTTGCTGGTCGTAGACCGCAGTGCGCAAGGACAGCAACTGGATCTCGATGGGCAGGACGGCCTCAGCTCCATACACCAGGGAATAAGGGGTCATCTGGGTGGAATTGCGAGTCGTCGTCCGATAAGCCCAGAGGGCGTTGGGGAGCTTGTCCGGCCAACTCTTCTTGTTCTGACCAACCATCTTTTGCAGAATGTTAGAGAGGGTTTTGTTGAACGCCTCAATCTGTCCATTCGCCTGCACATGATAGCGAGATGTATGGTTCGAGCGAATGTTATACTTGGCGTACAACTTCTTCAACTCGGCTGCTCGGAAATTGGTTCCGTTATCCGTGAGGATAGCGTGAGGCACTCCAAATCGATAGATGATGTTGGAGGTCACGAAGTCAGCAATCGAAAAGGATTTGACCTCTCTGAGCGGAATCGCTTCTGCCCATTTGGAGAAGAAGTCCGTGGCGGTCAGAATGAACCGGCACTGGCGAGCTGTCGCCGGCGGGTAAGGTCCCACAACGTCCAATCCCCAGACTGCAAAGGGCCAGGAATACCTTGTGGTATGGAGAGGCTCCGGCGGCCGATGCACAAAGTTCGCATGAACCTGGCACGCATGGCACCTCCTGGCATACTCGATGCAGTCATGGATCATAGAGGGCCAGAAGTATCCCAACCTCCGAATCTGGTGGGACAGCTTCGGCCCAGTCTGGTGGGCGCCACACGAACCAGCATGAACCTCTTGCATGACTCGTGGGATCTCAACTCCCTGAAGGCAACGGAGGAGAACACCATCAAATCCGCGTTTGTAGAGGATCTGCTCCAGGCCGGGACTGCTCTAGGGGACGAACTGCGATGCGCGGCGTCGAACTCGCTCGCGCTCAGCCCGATCCGATGGAAGAATTCCATGTTGGAGGTACTCAACCAAAGGCGTCCTCCAATCAGGGGCTGATCCGACTGTCACATCTGGGGTACTCGGGGCTCCGGGCATAGGGGAAACCGTGGTGAGGCTACTTACCAACGAGTCGTGATCTTCTTCCGGGATAACGGGAGCGATGAGCCTGCGGTGCGTCACGCGGACGATCAGGTTGTCCTGTTCAGGCTCCGCAAGTGACGCAGCGAGGCTGGCCAAAGCATCTGCTCGACCGTTCTGCGACCGGGGAACATGGACAATTTCCGGCCGAGAAGGGAACCGGGCCATCAGAAGGAGGGTGCACTCCAACAATGGCACAAGTTCCGGCTTCCTGACAACGTAGTCGCCATTGATCTGCTTAACGACCAGCTCGGAGTCCCCTTTCACGCACAGACGGGGCACGTCGATCTCGAGAGCCAACTCGAGGCCGGTGATGAGGGCATGGTATTCCGCCTCATTGTTGGTACAGCCCTCTGACAACAGGAAAGAGTATGGCAGCACGGCTCGCTCTGGGGTAATGAAGACGATGCCCAAGCCCACTCTGTTGACCTTAGGATTATCGAGTCTTCTACCGGTGGGGCTCCGGGATGCACCGTCAAAGTGCATCTGCCAGCATGGATCGGCTCGATCAACCGAGAGAATGGCCTCATCAGGAAAGCCTAGATCCAGCGGCTGATCCGCGGAGGTCGGGTGAGCTGCCAGAAAGTCTGCCAATGCTTGCCCTTTGATGGCCTTCTGAGACACATACCTGATGTCGAACTGCTGGAGAATCACAGCCCACCGCGCTAGGCGGCCAGTCAATATAGGCCGGCTCAGGATATATTTCAACGGGTCTACCCGAGAAACCAATTGTACCTCATGGTGCTGCAAGTAGTGCCGTAATTTCTGTACGGCAAATACGAGCGCCAGGCAGCTCTTCTCGATGGGGGAATACCTAAATTCCGCATCGAGGAGCATGCGACTGAGGTAATAGAGGCTGTTCTCTGTTCCCTCGTTGTTCTTCTGGGCGAGAAGGGCACCCAGGGACCGTTCCAGGGCGGTCACATAAAGGACCAGCGGCTTTCCGGATACGGGCGGCATCAGGACCGGAGGTTGAAGCAGGTACTGCTTGATTTCCTCGAAAGCGGTCTGACACTCTTTATCCCATGCATAGGTGGCACCATTCTTCATGAGCCGAGAAAAGGGCTTACACTTGCCGGCCAGATTCGCGATGAATCGGCGTATATAGGCTAAGTGGCCTTGGAACCCTTGCAGTTCCCGGACGGTACCTGGGGGAGGCATCTGGCTAATCGCCCTGATTTTCTCTGGGTCGATCTCAATACCCCGGTATCTTACCACAAATCCAAGGAACTTTCCGGAGGTGACCCCAAAGGCACACTTCAACGGGTTCATCTTCAGGCAGCGAGACCGGAAGAAGCTGAACACTTTCTCAAGATCTTTGAGATGGTCCTGACGCTGGCGCGATTTGACAACCAAGTCGTCGACGTAGCATTCCACCAGTGTGCCGAGGATTGGCTTGAATATGCGGTGCATCGCCCGTTGATAGGTGGCACCTGCGTTCTTCAGGCCAAAGGGCATGACCCGGTAGCAAAAGGTACCTTGGGGGGCCCTGAAGGCAGTGAACTCCTCATCCTCAGGGGCCATCCGAATTTGGTTGTATCCGGAGTATCCGTCCATGAAGGAGAGGGCTTGGAACCCTGTCGTGGCATCAATCAACAGCTCTGTCACTGGAAGGGGAAAATCATCCTTCGGACAGTGGCGGTTGAGATCGCGGAAGTCGATGCAGACTCTAATCTGCCCGTTCTTCTTCCTGACCGGCACAATGTTGGCCAGTCATTTGGGGTACTGAACTTCCCTCACGAAGTTGGCTTTGATAAGCTTGTCAACTTCGGCCTCAACCATGGCACCATGGGATGGGTGCATCTTCCTGGGAGGCTGCTTGAACCCGCGATGGTTCGCCGGGAGACCAAGGCGGTGGACGGATACCTGAGGATCTAGCCCCGGCATCTCGTCATAGCCCCAAGCGAACACATCAGAGTGCTGCCTGAGAAAGTCCACGTACTGCTGCCGCTCCTCAGAGGGCATGGCGGAACTAACCAATGTGGGTCTTGGATCGGCCTCGGTTCCAAGGTTCACCTGTATTAACTCATCGACCGTGGCGGGGACGCCCTCCTCAAAGGCTGGGGGTGCGTCTTCCATATCCTCTCCGCTCGGGGAGGGATCGTCCACGGGAGAGGCTGCGTTGGAAACTGCATTGGGGCTACCAGATCCTGCTGGGCCACTGGTGCTGGCACGGGCGGTCGCGGCCATCTCATCAGGAGACTCGCGGACCGTCAAGACCATGGCGACGTCCAACCGGTGAATCGGGAGGACGTAAGCGTCATCCAGACTTGCCCAGGGATCGCTTGCAACAGCGACAGGCTCAACCTCACCTGCCAGGATCTGCTTATCCTTGCTCTTGTAATAGTCCGCGTCCAGATAGCGGGCTTCACATGAGGCAAAAGGAGAGGCATCTCCTTGAATCACGCCTACTCGACCATTAAGGGAGTATTTGAGGCATTGGTGGTATGACGAGGGAACCGCCGCGTGAAGGTGAAGCCATGGCCTGCCCATCAATGCGTTATACGCACTGTCCTGAGAGACTACCATGAATTCGGTGTTGGCAACCAAGTCAGCGAACCGGGTCTTCAAACGTATCTTGCCGACCGGGGTTTGCTCGGTGCGGTCGTACCCCTGGATCCTGAGGTCGGAGGGAATCAAGTCATCCTCAGACAACCCCAATCTCCGGAGCGTCCGAGTTGGAATCAGGTTAATCCCGGACCCCGTGTCGACAAGACAGCGCCGGACTTCAAGGCCATTGAACTGGCCAGTGACATACAGCGGACGGATATGTCCCTGTATAGGAGGGTCTTCATCCTTACCAGAGAACGAGATAACTGCCTGACATTCGGCGTCCTCGATCGTTTCGGCGTGGAAGGCCTCTGCAGCCGCAACCACTGTCTCAAACTGGAGGGGGCTTTTCAGGGCTTCAGCGAGTACCTCTCGCATCTCAGATGACATGCGCAGAGCATCAAGGATGGAGAGCCTTGCTGGGATGTCGGCCAAGTGCTTCAGGACATCATACTTTTTGGCCAAGCGCGAGCCCGTGGTTGCAGGAGGTTGCTCTGCGGTTGGTGGCATGACGGGCCTTGCCGGTTGGATCGGCGGCCGACTGGTACTTGGCGCATCTCGCTGTTCACTGGTCGCAGTCCGGGAAATGGTCACCGCACTGGAGTCAGGAGGCCGGGATGGACTTGTGGCAGGGCGGAGCTGGTCGCGACGCGGCTGAGGCGGTTCTGCCTGGTCCCACACCACAAACAGTGGCGTAGGCGAATCCGTCATCCCCGGATGGGGGGGCTGCGCACGCTGAGCTCGGTTTTGAGCCTGCTGCCTAGTCTCAGTGGCGTGCACGGCCTGGCTGGAGGTACCGACGGCTGTGCCCCGGCGACTCCTGTTGCTGCGGTTCTTCCGACGGTAGCGACGACCGGGGACACTAGGGAGGTCCACCTGGTGTTCTTCAACGTCGGGAACCGAAAAGGGATTTACCAGCTCGACGGTATTAACCGAAGCGTACCCAATACCGTCATCGGACGAATCATCCATCACCGGGCGGATCCGAGGAGGGACCCCCATCTCCGGGGGCATGAAATCGCCGAGAGTGCGGGATAGTGGCGGAACCGGCGGGGCGCGCTCTTCCTTCCTGCGCTGCCGCCGTTTGCTCCTCTTGGAAGAGGCAGGCTGGGACGACGATGCCGAAGCAGCACCCGCAGGTTCTGGGGGCTCAGGCTGATTCAAGCACGCACGGATGATTCCATGGGCGTGAATGGTCGTCTTGCGGGCCATCCAGTTACTGTACTTCTGGGATCCGCGGTCGGAGACCAGCTGCCATTCGTCCTCGTTGCCATTATCGTCATCTGATCCCACGAATACGCCCGCCACTTGTGCTGGAGCTGGGCCCAACCTGATTACATTGTTGTTAATCTGGTCTTGGAGCCAATCCTTAAACACATAGCACCGCTGGATGGTGTGCCCCAGGGCCCGATGGTAGGGGCAGTAGCGGGGGTTATTCGTAAGATGTGCCTCCTCTGGCCTCCAACACTCAGGCAATCGCACAATCCTCTGCTCCAGGGCGCTCCGGAAATAACCGGGGACCTGATCCTCGTGGAATGAGTAAGTCAGGTGTCGCGGGCCCCTGGGAGCGTGGTCTTGACGAGGGGCTGGAGGGGCCGGCCGAGGAGGTGGACCCTGATTATCTCGCCTGGGTTGCGGCGGTACATTACGCGGAGGGGCCGGCCGGTTCTGAGGCTGCCGCTGCTGGGCCGGGAACTGAGCCCGTGGAGGCGGATTCCTGTGAGGCTGTGGAGCTGGCCTCGCCGGCAGCAGCTCCAACGGCCTGGGGGCCTCTATCTGGGCGACAGCAGCGGGCTCAGCCCTGCTGACTCTCCTTGCAGGAATCATTGGAGGCAGCGGGTGTGCCTGGCTGGCCTGTTGCAGGGCTTCCTCAAGACGTTGAGCTTTGTCTGAGAAGTCCCTGAACCCTCCGGGGTAATTCTGAGTGATCAGGGAAGGGACCAGCTCGGTCTTGACGTTCCCGACGCACATTGTCAGCAACTGCTCCTGAGTCAATGGCATGTCAAGGGAATACGTGAGACCCTTCCATCGGGCGACGAAGTCCGCGACTCGCTCATCAGGCCTCTGATTGCACTTGAAGAGGTCTGCGATACTTGTCTTCCGGGTCGTGGAACTGAACTGGTAGAGAAACTGTCTACGGAGGTCCTCCCAGCTGGTTACCGACCCGACGGGGAGCTGGCTGTACCAGACAAATGCTGGCCCTTCCAGTGTCTGAACAAAGCAGCGAAGCTTAGCGGCCTCCTGCTGCGCCGGAGTCCCCAACATAGGCCCGCACCTCGAGTTGAAGTGGGCTAAATGCTGTGGCGGATCTCCAGTTCCGTTGAAGGGGGCGAAAGTGGGATTCCCGAATCCCGGAGGCGCCGGCATGTCATCCACCCATGCTGGGTAGGGCTTGCCGTCCGGTGGGATCGCCACCTGCCGAGTCTCCAAGGCTTCCAAGCGGGCAATGAGTGCCGCCATCGGATCGTCCAGACATGGGTTCCAGTCCTGGCGAGGATCTCTAACCACGAGCGCATTGCATGGCCCTTCAATCGGGTCGTCGACCGGGTCGTCGAACTCGGCAGCTCGTGGGATGGCGGGCGGAGCGGCCCTAGGGGCAGCGGGAGGAATCCGAGCGGGATCTCTCAGGTAGTCACGCCGCTCGGGAGGGTGTGGCGAAACATACCGCGCCCTCTTGCCATAGGCAATGGCCTCTCTCCTATCGGCGAACACGGCGTAATCACGGTTGCCCGGGAGAGTCTCATCGAGGAGCGGTTGTTCCGGTCCCTGCGGTCCTGGCCTGGGATCACCGTAGTCAGGCCGCCGTTCTGCAGCGCGCTCGGCGAGGAGCTGGTCAACCAGCTTCTTCTGTTCGGTGAGCTGCTGACGTAGCGTAGCCTTCTCGGGATCCTCCTCTGCCCTCTGCATTGAGGCAGATGGGTCGGCGGGCTTTATAGCCTCGCTGTGCTCTTTTCCTTTGCTGACGTTTCGGCTCAACGTCAGTGCTTCAGTGGGTGCGGGGAGCCCCAGGAGGTTCCTCTGATGACGAGTAACTCTCACCGATGGATCTGACGACGGCTTGTCTTCGGGGGGGAAGCCCCCGTCGAGAAGTCCCAAGTCGTTCCCCTCTCCCGACAGGTCAGCCATATTGACTGTTTCTGTCCCTGGGGATATACCCTCAGGGCCACCCAGCGAATCGGGCTGTCGGCGAATCACACTGAAGCGTAGGGCAGCGTACTGCCCCCATCCACGCATATACACGTGGGGAGTGGCTTCCTCGATAACTTTGCAGAGTACTTGAAAACACTCAACGCATCGTTGTTGGAGGGCCTCGTGGTGCTCAAATGACCCGGGGTGCCGAACCGCGGGGAGCATGGCCAGGTCAATTTGACGGCACTGCTCACCAATATCCTCCAGGTGCACTTGACTCCTGGGGTATGGCATTTGTAGGCGGTGAAGACAGGAGCGAGTCTCCCGGATAGTTCGGCGGAAGCATTCGAACTCATCCGGGGTGAGCGATTCGGGTGCATCAAAGCCCGGTCCTGCGACTGGCCAAAACTTCTCAGGGAAGTGGCCCTCTGCAAGGATGGTCCAGAAGCTCCACGACTCAAACTCGGGACCCAGATCTCCTTGGTCCTCTTCCATGGCTGGGAACGGACGGGGAACTGGTAGTGGTGCCGAGGCAGGCCGCCGGGCTGACGGGCTGGCCGGCGGTGAATACGGCGAGCAGGCCGATTGGCCTCCATATCCCGGGCCGCCCTCTGAGGGTGGCGGTGCCCTGGCTACCACATCACGATAGGACGGGCCGGCGAGCGAACATCCTGCCGTAGCATCGGTGCTCGCCGAGGGCGCACCAAATCGTGGTTCGACCGTCGGTCCCCAGAAAAAGTCTCTGGCTTCTCCGATCGAGACGGAAGGCACTTCCGGAGGGGCCGGTACCAACCGCAAGCTTGATCCTTGGGGGTCTACCAGGCCCTCGTTACTCCGGATATACCTTCGGAGAGAAGAGGGGATCACATCGATCTCGCTCTCGGGGAGCACGAGGCTGACGTGCCGCATTCCTACCCCTGCCCTTGACTGGCGGGATTGGGGAAGGGGCTCTGTCGCCGAATCGTACTCCGCCTCTGAGTTAGAGAAGCAAACCGGTCGGATCTCTGTCCGGAATTCCGCAACATTCTTCCCTCGGCGTCGACGCCTTGCCTTCCTGCCCCTGGGTGGTTCTTCGGGGCAGGGCTGATCTCTATCCTGGCGTCCTCCGGCCGCACTGGTGCTGGGGCCAAGAGGACTGGGAACCAAGGTGCGAGGGGCACCGGGACAGATATCAAAGGGGACGCGGGGAGAGATGATTCCGGGCAGGCCTCCGGGCCGGGATCGGAAGGTGGGATGACCCATGCCTCCTGGATCGGCCACACAGAGTAAATCCTGCCGGTGAATAGCGCTACCGCGAGGTGGTCCGCGGTGGCTACTGCCAGTGCCAGCAACCGGGAGAGTCGACCCAACCTGCCTTTGGGGCGGTCGGGGCCTCGATCCAGGTCGGGCGTAGGAGTTCCCCCGCTCAGGATGCGCAGAGGCCTGGCGACTGGAGCCAGCAGTGGCTTGGGCCAGTGCGGCCGCTGTTGCTAGAGCCCCAAGGTGGGCATCCTCTTCCGCTCGTGCCCGACGTTGGCGTCGAGACAGACGAGTCGGGATGTGCGGCGCGGGCAGGTGGAGAGCCTGCTCTTCGACTGGAGAGGCCTGGCGGCGGTGTCGCCGTGGCCTGGCAGGAGTCCTTACCGTAGATCCCTGAAGCGAATCCCGGATAGGGTGATCCCGGGCATCTTCCACCTCATCCGCATAGGGAAGGGAACTGTCAGAGCGCTCCGGGGATAAGCTCCCGAAGCGGTTGGACGTTGAGGTAGGCAGCGGTGCCTCCCTGCGCGGCCCTCGGGGGCGGCGGTGGTGGCGAGGCGCAGCCTCCTCAAGGTCTAGGCGAGCCATTTCCCTAGTGGGGATGACTCCCTCTTCCTCGTATCTCCGCACCAGGGTGTTGATCACCCTTCTCTGGATGACCTCCGAGGGGGAGAGAGGGCGTGGTCGTCCCGCAATTGCGGCTGCTGGGACGACTGTGGAACGGGCAGGACCGCGCGGAGTAGCCGCGTCGGTGTTTCCCCTATCCCTGCGCCAGTGGGCGGGTGGCGATCGGGCACTGGATCGGGCGACCTGATTTCTGAAAGCAGGGAGAAGGACCCATTAACACTGACAGAAAAAAGGAATCGACAACCAACCATTAGCGCCACGACGCCTTCCGTGGGGGGAACCAAGGCCCTCGACGTCGCGAGACGGAGTGCCCGATTTCACTTCCCCAGCCCCTGGCGGGTAAGACTGAATGCTTGGCCGGGAAACATGCCGGTCTTCCAAAACCTCTGAAAGCCATCGGTCTTCGTATCGAGGAGAAGAGATTCACGTCGGGATCACCATTTTTCTGTTTCGGTGCGGATGTGCGTCGGGTTACGCTGTTCTGCCAGGACGCGTTCGCGCGTGCACCCGTCAACCCGAGGGGATGGGCGCGCGGCTTGTGGTCCCGCAGTCCCGCTTTCCAAGGGCGGGCGGCATTCGTCCCTTATTCAGGGGCGTCTGCTCCTTGATCGAAACCGGGATGATGGGATGTCGGCTCCTCCTTCCTTGGACGTCTCCTCGGAACTCGTCGCCTAATCCGGGTCTCCCCCATAGACTTAAGAATGTTCGTGAATCTCGTTCCCGGCGCCATATCTTCATGGACACCGGTTAATTACGCTGGTTCCGCCCGGACGCTCCATGGAGTCTGGGCGGGGCAGCAACCTGCAGTGAGAAGGCCGGGTGGCTCTGGGTGCTGGGGGCGTGTCGTAACACTGCGGCTCTGCACGTCTGTCTTCCGTCCCTAATAGGGCTTCTCGAAGGCGTGATGGCCTGAGGCATCCCGTACTGGGTGCGGGGAACTGTGTCACCTGAGGTTTTCCTCAGCTTCCCATGTTCAACACGGGGTATGCCGCGAGTTTAACGTCCAGCGGGGACGGCATCGGACCGATCAACACGAAAAGTGGATCAGATGACAGAACCCCTTGCGGGGAACCTCCGACGCTGGGGCCAGCACATGGGCGGCTTCCCAAGTAACGTGGAGTGGAGTGAAGTGGCATGACCCCACCGGGATGTGGCAGCCCGGGTAAGGATCAGGATGGATGATGGAGTGAAGAGCTTGGACCTCGTAGGGGCTTCCTACGTACCGCGCGTTAGCACGGATCAAAGTCAACGTAGTTCGGGTATACAGTTTAACGTCATGCTGGACGTCGGCAAGCCGACTCACGAAGAGGTCGAGGCCGCCGGGCGGAGGATTGAACCGAACCACCTCGCACAGAGGGGGATGGAACGGCCGGGTGGATCACAGTTTCACGTCATGCTGGACGATAAAAGGAGAAATGGAAAAGGGGGGCTGTGGGGAGGCACCGTGGAGATACACACGGGCAGTCTCCCACAGGGGCGGATTCATAGGTGAATCGACGCAAGCGTGAACCCTGGAGGGGTCCACTGATGGACGAACCGACGTAAACACGACCGGGACGACCAGGTGGCGGGCTTGGACCTCAAGAAGGCTTCCTACGTACCCTGTTTAGAAGACAGGGATCAAAGTCCACGTAGTTCATTCTGTCAGGACTTACGCACTTGAGGTAGCCCGGATGCGGCAAAACTCAGTTGGAAGGGACTTAGACCGAAAGCAGAAGACACCTCGATCCCAGTCACACCCTCTACTGGCTTCGGCAGTGGGGAGGCGCAATGGAGATACACATGTGCAGCCTCCCACGAGAAACTAGGGGTTTGTAATACCCTGCCCCCGAAGGGAAAAGCCACTCCCATTAAATCGTCCCAAAAGCGGGACAATCCCGACATCCCTGCAGAGACGAGCGGGTGGGGGCCACATCCAAACCGGGGGAGACCCTGCGTGCAGAGCACGAGATCGGACGAAGCGGACGGTTTAACGTCTTGCCGGACGAAGCACAGTTTAACGTCGTGTGTTGAGGACGAAGCGGGCGGTTTAACGTCTTGCCGGACGAAGCACAGTTTAACGTCGTGTGTTGAGGACGAAACACTTGGCAGTTTAACGTCTTGCAGCGCGGACGATGGGGGCTGGGCAGTTTAGCGTCGTGCAGCTTGGACGGATGTGCAGTTTAACGTCATGCTGGACGTATGGGCAGTTTAACGTCATGCGGGACGAATGCGCAGTTTAACGTCATGCTGGACGAATATGCAGTTTAACGTCATGCTGGACGAATATGCAGTTTAACGTCATGCTGGAAGAATATGCAGTTTAACGTCATGCTGGACGAATGATTGCCGCCGATGGGTCCGTGTCACTTCGCACGAGCCTGGAAGGCTGCACGGAAAGACAGCGCACGGTTCGGGCACCCAGGATGAGGATCATCGGGCGCCACGCAGGCGGGTACCCTCAGGGGGTCAAGGGAGGCGACCCTGGCGGATTGCGCGCAAAAGAGGAACTTTGCGCGCAAAACCGCGGGTCGGCGCGCAAAATGGCGGGCTGGCGCGCAATTGGGCCAGCGCTTCGCGCGCGGATGATGGGGATTATGCGCACCGGGCTTCGGGTAGCGCGCGGGGGAAACGGCTCATTCTCTGACGAATGGCCACTTTGAAAATGGGGGGTGCGCGCAATCGAGCTGGATTGCGCGCACCCGGGGGGCAATTGCGCGCAAGAGGCTTCTTTTGCGCGCAAAGGCCTTCGGGTTGAAATTTATTCAAAGGAAATGAGCCAAGAGGATTGCGCGCGAAGGCGGACCCCAAGGCTCTATTGCGCGAAAGAAAGGAGGTTACCTGAAGATCGGCATTGCGCGCGGAAGGGGTTGGATTGTGCGAACGAGCGACGCTTCGGATTCCGGCAACCTTCAAAACGTCGGGGGTCGCCTTATATTTATAGGCAACCCCGGGCGCGGAATCCGGTCTCGGGCGCGCAATTCGCTTCGCGGGCGCGGAATCAGGACCCAGCGCGCAAAGGCGTCGCGCAGGCCGCGGGCGCGCAAAATAGCGCGCCGGCCCAGCGTATTGCGCGCATCCCGGGAGGATTGCGTGCCGCGACTCAACTTTGCGCGCGAGCCTATGAAATTTCGCGCAAGTCCTCCAGGCCCTCCGGAACGTGCCTCTGACTCCAAATATCACTTCGCTTTCCGCATCCGGAGCTTCGTTTGGGAACAACGGACTTTTCCGGCGTCTACAGTATTGCTACGACATCAACAATGGTTAAATGTTTTAAATGTGGAATGTACAGGCATTATGAAAACCAATTCCCTAAGGGAAAGTCTCATGAAGATAATCAGTACGGACGTATGAGTAGTATTTATGTTGATGATGATGAGGAGACTACAAATGATATGTGAGTTGAAAAAATTGTTACATGTTTATCAAGTGTAACGTTGTATAAGTAATCTCATGGTACTATGGAATAAAGAGACATCTAAGGATTGTTACACTGTTGTCTTTCCTTGAATTTTGAAAGTGTATGATTAATGGTACCAGTATCCATTAAAGGATATTCAGATATTTTTGGAATATAGATGATATGCGCATAATGAAGGGATAAAGAGAAAATCAAATGTTTTATAGTATTCATGAGCTCATGAATGATATAAGGAGAAGGTTATGTAATGGATTGAGTATATAGAATTTTTGGATTTTGGTATGTGGAAAGAGTTAACTTTTGACAACATTCATGTTTTCACTAAGGTTTAATGGGTATTCATTCTTCAAGAGAATACATTATTAAGGTATTCACATGTTTGTAATTTGACCAACAAATGATATATGGGGATCAACGATGGTATTAAATATCTGGTAATCATTTTCACTATATTATGAGAGTGGACTGCAGTATTATGGATAAGCCTAAATATTGGAATGGATTATGTTGGACATAAGTTTGTATTGTTTAAGGATAGAATTTTTTTCGATATTATTGATGGGATGTTATAGTAATATGGTTTTAGAAAAAGGACAACCTGCAGGATGGGCGACATCCCATCGCGTCGGACAAGGCTGTGGGAATCGAACCCACAACCGAAATGCGACTAGCATTTATCACCTACCACTGGCCTACAGGAAGTCCCTGGTTAGTAGAAACTAGTTTTATTTTATTAAGAGGTATGATATATGAAGTATATGTTCATTTTTGGAACCATATACGATTAATCTAACCATAAGATGGACTTATAACTTTTGCTAACCTTTTGTTTGAAAGAGATGGAAAGACCCATCATTATATCACATGATCTGCTAACACATCACGGATAACAAATTCAACATAATTTCTTTAAGGGATGAAGTGGAAATTGTTCAATTCACGAACAACAGTGAGATTGTACCAAAATCATGTATGTATTTCTTTTAATTCCTCAACTTTTGGGAAATGATCTTGAAAACCAAAAATGTTGGCATAGTTCCCTTATATCCGATGAATCAGATGTTACCTTAGATCATCACAAATCTATAGCTTTGTGATTGTTGGATTTTTCATAGCCATGTTCTCTACCACTCTCTATCAGACCCTGATGGTTAAATTTTTCTTCTATATCCATATTTTCACCTATGTTCTCCTATGTGGAAAACCAGTGATGAGTTAATTTGGGTAACCATTACATTTCATACATTAGTTTTTAAATCCATGTTTTGGTATTCCTTTTTACAACGTGGGTTTCTATTAAAGAAACTCTCGAGTAGTAAACCATTTATAACCACGACGAATTTCGATGGCGAAATTCATTTTAAGGGGGGTAGAATGTTATACCCCAAGATTTTATGAAAAATATTCTTTTTAATTTCATTAATTTCTTGTGTTGTACGCTACACCAAAAGGGTCTTGCACAACACACATCCTTGACTTTCCTTGCATTACCCGCAATTGCGACATTCCTCGATAGTGTGTGTAGTACGCAATACTGAGTTTCACCAAACAACGATATGCTATTATAATATTATTAAAAACTAGCCGTTATGAATAGTAATGACCACTTTATGAAATTTTGAAAATTTTATTTTTAAAAATGGACTTCATTTTTGGATTCATAATATCGAAATTAGCTTAGCGTGAAATTTTGGTACTTTTCGGATAACTTTCATTTTCTAATTAATAGTGAAAATTACTAAATTTTAATTAAAAACAAATTTTTTAATCAAAATAATTTATAGTGATAAATTATTAATTTTGAGTGGTTTTAAAGTATATTTAGAATATATTTTTACAATTTAATACAATGTTGGTCATTGGATGTAATTTCACATTTAAACCAGACATAAACAAGTGTTATGCTTTTGATAGTTATTATCTATTCAAAACATGCTATTTGTTTTGACGATAGAAATTAATTTTTAAATTAATTAATTTCATTGATATGTTTTGAATTTGATAAAATAGACATCATTTTTGAATTCATAATATCAAATATATCTTAGGCCTAATTTTTGGTATTTTTCTGGAAACTTTCATTTTTTGATGAATAGTGAAACCACTAAGTGGTAGTTAAAAAAACTGAATTTTTCCTAAAACGTAATTTTACCGCTTCTGTGAGTAGGATTTCAAAAATCCTAGAGACACGGTTAATATCAAGGACTAAAATGTGGTTCAATGGGATGAAAATTATTTTTGGTGAATAGTAACTTTTTACTTTTTTTACCACGGTTAAAAGTAAATAAGGAAATTAAGGGTAAAATGTTATTATTATTACCCTAACACATGTCCTAATTATATTGGATAAGTGTAATTCGACCAAAAACAACCTTAGGAATAAAATATGATCATTTAATTTCATTTGGATTAGATTAGGACATTTATTATTAATTTATTTAAAGAAGGGTTAAAATAGTTAAAATCAAAGTTTAATAAGTAAATCATTTTTAATATAGGGTTATACATAAGATAAACTCGACTATAAATACTCATTAGAAATCTAAAAATATTTCCTACATAATGTTATTTTATTTGTAATTTTTAGACGTTATATAATTAAATTTATTTATGACACAATGATGATGCAGTAATTATCTTATTAATGAAATATTGACATAATTGATGTAATAAATACCAAAATAAATTTAATATGAGACTTTTTATGAATTAAACTAATTTAATAGATTAATATGAAATGTTATTATTGATATAATTAACTTTTTTAGATCTAATAATTCTGTTATGATTTTCAAAAAATCAATTACCAAATAGTGTCAAAATTGACATTAAATAGTTTTTAAAACAAATATTATATTTTAAATTCTTATTTTATTCCTAAAAATCTAAGGTTCGGCCAAATGACATAGATAAGGTTATATATATTAATAATAAAAAACTTGGGGTTAGTTTGGCTTGTTATAGTATGTTTATTAACCTTATAGTGTAAGAACACAAGAAGACACGGTAAAAGTAAAATTATTTAACTTAATGTTAAATCTAAATGATAAGGTTAAAATTGGAACCTAAACTTGTCTAAATTCTATTTTAAGAGAGGATTTCGACCCATACTCACCTTATCTTAGAAATAAACCAATTTTGATCTATTTAAAACCTAATTTGGATTTATAATAAAATAATATTTTTAGTTTTCCAAAGGTGCCCCTCTTCTCACTTATAAAAGGGCACCTCCTCCCCCTCTTCCTCACACCAATTTGAGCCTTCTAGCTCGGACAAACCCTGCCAATTTGTTCTCTCCACTTCCCTAGAGACATCATAGAGGTCCTGGTCTTCTTCAAAGACCACATTTAGTTCCCTAAAAGGAGGTCTCAAAGATGCGCTTCAAAGAAGAGGTAATGCCCGTTACCGATTCTTTCATCTTTATTTCTTCTTCCACCTATTCTTCTTTAGTTGTTTCATCATGAAGTAATAAAATCAGTACCACTAATATACTTATATGTTATTATAATTATGAAACAAATCTATTTCACCATCTATCCATCCTACGGAAAATGAAATCACCGCGCGTGCGTACATACGGAATCCGTCTCCACGCCGTGGTGTAATCTATTTTCCACCACCACCTTACTTGGATGGGTATAATGGTGTAAATAATAACTATATATGATTATTTTAAAGTGATATTGATTCTGAGATAGTATACATACACTCCAATACAGTCCCACGATCATGAGAACGATATCATCGCTCGTGCGTACATACAGACTATCGTCTCCACGACGCGATGAGATTCATTCTCCACGTTAACCATTCATGAATGATTATAAAGTATATATAATAAGTAATCATGAAATATATGAAATAATAATGATGCTGGATTTATGTGTATATATATGTATGTCATCTACTTAATTCCATTCAACTCAATAAGGAAAAGAAAACAGCGTTCATGCGTACGTACGGCGTACCGTCTCCATGAACGGTGTATTTCTTTCCCTTTAATGATTTAGTATATATATGTATATTCTGAATATATTTTATATATAAATCTTTTTTTATATTATTGAATTATGTAATCATGATTTAAGTAATCATATGAATAATTACAAGTCAAAACACGGACGACAAATGAAACAATTTTACCCAAAATGCTCTTTAACATGGAATTTAGAAAAGAACGGGTAATATAAAGTCATAAGTGAACCATATATGATATCATAACAATGAGTATGATTCTGGAATAAGTCAATGACATTATTAAAATCATTATACAAGAGTTTCGGACACTTACGAAGCAAATCAGACATAAGGTAAGGGAAATATGACAATCTAATTTTTATCCGAGATTGTTTCTACTTTGGTATTTAACGGGTTGTATTTTATCAAAAAAATCCATGTTTCCTCAATATGTAATATTATTTCCAACCATATACAATTATTTAAATCCAATTTTACCCTTCGGTGAGTTTTTATTAAAAGATATGAAAGGAATCTTTTGTCGTTTTTTGTACGAGGTATTTTATGACTTTTCCGACAAAACTACGAGAAGAATGTTTTTTTAACTTATATGGCATGAATGGATTTTTAAAAAAATTATTTCCAAGAAGCTTCCTTTACAAGTTTTCAAGTTTATTTTTAGTCAACTTATTTTATTTTAAAATTGTATGACATGTTAAGAAAGGAAAAATGTTTTTGAACTAAAAAGGATATTTTCCTCAAGAATGGAGTTCAAGTGTTTTATCAAAATTATTTTCAATCTAAGATAATAAAGGGTTATGTATATATTCCTATTTTTACATTGATTTGAATATGATGTGATGGAATTATTTTTATTAATTCCTTTATCTTATATGAATTGTTTTATGATGTCATGATGTTTAAGATTCCCATTTTTATTACATGGGTTATGCTATGATGTATGGTTTATGATTTTGTGGCACACATAAGAATGGTATCATTATGAGATGGGTGTGACCTATATCTCCATCAAATGAATTGGGTAATGATTTTATATCTCATGCGATAGACAAGACTAGAATGGTAGGTTATACCGGTTCAGTGAAACAGGACTGAAACGAGGAGTGAACTCGGTTCAGAATGGGACTTTGTCCACTAAGATAGTCTTGGCAATGAGTCTTGACTAATAAGAAATGATTATCTATGATTATGTGTGTATGACACAAAGTTTCATGTTTTTTGATATGATTATTGGGATTACATTTCACTACTATGATTTATCCCATATTATGAAATTATGATCTCTTTTGTAGGTTAAGATTTCCAAAAGATATGTTCTTATGAATATGATGTGATTGATATTTCTTTTGTTTACCCTTACTGAGCATTTGAGATCACCCTTTTATGATTTCTTTTCCCCAGGATATAAAGAAAGGATTTAGGTTTAAAAAAAAGAAGATCTTTATGGGAGATGTTGAAGATCTTTCACCATGATTAGAAGATTATATTCCGAGTTTCCAACCACACTAAACTATTACGGTCCTTGTGTGTGTGTTTTTTTTATGTACTAAGTATTCAGCAAAATTAATGTAATGTCCATGTATGTCAAGCTTCGGGTCTCTAAAATATCAATTCATGAGAGGTGGTGATGGAAAACGAATAACATCAAATTGTATTGCGGTAGTCCACCATACATATGAATGATTATTTCATATCCCATTTAGTGAAATAGAAGACGAATATTGTTTAAAAATAAAAATAATAATATATAAATATATTTAAGATAATTTTGTTTTTATATCATCATGGATTAATAATAATTAATGGGTGTGGAGGAAGAAATAAAATTAAACACTCGATTAGGAAAGTTACCGCTTCTTCAGAAAACTTACTTTGGTTTTTAATTTTGGAAATACAATTGTGAGATTTTGTTTATCAACTAAAAATAGACCCCAAATAGTCCATTATTTAATATTATATTTCATAGTGTCTATATATAGAATCCAAATAGGTTTTTACATGAATCTAGGTTATTTTACCCCTATTCTTTTTAGTTTAACCCCTATTAAACCCATTTCAACTTAATCATAATAATTAATATGTAATTATTTTACTATTAATAATGGTAAAAACATTAAGTTTACCTTATGATAAAATATAAATTAGTGTTATTACAATTATTGAATACATTTTTCTAAATTTCATTCAAAAAATTTTGATAAATTTATTTCAAATTAAACCCATAGGAACGACGAGAAAGCTGTTTTTCAATAAGAAAATATTCAAATGTTTAAAAAGTTTTTATATAAAAATATAAAATAAAATTAATAAAATTCTATGAATTGTATTAATAGAAACATAATTTTACTATTCTTACTTTTAATACCATATTTAAACAATTTTGTTTACTTAAATTCATTAAAATAAATGACAATTCTAAATGAAAATCAGTAACTGTCAATATTCATAAAAAATGACATTCTTATTAAATTATGATACGTATAACCTAATACTATTTTGGAATAATTATTTGAAAAATTAAATTCATTTTTTCAAATACAATTTATAATGTTTCAAAAAATTAGTTTTCAAATATGTGAGCAGAATGCGATGAAACTGCTTTTTAGAAAAATCAATTCTATAATCATTATAATCAATTTATTTTTATCTGTTATATAAAAAATAAGAATATGGATGTCAAATTATTTTATTGTATATATAATTTATATATTTAATTAATATCATTCATTAAATTTAATATTTTAATTTATTATGATAAATTACATTTGTTCACATAAAAATAGTTTTTATGAAAATGATTTTCTTTATTTTGATTTGATTTTTATTTTTACTAATTATTAATTATTACGTAGCGACTTGGGTTTTGGTCCTGTCAGACATTGGAATATACCTAAGAATATTTCGAGAGCTAGGCGCGAAGACGGTGTGTGATTCCGGGGCCCAGTGTGCCCAAAATAAATTTTATAAAAATATTAAGTATTTATATACTATAAACATGGAGGGGTAGTGCTTTATCTTAAATGGTAGCTTGGATTTGGAATCTTAGGGCATGGCTGTGTCCGAAGCATGCCGTTTACCCTAGGCGGGGTGTAAACATTACGGGCCCTAGCCTACTGTGGAAAAAGCCACGAGGGGAATTTTCATAAATAAATGTACAAGTTTCTTTATGAGCGTTTTCTCAAATAACTCCTGAACAGAGTCTGCGATTGCAATTCTAAGTGCACTATTATGATTAGAATGTCGTTTTTACCCTAGGACACCCTAAACAGTGTCTGCACCGAGCGCGGGGTCGGAGGCGAGTCGGGAGCCGGACTGCTGGATGGAGAGGATTCAATTAAAACAAAAATTAATTAAATATCCTAACCTCACCCTTATTGTACATACCAGGAAGAATTCATGATAGCATGTTGGAAATTTAAGGGTAGTTTCTAGGTTCTGGGATCGAGGAAAAGGTGTGGGCCCCATGAGGCTTCTTTTGGGCATTTACAGAGAAACATGACTTTTTTGTCGGGTGTCTGTTTTCAACGAATGAGTAGTCGATCTCACCCGTTATTCCGAGGGGATCCCAATGGAGCAATCCATGTGATGGTATTTCGGATCAATTCATGGTCCCCACCCAGGACAGCTAAGGGTAATACTACCTTTTTCACCAGTTTTATGTTTTAGGCGAGTAAATAGCTTATCCTGTGTGTTTTTCCACATAGATCGCGGTGGTCCCTTTGGTATAGTCCAAGGAGGTGGATAGTGTGGCGATGTTGCGGGTACTCGAGTTAACAATGTTTAGACAAAAAGTTGATTAGTGTGCTCCCTTGGATCAGTCTTATGAGGGTTTGTGTGGAATTACAACCTTTTTATAGGTTTTTGATACCCTCAATATGATGTTTTCTTGATAGAGTTGCGGTATCCATCCAATGGGTCTGATGTGGGATCCTCGATCTTTGCATCCCTGGATAAGGTTCTTGGTATCACTATTACCACTTATACACGGGTGGTGATCTCTTATCTAGCAAGTTAATCAATTAGGGTTTGAGGCATCATCAGTAATATTCCCCCCTATGTATTGGGTCGTGCATAGTGGGGTTTTGGTGTCATCGGGTATACGATCCCCTATTCATCATATGGTTTTGGTAGGGTTTTTGGAAGCATCAGGTATATGATCCCCTACTTAGCGCATGGTTTCAGTAGGGTTGAATAATCATTGGTTATATGATCCACTACTCAGCGCGTGGTTTTTGTTATGTTTGGTGCATCGTCGGTTCAATTCCCTACATCGCGAGTTATACCAGATGGGGTTTCCACCATTGTTGTGACCATCTTCACATGGGAGACGATCCTCTATCTGAGTGATGAGAACCGTAGAACGTCATATCAAGTTCTGGTATTCCCCAATAGATATTGGGAGTGATCCCCCATATGTGAGATCTTCTAGATACCAGAGTGGGTTCTTGTACCCTCTAGAGGACCGTAGGAGTGGTCCCCTATCTGAGAAGTTTGGGGTTTCCCCTACTTCAGCATGATGTTCTCAGTGACGATATTCAATGAGCGTGATCTTTCAGATGGGCATCTGGGATGTTGGTGTGAGACCTAATGGAGTGTATCTCTTGGACTAGTGTCATCTAGGATGGGAGATCTCATGTAGTGTGTTATCATGGTTTTTTTGTAGAACCTGTCGCTGGTTATGAGTTCGGATCCTCATGAGGCTTTGTGTGTGAAATGTATATATCTAGATGTTCATTGTATATGTATGGGAATATACCTAAGAGAATATTCATGGTATATGTATGGGCATATACCTAAAAGGATATTCATGATGTATGTATGGGAATACACCTAATCTGAGTTGACTAGTCGTGTTTTGATGGGGATGGTCTTGAGATGGAGTTTCGCTCTTGTTTGGGTTCCATCTGGTTGGGATGAGCTGACTATTTCCTTTTAGTTGCACTGTTATATTTTTGGGGGTTTTGGGGTGCCTATTGACTATTTTTATACTCACCCCTGCATGGGATTTATCCGCACATTTTTGTGTCATATGCATACCACATGCCTTTCGACGGAGTCCTAGGAGGACCAGGAGCAGGAAGAGCTTTGTGAGCAAGACTGACAAGGGCGTTTACAAGAGCTGTGCCGAGGATCTTACCAGTAGGAAATTTTGACAGTGATCCCCTCCTTCTTAGAAGGTTTTATGCGTTTTCAGTTTACTTTTGGAGGCCCCCTGTATTTTCCCTTTTTTACTCTTACTGTACTCTGGGTGTGGGTTAGAATTATGCATGCATCACTGTTCAGTTTTTATATATATCTATGCACTATTTCATGGAGGTGTACGTGGGTGCGTGTGTACAGGTACCATAGGCTAATGAATCCCATTTGTGTGATAGCCTACTGGGCGCTAGTCGCCAGCTCCTGGATTGTTGGGGGCATGCTTGGGGAGTCACGGCTCGAGCCCTGTTGGGTCGTGTTATGACATAGTAACCAAATAATTCATTTTATATATAGGTGTTAACCATATATTTTCATAATTTAGTTAGTCTTATTCATACCATCCATTACAAAAACTACTTGATAACTACCATATTGAATAATAATATTTTAATAGTATGTCGGGTTTTGTTTAAACTTATTATTGCATGTACCACAAGATACACTTAGTGTTATGTTTAAAGAATGTTATGAAAAAAAGTTAATTGATTTGCAATTTTTTTAGAAAATCTCAAGATTTTACATTTAACCCTCTTAAATAGATTGTGTCCTCAAAATTTGAACTTATTTTTTGTAATTATGGGTTTAACATTTTAGAATACCATTATGTGAAACCCAAATCATAAAAAGGGTTAATAAAAATTTGAGAATGAAAAAAGGTATGTGTTATGGTTACCGAGAATAACACATAATTTGGTATCCATATAGGATAACATTGGTAGGAAGTGATAACATGGACATGGAAGAGAAAATGTTCACCCACATACAGATAGAGAGTGTGAGAGAATATAGTCCCAAGAATGTTAATAACCACATAGCTATAAATTCGTGATTGTTGGAAAGAGAATTTATTCATTATTATGATGGTAAATGTATGTAATTTTATTTCAATATCATTTTCATAATTTTGAATAATTTTAACTTTAATAGATGCATGATTTATTTTATTTAATTTCATAAGAAAAATCTAATACTTTAGTTATTTAATTAACAATTTCCCCTAAATATCTCACTCTAAGAGATATATTTTTCATATCTATTGGACTAATTGATATTAAAATCCATAAAATAATGATTATTCAGTCTTTATATCTGTATTTATTATAAAAAAAATAGTCAAAATAGGTTATTATATATTCCAAACTCTTAAGATGGTGTAATAATACATTAATATTTAAAACCTAATCTAATGATCAAGTTAAGCAGTTCTATAAATGATAAACCTTATGACCATTCAAAACCTCAAAATTTAAAAACTAGGACACTAAATTTCCAAAATTAAACATAACATCAATACCCAAAATATCATGAAGTTTATCTTAATTGTCACATATGACTATGTTAATAACTTAGTCCCATATTTTCTTAAAACTATGTAATAAGATCAATTACCACAAAACCTTAAATAAAGAAAACATACTTCATTATTCTTTAATTAAAAAAATTATTAAATATATTAAGGAAATAATAAAATATTATAATATCTAACCATTATAACATCAGATATTTCTTTCATAAATCATTAATCAGTTCCAAGGTCATCAATAATATTTAATTTTATTTTTTCAAATCCCTCATCTCCTTATCCTAACATCATATCTCAACCTCAAAAATGTAATAAGGTTTATCCACCATTAATTATGAGTTTCTTTAATATATCACTATTCCATTAAATCACTTTTCTACATCATATGCACTATTCAATATATTCTTGTAAATATTTTGAGAAGAAATTATTGTGGGAAATCCTTAAATATTTCATTTTTCTTGAATTCAAATATAGAAACACTTCAATAATTTTAAAATAGTCTTAAAACATTAACTATGATCTATCATCTTATTCTTTAATACATCCTTCAATTCACATTTCATTTGTAGAATCTACATAATGACTAAAAAACCTTTACTAGTACCATATTTCGAATCCTTTTTATAAGCACTACCTGTAGGACATTGATTTGTATAATTCCTATACATTCCACATTTATAACATTAAACCCTTGATTTTGCCTTAGGTAACCCATTATTTTAACCCATTTTGCCTACTTGACTTTTCATTTTTCCCTCAATAATCACTTAAATTCACGTCCTTCTTCTCCACACATAAAATACCTTGTTTTTCGTTTCAGATATTCCTTATTGTGATTATTCCCACATTCATTATATATAGTAATCTAAATCTCCATTCCTAAATGGAATCCACTACCCCGAAATCTCAACGAACTCAATCATACTCTTCATTAGCGAGTCAAAGTGTTGGTTAATGTGCATGTTTTTAATCATATATCATAATAACTGATTAGTACTAATCCAAATATTCTTCACTAGAATATTTAACCCATTTATTTTCTCACCAACCCATCGTCTATCTCATTAAATGTTAATCTAATTCCTTATAGTTTTCACTAATAATTAAAACCAAAAAGGAATATTGTTAGTAATAATATTAAAATTGGGAGACCAAATAATATTGAAAATTACTTATAGGTTGTCTAAATAAAGGCTCATTATTTTGAATCTATAAAACCTTATTCGTAACATAGGATATTCATAATAAATATTTAAATCTTTTGTGAATGTTTTTAAAGAGTTTTTGGATTTCCCAATAGCATCACATAAGTGTGTCAAACGAGACATGTAGTATGGCAGATTATCATGCCATAAGTGATGATCAATTCTAGATTAATGCACTCTTTTATTAATTATTATGGATAAGCACCTCTATGTGATAGAAACATCCACTTATAGTATCCAAACATGGATCTAATTTTCTGGAAACCAATATATCAATCCTTTATCAAAATTCATGGAAATTGTTTCTACACTTTAACTAATCCTTAGACTTATTCATAGAAATATCCCTAGAAATATCCTTAGTCACATCCCAAGGGATCTCAAAAAAGTTTTTATAATACTAATCTACAAATATTGAACAACCTTTTTATTTTATACTAACTCAAATGAACCAGGATTTTCATAAATGAATATCACAACTTTTAGATTAATATTAAATACAATTCATTAAAACCCACATAAGGAACATAATAGTTTTGTGTATTTAGAGAATAGATATACAATTTTCATATTTTTTAAAATATATTCAACATTTATAATAAATATATTCCCCAATTGTACTATTTTTATATATACCCTACATAAGACCTTTATTCATAACTTGGGGAAATCATATATTAAAAATGTGAGATCTTAGATGATAATTATGGGAAGAAAAGGGATATATCAATGATCATATAATAATTACATGATCATAAGGGTATGATAACATGTGAATTATTCTTGAAAGTCATTCCCTATATGTCATAGATCATAAACTTGATTCACGGAATACATCATGGAAATAAATTAGAAAAGAATCCTAAAATAATTAAAGAACATGAGCCATGTGATCTTAACAGTGGAATCAGACATAGAATTTTAGCATACACATAATTATAGAAAATCATTTCCTTAGTAATCATGTCTCATTTCCAAAACTATCATATTGCAATGGGTTCAGTCCCAAAACTATCATTGTAGTCAATGTTCCCTCAAAAGAAAATCAAAGTGGACATAGTCATTTACTAAATTGAGTTCACTCCCCATTCCGTCCCTATTAATATCATGATATTTTAATATTTACCCAATTAATATGAGGATGATATAGGTCACAACAATAATATATTGAAAATTATACATACATGTCGCACAAGACCATAAAACATTCATCATATCAGACCCCATATGAAGAAATGGGTTTCATAAAAATATTATCAAATCATAACATGTGGAAAATAAATAGGTTTCATAACCATTTAATAGTTTCAAAAAAACATAACCTACATAAAAAATAAGTAGGATTTTATGAAGTTAATCAAGGTATAAACCATTGGTTAGAAATGTGTTTCATAAATTTATTTTCATAATAAACATAAAATATTTTGAAATATAATCTAAATGGCATCCTTGGATCAAATCCCCCCTAAATAATAAGTAATTTCAAATGGTTTCATCATATATGGAAAATTATTTTAAAATACCACTTGTAACATTACCAGAGGAATTTTTTTTACTTAGAAAATAACTTTTTAACACATAAAACAATTTAAATACACTTATATTTGATGAAATACTTTTTAAAACTGAAATTTCACAAAAACATTTGAAAATTAAATTTTTAATATCATTTGAAACTTATGAAGGAATCTTTAAAACCCATTTAAAATATTTTTGGATGGAAATATCTCTTCAAATCAATGTTTTTTTAAATATAAATAATTTTTGAAAACATTTTATATTAAAATAACATTTTAAACTTATAAATGATGATTTGAAAATAATTTAAAACATTTCTTGGAAAAAAAATCCTTTCTAGTTTTAAATTTTTTTTATAAATAATACATTTTTAAAATAATTTTCATTAAAAGTAAACTTTGAAAATATATAATGTAATCATAAAATAAATTAATAGTCATGATGGTGGAAATATGGTACATTTAATACACATTAAAACAATTATTTTTTCACATTTTAGATAAAAAACAATAATTATTTTGAAAATGTATAACAACAAAGGATTTAAATACATGTATAATGAATATTTATTATTTAATACTCATTGCATTACACAAACACATGCCTGACGAAAATAATAATTTTGTTTCTTTAGAGAACGAGTATGTGGTCTTTTTATTTCATGTATGATTTTCAACACCAACAATATAGATCTTCCCCTTATGTACTCTTCACTAATATACCCTACATAATACATTTCATCATATCCTAGGGAAAGGAATGATATGAAAGGATGAGAAGAGATGCTCAACAAGGGTATATAAAGTAAATATGTAGACAAAACATGAGTATAAGGGCATGAGAACATGACCATAATATTTGAAAACCATACCATGCATACAAAATAACATAAGGATGAGTCATTGCAGAAATATTTGAATTTCATAAGATATTAATCACAAATAAATAATATAATTTTATCCATGAGGACATAAAATTGGCACAATACATATATTTGTGGTAAACAAATCAACATATAACATTTTGAAAATGTATAAATAGAAACATTTATCCATTCCGTTAAGGATATGAAATCAAGACCTCGCATAAAATTATGGAAATGAAACCAGGTATATGCAACACCATATGTACATGATATAAAAGTCCATTATTCACCTTATGGACATGAAATATAATTCCCCACATCACATTCTAAGCATGAGATCAAATTCCACACATAACATTGTGAACATTTAATCAGTTACACACGTAACATTATGAATGTATAATAATCATGACGTAAAACATTATGAATGTGTAATAAGGATCATTAAAAACATTGAGAACATGAAATAATGTTCACTTATTTCATTTTGAACTTGTAATATGGTTCATTAATAACATTATGAACATGTAATATGGTTCTTTCATTGCATATTTATTCACGAGTTATGCGTATTTACCCAATGCATTAGAGGGAGATATTGGTTCCCCCATCTCATAATGAAAACAAACCTTTTATGGGACATCATATAATAAACATTCATCACATCATCACATCATAAAAATTGTAAATAAAATGGGTTTCATAAACATTTTATCAATTATCCATAACATAACCCATAAAAATGGATTTCAAAAAAAATTCATTAATTCACAATATTATAACTGATAGAAAACGAGTTTTATAAAAATTTAATTAACCATCATTGGAAGGAATAATGATAGTATTATTTAATATTATCCATATTAAAGAATATGTAACTTCAAAGGATGTCATTTTAGGTGGAAAGTATTTTGGAATATAATTTAAAAAATTTTAGAAGGAAAACAAACTTTCAACAAAAAAACACTTTTGAAAACATAATTTTTTTTCCAAAATCCAATTATTTGAAAATAAAATTTAAAAAAATAAATAATTTTTAATTTTTTTTAGATCATGGTTTTGGGAAATTCTATACATGATTTAAACATTGAAACAAGGATTCTATTCGCATTTTTCAATAAAATCCGAACAAGCATTATTTTTATAATGGCAAGAGTATACCTTTCAAAAAAAATTTTACAAAATAAAATATGAGTTAAAATTTCATTATTATTTTTTTTGGTAATTATAAAATCATTTATGAAAAAAAAATTATAAAACAAGGATTTGGATTAAAAGTGGATTTTTGACTGAAGAGAGAAATAAAATACAATTTTCATAAATACATTTTATCATTTTTTGGTACCAAAAAGTGGAAAAATGGTAATATTACTTTTAAATGTCATGAATAACAATATGAGAAAAAAATATAGAGTTTTTTTTTGATATTTATCTTAATAATTCATCATTTATTTCATAATCACAATCAATCCTGATAAATAATGAGATGGGAACATAAAACTATTACCACTTTGGTAACATTGAATCATAATCCCCATAAAAGAATTACATTAATTAAAATATAAAATATCACGAAAAGAATTTTAGTAATGGTAAAAAAGTAAAATGGTTAATATATATATATCTCATAGAACAATATAGGAGCCTAATATAACATATTTCTCAAAGAAGGAAAATTAGGACAAAAATGCCTTACTGCTTTAGTAACTTTTGAATCGTAAACAAAATGCAAATGTGAGCCTTAAATAGATATTTAAATATGAATAAATTTCTATATAATAATCATAAAATAAATTTATGTAAAGTATATACACCACATAAAAAAAATAATTGGTGACCATGACATAAATCTCAGAGAAATAAAAGTGTATGAGAAACCCCTTTCCTTAAGTCATGACATCCTTCAAGAATATCCAAAATTCCAATGTAATATGTCACACCCAGACTTCTCTTGAGTTATGTTTTAAATTTCAATTTTCATCCCAAAGTTCTATCCTCTTTTTTAATTGTTTGGTTGATGTTCAGGTCGAACATGATGCGTGTTTTTTGATTTTGTGCTGATAAGTGAGTGTTGGATTGACATCGCTCGATGTGCGGGTAGGGCATGGCTGAAGCCGTGTGGCTCCGCCTATTTAACGCACAGTCTACCCGGTGTATAAATGATTAACTAACGTAATAAAAATGAAATATTACTGTCAAAATTATTATTGTAATTATTATTCTTATTATTATTACTATTATTATTAACACTATTTTAATTAATATTTTAATGTGGGTAACACTAAAATCATAACATTTTTAATATTCCTTATTATTTTTTCTCTAATATTTTAATTACTATTTTAGATTAGTTTAAATATTATTTTTATTTTAGGTTAGTTTAATTCTTTTTTTTATTTTTTTCTTCCATTTTTTTATTATCTTTTACCTTTTATTTTCTTCTTATATTTTTCCCTCTTATTCACTTTTTCCATTATTTCTTTTCACCCATTTTTTCTCCCTCACACACCCTCTTCCCTCCCATCGTGCTCCCTAGGTGACCCCCACCATTATCAAACCCTAGACCACCGCCGTTTTTCAACACTTGCTACAGTCCTACCCTTCCCATGTACCAGCCACCGCCTCTTGCCCAAAACCCACCTCGCTCCTCACCGGCCCACACCCTCTCCACCCCCTACTGCCCTCCCACTCATCTGGCTTCCCCACAACCTACCCATATAGCTGAATCCGCACCCCCTCTTTCCCTACTGTCTCCCCTGCAACCTCTTGCTCCCTCGGCCCAGCCGCCCCCGCTACCCCTTCTGTTTAGTCCAGCCACTCCTGCCACCTCCCTCTGCTCCTTCCCTATACACTGGTGACATTACACCACTCCTCATACTTTTCTAGACGATTCCATGACCCTCTCCACCCTCCTTTGGTCATTTTCACCAAACCACCTTCCCCCTCCGGAGAGCCACGCTGTACCGCACCCTCCTCCATCTACTAAGTCAAAATTCATCCCGGTGGTCCACCCCTCCATTTTCAAGCCACACGTGCACCTCTCCCTGGGCAGTGTTTTATTTCCGGAAACTCTCATTTGGTTTTTCCGGCACCACAAATGCCTGGACAACCCTTGTCAACCTCTGGACGACCTCTCGGACTCCTCGCTGTAGGTACAGAGTCCCACTTTGTTCATATTATTATTTTTTTTGGAAATGTTGCAGTTTTGATTTAATTCCAATTGATTATATCATGATGTTTTTTCTAATGCCTTGTTTTAAGGTGTATTTTAATTTTTTTGATGTACATTAGGTGTGGTGGCTTTTGCGCAACAATTTTAAGAATCTTGCGACACGTTGGTAGGTGTTTCCACACAAAATTTTTATCTGATGATCATTTTTATGTTTATCTAATTATTTTAGCACCTTGTTAATTAGTTTCTATGCTGCAAAATTAACTGTGATTATGTTTTTAATGTGAATTGAATTTTTTGGAAGTGTGTCTAAGTGAATTATCCCATTTTTTTAATCCCACCTTGAACTATTTATCAATGTTTCGTGTATTTTTCAATTAGTGTATTAGAAAGTGAATATGATGCTATTCATGTTTTTTCATGGTGTAAAATGAATTTTTCTCTAAAAAATATTTTGAGTGAACTCCTCACATTAAAACTCATGTGACATGTTTAGAAACTATTTAATAATTTCTCTTATTGGTTTGGTCAATTATGAATGTTTTTTGTTATGTTATTTATCTAGTTTAATTTAATTTGTAAGTGGTGTAGATTATGTTTTTAAAAGTTTTGGTGTGCGTGTGGTTTGAAAAGAGGATATCAGTGTGTGAATGACTTGTTCTTGTGTGTAAGAACCTTGTTTGTCTCATAAGTGTTAATGTGACATGTTATGTGAATATTTAATTTAGGTGAGCATAAAGAGGGAATCTTGGGGTATTAGGTGGGGGAACCAGGACTAGTGAGCCAGTGTTCCAGAGATGACTTGGACCGGTTTTACTGGACAGATTGACGACTAAAACACTAACTAAACAATTGATGACTGAGGTTAGTGGACTTCTAAGAAATTTTTCTAAGGCTCGTGGCCTTCTATGCCACATTTTATGAGGGTCGCGGTTTCTAATCCATGTTTCACTGAGACACGAAGTTCTAGGGTCCCACCTATTTCTAGTACCCATAGGGCCTCTCCCATTCTATGGTGTAATCAGTTACTTTGCACACACCAATGATACATGATATTTCACTTGAGTTACTACCCACACAAGTGTTTGCTTTAAATCTCTAATCATTATAGTCGACTTATGAAAACTATTTTCACTAACATTGTTAATAATTTATTAATTTATTTTATTTATCATTAAAAATGTAATTGTTTTTTAATATTAGTGCATGGAATCTTTTCTTGGTGACATAATGTTGGGAGATTTCTTACAACCTTATTACACCATTCTGTGTAAGTATATATGTTTACGTCTGATATAGGTAAGGGTCTTGCGTTTGGAAGTGGTGGTCCAGGTTTTTAGTAGGCCTGTTGACATTGCGTTGTGGTGGCAGCTTGAGAGTGGTGTCCTCTTGACGGGAAATAGTTTTTGGGTTGGTTTTTGGTCACCATACTTTGAGTGTTGTTTGGGTTTTTGTTTTTCATGTGACTCAAAATTTTTTTTTTGTTAAAGGTTTGTTTGCCTGCGACATTTACCTTGGATTAGTTTATTTTGTTGGGTTCTTTATATTTTTTGACTCGGGTAAATCGTTCCCAAGATTTATTTTAATACCCGGGAACTTGTGTCAGCCCATGGAGATTGGGAACGCCCTTTAGGCCTTGCCGCGGTCCGGGTCGGGTGTCAGTTCAGATGGGGACCCGACGTGGTTTGTGAAGAAATGGTATCAGAGCCAGGTTTGGTTTAATCTATTTGGTTATTTTATTTGGGATGAGTCTAGTTAGACAGGAGCTAGTATTGTTAGGGCTTAGAATTATAGTTGCGAGTAGGGTGCCTGGCCAGCACACCTTGTGAGAGACTCTGAGTCGCCATGGGATGTTGGGATGTTCGTTTGACTTCTTTTCTAGGTGGGATGTGCAGGCTGCAGACTGTGTGTGGACATCAGGTTGGGAAGCAGATTTTGGACACGATGTTACTATTTCATATTTGGTTTTCAAAGGATTACATATTTTGAAAAAAATTGACTTTTATTTGGATAAGATGTATTGATGATGTTCTTTTATGATTGTTTCTTTTTGCAGCAAGATGCCTCCCGGGAGAGATTATACGCTCCCATGGGAGGAAGCCGAAGAGAATTCTCCTTCACTGCTTGATTAGAGATTGGTAGAAGTCGTGGTCTGATCTTTTTAGGCTTTAGGACGTGGGAGACTCTTACCCACGCCCCTATTCCAGCTAGAAGAGATGAGTTTGGCTCCAAGAGGGATAAAGCTCAGGAATTTATAAAGAATAACCATCCTCACTCTGAGGTATCATAGAACCTCAAGAGGCAGAGGAATGTATTGAAAAGATTGAGAATATGTTTGTATTCCTTTATAGGCTAGAAGAAGTTAGGGTAATGTGTGCCTCATTCCTGCTAGAGGGTTCCAGTCACAAGGGGTGGGAATCAGTGATTCGGTCTGGAAAGCATGAGAAGATGAGTTGGAAGGATTTCAAGGCTATATTTAATGAGCAGTACAATCCCATGTTCTTGGCCTATGATAGATCCAGAGAGTTCATGGATCACTCACAAGGGGATCAGAAAGTGATGGAGTATGCAAACCACCTTGCTAAGCTAGTCCGGTACATGCCTGAGATTATTTCAAGTGAATATATTAAAGCTCAGAAGTTTGAGAAAGGCCTTCAATCAGAAATCCACTCTCAAGACTTCCTATTTATGCGGGAATCTTATGCCAAAGTGGTTGATCCTTCTTGCATGGTAAAGATTGACCAAAGAGGAAATTTTTGGTTTTCTGGATCAGTGTCAGGGTTTGGCAGTGGCAGTCGATCTGAGAAAAAGAGGAAGTGTGATGAGCAATGGAAGAAGAGTGGTGGCATCTCATGTAATCCTCCCAAGAAATCCTCATCAGGGGATTTCAGTGAAGGTTATGTGGTGTGCCATCAGTGTGAAAGGGTAGGGAACATCCTCCTACATGTCCACACCCTCCCAGACATTGCCATGGTTGTGGAGTCATGGGATCTCTACAACGCTTCTGTAGGACTGCACGCCATTACCAGAGTGGGAATAGATCTTTGGATTCCAGAGGGGTATCAGTTCAGTAAGATCTGACCAGGGCGACAAGATCATGGTTCAGTGGCCATTGTGGTAGGGCCAGATCATCTTTGGGGCAGAGCAAGATCAGGGCAGAGCCTCAAGCGATCATTCTTTCTCAGGAAGGGACCAGACATTTTCATGATGTGGATCAAACACCAGCATGATCTAATGTAGGTCCATCGACTATTCAAGGTACCATTCTGATTACATCTTCTATAGATTCAGTTTTTTTATATTTTTTCTTCAGTTTCATTTATATATTACCGTCTTGTGAACTTGTTGAGCCTTCCAACTGAGCTTTTATCTGTTGCAATAGAGTTAGTAACACTGCTGGGTAAGAAAAAGAAGCATGGTCTTATGTGTCCATCGTGTGTGCTCTCTGTGTCAGGCGTTGAGATGGAGTGGTATTTCATGTTCCTTGATATGGACCTGGTTGATGATATCCTTGGCGTGGACTGGATGGTGTGATTCTTAAGCAAATATTGACTGCTATCAGCACCAATTTAGCTTTATGGAACCAGATGGGAGTCCTTTGTTATTTCCTGGAGAATGAGATCCTCAGTTGGGTCGTGCGAGCCCTCTACTCCCTGATATGGGGAATCTTTCTTATCAGTTGTCACCACTCGCACTGGAGTAAGTTGGTGGTGTTTCTTAAGGATGATTACCTCATGTAGTGGATGAGTACTCAGAGGACACCCCAGATGATTTTTTGGGATTTCCTCTAGAGCGGGATGTGGAGTTCTCAATTGAGTTGGCACCATGATCTCAGCCTATATATCATCCCTTATATTGCATGGCCCCAACCAAATTGAGGGAGTTAAAAATACAGCTCAACGATTTAAATTCCAAAGGATTCATTCGCCCGAGCATCCCCCCTTGGGCCGCCCTAGTTTATTTTGTGAATAAGGCCAATGGTACCCTCTAGTTGTGAATAAATTATCAGAAATTGAATAATGTGACCATCATGAATAAATACCCATTACCCTGGATTGAAGATTTGTTAGACCAACTGAGGGGGAAAATTTGTTCTCCAAAATCGACTTGCATTCGAGATACCACCAGCTCAGGGTGAGAGAATCAGACATTCCATATATGGCTTTACGAAGCTGGTATGGTCACTTCTAGTATCTATTCATGACTTTCAGATTAATAAATCCTCTGAATGTTTTCATGGAACTCATAAATAGGGTGTTCCACAAATATCTCGACACATTTGTTGTTGTCTTTGTGGATGACATCCTGGTGTATTCTGGACCTGTGGAGGAACATGTGCATCACCTGCACATTGTTTTTGGAACATTGTGGGAACACCTCCAGTATTCCAAACTCTCTAAGTGCTCTCTTTGTATTAGATAAGTGATGTTTTTGGGGCATGTCATCTCAGAACAAGGGGTTTCAATGGATCCTGAGAAGATCAGTGTAGTTATGTCATGGAAAAAGTTGAGTAATGTGTTTGAGATCAGGAGTTTTCTCGGCCTGGTAGGTTATTACACGCATTTTTTGGGACTTTTCACGGCTTTCCTCCTCTGTGGCTACACTCACTTGGAAAGGGGTGAAGATTAAATGGATCCCACAGTGCCAGGAATCTTTTAAGAAGTTGAATCGGCTGTTGAAAATCACGCCTATGTTTATCTTACAAGAGTTTGTGAAGGGATATGTTTTTTATTGTGATGTGTCAGGTACAAGCATCAGGTGTATACTCATGCAGGATAATCCTGTGGTGGCTTATGGTTCTCGCCAGCTCTGACCGCACGAGAAGAATTATCTAACTCATGGCATGGAGTTGGAAGCAGTGATGCACGTCTTAAAGACTTGGCTTCTCTGCCTATTTGGGGAAAAATTTGGGGTTCTCCTGACCATAAGAGACTAGCCTACATTTTCTCTCAGAAGGATCTCAATCTAAGGCAGTGCCACTGGATCGAGTATCTATAGGAATTTGAATTTGAAATTGTCTATACCCCAGTGAAGGGTAATTTGGTGGCTGACACATTGAGTCGAAAGGTACCCGTACATGCATTAAGGAATTCCAATGATGAGTGGACTTTGATGGGGCTCTTTGCCCAGATGCACTTGGAGAGCAAGGAGAACGATGGAAGTACATTCTTGGTTAGCATTTAGTTGACTATCGCTCTTATGGATTTGATTCAGTGGGAGAAGCCTAGTGATGCGACGTACCAATGATCTATTTAGTTTTCTCATGGTGGGGAGACTCCATCGGATTGGTCTTTGTCTCTCGAGAAGATGTTGTGCTTCTAGGGACGTGTAGTGGGACCGTTGTCTCTGCGGTAGGTGGTGATGCAGGATAGCCACCCGTCTTAGTGGGTCGTCCATCCTGGTGCTACCACGATGTATTACTATTTTCGTCGCTTGTTCAGGTGGCGAGGTATGAGACGGGACATAGCCAACTATGTGTTAAGATGCTAAACTTGTCAGCAGGTGAAAGCAGAGCATCAGAGACCATCTGGCCTACTCAAGCCATTACCAATTTTTATCAGGAAGTGGGATGAGGTATCCATGGACTTCATTGCAGGATTTCTTCATACAACTAATGGTAGGAATACTATTTGGGTAGTAATTGACCATTTGGCAATGTCATCTTACTTTATTGAGATCATAGTTACAACGATGGTGGATGCGCTGGGCCGTTTGTATGTTTAGGAGGTGGTCAGACATCATAGTGTATTGTCAGCAGTTTTTTCTGATTGGGACCCCAGATTCACCTCTCAATTTTGGGGAGGCCTCCAGAAGTATTTTGGGTCACAAATTAAGATGAAGATGGAATACCATCCTCTGATGGATGGCCAGACGGAGTGGGCGAATCAAATTCTGGAGGACATCCTCCGTGCATGTGTGTTGGATTTCAAAGGATCATGGGATAGCCATTTGGGATTGGTCATGTTTTCTTATAATAACTGTTACCAATTCACGATTATAATGGAACCCTTTGAGGCACTAGATGGTCGACCTTGTCGGTCTATTTTGTGTTGGGATGAGGTAGGAGAAACCTCACTCATGGGACTGAGACTTGTTCAGGAAAAGTCTGATAAGGTCAAGTTAATTAGATAGTGGTTGATGATAGCTCAGATTTTCCAGAAACCCTATATAGATCATAGGCATCGGGATCTTGAGTTTTTAGTGGGAGACAGATTGTTCTTGAGGGTGGACCCTCGCTTGGGTCAACGCCACTTGGGACGTAGGGGAAGATGACACAGAGGTATGTTGGGGCTTTCGAGATTACTGAGCAGATTGGAAAGGTGGCATACATTTTGGCTTTTCCTTCTCAGTTGACGTCTATTCACGATGTATTTCATGTCTCCTAACTGAAAAAGTATAATCCTGATCCATCACATGTGTTTAATTGGGAGGAGTTGAAGATTGAGCTAGACTTATCAGTGTTAGAGGAGCCAGTGCGGATAATGGATTCTCAAGAGAAGGTGATTCATGGAAATTCCGTTACCTTGGATTATATTCTCTGTTAGCATAGGAATGATGAGCATGAGACTTGGGAGTGGAATTATTGGTTTGAGCAGGAGTACCCATTCTTATTCTTTGATCAGGTTTCAAATTGACTTTCTGAGGGTCGAAAGTTTTCATGGTGGGGAGACTTGTCACACCTGGGCTTCGCATGAGGTATGTATTAAATTTTAATTTTTATCCCAAATTTTTATTTTCTTTTATTTAATTGTTTGGTTGATGTGTGAGACAAAACAGATGCAATTGTTTCTCTTTTGCACTGATAAGTGGCGTTGGCTTGACATTGCTCGATGCGCGAGAAGGACACAGGTGAAGCCGTGTGGCTTCTCCAATTTAACACGCGGTCTACCTGATACACAAATGATTAACTAACATAATGAAAATAACATTTTATAGTTAAAATTATTATTGAAATTATTATTAGAATTATTATTAACACAATTTAATTAATATTTTAATTTGGGTAACATTAAAATCTTAACATTTTTAATTTTCCTTATTAATATTTTTCTTATATTTTCATTATTATTTTATATTAGTTTAAATATTAATTTCATTTTTGGTTAGTTTAATTTCTTTTCTTATCTCTTTATTCCTTTTTTATATTATTATCTTTTATCTTTTAGTTTCTTCATATATTATTTGCCTCCTATTTCCTTTTTCCATTATTGTTTTCTTTTTTTTTTCTCCCTCACTTAATCTCTTCCCTCCCATCGTGCTACCCAGGTGACCCCCACCCTTCTCAAACCCTAAGCATCGCCCCTTTCTCCCCTTGCCACGGTCATACCCTTCCCATGCACCAGCCACTGCCTCTCACCCCCATCCAACCTTGTTCCTCACCGGCTCACACCCTCGCCACCCCCTACTGCCCTCCCACTTAGCCGTCATCCCTACTACCCCCCACTATAGTCGAAGCTGCAACCCATATTTCCTTACTGTCTCCCCAAATACCTCCCGCTCACTCTGCCCGTCTACCACCGCTACCCCTCCTGTTCGGTCAGGCCACTCCCTCCACCTCCCTGTGCTCCTGCCCAGTACATCACTGACGTCACACCCCTCCTCATGCTTTTAGAGCCAATTTTATGACCCTCTCCACCCTCCTTTGGTCATTCGTGCCAAACCACCTTCCCCCTCCAGACAACCATGCCATGCTGCGCCCTCCTCCCTCTTCTCAGTCAGAATTCATCCGCGTGGTCCATCCCTCCCCTGTCTAGACACACGCGCACCACTCCCTTGGCTGCATTGTTTTCGGAAACACTCATTTGGTTTTTACGGTGCTGCGCAATCCTGGACTGCCCTTCTCAATTTCTGTTTTACCTCACCGACTCGTCACCATAGGTGCAGAGTCCCTCGTTGTTCATATATTAATTTTGTGGAAATTTTGCGGTTGCGATTTAATTACAATTTATTATATCTTGATGTTTTCCTACAATTGTTTTTTTAGGGTGTATTTGATTTTGTTTGAGGTGAATTAGGTGCAGTTGCTTTTGTGCACAAATTTTGTGAATCTTGCGAGATATTGTTAGGAGTTTCCGCACACAATTGTTATTTAATGATCATTTTCATGTTTTTCTAATTATTCCAGCACCTTGTTAATTAGTTTCTATAATGAAAAATTAATTGTGAATATATTTTTAATATCAAATTAATTTGTTGGAAGTGTGTCTAAGTGAATTAGTCAATTTTTATTTTGAAATCCCACCTTGAACTATTTATCAACGTTTTGTGAATTGTGAAATTAGTTTATTAGGAAGTGAAAATGATGCAGTTCATGTTTTTACATGGTGTAAAAATTCATTTTATCTGAAAAATGATTTGAGTGAACTTTTGACATTAAATGTCAAGTGACATGTTTAGAAACTGTTTAATAATTTATCTTAGTGGTTTTCTTAATTATCAATGTGTTTTGTTTTGTTATGTATCTAGATTAATTTAATGTGTAAGTGGTGCATATTATTTTTTTAAAGGTTTTAGTTTTCATGAGGTTTCAAAAGAGGATATCTATATGCGAATGACATGTCCTTGTGTTGTAAGAACCTTATTTGGCTCTTAAGTGTTAATGTGACTTGTTATGTGAACTTTGAATTTTGGTGAGCACAAAGAGGGAAGCCTAGGGTATTAGGTGGGGGAACCATGACAAGTGATCTAGTGTTCCAGAGATGAATTGGCCCAGTTTCACTAGCAAGATTGACAATTACAACACTAACAAAACAAATGATGACTTAGGGTCGTGGCCTTCTATGCCACATTTTCTGAGGGTCGTGGCCTTCTAAGCCAGGTTTTCTGATGGTCGTGGTTTCTAATCCATGTTTCACCGAGACATGACGTTCTAGGGTCACACCTGTTTCTATTACCCATAGGTCTTCTCCCATCCTTTCATGATATCAGTTACTTTGTGCACACCAATGATACCTGATATGTCACTTAAGTTACTACCCAAACAAGTTTTTTCTTTAAACTACTTTTCTTTAAAGTCGTTTTATGAATACCATTTTAACTAACGTTGTTATGAATTTCTTACTTTCTTTTATTTATCATTGCAAATGTAATTGTCTTTAAATATTTGTGTGTGGAATCTTTTCTTGGTGACATCCTGCTGGGCGTTTTCTCACACCCTACTTGCACCCTTGGGTGTAAGTAGAATTGTTTACGTCTGATACAAGTAAGGGTCCAGAGTTTGTAAGTGGTGGTTCGGGTTGTTAGCAGGCCTCTTGATGTGGCGTTGTGGGGGAATTTGGAGGGTGGTGTCCTCTCGACAGGAGATAGTTTTTTGTTGGTTTTTGGTCACCATACATTGAGTGTTGTTTGGGTTTTGGTTTTTCATGTGACTCAAAAATATGGTTTTGGTCAATGGTTTGTTTTGGTGCAACATTTACCTTGGTTTGGTTTATTTTTTTGGTTTATTTATATTTTTTACTTAGGTAAATCTTTCCCAACGTTTATTTTAATACCCAGGCACGTGTGCCAGCCAGTGGGGATCAGGAACGCCCTTTAAGCCTTGCTGCGGGCCAGGTCAGGCGTCGATTCAGATGTGGACTAGACTTGGTTTGTCACATAATAAATATAAATTTGTTTCAAATATATTATATATCCATAATTATATATATCATAACTTATATTATTTACTTATTTACTTTTATTATCATATTATTAAGAATTCATTTGTAAAATCACATTTAGAGTAATAAATTATTTTTTTCATGTATGTTTTAATTTATATTATCAATACACTTACTTGGATCGTGGATAAATAATATACATACCATTAATCATTATTGAAATATCATATATATTAATTATATATGTAATTATAATAATTCATAAAATTTATAGTTACAAAATGAAATAACCCGTTCAAGGAGACGATAGGCCATACACAAGAAACAACATTGTTTCTATTAGCTCACCTGATTGAAAAAAGAATACTAAATAGTTTATTATCATTTTATAAAATAATTTATATATAATATATTTCAAATATTTTCATTATAAACATCTTTATTACATTCCATTTAAAGAAAGAATGATTGACATCACTTCACGGGATGGTTGTTCTCCGTACATACGAATGACATTATTGTATACCTACAAAATGAGAAGTAAAGAAGAAACGTGTAATATTATGATTCAATAATAATAATAATATCATTAATATCAAATATAATTAAAAAAACATCATTATGTCTATAATTTGTATGTGGAAATGAAAAAATGAATGACATCAGTTCATGAGGACGTTGTCTTCTTTACACGCGAGCGATGATTTCCTAAACCATTATATGTATATGGTGATGTTTATAGGTAATTAAATTTAAATAAAAAAATCTCATTATATTAAATATGATGATATTATTATATTATCCTGGTATAATTTTAATTTAATTAGGTTGAAGAAGAAATAAAATAAAAACTCTCATTGAATAATGTTTCCTATACTTCGGGTATCCTTTTTAATATTGAACCAAGTGCCATCATAGGTTATATTTTATCAAAAATAATGATTCTAATATGAGTGGATGGATTTTTTTATTTTTTGGGTATTTATTGGAGGATAAAAAGGTGTTTAATGTTGTAATAAATGGATTATAAGTTGTGACCTTTCATAAGTGAGGTGAGAGGAAATCATGTAATTTTATTTAATAAAACGGTGTACTCATGTTTTTCCCATGCCATAAAGGTAAAAATGACTCAAATTAGAACCTTAGTTATTATAAGGTTTAAATAATAGAATTAAATATATTTTATATATCTATATAGGTCATTTTATCACTTATATTTTTATTTTAGCCCTAGGTAATCCCATTTTTACCAAAACTATGATAATTAATTTTTACTAGTTTAAATATCGATTTTGATCAAAAATTATTTTAAACTTATTAATTTATATAAAATATTTTTATTTAAAATATTTAATCCATTTTTATAAATTTTATTAAATTATGTTGAATATTTTAATTTAAAAATAATCCTTGGGACTTAATGAAAAAACGAGTTTTCAAAGGGAAACTATTCTAAAGTTTATAATATTTTTATATCAAAATTAAATATGAAAATGATTAAAATTACAATAATTAGATTAATATATATATATATATATATATTTAGTTGGGATTATTTTACTTTAAAAACCATAAAAAATATAATTTATGATTAGAAATGATTGAAATGAAATTGCAGTTTTGAAATAAAATTCTGTATTGTTCACTATTAATCAAAAAATGAAACATTTCAGAAAAATCCCAAAAATTAAAACATATATATTTTTGAAAATAAGACATGAAAAATTAATGTCAATTTAGAAAATTAATGTTATACAATTGGTAAAAATAAATGTTAATATAAGTGCACTAAAGGCGACAACACAAGTTTTTAAAAAATGAAATTCTAAGTATCAAATTTGATTTATTCTTATTTCATGTCTATAAAACACATAAGATGATTGTCAAACATTAGGTTTTTTTATATAAAATTTAATTGGAATAATAAAAATAAAAAAATAAATTAATTTTTATATTTATTTAAGTAAAACAAACTTGTTTTTATAAAATGAGTATTTCATAAAAATATTTATTTGGATTTTTAAATGGGTTTCATTTTACATTATAATACTATGGAAATAAAGTAATTATATATAAGTGTGTAAACAATTTTTTGTATAATTTATTAAATCCTATTCATACTCTCTATTCCTAAATTAAGGTTATAACTAATATATTAAATAGTAATATTTTGATAGTATATAATATTTTTTAAACCTCGATGTTGAATTTAAAGTAAGATAAATTCATAATTGTGTTAACACAATAAAAAACACAACATTGCGTATAAAACAAGCTAAAATCAGTGTTTCATGTATAATAAAATATTAAAAAAGTTAAATGTATTTGTATATATATATATATTAAAAAATATTTCAATAAATCATAGGGTTTTACATTCTGCCCTATTAAAATTAATTTCACTCTTGAAATCCATCACTTCGATTCCAAAAACTGTGGGTAATGTTTCCTCATTACATTCTTAGGTTCCCATGTACATTCCTCAAGTTGACTGTTTCAAAAATAAACCATTTACCTAGTGATTAGTCTTGTTTTATAGTTGTTTTTCGATTCGTTTTTGAATCTCAAATGGTTGTATCTCATAATAATGACCAAGCTCTAGTAATGAAATCTATGAGTTCAATACATGTGATGGATCAGGTATGTACTTCATTAAGAGAGATCCATAAAAAATATTTTTAACTAAATATAGTAGTGGAAGAATCAGGAAAAAATATAGTGTTCCATATGATCAATCATTTCAAAGGGACTGATATACCTATAACTTAGTTTTCCCACCTTTATTCCATGGAGAAATTCATAGAATCACCTTCTCAGCATATTGAAAATCAAGATCTTGTTGAATATTATTAGCATATAATTTCTATCATATTTTTTCCTATATGTTTCTAAATTCATCTCACCATATCTTCCATTTCCATAGCTAGCTCATATGGAAATATCAGTCTCTCTATAACATCATTCCATCACGTTGGAGTTATACACATATTTTTGGAATGGAATTCATAATAATCCATCTGTATGATCAAGTGAAATCGATTATTTTAAGAAAACTAAATATAGAAAATTATTATAGCATATCCTCTAGGGTCTTAACTGGTCTATTTGACTAATTGACTAACTGAGGATGGTATTCCGTGCTATAAGCCAACTTCATTTGAGGATCATATTGAAGTCTTCAATAATACATAGAGGAAAATTCCTATCCAGATTACATTCAAATTAACGTGTTTCTATATTCAACCTTACCATTTCCTTAATATAAATTTTCCATGAATATCCAGATATAAATATTCTTTGATAGTAATAATGTGTGTTGACTTTTTATGGTTATAAACAACTTCCAATAGTTACCTAAACAACAAAGCTATGATAAACCCAAATGGATATATACAACTTTAGTCACATGTCCAAAAATATTAAAGTCAATAATGATCAAATAAATTGGTCACTAAAACATATAAAAAACCAAATTTTTGTGTTTCCATTAATGTCTCATAAAATATCCTTAATCTTGATAAACACATATCACAAAAAACTCAATAGGGATGTTAAAAACTTTTAGAATATGATTAAACATAAAATAATAAACCCATGTGGTTATCCATAACTCATAAGTAATTCACACATGGATACATATAAACTCCTAAAAGATAATTCACCACTTATTCCTTATTTATGATATTATATTATAAAAATGCATTTTCAATAGAGTCATGGGTTCATCATTGTAATGACAAAATATAAAATGTGATTTAATTATTCTAGAATCCTTTTATAGGGGTATAAAAACATAAAATTTTAGTAATGGAATAACAATAATTTTTTTTAGGGCACATTCATACAACATGAAACATGAAATTCACATCTAACTAGGAGAGGATAATTGTAAACTAATTATCATGATTCAGATCATCCATTGTGATTTCACAATCTTCCAATTTTTCTTTTGTCTTCATAGGATGTTGTGGATTATCATCAACATTATCCATTGGATTGGGGAATTGATTAACATAATTATAAATATATTTTAACTTGAAACATCGGAGCATGGGTGGTTCATCTGTTGGATATCTCTCAATACATACTTCATTGACATGCCTATTCACATTACTTATATATTCTTTTCTAGATAGATAGGGATCCCACACAAGAAACACCTTCTTGTTCCATTCTGGAACTCACCTAATTGCTCCTACCCTTCTTTTTTGTAGAACGGAGTTTGAAACTCTTTTGAACATCCATGAGATGTATCATTGTATTTTCCATGGAAACCCATATTACCTTTATTAAAACAAGAATCAAGAGGGTTTCTATCTTCCATTTCTACTTTTAGAGGAAATTAAAAAACATTTATCAAATCCAATGTGCCTTATAGATAATAATCTTCAGAAAATTGGTTGTGACACACTGAATAATCAATAAACATAACCTTCCGGTTGAATTATAATACCAAAAGTGCTCCATAAAAATCTCATGAAATTTTATTTAGTGGTATAAAAAAATTATTTAACCTTGTTTTTATGATCAAGAAATTCCGTCTATATTTTTTCATGGATAATATGTGGAAAGTACTTATTGAAAAATAAGAACTTAAATCATCCAACATTATGTATTAAATTTATTATCATTTATTCATATTTTTAATAATAGTGCACTATTGATATAACTCACCTTACAAATGCTAGACACCCGAAATGAATTTTCATGATCTGAATATTAGAGAATGAAAAAATATCCTCTTAATAGTACTGATCTATTTCTCATCATCCAGTGGATCAACTAATAAACTATAAATAGAGGATTTTTCCTCATAATGTAATAAACAAACATTTATACATTTTTTTACATTTGTATGATCACATGATTCATATCTTTATAATGTTTTATGAGCATAAAAATGAGGTTTTTTATTTCCTCTCCAATAAACTTCAGTTTCTTGGGGGGGGGATCATTGCATTGTCTACTACATTGAGTGTTTACACAATTCAACTAAGTTTCATAGGTTGACTAAAAAAAATCATATTTTCATAAATAAAAATCATATAGGTGAACTAAAAAATGGTGACAAAAATAACTTATAGGGTCTCTAAATTGTGAAAAATTCCTATTAATTTATCATAGCTTTGTTTTATCCTAGTCGATTCATAGTCAACATCTATATAAATTCATCATGATGGTTCTTAAAGAGTTTGTGAATTTTGAATGCATATACCCTTGGAGTGTTAAACCCGGTATGTACCAAGGCCCATTGTTTCACATTAGGTGATGATCAAGTCCAAATCAATGCACCCTTTTCAGAGTTGTTACCCCAAAGTACCTCTGTGCTAGAGTCACATCATCGTCTTGTATCTAGGAAGAAATATAATATCATGGAAACCAGTTTCTCTATACACCAATACTGTATATGAAATTTTATAATAAATTGACTTGTCCTTAGATACCTCCATAGACATATCACTTGAAATATACCTACAAATTACACTAAGGTTTTATCAACATAGTTTCTAAATTTATAATAAACCATTCCACCAATATGAATAGTAGATAACCAATCTTTACATGATAGGATATTACACATTTTTAGATGAATATTCATTACATTACAGAAACACACAAATTATTTCCATAATAGTTTGTTGTCTTTAGAGGCTAAGTAAATAATCTTATCATTTCATAAATAATATTAAAAATCTCCCATAAAGATTTTCCCCTTCGTTAATATTTATAAACATACCCAACTTAAAATCAGCCTTCATAACCTTGGGAAAGGAGACATAAGAAAGTTTGATCTAACATTCTCAATAAGGGTAAATAAAAGAAATAATTAATCATAATGTAATCACATGGTTATGAGAACATGATCATAATGTTGGAAAACCATAACCAACATGTTAAATATCATAATATTGAGTCACGAAATAAATATTCAGAGTATATAAGAAATAGTTAATAGTGAAATGATACTACATCATCCATAAGAACTTAACATTGGACTAACACATATATTTTCGGTATACACATCATCATATATCACTGCAAACATGTATAAATAGAAATAATATCACTCATTATGTTAGTGATGTGAAATTATACCCTTTCCTAAACTAATGTACATTAATCCTGGTCTATAAATTAACATATGGAAATGAAATTCCAATCCATAATTTGAATTATGGAAAATAATTCTATGTCTACACAGAACCCATAGAACATGTTATCAGGTTTACACATAACATGGAAAACATGTAATCAAGATCACACCTAAAATTGTTCTTGACTAATCACATCCACACATAAGACTGTGAAAATTTATTCATGTTCATGAATAATATTGTGAACAAGTAAACAATTTTACACATAACTTATTAAATGTATAATCAGGTTCATGTATAACATTATGTATATGTAATTAGGTTTAGGCACAATATATTTACTCATGAGTTATCTATAATTCCCCAATGCATTAGAGGGTGATATAGGTCCCACCCATCACATTTTCAAACCCATAAACATTTTTTCCATAATTTAGTAAAACCTTCAACACATCATCACATAATAAATGATGTAAATAAAACCATTTTGATAATGATTTTATCAATGTACTATAGTATAATCCATGAAAAATAAATAGTTTTCATAAAAATTTCATTAATTAACCATAACATAACCCATTAAATATAAATTAATTTCACAAAAAAATCATTAAACATAGAGAGAAATAATAAGTATGGAATCATTTATTTTCATCCATAGTAATGAATAAGTAGAAACAAAGGATGTCATATTAGATGGAAAATAATTTTGAATTATTATTTAAAACATTTTTTTGATGAAAATACCCTTTCTAATTTGAAAAAAAATGCTGAACAAAAAAATATTTCATAATAATTTCATTTTAAATTAAACAGGAAAACATATGATGTAATATTTAATATATCATGAGTTAATGATGGCATAAAATTCCATCCATGTCGTAGATGGTATAACAAACAATAATTTAACATTTTGGTAAAAATTTAATTAGCATTTTTTGAATAAAAATATGAAGAATACATTAAAGTTTTTTAATAAAAAATATAAAATTGGGAAAAATTTATTTAATAATTTATTTTTTAATTTTTGAAAAAATTTAAAAATATTTTTAAAAATTGATTTTCCATATAAAATAAGTTTTCGATCAAGGAAAAAAATAAATGTCGAGTTTCTTTAAAAAATTAAAAAATATTATTAGTATCAAATAGTGAAATAAATGTAATATTACTTATAAATGTCATTCCTAATTAAATCATAATAAAATTAATTTTTTTCTGGAGATATGTTTCATAATACTTCATCATTGGAAGCATAATCATAATGAGTCTGGATAAATGATGACATTGAAACATAAAACTATTACTAATTTAGTAACACTTAATCATAATCCCCAAAAAAGAATACAATAATATTAAAATAATAATATATTGAAAATATGGATATTAATGATTTAAAATGTAAATTTGGAAATATGTGAACCTCATAAGAGAAGATAGGTGCAGAATGTAACATATGAATCAAAGAAAAAAAATTCAGAAAATGATATCTTATAAATTTGGTGGCATTTGAACTGTAAACCCCATGCAAAAAGATAATGAATTGAACTCTTTAATCAAAATAATTTTAAATATAATAATTATAAAATAAACTGATGGTATCTATATACACCATATTGAAAAAATAATTTATTAATATGGCATAAATCTCATAGAAATAAAATTGAGATGAGAAAACCCTTACCGCATGTCTCGAATTCATTCGGACATGTTAAAAAATAATATATAATAAATATAAGTTTTTTATAAATCTATTATAAAACCATAATTATATTTATAATATAATATTATATTTAATAATGTCTGTTTATTATGATTTATTAACTATTCCTTGGTAAAACCTTGTTTTGGGTAATAACCGTTTAGTTTTTCTTGTATATTTTAATTTATTATTTTGTCCCTCATACATGGATTATTGTTAAATAATTTAAAGAAAGATAAAACAAATATTAATATATTATATATTAAATATATATTTATTTATAATAATTCTGAAAATTTATAGATTGAAAATGAAATACCTAATTCATAGAGACGGTACGTCAGACGTACACATGAATGTTGTTTCCATTTTCTTGACAGATTGAAAGAAAAAAAGGTAAATAATATATTCTATATAAATAATAAATCCTTAGTCATATATTGGATATTTTCATTAAAACCCTCCTTATTATCATTCATGTAAATCATGTATGAATCACATCGCTTTTTGAAGAGGTAGTCTGCCGTACACATGAACTACATTGTCGTATTCCCAATAAATGGGATGTAAAAATAATAATAAAAAATTATTATTATATAAGAATAATAATATCTTAAATATTATATATAAAAAATAAATACTTAATTATGTATATTTTTTTTGATGTGGTAATGTAAAAAATAATGATATCAATTCACGAGGTGGCAGTCCACCATACACACAAACGATTATTTCTTAACGCATTTAATGGAAGTGGATATAATTGTTGGTAATTAAAATTTAATAGATAGATATAATTATTTTCAATATTCTGATTCTGTTATATCATTATGGTATAATATCAATTGTTTTAGGTAGAAGAAGAAATAATATAAAAATGATGGTTGATGAATGTTACCTATTCTTAAAAATTCTTTCTTAAGTTATCCCCAAAATCATTCCAAGGATGGATTTGTGAAATAAATAAGGATTATAGGACAATAAGATTGAATTATTTAAGGTATTTTATAATGTATTTTATAAACTAAATGGGGTTTAATATGTTATAATGATATGATAACAGATGACATTTTATAAGTGCAGTGAGTGACACACTTGTAATTTTTTTGATCGAAAAATATGTAATTGTGTTTTTAAAATTATATAGTAGTTAAAAAAGTGTAACAATAGAAATAGAGACGTTATAATGTCTTAATGTTCGTTATAAATATATTTTATACAAGTTTATAGGACATTTTAACCCTTATCATTTAAATTTAACCCCTAGTAAACCAATTTTTACCTTAACCGTAATAATTTTATTTTGTTTTCACTATTTATTTATGTAAAATAATTAAGTTGTAATTATTAGATAATATAAATTATGATTATTCAATGTATTCAATAGATTTTTCTAAATTCCAATCTTATAATTGGATTTTTTTTATTTTAAAGATAATCCCTCAGACAAGACGAGAATGCGGGTTTCCAAAGAAACAATCTTCAAATTTTAAACTATTTTTATTACAATATTCACTGTGAAAATGATTCCTTTGACATTAATTGGATTAAAATATGGTTAATTGATCAAATATTAAATTAAAACACACTTAAATTATATTTTTAAATCATAAATAAATTAAACAGAAATGAATTTTTTTAATAAAAAATTAGTATGTTTCACTACTCATCAAAAAGTGAAACATTAGAAAAATAATCCAAACAATTCACCAAGAAAAATCATTACATTATTTTTTTAAAAGTAAAATTTATTGTTTCAAATAATTTTTCTAGAATTGGTAAAAAATGATTTTAACATAGGTCCTCCAAATTCAATAAAACTACTTTTTTCAAAATTGCAGATTTTAGTATAAAATATCATTTAATATTATATGGTGTATTGAAAGCACATTAGTGGAATTTTATACATTTTGTTTTATATATTACATATAAATAATATAAAAATAATTCAAACAAGTGATTTTTTTAATTGATTTATGTAAAAAAAACTTTTTCACATAAATATATTTTTTTTAAATGATTTCCCTTTTTTCAAATTGTTTTTTATCTATATTTGTAAATAATTGTTCAAAAATTCATTATTATACACATATAAAACATATTTTTAGAATTTTAATAATTATATTCATAATCCCCATTCCAATGGAAAGGTTAAAACTAGCGTATTAAATAGTAATATTTAATTATTATGCCACATTTTATTTATACTCGATATTGCATGTAATGAAAGATGAACTCGTAATTGTTTGTAACATAAGGAAAAATTTATTTTTTTATAAAAAAAATATAAAATCAGTGTTTCATCTATTTTAAAATATTAAAATGGTTAAATATATCTAAAAAAATATATTTCAAAAAATATCAGGGTTTTACAAAATGATATGAAGAATCATTTAAAAACAATTTTAAAATGATAAAAATCGGTAAAAAATTATTTTATATATTCTTTAGAAAATTTTAATAATTTTTTTAATATTTATTATAAAATTTAGATGTGGAAGAAAATGTTTTTTCTAGTTGAAGATATAAATAAGGTCGGTTTACATGTAAAGACATTATTTTTGTACCTTAACTACTTAAATAGTGGAAAATTAAAGGAAAATAAATTATCCTAACATAAATATAGGAGAAGAAGATTTTGATGTTTATCAAGATATAGAAGGAAATATTTTATCATTTTAAGAATAATCATATTTAATCACAATAAAATATGAGAGTGTATCATAAAACCATTACCACTTTGGTAATGTTGATTCGTATGCCCCATGAAAGAATAAAATATACTAAATATAATAATACCATGTGAATAAATTAATTAATAATATTATATTTAAAAAGGAATATATATATCTTATAAAATAATATATGTGTATAACAAAATGTATGTCCCAAAGAAGACAAATCGAGAAAAAAAACCCACACCACTTTGGCATGTTTTTTACCATGAAACCTATAAAAGAGAGATACACAAATGGATAATTAAATCACCATAATTTTCATAATATTAAATATAAAATAAATTCATGGGAATTATTTAAACCACATTTATGAAACATGTGGTGAATATTACATGTATCTCACAAATATAAAAGATCGACGGAAACACGATTACTATAGGCATCAAGGTTCATAGTACATGTTTCAAACTCTAATATCTTAAATATAATTTTATTAAACCTATATTTAAGATCCATTATTATACATATAATATCATATATGATTTACTAATTACCTTTTATTATTTATTTATTAACAATTCCTTGTAAAAATTACATTTTGGGATATAATCAGTTTGTTTTTCATTTATATTATGGTTTGGTATTTTCTGTCCTCTTACATTTATCACGGTTAAATCGGATTTAAAATATTTAAGATGATAAAAATATCATATATATATTCATTATATATATATATTAATTTCAATCCATAAATCTTAGAGATAAAAAATAAAATACACCATTCTCGGAGACGATATACCGTCCATAGGCATGAACGTTGTTTCCATTTTCTCAAAAGATGAAATGAAATAAAGGTAAATAATATAATAAAATTATAGAATAATTTTTAGGAAACATATATGCCATATATTCATTAAATTCACCCTAATTAACTTTTATGAAAATCATTAGCGGATAACAAATATTATAACTTCACGATGCGGTAGTTCACCATTCACTCGAATGACATTATTGTATTCCCCATAGAATGGAATGTCAGATAGAATATGTGTTATCATAATTTAAAAATTATAATTATGTTAAAAATATCATAAATATTAATTTAATCTATTAATATTACCATTAAATTAAAATATAAATGGAAAACACATCACATTTGTTCATGAGGAAGTAGTCCAACACACACACGAGAAATGTTACAGTTTTCCAATAGGTTTGGAGGTAAGAAGTTAGATGTGATATTATAATTTCTAAGATATAATAGTATCATGAAAAAAATATATTATAATAAAATCCATAATTATATCTATATGTGATAGGTGGTGATGGGAAAAAATAAAATTGGTTCGTGAGGTGGTAGTTTTCCATACACGTGAATTATGATTTTGTGTCCCATTTGATGAAAGATGTGAAATATTTTGATTATACAATTAAGATAATAACATACCTTTATATATAATATTTTTGGGTTATTATATATCAATCATTTATTTTTTTATTTAGATGGAGGAATAAAAAAAATGCTTGGTTAGAGATGTTACCTCTTCTTCAAACAACTTCTTTTGGATTGCACGAAAAGCCTTATAAGGTCGGATTTGTTTAAAAAATAATGATTAAATAATGATATAAATGAATTAATAAATTTATTTCTAAATATATAGTATTAAAAAAGTGGGATTTTATTTTCTAAGATGACCGTAGAGGGGTGACATTTTATTAGCGAGGTGAGGGAACACTTGTAGTTTTTTAAAATTAAAATGTGTTTCCACATTTTTTGAATTCCAAATCGAAAAAATTGGAAATTATTGAACCTTATAGGTTATATGTACTAAATATTTTCATTAAATTTGTATTGGATAAGTTTCTTCATTATTTTTCGCTTATATTTTTAGTTTAACCCCCGATAAACCTATTTTTATTTTTAACCGTGATAATTAAATTGTTCAGATTTTATTATTCAAAATGGTCAACAAATAAGTTTAACTTATTATAAATTAAAATAATTCCTTATATTTTGTCAATATTTCATAATTCCATTCACATATGTGGAAAAATATTATTTAAAATTCAACCCATTGGTGTGATGAGAATATAGTTTTCCAAAAAGAAAGTCATAAAAGTTAAAAATATTATTATATCACAATTTAACATGATATTTAATAAAATTAATTATATTGGAATAATATATATATATATAATTGGACTAATTTTAGTTTCAAAAAAATATTAAAAAAGTTTTTATGTTTTTAAATTCTTAAAAAATAATTTGTAGTTCTTAATAAAAACCATTGTTATTCATTATTCATTGAAAAGTTCATCTAATTAGAAAATTATCAACAATTAACCATGTTATAATATTTTAATTACAATTTAAAATATGATTTTATTTTTTTAATAAATTATATAAAAATGGGAGAAAATAATTTTAAAACAAGTATAAAAAATGAAATCGAACTTCATTTTATAAGAATACATATTTCAAACATAAATGTAGATTTCTTTCCATATTTTGTATAAAATGAAAATTAGATGACTGTTAAAAAAATCTTATTTTATATAAATAAATATATTTCACTAATATCATCCAAAAAATGATAATGTTTTAACTTATTGACATAAAACACAATTGTGCTCATAAAAATAGTTTTTGAGACAATGATGAAATTTATTTTCAAATGGTTTTTATTTTCATTATAATTAATTAGTGACCAAAAAAATAAATAAATAAATATATATATATATATTTAATTATATATTTTAATAATATATTTAGTACTACTAATACATTCAATTCTATAAAATACACAAAAACTATGATTTTATATAAAGTATTTCAAAAGAATCTCATGTTTCATTTAAACTCGATATTAAGTGTGGCACAAAATAAAAAATGTGTTTTGTTTAAGGAAATATATTGAGATAATTTTATTTTATTTTTTAAAAATATATTTCAAATAATATTAGGGTTTCACAAAATAATAGTTTTAAAATGACGAAATTTTAAATTGTAACCCTTGGAGAATGAGTTGTTTGGCTTTTAAATGTTTTCATGTTGAATTCATTTTCCCTTGGAATATTATTATCATTTGGAATTTCATGAGGTAAATGATATGATAAGTATCTATGAGTTTCATTTGTTTATTTAAAGATGAATGTTGCATTCTAAATTGATTTTGATGTCATTTGGGATATAAAATGAAATTATAAATTGAATTTTCAACTTCTAAATGGTTTTTCATTAGCATTCATGTAGTGATTTAAAATTTTTGTGTATTAGAAAATTATGGAAAGGGAATTTTAAAAAGGTTATGAGGTTTTAAAATGAATTAACACCATTTGGATCATGGTGTCAAATTTAAAATGGGTGTATTATTACTATTGAGAGATTTAAATAAATTTGTTTTTCTTCTTGAAATTATTGTTCCAATATTTTTTTTAATTTTTTAGAAATATATATTATAAAAAAATTCACTTAATATATATCAAATAAATTTATAGAGTGGGAATTCAACTATTTAGAAGTGACTTAGCTTTCCATGTATCATTATAATGGCCCATTCACATTTTTTGGTAATTTCATAAATAGTAGTGGTGAGTAAAAAACCTTCATGAGTTATAAGAAGGTTCCACCGATGATTTGGTAACAATTTTTGGATATTTTTAGGGGATTAGTGGTTATGCCTTGTTTTACCCCATGTTTTTCTCAATTTTTGGAACTATTTTTATTCTCCCTTTGGGTATGACTATTATTTAGGTGCAAGTTTCTTACTCTTGTGTGAGTATTTTTTTAATTCAAATTCAAATTTGTTTTTCAGAATTATTTGTAATATGTTTTTGAAAATCCTAGTTTTATTCTTTGAAAATAGTTTTGGGGCGAATTATTTTGAATGAGGACAAATGAGTTTTTATTTTTTATGTTTATTTCTAAAAAATCGCCTTTCAGTGGTCATTAGAGGTTTGAGAAATGGATGTTATTTTCACTTATTTATTTATAATAAGATTATAAAAAGGGTTTAATACCCATAAAATATGATGTCAATGTGGTTTATCTCATTTAAATAAAATGGAAGTACTTTTTGTGATATTTGGTAATGTGTTTTGTCTTTTTAATACATACAATTTAAGTGTTTACAATATATCTTGTTTGATTCCATTAGGGTTTTGAGCATGTGTGAATGCATCGATGTTTTTATTTCCTTCCTTTAGATATTCAGGTGTTATCTTGTTCCATAACCATTTTATGGTCGATTTCTTATGGATATATGCGAGAGTGACCTTTGGTTCGGTGCTTATGTAACTAGGATTGATGTTTCCTTAGGGATTCTCAACACTCAGTAATGTTTTCATTGTGTCAATGGTTATGAGTCTATATTTGAGTAGAGGTCCTAGTGTATCCATAGAGTATGATACCATGGTTAAGAGAACATGTCATTTCTTAAGTTGTCATACTTGTAAGTTATCCCTTGTTTTTGTGTGTTTCAATCCCATTAATAGCTTAACCACATAAGAGTTATGTTTTATGAGTATTGTTATCCTCTTAAAAAGTGATAATTGGTTCCTAAGTCTTACTTATAAATTATTGGAAATGATTCATAACCGAAGTGGTCTGGTTATGTATGTTCTCTTTTGTTATAAAATTTAGGAGATTTCTATATGGTGGGAAGACCCATTCTCAATGTCCATTCCATTCTAGGACCATGTATTTAGATCCCTGGTTGAGTTATTCTTCGATAAATCTAGTGGTTGTGTGTATTAATGGATTTCATTTGATGAATCATTAGTGTTTTGAATATTACTCCTAGGGACCCCTTTAATGGTTTATCATCTATATCACTTCATTATTTTATGTATTGGTTGTGACTAGTAATTTTATCTTCTATCTTGAAAAGGGAATTTTTGGGGGAAAATTGGCATGGTGGGGAGGTATTTCACCACCTCCATGTCAATGTTATTCCATAGTTAGTTTATTATTTACCATTTATTCTGTTCTTTGAGTTCTTAGGTGTTGTGGGTCAATTTATTTTAGAAGACATACCTTGGTTCACAGTTGGTACATAGTCTGTCTAACTATGAAGGTTTTCTTTCAAGGGTGTGGTGGGGACTGTGGTCTATCACATAGTCTTTCTAACCATGTGAGGTTTTAGTAGAAACCATGTGGCCTTGTTTTTTGGGATGAATTAGTTCCCACATGGTTTATTCACAATTTACCAAAATGTGAGGCCAAATCATGTGGGATATGTAGGTCATTAAAAATTTGATCCATAAACCTAATGCAAATGAAAATTTTAACACCCCTAGGCCACATTTCTTCTTCCCAACAAGTGTATCCCCCTCATTTGTCTGGGATCTCATCCTCATAGGTTCTTAGTCGATTCCCCATAATCACTTTTTTTGTTTGGCTTGAGGTAATCTCTTTGATCCTTGATTTATCTTCTTCTTCCCATATTCTACCTTTTTTCATCCTTTCTGTTAGAAAGGTGAAATCCTAGAATTCTTATTTTTGGAAAAACATAGGGTTGTTAATGGTGGAATTTTTTCTTTCATTGTGTCATTGGTGTGTAAGGATCCCTCATTCTTGATTTAGGAGGTTATCATCAAAGGTGACAAATTTTTATTATCTTGTGAGGTATATTTTTCTATATAAAGGATTTTCCAGGTATAAACTTTTATACTCAGTTAACTTTGGTTTTTTTATCAAATTGGAATAAAATTTTATTTATGAATACCACATTATCAATTTTTTTATGAGATTCATGATTTATATTGAAACATTAATGTTCAAATTTTATATTCCAATGGGGGTTAGTTTAAATTACCCCCATGTTTTTTATAAAAATTAATATTAAGTATTATTGACTAAAATGGATTTTTAATAGGTTTTTCATGGTGTTAAATGATTTATTAGTTATGTGAATAATTGGTTTATGAAAATTTTTATAAAAGGGATCATATGATTTTCACTTTTTTTGATTTAAAATTAATTTTAATGTGGTGTTTTAAAATGGTATTTTCCATGTGAAGAGTGTGATATTTTAAATTGTATTTTTTTAGTTGTGGGATGGTTTTTAATGGGAAAGTTACCTTATTGAATTAGCTTTTGAAATAGATTCTGTGTGATGGAAGATGGGTTGTTTCTGAATAGTGTTTTTCAATCTGAGGGGAGATATATATGCCCAGTATTTGTTAGAAATGTTTTCATGTGCCTTTCTCTAAATTTCGAAGACATCATGATTTTTTGGGATGTTTCGTTTCATCATTAGGTTCCCTGGTTTGGTTCTATTAAGCCTCTTTCTTTTCATTATAAGCCCTTATCTTATTCAACCTCTACCCTGATTGAGTTTGGAGATAACGTTACCTCCACAAATGTTTCAAGGAATCACATGGGGGATTAACATCAGAAGATGATTAGTTAAGGCATATGCCTTCATCCCTCGAGCATTCTCTTCACAAATAAAACTACAATGTCCACTTGAAATATGTTTTGATTCCTCCAATATATAAGAATGACGATGACCATTTTCTTTGAGAAGGATAAGTAATGATTCTGGGAAATTTCATTCTATCTCAACTTCCTCTATCAAATCTATATCTTCTTCTGACAATGGAGTTTTCCCTAGGGTGATACTTCTATATATTAATAAGTATCTGGCCTCTAAATCTAGTCCAAACATAATTCTTGTGGCCGAATCCAGCCACAAATTGTTCCAATGATTCCAATAATAATTTGGAAAAACCATGGAATTGGTGCTTGAGTGAAATCTGATTTCATGGAATGATAAATCTAAAAGTATAATATGTGTATTACTGTTATTCTTAAGCATAAACAAAATCCAAGTAAGATTAAGGAGTTTTATCACAAACTCAGAATGCAAGAAGGAATGCATGGATAACCAGGTAATCATCATATTTGGGATTTCTAGAATAAATATGTGTCTATAGATCTGGTTAAGGCTAGAAATCAATATATTATAGTAAATTTCATCACAGATGTGGATTTAGTGTTTGTGTCCTTTGTATGTGGTAGATGTGAATCTCATAAGGGAGATAGAGAGAACTTATGGTAGGAATTAAATAGTTTTGAAATAGAGGAACATCATTGGATTGTTGGTGGAGATTTTAACATAATTGTTGATCCAAAAGAAAAGAATGGGATGGGTGCATTTCCTTGTGTTTGTAGCATGAATTTCATCCAATTTATATCTTGGAAGGGGCTTCTTGATATTGGTTATTCTCGGGATTATTTCACATGGTGTACCAACAAGAAAGGCCATTAGCATTTTTGGAGCCATCTAGATCATTGTTTAGTTAATGTTCATCCTGTTTCTAGATCCCCTAATGCCAAGGTGGACCATCTTGTCTGTGGAATCTTATACCATTCACTATTTCTTGTGTCCTTATCATCTAGGAAGGCTAGTAATGAACACTTTCATTTTTATTATTACTAGAATGGTATACAATATTACCATCATATCTTCAGGGATTTTGGACGGAACTAGTTCAAGGCTATTCATGGGTGGCCATTCATAATAATTAATAAAATCGTAAACAAAAGATTCATTCCTTTGTGAGTGATCTTCCTCCTATCGACTAAGACCTAGAATATCTTAAAGAAGAGGTTGAGTGTCTGGATAACGTTTTGGAAGATAAATGGGAATAAAATATCTTTAAGGATCATTCTGGTAAGAAAAATGATATGTAAATGCTTATTTTGAAACATGAACGTATTGATCGTGAAAGAGCTAGGGTGAAATGGATTCATGAAGGAGATAGAAACTTTAAATATTTCCATTCATGTATTAAGGAACCCAATAGGTTTGGTAAACTAAATATACTTCTTAATAATCTTTCTTTCTAGGATGATAGAAATGTGGTTGGTTATTTAGCTTTCTACTTCTTCAAAAATTTACTTTCTGATCCTAATCTGAATAAGGTAGATGGATATACTAGTGGGAACATAGAGCTATTTGAGGAAATACCTAATATAATACTGTTCATGAGAATATTCTTCCGGAAGTTGTCCCTAAAGAGAAACAAACCTATAATGATATGATTACTCTTAACCAAGAGAGAGCTCCAGGTCCTGATTGTTATCTACGATCATTCTCTAGTGGATATTGGGATGTGGTTAAGGCTGATCTTATTTTGTCCATCCAAGATTTATTTCATGGTGGTTGTATCCCAAGGGTCATAGGTGGTACTACTTTGGTTATGATTCTTAACATTAAAATTACATATTCCATTCAAGATTATAGACTGGTGAGCATGTGTAATTATACATAAAAAATTCTTTCATGCATTATCAACTCATGACTATCTCTGCATGTTTCACAGTGGGTTTCCTTAGAACAACATGTTTTTGTTTGTTGTCGATCAATTCAGGGAGAAGTTTCCTTGGCCCATGAAATGATCCATGACATTAACATTAAATTTTATAGCTCAAAAAAGGATTTAATGCATTATATGAATAAATCATATGACATAATTGAATAGGGTTTTATAATCAAATTTTTTTATGTGTATAGGCTTCTCCTCATGGGCCACAAATATTCTATTTTTTTTGCTTCAGCTCTTCCTGGATGGTGGTTTCCTTTATGGAAGAAACTCATAGTTTTTTCATGGATACTCATGGGATTAGACAAGGAGACCCCATTTCCCCGAATCTTTTTATTCTCATGCAAGATAATCTTAGTCACCTTTTTAATAAGAAAATATCTACAGGTATGCTTCATCCATATCCAAGGAAAATGAATCAACTGAAAATATATAACTTGATATTTTAATATGATACCTTGATCTTTATCAATGCCAGTTCTAGATCAATTTGTTTTCCTTCTAAAATTCTGGATGAATATAGACACTAGAGTGGAAAAACTATCAATAGAGATAAAATTAATCTATATATATTTGAAAAATTTGGTGATAGGCGAGTTTTCTATTTATCTAGAATGATGAATATACAGAGAGGTTCTTTTACCTTGAATTATATTTGGTCTCCTATATCTCATAGTCCTATTAAGTTCAGAGATTTTTATGTAATTTTGAACAAAAGTATGAACCGTGTACTTAATTGGAAAAAAATGTTATCTATCCTTCGGTGGAAGGATTGTTTTTATCAATATTGTTTTACTCGCTATACCTATAAATGTTCATTCATCCATCAAAGTGCCTAAGGGGGTTCTAAATAATATTGATAGAATCTTGTATGATTTCATCTGGGATGTTCTTTCTGATGGGAAATGATATTGGACTTCATGTGATAGAATGGAAAGACATGTTCATGAGGGTGGTATTAATGTCAGGAATATAACAAATGTTGTATACTGAATTCATGAAAAAAAATGTATGGGAGGTAGTGGAAGAATGTACCTCTGGGGAAAAATTATGTCTTTTCATGGAAGGGTTTTTTTAGAATATAGTAGTGCTTATTATCCATTCTGTTCTTTGATCCGTAATATTATTTCTACCATTCAGATACACTGAAGGAGTATTTTTGGGAAAGGGTATATTCCTTTATGGAATCATAATTGGTCAGGTTCTAGTTTTGGTTTTATGAACTCTCTAAGGCCTTATATTTACTTTAGAGAGGAAAGTGTGCATCCTAGTTTCAATAATGATGTTTTAAAGAATGATAAAAAGGAGGTGTTTGATCGTATTGAGTTAAATTTGGATCTATAAAAATGTGTATTCATTGCTTCAAATTTAGGTTTGTTTTCTAGAAAATCCATTTGTAGGATCATTCATTCATAAGAGCAACAAGACACCTAGAATAATGTCTTTTGGTGAAATGGAATTCCTTTTAAATTCAGCATCCTAATATGGAGGATAAGAAACTACGCCATACCTACAGATGATAATGTGAGAAGGATGGGTATTAATATGGTCTCTAAATTTCATTGATGCACAATTCATAAGTAGTAGGAATGCAATCATCTATTTTTTGACGAAGAATGGGTTATGAATTTGTAGGTTTTATTTGGAGATTTTACTAGTTTTTTCTGCATACATTCTCGGTGAACCTTTCTTAAAAATATGGTTCTATATTCTGATTGATGAAAGTCCATAAAAATGGCTAGGGAATGAATTAAGATTACGGGTTGTTGGTGTATATTGAAGGCTAGAAATAATGCTATAATTGAATATTTTATTTCTACAACATGATTTTTTGTCACAAGAATCATGTGACACTTGATTGATTTGGTTAGCGGTTCTAATGAATGGATTCATTCCGCCTTTCTGAGACACATAAAGGTGAGTATGCCATAAATACATTATACTAGTTTTGCATTAAGAGTAAACTGGGTTTGTTGGTCTCCTCCAAATGTGGTTAACAAAATAAAATATGAGGGTTCTTGTATTGTGGGGATTATTCATGGCGAAGGGTTGGCCCAAGATTATCAATTGATTGTTCTTTTTTACTTTCAATGCCTATTATGGTAAGGGGAACTCAATTCAGGCAGAGGAAAATAAAATTCTCGTAGGAATTAAATTGTGTAGCAAAAAAGCATTATTCTTTAGCAAGTTGAAACTGATTCAATGATTTTTCAGGATTTCATCAGGGTATTATACCCAATCCTAGGTCGATTGTAAATATAATTAGTAAATGTAAGGGCAACATCAACAACAATACTCAGGTTGTTCATACACGACATGAGGGAAATAAAGTAGCAGATCTTCTTACTTCCAAGACTGTGGAAGACCAAGGGATAAACATTACCTATTTTTCTAGAATTATTCAACTAAAACTAGAGGGGATTTTACTGATTAAAGGAGATCAAATCGATATTCATTATTTTAAAGGAATTTAGGCTTGTAATTTTTGGACTTTCCTATTGTCAAGTTTTGTTAAGGGATTTTGTTAAGATAATAAAAAAATTCATAGTTGAATTGAGTGTGATATAATGTGTGGGAAATGTGTGTTTGGTATTATATATCACATGAGATACCATGGGTGTGTGTATTGTGACTAATGAATTTGGAACTTTTTCCATGTTTAGTAGTAGATATATTATACTATCTAAGAATATATGATATCATTTATGCAGAAATATCGAGTAAGCTTACAGATAATGTTCATGGAACTAAGAGAGCCTCTGAGAAGGATGAAACGGCAAGCTTCCAAATTTTATCTGAGAGGCCACCAGAGATCATTGGGGTTGGGAATGGGGAATATCAAGAGAGATTCGAAACATGATATATATTTCCACCAAAATAGAAAACTTAATTTTAGACTGAGTTACACTAGACCAATATGGTTATATATCATAGTGCACATTATGTATTCCTCGTTTATTTTATATACCTTACGCATGATGCTAGTTTCATGTGGGATTATTCTATTCTTTTTTCACTTTAATTCATTATTACTAGGAGTTATATCATTATATCTTAACCATGAATTTATGTTAAACCAATTTTGTTAAAAATTATGCAGTCCATGTTTATAATTATGAAAAATTTTTATTACTTGGTTATATAATAATGTCTTTCTTTTATTCTATTATTTATTACTTATTTGGGTGAATTTATCATGATTTTAATAATGGATCAATTTATTATTTTGATCAATGTTGAAAAATTTTCTATAAAACAAATTTTGGTTACCATCATTTTTTTCATTTCTTGTATATGCCTCTGTTTGTATGAAAACTATATTTTAAAGGTAAAAGGTAAATTCATGGGAACATACATTCAGTGGAACTATTTGGTTATTTCCAAACGTGGTTGTTATATTAGAGGAGATGTGGTCTGCTCAGATTTAAATCCTGAGAAACAAGCTTTGAGTTTTTTTGTTTGGATTTTGTATATCTCCACCAGTTCGTCTCTTCCCATATTTTGAGATTTTTTATTCTATGACAATAAATATTATGTGTTTAAATTTTGATGTTGTTTATGATAATAATGTTTAGTCATTGATTCAATGTTATACTATATTTATTTATTTCTTTTTCAACAGATTTTATACTAGTATGTACATCCATGTTCATGGATGGGTCATGCAAGTTTACTAATGGTGAAACCATTCCCATAATGATTTTCAGATTCCATGATGTTTATTGCCAACCTGTAGTGATCACTATTGAACCTCGCACCATATGGTAGAGCGTCTTAGAGGGATGGTTGGGTTAGAACATTCTATTTCATTATACCTAGTTTCAATTGTTCAATACAGGAGGGTTGAAAAAAGATGTGTGGTTAAAATTGGTTAATTGGGATTCATGAAAATTTATTTCAATAATAGAGGGTCCATGTATGAATCATTTATAATGTAATAATAGGAAATAAAAGTTTTTTGTTTGATAGATCCTTCTAATTTAAAATTTTTAACTGTTCTATTATCAATCCGCACCACTAAAAGGTCATATGTTAATTTATATGTGGAAGAACCTTATATTGGGGTGTTAAAAATATTACATGATGGAACCAATGTATATATCATATTTTTATTGGAGGAAAATATAAATAGGTGATATGGATATATGATAGAGGGTTTTAATCCCTTCAACTTTGAAGTTTATTTTCAATAAGTATTTTTATATTATTTTTAATATGCATTGTGTTACCTCATAGTATTATATGTTCGATACACGATTTATTTGATCTAAATTAAATGTTAAAATATTTCTAAGAAAATGGATTCTATATATGTTGATTCATGCAATCCAGATTTACAATACATTTCTCTAATATTGGGGCCCCTAATCCTGAGGAATAATAGGTTTCACCACATGTTGATGCTATTAATACGGAGGAACAACATATTGAAAATAATAAAACCATGGAAATGGTAGATGGTTAAGAATGTAATTTTTTTAAAAAAAGGAGCATCAAAGTACGATAATATTAAAAAATTATTAAGTCATGAAGAAAATTCATAAAATTTGTGGTTGAATGGAATACACCTGGACATCCTATAGACCCCAACATGTCAATTTTCATTAGTTAGGTGTCCCCAAACAAATGTATGTGTTTGTTAATATAGATATATGGAACAATATTTTTCCTATGATGAAGGATGTGATTTGGGAATATATTTGGGTAGCATTATGATATTATTTATCTATATTTATAAAAAATAAAATAATGAAACAGATATTTAATATTTATTATCCCTTTCAAGGTGCATCTATACTAGAATGTTGTAGAATGAAAATTTTATTAATGGTCATTAGAAATGATACTATATCATTTCAAACAACTATTATAAAGTACCATCTTGGGGATATTGAATGGAATATAATTCCACACCCCGTATAGATATATAAAGACATTATAAATAAAGAAACATGCAGTGATATAATTGTCCATCATAATAATGTATCATTTTAGGTATATTTTTATTTGTATTACATTACTTTTTAATATGATCATTAATCACTATGATTATGAATTTTTAATTTTTGAAATATAATCTAAGTTTTAAATATAAATGGAATGATTTAAATCCAAATTACCCCTATCATAGTATTTTAAATATACATTAATACTTTTATGTGGCATAAAACAACAATATAATAATGTTCCTCTATTTATATGAATATTATTGATTTAAAATCGAAATGTATATCCACAAAACATCATTATATACGTCAGAAGGATTGCGTAAATATAGATGAAATAATTGAAGATTAAAACACAAAATGAGTATGGGAATCTTGTGTAAGTGTGACATAAAAAAAATTCCCCCTATTAAATAGTTATTTTAAAATAATGACTACTTATTTTCATATATTTTTTATCGAGTTTATAAAAAGATTTTTCATCAGCTATTACTGATGAATGAATACTCTTGGTGGTCAAGATATGGAAATAATAATATGGTGTAATCAAAGGTGAAAAATAAATGAGAAGAAAAAAACAAAAAATTCTACTTGATGATCCATCCACCCCTATATTTGAGGCCAAATATTACCCTCAATGATCTACCTTACTTGAGGTAATCAATTTTTACATACTTTTTTAATTGTAAATTAGGAACACAATGATACCCATACAATATTAATATTCTACAGAGATAAATTGATTGTGATTTGTATATATCAAAACCCCCCATCACCTTTTTGTGAGTGATATAGTTTACAATTCCCATAGAGATATTCAATACCACAAAAAACATTGAAATGATAATGTGAGAGTAGGGATTCACATAGATAATGAGTGGATAATCATGATATATGCTCCCTTTTATGATCTAGATGTTTACACAATTGAACATGATATTTAAATTTCATAGCATGGTCAATTAATATTGTAAAAAACATATTGTTAACAATCCATCCCCTTTCCAATTTACATTCCTATTGTAATCCTTTTTCAATTAATTGATAACAGAATAGAAAAAGAATGTTTTTATAGAGTGATAGAAGGGGGATGAAATATAAAGTCAAATAAAAAATCACAAGGATAAATCAATCAATTTAAAAAACCTTCCAACGACACCTTTACCATGTTAGTTCAACTGTCTCATTTTATATATTAAAAATTCATGCAGATACAACATTCCTATATAGTAATATAGATGTAATTTATTTTGAAGAAAAAAGGAATTGATTGGCTATTAAAGACTATATTGGTCTCAGGAATGTATATGAAATCCTAAATCATAGATAATTAAGAGTCTCCATTGTAAATGTATACATGAGGTGTGTTTTTCATTATATGTTTTTCTAATAGCAGATCTACATTATTAATTATAGAAAAATAAAAATTAATTTTTTATAGGAATATATTTTAGTAATATTTGAATGTAAAACCATATGAACAAAAATTTAGACCCATTAGTCTTCACATTACTTCTACTGAAAAAACATCATTATAAGAAAATTAATATTTAAAAATATTGAGGAACTTTCCACAATGTTTAAAAATATATTATATATGAAAAAATATTTTGAATACCCATGATTCAAGGGTAAAACTATATAATTTAATAATATCAAATATATTTAACCTTCATTCACTACATATTCCTTATAATTTTTTGGGAGCAATGTGTTCTCATTAAAATAAATTTCGATATTCTGATGATTTAATTTTTGGATTAAATTCATGGATTACCAAAACAAAATATATCATAAACAATGAGGTTTTTCAATTTATATTACACTATATTAAACATTTACAAAAAATATTCTTGTTATTTTTTTTTATTTTATGTATTGAAAAAAAATTATGATAGGGTGGTCATTTAATATCATCACAGTTATGGTATTAGGATTATCCTTCATCACAAGAAGACTATCAATTTCTACCACCTGATAATCAATTCTATATATATAATAATATTTCAATATTATTATATAGATATATAACTAATTAGTTTTCCAAATGTTCTTTAATGTATAAAGGGAAATGATGGAATTGGTTTCAGTTATTAAATTTGAAAATTATTAAAAGATGATGTATTCCTTAAAAACAATTAGTATCTATAGAGATGTATTTTCAATGATAATTAAAATTTTATTTTAAATAATTATTACCCATTTTTTCCTTATATGATTCTATTACACCCAGGACTTGATATAGTCTACATGTTTGAAAGAGTAAATACATTTGTTTAGAAATTAGTGGGTAGAAACAGGGTGTCAAAATATTAGTACATATCATGAAGAGGAGACCTCCTATTAGGTTTTAGGTCAAAATGGTATTGTCAGATAGTCTATATGTTTAGGTTGAATAGACCAAATTAAATGTTCAAAGAGATTAATAAATTATCTATATTAATTATGATAGTTAATTAATTTATTTTATTAGTGTTAGGAAATAAATTAATGAATATGGGAATTTTTATAATGGTTTGGTCCAACTTGGACATAATATTCTCTTAATATCTCTATACTTTATGAGAGATACATTATGCACTAAAATAACTTTTTAATGGGAATCATAATACAATTAAATCCTATTTTTTATTGAATGTATTACCAAGAAACCTACATTTTTTATGGGGAGTAACAAACCAAATATAATAGTGACTTTAAATCATGGGAGTCATAACCTGAATTATCATTACTTCAGAATTCGCAGTCACAACCCGAATAGAGTGATTGATTTTATTTGAAAAATCGTAAAAAAATGAGAGAGTGTTTGTGAGAGATATGATGTAGTGTTATAGAAATAATAAAGCATCCCAAAATGTATTGATTATAGATAAGAGATTCATAGGTTCTAGTTCTAGAGTGTTGGATCAGATCATTTATTCATGTTAGTAAATGTAAAAGTAATTTAGTTAAATTCTTTTAGTGATCATCTACTAGATGATTAATTTTTCACATAGTAATTACCAAACATGCACAAAACATGAAAATATGAAAGCTCACGTAGCTGAAAATTAGTATCTATTTGTAAGAATTGTATCTTATACACTAAGAATTTCTTAAACACTCATAAATAAGATTTTACACTACACTTTCAATCTGATAGTAAGATAATTCAAATTCCAAATAATATTTAAATAATTAATGATGTGAGTGGGAAATTTATATTATCCTTATGTAATTATGGAAAAAATCACATTCTAAAATAAAAAACCAAGAATAAAAATTCAAAGTAAATTGAACTCATCATTAAAATGCTAAAACTACTTCATTTTAATAGATCTAAGAGATTCCCATAAAAACAAAAGTAAACTTTATTTATAATTCAAAATTTAATAACATGATGAATATATGTTTCAAGATTAAGGGAATTTTAAAAATTAATAATACTACTTGAAAAATTATAAATCTAGTTCAGAATAATATTGATAGCATATAATATGAATTTAGAAACCATAAAAATAAACAATATAACTCAATATAATAAATTCAAATTTTGGAGTTTCAAAATATAAGTTCAAACATGAAAATAAATCTTATAAATAATTATATAAATGTGTTTAATACACTATAATAAAACTTCACATAGGTTCTATATTATTAATAATAACTTAGTGAGTCATTAATAAAATATAAATGCTGAAACAAACATGGACAAAATCAATATAACATGAAAATATTAAAATTTAGAAATATAGAAAACCATTTTTTTTAATGTTCACGTATCATTCTATATAAAGTTGAGTCCTAAATTATATTGGTTATGTAAAGGTAGACCACATTTTATATAACTAGCATAAGGGTAAAACGAGTTTTTTCATATAATATGTGATGGTATAATTTAGTTTTGTAAAGTTAAACCTAACGTTAATCATTAAATATAAAGGTAAACTAATCACTACAGAAGAGTAAAAAGAAATATCAATTAGTCTTATAAGATTAATATAGAATCCTGGTAAGGGTTATATAGAAAAACAAGTGCAATGTAATTGTAATTTAGAATTTATGAAGATTTGACAATTTTTTTAAAAAAATACATAACTTTAATAAGGGATAGAATGAAGAATTTTAGGGTATATATAATCTCATGTTAATGTAAACAATACTTTTCCAAGGTTGTGTGATGTTAAAAAATTTAAAAAACACATTTAAGGTAATAAATTAATATCAAACATAAGTGTAAAAGGGAAATAATCAACAAATTATGACTTAGGGTAAAATAAAAATACATTGAAAAAATTAAAAATTGAAATATATTTTAAACAAATTTATTATTTAATAAATAAAATCAAATATAATGAGTTTTATAAAATTAAAGAGGAACTAAAAAACAGAAACAATATTATATTTTATATAAAAAAATATTGAGATGCATTTATGATATAAAATTGTTTAAAGATAATTAACACATATATACTCTAAAATATGACCCAAAAAATATTTAGAATGTTGTAAATGGTTTTGTGAAATTGAAATAGAAAAATAATTATCAGAAAAAATTCATATCTTTTAAAAATTTGAACTAAAAATAGATAATGCCTATTTAATCCATAGTGATTGATAATAATATGATGTCGTAGAAATATATTCACTCTCAACAGTTGATATAGAGAGTGAATTTTTTTCAGTAAGGTACTGTAAAATAAAATCATAACAAGAATGGGACACATACTAGAGTTTCTTTTTCAACCGATTCTGTATTTTCCAAAATCAGTGTCTATGTAAATAGCTAAATGAAATAATTTTATAGAAAACATATCCATTATTAATATTTCCATAACGATATCTAATAATATATTTAGCAACCTTTATGTGATATTCCATATGGTTAGATAGAAATCTAACACACAACCAAACAATGAACATAAAATCAGTTCTAGAAGAAGGTTAATAAAAAAACTAAATATCATGCCTCTAAAAAATTTAGAGTTTACATATTTTACAAAAACATTATAATCTCATTTATAAATAATACTCATATGTGTTTTTAATGTTTTATAATAATCTTGAAAAAATTATTAAAAAAATAATTAGCATATTTTTATTTATTCATGAATATAGAATCATTTGATTGATTAATTTGAATACCTTAAAAAATTTAGTTCTCCCATAAGACTCATATAAAATTCACAAGACATAAATTTAGAAAATTATATATATGGAAAATCATTTTATGGAACTGAAACAATAACATGAACATAAATTTCAATAAACAATTATTATTTTATTCTATTTTAATAAATAAAGTAGGATCTGATTTTCCTATATTAAAATAATTTTTCAAAATTAAAAACTTAATTAATTCATTATAAGAGTGGGCTTCTACTTTAAGAATATATAAATATTTTTATAAATTCAAAAATATATCTATGAAATTTATTATTTTTAAAACCAAGGGTTTTAGAAACATAAATTTATTTAGAAATAAAACTGTTCAAAAATTCACTTTCACCATCCATTGAAAATTACCTAAACCATTCTTTACTACAAAAGATAAAAAAATTTATAGAATCAATATAAGAAACATTAAAAATTGATTCATGAAAATATATACCTTCTTCTTAACAAATGACCTTAATAATCGACCCTAGATTTATTCTCAATAATTTGACCAGATTAATCATTAAAAAAACCATTTTGATCCAACAACATGGTTATCTATATGTGGATTAACTAAATCCTATAAATTATTTAATTAAGACCTAATAAGTTATTATTGTTTATTAATAATCCAATTATCATCACTAAATGAATTAATAACATCATTTGGAAAACACTATGAAACGAAGTATAATTTTCATAAATATTTTAAATAAAATTCTAGTCTAAATTCCATAATCAAAAATACCAATAAAAATATCAATGGTGTGGTGTTTTTTGAACCTTCAATGACAATGGAATAAAATATGTAGGAGTAAGAACCACCTCAATAGTAACCTCATTTTGATATTTTTCATCATCAAAATTAAAATAACTAAACATGTATTGAAATATTCTAAAATAAAATAGTTTTTAAAAACATATTCAACAAATTCAAATTGAACATACTATTCCACAACCATAGTTATTTTATAGTAAACAAATAATGAATTAATTTTATTTAAATTACCATGAAAAATAACTTCATAAATATTCAATTCAATTTTATAAATGTTTTTCGTAATATTTAACATAAAAATTTTACTACACAAAACATATAAATAACCATCTTTGGTTTTTTAGCATTAAAAATTTCATAATGGTTTTTCTTTTAAAAAATTTCTTACTAAATCTATATACAAAATATAATAATATTTATTATCATATTAATCCTATAAATATTTAGGTAAAAAAAATTAATTTACAATTATTATACTATTCCATTTAGAAATTTTTTTTGTTGTGTTCTCAGAGAATAAAAATTATGAAATAACAATATTATGAAAAAAAATCAATATCAAAATTAAAAAATTCAACTTCATTATCACTTATAATATAAATAAATAAATAATTTCTTTATTTTTCACCATGTTTAAAAAATAAATAATTCTTGAAAAATATTCACTTTAAGGAGAGAAGAATTATGTTTAGGTAAATCTATAAAAATCAACAACAATAATAATAATAAATACTTCTTAGTACCTAAAATTAAAACTTTAATTTAACAAAATAAAACAGAGTGAATAAGTTCAAAATTTTTAAAACATATAAATTCATTATTTTATTTAAAAACTAATATTAATCAATTTACATTTAAATAATAATCATAATTAAAATTCTTACTAATTTGCAAATGAGATTACCATTGTAAAAGTCCTTTTATTGATAGTTTTCATAATTGTTGATAGTTTACATAAACATGACTATGATAATATATGATACAAACTATTTATATAACCTTAATACACATAAAATTATAGTTATTTAATTTATAAAATAATTTATTCTTATAAGTGTAAAATAAAAAATTGATTTCAAAAAATGCATCATTTATCATCATCAAATTTGACCCTCATTCCGTCATTACATAATTGGGAAATACTAATCATGTTATGTTTCAAAACATCAATGTATAAAATTTTAGAAATTAAAAAATTATTAGAAAATCATACTTCACAAATCCATTAACGTTTCATGTTGAGTTATCACTAAATGTCATAGAGCAGCTATCATATTGATTTTATGATTAAATCATTTATGGCTCCACAATAATATATCAAGAGAAGGAACTATCATTAGACTCTGTATCATCTACATTATAAAGGAATGGTTCTTGTAAACAACAATTAGGCATAATTTTTTTGTACAAATTCTATCTTGGGTCCAATTAGGGTTGTATATGAATTATTTGATACTGACAAAAATTTTAAACTTGAATTCACAAGTAATCTAGAATATATATCATTTGAAGAAAAGTATTGGTATGAACAAGATATTGAGTAGATCTTTGTGAAAACTCATTATCATAATTCTATTACATAATATATTTATAGTAAGTAACATTTTATATAATTCAATAATATTGTTTAATGAAATATGATTTTATCATTTTTAGGAACATGAGGATTATAACCAAAACTAGATTTATGTTTATATAATTTCCACATGGATATCAAGTTATTAAATTTTTATTTACATTGAAAAAAATAGATAACGAATATTTGAATCTTGAAATATCTATTTTGTGATTATCATTTAACTTTTTATTGGAAATAATGTCATCATAAATCTTTCTTTTTGAACATGAAGTAGGTTTTCTAAATTTTTCAGTTTCTTACATAAAGTTTTAATTTTGTTTATTAAAATTGGAAAATATATTAGAATAAAATTCATTTAAACATGGAATCATGTTTCCTAAATTCAAAATTTCTTTATGAGCTTTCTTACTATTCATGATAATTTTGTTATTTGATTTTTTTATTAATTCAGTTAACCTTAAAAATATTTTTATGTTTCTAATTCCCCTAATATTAATTATAAATGTTATAAAGTTTAGTATCATAATCAAAACTAGAACATTAATCTGAATCATTACAAAAGAGATTTATATTTTTTCCCATAAACTATAGGTTAGTCGAATCTTTTTTGACTCTATATTCATAATTAGAATCTGATTCAACTATGTAACTCCACCAAACCAATGCATATACTACATTTTTTGTATTTTTTTTATAATTTATGAAGATTTATTTATAGAAAATAAAATTTTATAATGAAATTTTATCAATTATCATAAAATGTTAGTTCTAAATAATTATTTCCCTTACTTGTGGAAACTCTATTTTGTTTTCATTCATCATACTGATCTTTTATTGAACGCTTCTTAGTCTATATATTTTTTTACAAGATTATGAATACCTTTTATAGTATTAAAATTTATCATTTTTAAATTTTATATGCCTCAAATTTAAAAGAGTTTGATGTGACATTTAATTGTGGTTTTAAAGAAATACATATATATAAATATGTATCATCTTCTATAATATTATTCAACTCATGTTCATATTGATGAAGAGAACTGATGAGTTCATCTAATGTCTATTCCTTGAAATTCTTACTTTCATCAATTCCAAAATTATATTCAAGTCATTCATCAATATATATCTTAGGGAATTTTCCAAAGTTATAGGTTTCTCCATGGTTTCTCTAATTAAATTCATCCCAATTATAATAAATTCAAATTAGTGGAACATTGGATAAATGATTCCATCTTCACCCAAATTGAAATCATGGTAATCCTCTCAATGAATTACATGTACTATTATAATCAGATTATTTGAGACAAGGTGAGTAACTTGTAAAATCTTCTAGATAATAGTAGATATATTATGTGAAGACACATAAATAAACACACTTCATTTTATTGAACAATATAAAATATTTATTACATTGTAATTCAAACTATATTTTGGATACTGATTTCATGTAAGAGTGCATGGGTCATCATCTAGTAGATTTTATAGTTTTGCAATCAATAACCCACATTATACACATAACTACAGGAGTTAGTATTTAACGCCCAGATTTAGAATCTAGAAGTTACAAACCCATAGAAAGATAATGATTTTGTATGAAAAATAATAAATAAAAATTGAGAACAAATGTGATATATAGGAATTAGTGTAACATACATAATAAAACGGAACAAAATATATAAAACATAAATAAGAGAAACATAGGTACTAGATTTTGAGTATTAGATTAACTCATCTTGTCAAATTAATAGAAATTAAATCATATTAAGTATATTCCATGAGATATTATTCAACAAATGAATAATTATTTTCACAGGAGTTCACAAAAATACACATTACTTGAAAATATTAATGTTTACATAGAATCAAATTCGTATCACATTGTGATAAATTTATTTTAAACTCAAATTACTTATCAAACATCAATAAATTAGATAAATACTCGACACAACTGAGCCATTGGTTAGACAATTCAAAATCAAAATAATACATACAAAATCTCGGTGAGAAAGTGAATGATATATTCTCAACAAAAAATTATTACCCATCATAAAATCAAAATTACTAATGAATGATTATAATTAAAAAAATCATTATAATACGAAAATTACCCCATTTTAATAGGTAAGATATCATCATTTAAAATTAAAAAATTAAAAAATTGAATAATATGCGTATGTACATACATATAATTTTAAAAATGAATAACACTATGGTAAAAATTATAAAACTAGTTTGAATAAGGTTTTTAATATCTAATATGAATTTATGAACATAAAACATTATGAAAATAACTCAAAATAAGAAATTTATATTTATGAGTTTTTACCTAGAAGTTCATTCATGAAAACCAGAACATAGTCAATATTTATATATGTGTTTTTCAAACACTACCAAAAAAACTAGGTATAGTTTCTATATAATATATAATAGTTTATAGAACCATTAAAATAATTTAAAAACATGAAATAAACAGGCATAAAATATATATAACATTAAAATAGTGAAATAGAGAAATATGGAAAAAAACTTTTTAATAAAGGTAAAATATCATACTATGTTAAGGTTTGTACAAACTTATAGTGGTTAAATAATGGAAGTCCATGTTTTAAAAGCCTTAAGTAAGGGTAAAATGAGTTTTTCAAATACTGAATAAGGTTATAATTATGTTCTATAATTGTAAACCGAGATTTCAATTTCATGAATAAAGGTAAAATAAATTGTATGTAATATTAAAAAATAAAATAATAAATCATGTAAGGGTAATATATAGTTAATGTAAGTGAAATTGAGAAAAACAATACACTAATATAGAATTTATAAAGTCTGAATAATGGTATCATGAAAAATATATAAATTGTGTACGAGAAAAAAAAATTATATAAGGGTATACAAAATACCATGTATAGGAAAACCATAATTTTAAAAGGTTCTATTATGGAAAAAAATGTTTTAAAACTCATTCAATGGTAGAAAGTAACTGAAAGAAATGTGTTACCATAAAAATAAATTAAATCATGATACATAAAGGTAAAACAATGATAATTATAAATAAAATAATATATTAAAATTTATTTTTAACAAAATAATTAATGAATAAAAAAATAAAAAGTTTAATATAATTAATGAAATAATAATAATAATTATTATAATTTTGTATAAAAATTATTGAGTGGCCTTGGTAATATTTGAAATAGAAAATATAAATAACATATATATACTAAAAATTCAAAAATGAAAACTCCCCTACTCTAACATCATGTTTATAAATTTTTTTATATTATATTTCTCATGAAGGGTTCAATTATCCACTACATATTTAGTAAATTTTATTATTATTTTATCTAAAACATTTTAGTTATTTTCTTATTATTTTTTCTATTCATATTTAGTTAATTCTCACTGAGATCATGAAGAGGTGATTCAAAATTTATTTTTCTACAACCATTTCATGGATACAAATAGTAGAAATGACTTCCATACAGAGTCCACGATCCTTATGAAAGGATAAAATGAGATTTTTTGTTTCAAGAAGTGCTATGAACTATATATGGAAACCTTTAATTCTCTTTATAGGAGAAATATTCTAATAGGAAAATTACTTCTCAATGAAGGATTTGTTAGATATGGTGTACAAAGGTAGTGTTTAATGTTCTCTCCAAACACTTGTTAGTTCGTTATTTTATTTTTAGTGTTTATTAGAGAAGAAAATAATTATATTTTTAATCGCATACATTATAATAACAACTTGGTTAATTAACTTTAATAAAACTATCTATAAGTCATAAAGAGGTTAATTTTTCAAGAAATGATTTCTCAAAACTATTTTTTTCTTTATTCAGAAAAAAAATTCATTGAGAAAAATAAATTATAGGCAAACGAGACAATAAGAATGATGAAATTAGGTATTATTTATTTTATTTAAAAATATATTTATTATTTATCTTATCAGTTTATGTTTATTGGTTTGTGTTTTCAGATTAAAAATTACACAAAGTGCATGATTTTTATTTACATTGGTTATTTTAGTTTAAAAGTTTTGTTACTCACTAAAAACAAATAGCGCATTATTATATTATCATGACACCTTATAAAAAATATTCGTCAGTAATTGGTTATATATGTTAATTTTCCTCAAATCAATCTGGAAAACGATGTACCTGATATGAATCAATGTTCATGTTTTTAGTTTAAAAGAAACATTTTTTTGTCAAAATAAGAATAAATTACCTAAACATTAGAAAACACAATAAAATTATCATTATAATTTAATAAATTTTTCTAGAATAAATTTTTGTGTGTGTGAGAATTAAATGTAGACCAATCTGTCACATTTTGTAGTTGGTATGATTGAAAGTTCATGTTTTTATCAAAAATGATACGTTTTAGTTTAAAACATACATTATTCAAAATTATATGAGAAAAAACATTCATGAAGTCATTGTAGTTTTAGAAAATGATCCATAAATCATATGTGATATATAGGAATCAATTTTATATCAATCTGACACACAATGTTTTTGGTATAACTCAATGTCTATGTTTTTAGTTTAAAATTGAAAATTTTCATTCAAAACATTTGTAACATAGTAAAAATGGATAAATATTGCTTATAATATATATATATATATACACATTAGAATATGTTGTAAAAATAATATGGGGTGTGTACGAATCATCCACATACTAATTTGACACACGATGCTCCAGATATGTACATTTTCACTTTAAAAGTGACAGTTTAATTAAAAATAAACCCCATTGATTAAAAACCATGAAAATGAAATCATATTTAATTGATAATTTATTAAAATGATACATATGTAATTTTAAATTTATTAGAATCACCCTCACATTACCATGTCACATGTTGTGGCTTTTATTTCCAAATGTGCATGTTTTTATTTTAAATCGACACTTTCAAACAAAGAAAACATCACATACTCAGCATTGAGAAAACATGCTAAGACTATATCAAGAATTTATAAATGTGACCCATTCATTATTTGTGAAATGTGGGAATCTAAATCATGTACGTATGATATATGGTGTGTGCAGTATGACTCGAAGTCAGATCATTTATTTGAAAAGTAAAATTTTAGTTACAAACATGTTGAAGTCATTGAAATTGAGGGGACATACATTTATAATATTTGGATATTTTAATAAAATGATCCATATATATTTTGTGACTTTGAAGAATTGAACACACTTTAGTTTTAGACATAGTGTGAATGGTATTATTGGTAGTGTGTGTTTTCAGTTCAAACATGACATTGTAATTAAAGAACATGTCAATCACTAAAAAAATGAAAAAATGCTTGTATTATGTTGATATATTATGATAATAATGAATAAGTCATTTTCAAAATTTATTAGATTACCACACATTAATTCAGAACATGGTGTGACTTATATAAGTCATCGTGTGTATTTTTGGTTTTTAATTGACCTTTTATATAAAAATAGGTGTCACATCCTCAAAACAAAGAAAAAAAGCTTGTATTATCTTGAAAATTTAGTAAAACAATCTATAATAAATTTTTTATATATAGTAGTTAGATTAATTTCAATCTAATATATGGTGTTCCTGGAATGACTTAATGAACTTGTTTTCAGTTTTAAAGTAACATGCTAGTTCAAAACTTTGATCACTAACAGAAAACTATGAAAACACACTCAAATTGACTTTATAATTTACAAAAATGGGTTTTAATTAATTTTAATGTATTTAAATCTTATATACATTACTCTGACACATGGTGTAGCTGGTATGAATGGATATTTGTGTGTTTTTTTAAATCTACCATTTTGAACAAAACACACTTCACATACTCAAATTAGGTTAAACATAGTTATATTTCCTTGATACTTTTGGAAAAAAATTAATACATTATTTGTGACATTTAAGAAAACCACCAAAAATAAATTTGATAGAGGATGTACCTTATATGAATTTATGTGCATGTTTTTAGTTTAAAAATGAAAGTTTTGTTAAAAACATGTAGCACTCATTGAAAAAAGTGAAAAATTGTTAGATTGTCATGAAATTTTTGTAAAATGATTCATATGTCATTTTTAACATGTCGGAATTGACCACATGTTAATCTAACATTCAGTATGACCAGTATGACTCGAACTACATGTCATCAATATAAAAATAAAATATAATTTCAATACACATGTAAATGATTAAAAAAATGGGAAAACACATTGATATTGACATGATATTTTAGTAAAATTATCCATAAGTCATCATTAACATATAATAACTTACATCACATTAATTTGACTCACAATGTGGTAGGTGAAACTCAAGGTGTTCATAACTAGTTTAAAATTGACTATTTAGTTCCATACATTTGTCACATACTTGAAACTAAATAAACATTCTTAAATTATCTTGATACATTAAGAAAACTATCCATAAGTCATTTTAAAACTGTATGAATAATCTTCACTTCGATATGATATTCTTTGTTCTCATCATGACTCAAAGTGTGTTTTTTAGTTTATAAGTAACATTTTTTTTCAAAACGCTTTCCACTAACCGAAATCCCAAATTTAGTTTAATATTATTGAAAATTTAAAAAATTAAACATAATCATTTGTGATGTATAGAAATAAAACCCATATCATTATTCTGCATAGTGTGATCGATAAGACTAAAATTTTAAATTTTATTTAAAATCGACATTTTAGTATAAAACACTCTTCACATAATAAAAACAGTTAAAAATCAGTTGAATTGTCATGGTAAATTAGAAAAATGATCCATAATCCATTTGGGATGTGTAAGAATTAGACACACATCAATTTGACATATTGTGTGCCCAATATTCTTCATAGTGTGCGTTTTTCTTTTAAAAGTGTCATTTTAGTTTAAAACACATATCACTTTCTAAAAATTAAGAAAACATATTTTTGGTTTTTTTGATATTTTAGGAAAATAATCTAGAGGTTATTCGTGACATGTGAGAATCATCTTCATTTCAATATGAAATATTTTTCTCGAGGTTTAACTCAATGTATATGTTTTCATTTTAAAAGTTTAATTTTAGTTCCAAATGCATGGCACTCACTGAAAACCGAACAAATACACATTTATTATCTTGATTATTATTAGAAAAATTATTTATTTAAATATTGGTATATAGGAATTGGATGTACATCAATCTGTAACATGGTGGGACCAGTATGACTAAAAGTGCATGATTCTTTAAATAAATACTTCAGTATAAAACACACTTCACATACTGAAAAATGACTAAACATTCATGGAATGTCATGATAATTTAGGAAAGTACTCCATAAGTCATTTTTGATGAAGTGAAATTAGTTTCACATCAATTGGGCATAGGGTGATTCTGGTTTGACTCAAAGTGAGTGTTTTCAGTTTAGAAGTAACATTTTGGTTCAAAACATGTATCATATATGAAAAAGTGAGCAAACCGGATTGGTTTATTGATACATTACGACCTCAATCATTAAATACTCTTTTTTCATATTAATCAACTGCAATAAATATCATAAACAATGCTTGATTTCACCTATCCATTGAGAGGTGATATAATGTCATCTAAAGATTCATCACTAGGTTTTTTTTGATCCCATCTATAGTAATAAACCCATCATAATTGATTTTGACCCATGACATTCCCTACTATTGGAATCACATATCAAAACACATTCTTAGTGGTCTAACAACCGGCTTAGTTTGGATTTTTCTCACCGTACTGAAACCCATTCAAAGACACAAATTAGAATCATGAATTTCCTTTCATATCCGATATGAAATTTAATCATATGAGCCTCCACGTTCCATTCATAGGGACTACATATGATGAAATTTCCTCATAAGGTCTCAACCTTTCTTTAGAATCCCCCCACCATACCAAATATTATCTACCCAAACATGGGTATTATTTTCTCTTTCTTTCATATGCATTACCATTCAAAATTGAAACTTCACCATGTTTATTCACATGATCGACCCTTTGAATCATGATAAATTGTATTATAACATTGATACATGTATTTAATCACTAATTCAGCCCAGGAACCACTCGAATAGTTGGGTTCACTCTATGAACCATGTCAAAAACTAGGATTTTCCCATGAAACATATGGAAAACCATGATTGATCCTATAAATCACATCACAAACAAAATTTAATCTTATAAACTACCTTTAGATCATATAATATCTATCTCGAACTTAATTCCAATGCATTAAATCATTAAATACCTCATTCAAATATCACATCTAGTATCTACACAAGACTAGATATTTTGGATCCACAACTCACTAGTGTCCAAGCATTATCTCAACCATCCAAGAACTGTTCATATCACAGCCATGGATAAATATCCCTTCATTACAACACAGAATGACACTACGTTATTAGAACACTCACAACCAAGAACTATTATGAAACATAAAATCCCTCTCATTCTCAAATTTTGGGAATGTTATCCCTAATATCCACTGAAATTCTAATCTATAATGAGGTTCATTTCCTCAAGGGACAACGAATCATTCCCCATAATTTGTCTTCAATTATTCCTCATGTTCGACCTCAATAGTTTCCATATCACACACCTTCCACTCCTCTTGAGACACATTCATTTATTCCCTAGAATCTCCTGCCTATAATCTACTATTGAATAGACCATTCCATCATAGCTGATCCATTTTTTGGTTCTCCTCTACCATATATAGGAATTTCATGTTTCATCACAACTCTCATAAAACCATGCCCTGGAAATTCAATAAAAAATATGTATCCTACACCTTAACCTCCAAGATTCAAACTCAAATGATTTTTGTGTATCAATCACACACTCCCTCGATGTCATCTAAAAGGAATGACTGTTATCTCTCATTCCACCATTCACTAAACATATCCTAGGATTCCCTGAGTTGCATGCAACCGTACATAATCTCAAATTCCTAAACCATTCACCATGATCCATGGGAAGTCAATATCATGTAACTAGAATCACATCCTAAATCAACATGTTAGGTACTCGACCGATTCCCCCATAAAAAACTAAACCTTATTAACAAAACACTAGTACTAAAGTTTCATTACATATTAAAATAAAATGAATAATCAGGAATACACCATATAGGATAACACATCTTTGTCATTGATCTTAAAGAGATACACCCACCCATGACTTCACATTTACAATATCCAAGTAATCATCATTCTCTATCACATACTTAGTAGTATATCCTATGCAAAAATCTCAAGCATGAACCATATACCCATGATTCTCACCTCTAAGTCAATCACAATATTAGGATTACAATTCTCAAAGATTACCCCCATATCGCATAGCTCATTTCATCTAACCACACATCTCACTAACATCTTTAGAAATATTTTAATCAATAGGATCTCCCAATCCCATAAATCACAACTAACTAGGTCATATCCCTTGGGAAACACCACAATGTTCTCATCTATAATATCATAAGGAAACTTTGATTCCAAAAAAACCAGCTCTAGAGTCTCATACATGTCTCATTCATCACATTCCAAAACCATCACCTATTAGATAAATAACTCTCATTGGGTATCCATATATGGAACTACACCATGAAGAATTAGAAATTTTTTGTTGATACCGATCATGCGTCCACATATAGGGATGACCACCTTAATTACCATGATCTCTTAGGTTATTAGATACACATATAATAGTATCACCTTACCATGATCTATATCGATTATATCATAAACATGTTGTTCGATTATGTGAAATCTCATTATAATCTATGTAGGAAGACACCATATATTTTTTTAATGGAAATTTAAATAATCAAGCCTAATTTATCAATCACCCTTGTAGTTCATCACATGGATCTATCACTAAAAATGGTCTACTAGGGTATTTGTACATCCCATAAACCATGATACTACAAAGACATCCTCATCTAGTATCTCATCACAGATCCACATAACCCTTCATTGAAAGGAAATGTACTGTAGTTCAAATGAGTATAATGTAATTTCATGTTATATATTAAAACACCATATACATTTTGATTGAAATTTAGAATAGATAAACCCTCTATCATAAGTGATAGAAATCACACAAGCATGCACATGTAATGTGAATACCATTCACCAAATAGGATGAAAGAATATTGGCCTCCTTACAATGGGATATGATCCAAATACCTATTAATCATGAAAAATATATATCAAAACCCATGTGCATCAAAAAAAGTCAAAATAATAAAACTATCACATCAATAACTAAGAATAACATTTCTATATCATTAATAACGTTTAATTTCCATCAGAAAAAGGAATTTGTAATGTAACAGTATCTTATCCATCATAGTATTTGACACATTTTTATGTATGTAGGGTATACTATCCCTAAATAATACAAAAAACAATCAAATCAAAATAATTGGGGCATCATATTCCAAAAATCTATAATACCAGTATGTAATGTCCTACCCCAGTCTGTAACCACTAAATACTCCCTAATTTAGTGGAGTCACCACTAGACCTCCGGATTTTCTCCCCATATTCTAGAGACTATCGATGAGTAGTGAGGATCATGTGTATTTCTATGGGGATAATATAGACCCATATCATATCTTGGAATAATAAATAAACATCCAAATATTATCTATCAATTTCAATTTTAATGTATAATCATAAATTAAAATAATAAGATTGATCTCCCATCATTCTGATAACATATACAAAATAATAAAAGTATAAAATAAATGTACAAGAGGCTGCATAACATATTTGGTCCTCAAATCAACCTAATAGATGATCCTCTCTAATAAATCCATCAAAAAATATATTTTCCTTATCCCTCTTCCAAACATGATATTATTATTTGTGAGGGATAATCTATCACCCAAGTCTTATGACCTCTTAAGAATTGTGTGAGTACAACTCAATGGGGAACCACAAACTTTTACCATTAATTAACCAGAAAACTATATTTATGTGTATGTGGGGTGATCTTCTAAATTAATAAATGAAATATATAATCATAAATAATTAACCATTATTGATCGATGGGTTATACCAAGGAACCCTGATTGACCCAAACCTACTTCATCCAGTGTTAGAGTCTCTCTGAGCATGTCACATGACCATTCAAACAAAAATAAAGTCAACAATCCAACCCTTATGTGGTCATTCTGGGAATTATATAGGATAAAAAATAACGATGATCCCTACAGGTTACCCTAAGAGGTTTAATAATGACGTTATTAACCATCATTGAAGCCAAGGGGCTCCACCTCGGGCCTTCCAATGTATTATAAATCATCACCAAACCCAAGGGATATCAGCCTTAGAATTCCAATGTATCATACATATTCAATGAACTCAACTTGTATTACCCTTGGTGTTACGCATTCATCAAGAATCACCATGAAACTAGAAGGGTGTCACTATTGGTTCTCGTAAGAATCATGCATCATTATCATACCCAAGTGTGACCACCCTTAGGGAATTGCAATTATCAGACGTCATTACCAAACCTCGAGATTTAATATTATGAATTCCATGGTAGCAGTTTCAATGGTCAGATCCAAGGATATCATTAAAGGAATAAATTTATATAAAGATATCTTATAGTGTATTACATTCTCCAATAACTACTCATTAGGGCAGAACATCTACCCGAGTCTCTCTTACATAACAAGTACCCCCTTTCCATGGCATGACATGTAATTTTCACTATAACCATATAAGGCTCAAAACATTGATACAAGTTTTAAGGTGTCTCATATGATCATTACTACTCATTTCCTACACACACCATCTCACAGGGTCAACATCATAGCTATGAAACCAAATTAGGGGTACCATAATCTCATATTTCTATCATGGGTAATCACCAATCACCAAGATGGATCAATATACCTCTACATACAAAAGTCTCATTGAGGAATTATTGGTCTCTTAGGAAATTAGCACAAAGTATATGATCATAAGACCATTCCCATTCCATGTCACTTTTGTTAGTATAAACATCCAACATATCTATAAATTTTATTAGCTTCCACACACACAGGTCGTCATGTGTCATAAGGGAAGGAATAATCTACCCATGGTCATCTCATAGGCCAAACAATATTAAGTAATCTCATGATCCTTATATGGCCTACATAGCCCAACCCCCAGTTCAACACTCACCACCACAAAGAGGATTGTAATGCTTTTACACAAGGTAAAAACCTCAACTCATTTACTTTTAATTTAAATTCCTCCACTGGGTTTGTTCACATTAATAAAAAAAGGGCCTCAACCATCAATGTCTAAGGTAGTAAACATTGCGCATAGGGGTCCATCATGTCCCTTGGAACATTGTTTAGTTCATAAAAGGAAATTTAATTTAAATTAATCAATTTATTAAATATAAAAATGTCAATTAATCAAAGTTTAAATATTACACACATCAGAATTTTTAATATAATGAATAATACCATAGGGATATATATTAGGGACCACCAACCACAACACTTAATTTAATTCCTCAACTTGTAGAATAATATCTATTTCATGGATCCTTAAAGTCTATCTGTTCATCACCTATCACACCGATTCCCTATACCATGCTAATATAGACAATAATTATTTATAAACCATTTATAATCAATTATTTAATTTATTTAAACTTTTTAATATTTATCTTATATCCTAATTCAATTTGGAATAATGGGAATAATTAATTGGGATATCCCATCGCATCAAAAATGATGGAGATGAGGTTCATTCCACTCCTGATAGACACCCATTGCTATGGCCAACAAAATCCCTAACTAATATACATAATTCAATGACCATGTTTATACAAATTGTCAAAACCCTAGAAGAAATAATATGGTTATTTACTTTTATCGGAATGAATTAAAGTAGTCTACAGATGACATCATTGGAGCTATATATAATTTAGGAGAAAACCCCATTGATTGGGATGATTTCTACCATGTTTGGGTAAAAATAATCAAAACCATAAACTTAAAAATCATCATGATTGTCTAAAAATAAAGTGAATAAAGGGAAGAGGGATGATCATACATATAATCATCCTAAAACACCACCATGACCAAACCCATATCATGGGGGGAGGGGAGGGGTCCTTCATTCAACAATCTAATGTGTGCTCTATAAACCCAAAATAAGGTTGTGTGTCGGGGGGTAACCCCACACTTTTTGTTTTATAATACCCCCAAAATAACCAGTCTTTGTGGGAAACTATGGTTCACTCCATGAATCACCTTGGAATATATTTTATTATGTATATATAAATTCATGTCCTAATCCATTTTGAAACAGCTTGAATAGTTTGATGTTTTAATTTTGAATTTTATTAACTATCTCACTATAATAGAATATTGGAATATTAGGGCTTATTTTTTCATTTGGGTATTTTAAAAGTAATATAAAATTATTCAATTGTTGTTTTGTAAAACCACCAAAAAATATGGAATCAACATCTAACTTGTGTTGGTTTCACCCATTTAGAGTGAGTTTCAGGGAATTGTTGGGAAACACTGTTTTAGTGGTTGTTATTTATTTTATTGCATGTTTTCCTCTAAAACATATGATGAGTTAGAAGCAATTTAAAATGAAATTATTTTTTTGACCATACATAGAAGGGTTTAAACCACCACTATATAGTGATACTGACAAAAATTTTAGTTATAGATATTGCAACCCTAAAAATAAAAATATTGGACCAATATCAAGTTATAAATATTAAAATCATGATAAATCTATGTACGGTGCATCCACACATTTGAATAACATAGATACCAAAATTAATTGTTTTATATATAATAAAAAATCAAACAAGGTATAAAATATATATATATATATCTAACATGAAAAAAGTGAATATCAAGAGACATACATAAAGGTTAGATAAATAATTAGAACCAAAGAAAATGAAAATTTTCATTCAAATATTTAGTCTTTCATTTAAATGAAACCCCATTCAAAAAAAGGGGAGATAACTAAACCATAAAAAATAATAAGGCACTAAAATTAAAATAAAGTCTTAAACTAGGGAAATCATGCCATAAGTAAATTAATGATGTTAAAATATAAAACTAACATAATGAGTTTCATTTTAGAATAAAAAATACCATTAATAAAGTGATTCAAACGATCAAATGGTATATTCGATATAATTAAAATCCTAGGAATATAATATAATAAAAGAACAATGTATGAAAATAAGTAATCAATAATCAAAAATGAGAATAAAATTTCAGATTGTATATATAATGGGTAGTATCATTTGTTCTAGTGTGAAAATCGTAGACATACTGATTTGTAAATATCATATCAAATATATATGATGTTCCTAAAAAATAACATACTAAAATTTCCAAACCAAACCTCCCTAGGTTAAACTTTACATAGCCCAATCATATCTTTCACAATAGGATACTCATCACAGTCTGATCATGAATAACATAACAACATGTTCGTAATCTCCAACATATATATCCTAGGTTCTTGTGGAACTAGATAATGGAAGTGAGAAAACATATCTTATTTCATATCATAATACCCATAAAACACACTAAATCATACTCCCAAACCCAACTCCAATCACAATTTGATGTGAATCTCCATTCAATTTTAGATAATAATCAAATAGTAATCATTGTCATTTCACAATATGCACAACTAAAATAATAATAATACAATGGGTATCAAACCATCTTTGTAGAATATAATATAAAATCCTTTGGTTCATGGTGTTAAATTTTTTTTATCTTTGACCAGTATTTTTAAAATTTAGTAAAATTTCATAATTCTTTTCATATCAAAATTTCATTGGAAATATATTTTTAAGCAAAGAAAAGCATTAACATTGATAAATTATTTCCCATATATCTTATATTGTATCAAAACATCCTAAATAAATTAAATGACATGAAAAAAATCAATATTTTTTTAACATTGGATCTTAACAAAGAAATACATTTGTGTTTTATAATAATAAAATTACAACAAAATATTCATTAAATCATTGAAAAACCCTAAAATCCAAAAAAATATATTAGTTAAAATCTTTTATAAATCAAATAAAAGATTAAATAATCACATTGAAAAAAATATTAAAAAAGAGCCTCTTTGGAATTTTATTAAACATATAAACTATACATTAAATTATTCTACATGTGCAAAACAAATATTCCAATAGAAGAACCATTTATGTCACACGTAGAAAAAATAAGTACATTGTAAACCTATTAAACATCATAAATAATAGAATATATAATTTGACATTGAATAAATGTTTATTTTTAGAAAACTAAAGAGTCCATGCAAATAAAAAAAATAGATTTTTATGAAAACACTAACATCAAACCACAACAATGTTTACCAATCAGCAGTTAATTTTTTTAGTTAGTCATGAGTTTAGTTACAAAAACTTCATCACTGAATCTGAATTCAACAATCAAAATTACACAAATAAATACGATCGACACCATATCTATATCTATCTCCACTCCCACCATCAATCACCTTTACAATAATTTTATTGAAAAATAAACATTGATGTCTATTTAAATTTATTGTTTAAACCAATAAAATTTCTGTACGGGATGACTATGATGTTATGATATTTATCTTCTCACTAAAAACATCCATCGACTTAATATAATCGAGGAAATTTCAGTCATATTATGATATAAATCAATTGATTCTCTCCATAGAGCCATAACCTTTGTATCCTGCATTTTTATATGATCCTTATGATGTTGGATTGTACACTCTTATTCTTGAATTTTACAATTAATTCCCATAAATTTCTTCGAGTATCTCAAGGTTGGGAGAAATTAAAATGGGATTACATTCCCCCCAAATCCCTAGTGACCTGATAAAGACCTGATATATACAGGTCTCAAACACATCTCACACGTGTGAACATGATGCTCCTTCCTAAGGACTTGACCAATTGGATCATCATGGGTTACCGATAAGGACTACAAGAGATTGATATCCCATAGTTATTTTATTTTAACTAATAAATAAAACTTTTTCATATTTAAATTAATACATATTAATAAAGTGACAACTGCAAATAAGTTATTAAAATGAAAAATGAATTCATACCCCATCTTCTTTGGTAATATCATTCATGTAACACCGATCTGATGTCAAATGAAAATAAAACCAATGTTCTGTCAAGATACATGGTTCCCAAAATTAATTTACTACATTAATAAAATATAAATAAAAAATTTAATATAGAATCATATAATTTTATATAATAAATATTTAACCTAATTAAAATATTACCACAATTGATCTATTTCATGAATAACTCTTTAAAATAGTAGTGTGGAGGATGATTTAGCATTACTTGATGAATTTTTTCATGAAAAACCATAAAATAAATAACATATAATTTAATATTAATGGATTAAATCCCATATCCATATATGTAAAATGATATTGATAAAAATATATATTTTTCTATACCATGTGGTTATCAAGGATTTGGCTATCAAAAAACATATTCAACTGCTCTCTAGGTACCTTTTATGGACCCTTATCATACTAATATTGAGGGGTCAATGATGTGTCAATGAATTCATTCCTTAATCACCATTTAAAATATTTTTATTTCATAACAAAAAAATTTCAACATACAATTTTGTGTGATATGTTTAGAAATAGTAAATGGGAATAACACATGTACAAAGAGATTCATTATTAAAATAGTATAATTTAATTAACCAATGTTATTAAATTCATCAATAATGTATTAAAATTTAAATTATTTGTGAATCAAATACCCCATTCTTCCAAGATTGAGGAATATACCTCAAATAAAAATATTTAACTTTAAGGGTAACTATATCTAATATTAATTGATCTAGAATCTAGATAAATAATTTCATAATATTATCTCTGGGGACCCCATAAGAATAATATGGGATAAATATCTTTTTTCCATTACACTTATAGATATCTAAAATATTAATATGTGTCTTTGTATAAACATAGTTTCCTTCTTTTATGAAAAAATAGTTACTAGGATACAATGTTCTATAAGATTATTCACATAAAAATTTATACATTTAACTATCAACCTCCAATATCCTCATGTTGAAATTACAATAACCACCTATTCTTTATTTGTGAAATCACTACATGTTAAACCATCCAAATCTGGAGACAATGTGAAAGATAATAATGCTACATTGAAGGTGGGTGTAAAAGATGTTTGCAGGAGGGGTATGTTGGTTATGAAAAACGATGATTGGGGAAGACAGAGGGTAACCTCGATGTTATAGGGAGGGTGTCTGGTGGATCATTATGTGTTTGTGTGGTTGGGGGAACATTAATTTAGAGATGATATGGATAAGAAAGATGTTTTACCTTAGTATTACTATCATTTTAAAAAATAAAAATAACTTCAGAACATAGGTTTTAAAAACGTCATGGAGAAAAATAAATTTATATATATAAACACCAGTAAAGTAAAGAAAAACTAAATATACATAAGTATGATAATAATTGATAGCATATACAAACAAATTTTACTTTTAACTTTTCAAAATTAAACATTAGAATGCATAAAAATAGATTTAAATATGATAATAGATCTAAAATACTTGAAATGAATAACATATATCATTAGTGGTTGTTAAGTTAGTGGATGACTTCACATACACACATTTTGTCCTAAAATCATGAAATTATCCTAATCTATCACTACACCATTTACATCAACCCCACACCATTTTAAACAACTATTTTAAGTATCATGATTGAAAAATAAGTCTATTTAATTCTTTTGATGGTGAATATTACACTTCATTATCTATATAATTCAATTATAATTATTTTATTTGAAAAACTACCCTGATACCGTTATCCAAGAAATCATCTACATAATATAATTTTTTTTATTATGATGAGATGATACATTGACCATGTAATCCATGGTCACCAAAATCAATTGAGTGAGAGAAGTTCATTGATTTAAATTATATGGTATATCCTTTAATACCCTAGAAAAAAACACACAGTCATTTGAATAAAAAAACTGAAAAATTTCCATGATAGTGTAATTAGATAATATCATCCCAATTTCCACAATTTATCAATTCATTAACTACTAATATAAAACGATTAGGTTTTTTTAAACCTAATATCATTCAACTGTTTTAATCTTAAATCCCTTCATATTGTAATTGTTGATCCTTATGGCCTGATTTAGAGGACCTCGAGATTGAAACATCAAATATTAGGACAACTAAGACCAAGTATTAGTATTAAAGATCTATAAAATGTAATACATTATTATATTTAAAAAATATATGTTCCAACCTAATATCTTTATGGATTAAAATATTTATTAACTTATGTGATGTGAAAACCAGTCTATAAGATCTTTACTAACAAATTTTTTATATCTTTCTCATTTCATTTTCAAATTCTTTTTCATATCATTTTTTATCCTAACATATTTAATAAATAGATTTTCAATTTCACAATTTAGTAGATCATATCTATGGGATTGTAATAATTCCATTTCTATCAGTTAATTATTTGAGATCTTCCAAACATGTCATAAAATAGTTTGAGTGATTTTTTCTTTCACACATTGTTGATATTGAATTTATGTGTCTTCAACATGTCCTACTTGATTGAATATTGTCTCAATATCATCCATGTATCTAGAAAAAATATAAGAAAATTCTATTCTAAATATTCTTCAAAAATCATTCCTTCTGTTGGGATTTATTTTTCATTTATTATTTAAAATGAATAAGGTATCTATGGAAAAAAATAAAATATAATTATATATTAAATGAAGTTTCAATAATTTTTTACTTAAGTTGAAAAAACATAAATTAAATACCTGTTAATTATATATATCCATCTATAATATACGTGACCTTCTAATTCAGTTATCTTGAAAATTATTACATTTAAATGCATCATGAAAGTAAAATATGGCGGAGGAAAGATCAACTCCATTTCACATAGTGTTAATACATATGTATCTTAATGGTTTTCAAGGTTAGATAGTTGTAAATTTTTCTCACATAGTTTACTGCTGAATTTATAAAATTGGAGTACAACTATAGTATAATTTTCAGAAAAAAATTTACAAAATACCAATGGAAGTAACTGCAATAAAATAAAATTTGGATCATGGAATTTCTATCCATGTAAACTTCAATGCGTTCGTCGACACACCTAGATATATTACTTGTGTACTGATAAAGTACCATTAAATGTATTAAAATTGAAATTAATGTTTCTTTTAACATATTTTCCATTTTAATAATTTCTAAAGTATACATTCCATTCCCATATATTAATTGATCATGCTTTATATCCATTTTTATACGTCCTTCTGAGTATTGATATGGTCCTTCAATTTTATATTCTCATTAAGTAATGTTAAGGTCAAATTTTCACAAAAAAAATCATATCTATATGAATAAAATCATTATTATTACGCAACAAATTAAATTCCTAATATGGAAGTTAGAAGAATATACATTTTTTCATCCATTGTTGTGTTTTGATTTCAATTGTTGATGCAATTTGAAATAGTTTTCTACTATAATTCAATTGACACACCTTTCCAAATTTTATTTCATCATTTCTAAATTGTGAAAATATTTTTGAACATGTAAAAAATATTATAGGTTGTCTACTATCAATATAAACACAGAATCTTGACTTGTGAAACTGAAATATATGAGATACATTGATAAATATCTAATGACATAGAAGAACCATTTTTCATTATAAAGTAGTCATTTGGGATCAAGATAAGAATTAAAAATTGGACAACCACATCCAATTTATGTGTTCTATAAAGATAATATCCTATGTATATAGAAGTAACTAGTGTTCCACATTAGAGAATCATTTATTTTTAATAATTTTCAAAAAGATGCGATATATGTCTTCACATTTTTCCTCTATAACTCGAATAATTATTCAACTAGAGGCTGTATGTATAAATCAATATCATTTATAGGCATTTTATCATATGAATAATGATTGAAATGATGAAATGTATTTCTTTCATTCAATTATATAGAGGTAGATTATATGGTATTAAAAAACTGGATAAATGTTATAACTAGTATTAAAAGGACCAAAATTGTTGAATCCATCGACTACTAATCCTAACATCACATTCATGGGATCATATGAGAAACCATGATGTAATAAATAAAATGTATTCTAGGATTATTAATCTCATAGAGGTAACATTAATCCATCATTATTATTATCTATATAATTACCCTTCTTGTTCATAGTGGGTTTTGATGACATGAATAATGCATGATGTCACGACCCGTCCTCGGGGCCCGTGCCGTGACTACCCCAAGCCCGCCTTCCATAGGCCAGGGGCTGGCAACTAGCACCAAAGGCGTAAATCCTGATAACTAGGAAGGCATTGCCTTTATAAAAGAAAACAAGCACCACAGAGTAAGCAAGCGGAAAAAGTAAACACTAAGTACAAGAGAAGTGATGAAAAGTAAATGGGCCAGAATACAAACCCAAAAGAAATTACAACTACAACTGAACAAGTACAATAGAAAAGATAATAGCTGGAAGGACGGAAGTGGCTCCTGGGTTGTCCTCCTCAGATCCTACCTGAAGGGTAGGTATATATAGCCTCCTCCACGCTCTCGTCTGTCAACCTCCTCTGTGTGTTGTCTCATCATGTAGTCCACCTCCGGGTACTGACTCGTCGTGTAGTCCACCTCCGGTACTGACTCGTCATTTAATCCACCTCTGGGTACTGACTCGTCGTGTAGTCCACCTCCGGGTACCGTCCCGTCCTCGAACACTCGGCCTCCGTCAGCACTGCCTGTCGTCTGCAATCAACACAACGAGGTGCGGGCATAGCCCGTGCAGTGGTGAGTATAACGATACTCAGTAGGGACCCCGAGACCCTCAAGGTGTCACTAAACCAAAAAGGATAACCACAAAGAATATCTCAATAGATAACCTCTACTTAGGTATATGCCCATACATATGCCTAAGTTATCAAGTAACCCATCTCAAACATGAGGAAACACACGGATCATGAAATCAACGGATAACCACTACCCAGGTATATTCCCATACATATACCTAAGTTAACAAGTGACCCATCTCAATCATGATGTAAACACAAAGGTCAAAATTCTCAGCTCAAACTAGGATTTTCATTATCGAAACTGTAACTGCTGAAGAGCTCCGTCTCAGGAGTGTACCGTGGTCCTGTCACGACTCCAAGGTACTGCTCACAAACCTAAGACTGCTGAGGTACTCCTCCTATCGAGTACCGCGGGTCATCCACCCAGACACAGTAGTGCTTCCCGCCGAGGTATGTCACCCAAACACAGTAGTGCACACCCCCTAGTAGCCTGCTGAGGTACTCTCCGGACGAGTACCGCGGGTCTTCACTTTAAATGCATCATGATAGTAAAAAATGACGGAGGAAAGATCATCTTCATTTCACATAGTGTCAATACATTTGTATCTTAATGGTTGTCAAGGTTAGATTGTTGTAAATTTTTCTCACATAGTTTACTGATGAATTTATAAAATTGGAGTACAACTATAGTATAATTTTCAGAAAAAAACTTACAAAATACCAATAGAAGTAACTGCAATAAAATAAAATTTTAATCATGGAATTTCTATCCATGTAAACTTCAATGCGTTAGTCGACACACCTTTGTGACAGTGCAGACCCGCGGTACTCGTACGGAGAGTACCTTAGCAGGCTACTAGGGGGTGTGCACTACTATGTTTGGGTGACATACCTCGGCGGGAAGCACTACTGTGTCTGGGTGGCAGACCGACGGTACTCGACATGAGGAGTACCTCAGCAGTCTTAGGTTAGTGAGCAGTACCTAGGTGTCGTGACAGGACCACTGTACACTCCAGAGACGGAGCTCTTTATCAGTTACGGTTTTGATAATGAAAATCCCGTTTTGAGATGAGACTTTTGACCTTTGTGTTTACCTCATGATTGAGATGGGTCACTTGTTGACTTAGGTATATGTATGGGCATATACCTGGGTAGTGGTTATCCGTTGATCTCATGATCCTTGTGTTTCCTCATGCTTGAGATGGGTTACTTGATAACTTAGGCATATGTATGGGCATATATCTAAGTAGAGGTTATCTGTTGAGATCTTATCTGTTGTTATCCTTGTTGGTTTAGTGAGACCTTGAGTGTGTCGGGGTCCCTACTGAGTTTCGTTATACTCACCTCTGCACGGGCTATGCCTGCACCTCATTGTGTTGGTTGCAGACGACAGGCAGTGCTGACGGAGGCCGAGTGTTCGAGGACTGGACGGTACCCGGAGGTGGACTACATGACGAGACGACACACGGAGGAGGTTGACGGACGAGTGTGTGGAGGAGGCTATCTGTACCTACCCTTCAGGTAGGATCCAAGGAGGATGACCCAAGAGCCGCTTCCGTCCTTCCAGCTGTTATCTTTTCTATTGTACTTGTCCAGTTGTAGTTGTAATTGCTTTTGGGTTTGTATTCTGGCCCATTGACTTTTCAGCACTTCTCTTGTACTTAGTGTTTACTTTTTCCGCTTTCTTACTCTGTGGTGCTTGTTTTCTTTTATAAAGGAAATGCCTTCCTAGTTATCGGGATTTACGCCTTTGGTGCTAGTCGCCAGCCCCTGGCCTATGGAAGGCGGGCTTGGGGTAGTCACGGCACGGGCCCCGAGGACGGGTCTTGATAAATAAATAATTTAATAAAATAACAATAATCCCCTAACATAATAAACCACCCACGGGTGGTTTAGTTCGGGTGGGCCCCACCACCATAACCTCTCAAGGGAGGTTAAGGTGTGGTGGCCCCACCTCCAACCTCCATGAGGAGGTTTCAACCGCCACACTCCCAATGGCGGCTGAAATAAAATAAAGTGCATGACACGTTATTTAATTATTACTCTTATTTAAAGAAAACCCAAAAACTAACTTCCACTCTCGATTAAACGCAACTGCGGAAAAAGTCTCTTTAAGCAAATACTGGCGTTGTGAGTTCATCGGTGCCCTCAAAATTCGATTCTGAGCACCGGTTCAAAAGTTAGAAAAACCCGCTCGTTCGTTCACTGAACGTACCCGAGCCAATCTTCGGAAATTGATTCCGGGCACACCGGGCCTCGGAATCAGGCGCCGTCAGAAACTGTGTTCTTTTAAAATCCCAAAGAGAATTAGAAAAAAAATTCCCTTGAATTTTACGGGTCTTTACATTACTCCCACCTCAGGTCTTTACATCCTCGTGAAGCCTTAACATAAACTAGGGATACAAAAACGGTACTGAGCACGCATCTGAGCCTTCCTCTCCCGTGTGCTCACCCGGAGGTTCCTGTACTGCCCGTGAAAGCGCACCTGAGGAATAGGCCGTCCTCTAAGGATCTTCTCCTTTCGATCCTCGATCCCCACTGGAACCTCCGTGAAAGACACTCCATCGCCATCATCCAGCTCCTCATGGTCGATGATATGCGAAGGGTCGAGCACGTATCTCCTCAGTAGAGATACGTGGAAGTCATCGTGCACCTGGTGCAATTGAGGTGGATGGTTCAAGTGGTAAAAAACCCCACCTACATAGCTGAGGACCTAGAAAGGTCTGTTGAACCTCAGAGATAACTTGCCGCCTTGGACACATCTTCGTAAACCTCGTCGAGGTGAGACCCGTATAAGGACGTGATCGTCATCCTCGAACTCCAGAGGTCTCCATTTTCTGTTAGAACTGAAACTAAAAAGACTGGTGCCACGAGGGTATGGTTGACTGACTCAAGAGTGATCGGTCGCACCCTCCTGTGAAAGAGTTAATCCCGTGCTGCCTGGGGTTTCCTTTTCGCCGACCATGGAAAACCCATCCCGACTTTTTCCTAAAACCGTCAATTTGAGTATGAACAGTTATTGCCCATTCCATACTCAAACTAACATCGTAAGGCCTTGATGCTGCCACCAAGAGATTCCAACCGGAACTCTCGCCTCTAGGGTCTGACCACACCGTCGGCGTAAGTGTGATTATCAAGTCTCCTTCCAAGGTATCTACAGACGTGAGGGTCAATCCCACGGCTTACCGTAAACTCTAGGTCTGGGACAAGATTTGTGAAAGCTATGAATGATTCATATCGACGTCTGTTACTACAACATCTAGTAGTGGACACAGACTGTCCCTTGATTCATTTTTAGAGGCATTGGGTCACACTCATTGACCGCATGCAGCCGCACTCTTCCTCCAACCTCGAGCTCCCTGAGCCCGGCAGGGATAACTAAGGCGGGTGTTTGCAGCATGTTAAGATGTACACCACCTCATACTGCCCTCCTAGCTCTTCCTCCACGTCTGCTGCCTCGCAGACTCATCTATCCTTAATGCTTCCACTTCTTGACACATTAAACATGCCCGAGTCTCTATGACTGGCACCAGTTTCCTTTTTTCTTACTGCACTGTGCAGTCTTCATCCGCTCTTGGATGACCTGGACCTTCTTTAGTCTCACAAGAGCTGTTATGATTTCTTCTTTGCCGATAAAAGAAATCTGGTCTCATCCCCTGTATGAACCACATTCGTTGCCTAATACAGTCAATCCCAACATAAATGATGCATTCATTCCATGGGTGACGTCGTAAGGCCTCGACGTAACTACCAAGAGATCCAACTGTCACTCTCGGCTCCAAGGGTCGAGTCACACTGTCGGCATCAGTGTGAGGTCACTGGGTCTCCTACAGTAGAAATCTCGAAAGTGAGGGTCAAGTCAACAGTTTTAACCAGGACCACTCAGTATCAACCAAACAAAAGGACAGGAAAGAAAAAAAAGATAAGTGTCTTTTTATTATTGCTGCTCATAATACAAAGACACAAATACAACATCAACCTGGAACTAGAAGTACAAAGGACGTATCCACTAGTTCCTCTACTGTCCACATCCTCCCGGAGTTCTACTGCCTTGTTCACTTCTCGGTTGTTTCTCAAGCACTCGTCGTTGTTTCTGCCTCGGTGGCTCCTCCAACGCTTGCGGATCAACTGCACGAGGAGTCAGACAGACACGTTCCAGGTGTCCCTTTCCGCCGCAGGATAAACACAACCTGTTTCTGGAAGGCCTGGCTCTGACCCACCCCATTGGTTTCCAAACGGCATGGCAATCTGCCGCGCCTTGAGGGAAACGCCCCCCCCCCCCCACATGGGGGCCCGATGCTTGGGCGACGCACGGGGGGGCAAGCCCCCTCGGTTCCTTCGAAACCACGGCCTCTTAATGGGGCCGCTTGCTGCCAGCCGGCCAGGGGAATTAATTCCCCCGGTTCTCCAAGTCCGGTCGGCCCGCCATGGCCGGCCGGTTCCTGCACCACAGGACCGGCGACGGCCAGTCCCCTTCCTGCACTAACGCCGGCGGACCGATGCCGGCCTCCGGTCACCCTGCTCTGCCGCGGCCCGGAACCGGCCGCGACCCTTGTCGTCCGGCGTGGTGCGACGGCACCGCGCCCCTCCACCGTGGCCCCGCTCTGGCCGCGGTATTTTCCAGGTATCTCCGACACGGCGCGTCGGCGTCGCGTTCTTGTTCTTCATTACACGGCGCGGCGCGACGGCGCCGCACATTTTCTTGTCGCAAGGTTCCGCATGGTGCGACGACAACTTGTATTCCCGTACCGAACCACAAAGAACCAACACACATAAAAAAGGAGGAGGGTCGGCCATGTTCGTGCGGTCTGGCCCCCCTCACGTTATTCGTTATCATTTGGTTTCAAACCACAAAGTTCAAATTCGATAAGAAATTGTTTTTATCCACGAAGATCATCAAGTCGGAAATCTTGAACAAATATAAATAATTGAATACAAACCCCTACCTTGGGTATAAGCCGATCGGACGGAGGCGTCGTCGTTCGAGGTTCGTCGCGGTATGGCGTCGCGAGGATGACGACGTCGAAGGGGGACGTCGGCGTTCGCCCGACTCGAGGGGAGGCGAAGCCATCGTCGTTTGCTACCTGATTCCGCTTCCGAGCTTGTTCGTCGATCCGTTGATGATGAAGGGGAAGAAGAAGATCCGTTGAAGAGTCTCTCCGCGGAAGGGGAGAAATTTGGTGGAAGGAAAATGAGCATTCTTTGTCAGAGGTGGCGTGTTCTTCATTCGCGAAGATAAGCTTCTTCCCTAGTGTTGGGTGTCGTGGTATTTTACCAGCGCTCCGTCGCTTGGTGAAGCCATCCCCAAACCCTATCCCACGATCCCTATATATAGGAGATGGGGAGAGGTATGTAACCATTGTGGTTACAAATGATTGTTTTTAAAAAAAGGGGTCGGGTGAGATAAATTGCTGTGACGAAATTTATGAGGTCCGTTGGCACCACTTAAGAGGGGAGGGTGCCAACGAGTTTCTCCCCATTTAATGGGGAGTTGAGGAATTAAGAGGCTCCCCCTCATTAATGAGGGAGAGTTGAGAGGTTTCCTCTCCTCCCATTAATAGGGGAGGAGGCTATATGTACCTACCCTTCAGGTATGATCCGAGGAGGACGACCCAGGAGCCGCTTCCGTCCTTCCAGCTGTTATCTTTTCTGTTGTACTTGTTCAGTTGTAGTTGTACTTTCTTTGGGGTTTGTATTCTGGCCCATTTACTTTTCATCACTTCTCTTGTACTTAGTGTTTACTTTTTCCGCTTGCTTACTCTGTGGTGCTTGTTTTCTTTTATAAAGGCAATGCCTTCCCAGTTATCGTGATTTACGCCTTTGGTGCTAGTCGCTGGCCCCTGGCCTATGGAAGGCGGGCTTGGGGTAGTCACGACACAGGCCCCGAGGACGTGTCGTGACAAATAAATAATTTAATAAAATATTAAAAATCCCTACCATAATAAACCACCCACGGGAGGTTTATTTTGGGTGGGCCCCACCACCATAACCTCTCAGGGGAGGTTAAGGTGTGGTGGCCCCACCTCGAACCTCCATGAGGAGGTTTCAACCACCACACTCCCATTGACGGCTGAAATAAAATAAAGTGCATGACACATTATTTTATTATTACTCTTATTTAAAGAAAACCCAAAAACTAACTTCCGCTCTCGATTAAACACAACTGCGGAAAATGTCTCTTTAAGCAAATACCAGCGGTGTGAGTTCATCGGTGCCCTCATAATTCGATTCCGAGGACCGGTTAAAAAGTTATAAAAACCCGCTCATTCGTTCCCTGAACGTACCTGAGCCAAACTTCGGAAATTGATTCAGGGCACACCGGGCCTCGGAATCAGGCGCCGTCAGAAACTGCGTTCTTGTAAAATCCCTATGAAAATTAGAAAAAAAAATTCCCTTTAATTTTACGGGTCTTTACACATGAAGTCAAGGTTTTAAAGTAAATTATTAGGACACCTTTATAGTTGTGTTTATTTTTTTTATTTTTTACACTAGTATATTGCTTAAAACTTACAACATAATCCATTGATATACATCTAGAATATTTTTTTGGTATACTTTATTCTTGAATCCTCTCCATCATAAAGAATATAATCATTGGGATAATCATGTATTGTCATATAATTCAGACTAAGAACTTTTTAAATAAATAAAATCATAAAAATGATTCAGTGATCATAGATTTATGAAATTCACTATGAAAAGATTCCATTATAATGGAAATTATATTAATTTAAATTCATTATAGGTATTTTATATTGTAAAACTTTAGTAGAAAATAATATTTTTTATATTTCAGATATCCACCCTATGGATCTTAATTTACATCATAAACTATATCATGAAACACATTTTTATGCTTAGTGAAGGTTTCTGTTAATATACCATCCTCAAAATCAATAGGTGGATCCCATGATATATTAAAATATCGATTTTGTTATTCTGTTTTTCTAAAAACATAACTTGTCATGTTACACTTTGTAGTACCCTCAATTGGTTGTTGTGATATTTTTATGTTTATGTTATTGTCCTGAAATACCAAAATAACCATTTATAAGTGTTTCATTTCATTTACCATTGTTTATGATGTTGGTAGCTCATTTTTCTGATTGAAATCAGTTCTCAAAAACTCTATAATGTTCGATTCACCATGATAAATCCAACAAAATTTTTTTTCATGTATATTCTTCAATATCGAGTGTTCATAAACATCATTTCTCAATAATAATGTTCTAAACATACATTTTGGGCATGTAAATCATATTTTCCCATCAATAGATTGATTGGAAATTGAAAAAAAAACATACTCCATCCTCTTTTCATAATGAGGTGTTTTATTTAGTAACTTGATCTATATTTGATCTATATATATGAAAGTGTCTATACCCCTTATTAAATAAAATTACAAAACACAAGTATTAAAATCTATGAAAAGGGATAAATGGAAGTGATAAAAACTAAACTAAAGAAGGTATAAAAATAGTCATATATGTAATAAAAAGGTAAATGTATAAAATAAAATCAATCATGTATAGTATAATGTAATATTGAAGTAAAATAAGACCCATGCAATCCTTAATTTAAAATAGGCAACATGGGTGAGACACCCTAGGCTCCCTAAGCACACATTTGTGTCAAAATCAACTTTTTTGTACACAATTTTGATATTTATTTAAATACAAAAATGGAAATAAAATCTGTATTTAAAATTTATATTTCTACGAATTATGAATATTTTCTATGATAAAACATTTTCAAGAGGTCCACTAGATATTTTTCACAAGGTCTTATCATGGGATGTGTGCATGCAAATCAAACAATCCATTTGTATATCCATTATATCGTAAAAAGGTATTATAACATGATTTTAAAATTATAATAAATCATTTAGAATAATTTAAAAAATATAAATAAATCATTAAAATGGATTTCCATATTAATCCTAACATTATGTCAAGAAGAACCCTCTAAAACACATCACTTTTGATGGACATTGCACAACAGAGAAAATAAATTTCCTCTTCTACCTAGAAAACCCAAATTTTTATAATAATACCTTCCCCCAACCTTAATCTAATCTTAAAAATTGGTTGGGGATCATGGGAGTGATAAAATTAGGTAAGATTGAATGGGAAGAGGGATGGAAAATAATAGTGGAAGAAATTATGTCTTACCACTCCAAACTGCATGAAATATAAGGGAGAGGGGGGGGGGGGGTTGAAGGAGAAGGGGCGGGGAGGGGAGATATATTACAAGATAAGGGTGAATGGCATCGAGGGATTGAGATTGGTAATGCGGGGTTCAGTCTTGGGGGCTTAGAATTAAGGGGATTGTTGGATAAGGGGGTGGGTTGGAAAGAAGGGGGCTGGCGATGATGGCTTGAAGGAGAAGGGGGTGGTGTGAGAGATAGCTCGAGATAAGTGGGGTCAGTACCAAGGGGCTCAGTTCTGGGGCATTGTCTAAGGGTAATTATGGAATAATAGGTTGGTTGGGTGTGGAAAAGATGATAAGGTCTTTTATTTTAATAAATAAAAATCATTTAGCAGTGATTTTTTAAAAACTATCACTAATAGTTTATAATTGTTTAGTAGTGATTTTTGAAAACACCGGTAAAAACCCCTTTTAAATGAGTGATTTTTTGTAGTGTATATACTTGTTATGGAACTATCCTGAACTATCAACTCACAATTGGGTCCTTATAATAGATTAGAAACATATTTTATATATGTTCAAATGATGAAAACCTCATTCTATGTACTGATTAGAAATATGAACCATTCACCAAATAAAATATTTAAAATGAATTGAAATTTTTTAACTCATCTAGATATGGGGTGTTACATGTTGTTGTTATATTTTTTTTTGAATTTACATCATTAAATTAGTTCTAAGAAATCTCATTTACAATAATGTACACACTGGGTTACGTTAAAACATTCTTTGAAGATTGTGTTCCTACGTTGTAATAAATTATTACATTGATGAAATAAATATTTAACTTGGGTGGTATCATTTCATTAATGTTTTGAAGAATTTTCAGCGCTATATCCAATAATAGTTGATCAATTTTCTGAAAAATTAATGTATATTTTCACCACTTTTGGTAAACAATCTTCAAAAAAAATATGATAACCTTTCAGAAAATGAGATCTATTTTTTGAATTACCATACATAAATTTCATGTATTTATAAGAATTATTATTATTTCATGAACATTGAAAAACTGTATGTGATAGTTTTTTTTGCATGATACTAAAAGAACCATGAAAAGTTAAGTATGTAATTAAGCCTAGTTTGGAACGGGATGTCATGGTCATACAGGAAGAGTTGGTGCCTGAAAATGTTTAAAGGAATATTTTTCTTCCTCCAACTAGTCATTCTCTTTCTAGGCACAAGATATATCTATTATTCAACTTTCATAATGATGTAAATTTATAGACTATTATTTATTAAATATCATGAATATAATGTTAATGACTGAAATTAAGATAAAGATCCTAAAATCGTTTTATTGTCAGGTTTTGATATAAGATTTCATGCATGCGTGTTTATATTTCATTTTTCCTAAAAATTTATACCATGCATTAACATATATTTGTTTATTTTTTAGATTTATATGTGGATATTTTGTAGACTTAGCAATGTTTCCAACTATTAAAATAGAAGTTACTATCATGTTATGAGAATTGGATGTTTTAATTCTCCATATTATTTATTGATATGATTTTTCACCCGATGGTTCATTTGGTTAGAGGGATCTGCCTATGTAGTTCTACACATTATAGATGAATGTACATCATTGAAAAATAAATGTATATTTTTAATGGTGATGGAAAAAAATAAAATTTAACCAAATGGGTGTTTTACATGGAGATATATGTTGGGGATGTCCTTGAAGTCTTTTTCAATTACCTATTAGATGTGGAGATTTCCATTCTACCATAATCTCATCGTAGTGGGCAACAAGTCGGAGATGGAATTAATGGATCAGGTGTTATTAAAATTACCATTTAGAGAGGTAGCATGTTCACCATAAATTTTACATAATAGTTTAATTTTTTCACTATATATTGAAACCCATTATGTATTTATTTAGTATTTAAATCAATCATTGGATGAAATCTAGATATCCAATAAATATAATCCATAGTTTATATGATGTTTTTAAGACCATATTTTTAAAAATTCAGAATAATACATGGATCCAATTTCTTATTGAATTATATGGTTATCCGGTGGACTATGTGTGCATGTATTATATAGTAATTGTGGAGTAATTAATGACTACATATTCTATAAAAATGATATTTATGGACACATTACAATATCTAAATAGTGGAGTTACTCTTTTGGTGGATGTGATAGAAATGTCTAGTATGAAAGGAACAAATCCAATTTTATCTGAATCTATCATACTTTGGCATAATTGATATAATATGGGAGTTTGATTATATTATATTTCAATGGAAAATTTTTCAATCCATGTTGGTTGATAATATAAGTATTGTAAAAATCAATGTAATGAGATTCAAGAAATTAGATTTTAATAGGGATGTATCCAAAGACAAACCATTCATGAGGATATCATATATATTATAATAATTTTTTTCCCCACCACCCACAAATAGAATGTGGTTAACTATTTTTTTACCTACCAAACCCAGTGTAGGGTATGATGTCAATTTAACAAATTATAACCCATTCATTGGGGAGTCAAAATCATTTTTTGGTGGTCCAAATGTAGATTTGGTATTCTACGGTAGAGGATAACATAAAGAGGGTGTTTGAATACTCAATAATTTAGGAAAGAACACATCACTAACTAAAAAATGAAAAATAATTCATATTATCTTGATAATTTGGGAAAATGATACATACCTTACTTTTGATGTATATGAATTGGCCACACATCACTCTATCACATTATGTATCTGGTTGTCCTGGAAATGTGTGTTTTCATTTTTAATAGTATTTTAGAACAATAAAAAGTTAACATAATCAAAATATGGAAGGCACACTTGGATTTTATTGATACGAAGGAAAATAATCTATTTATCATTAGTGGCATATATGAATTAACTACATGTCAATCTGACACACGGTGTCTCGGTATTACCAAAAGTGCATGTTTTCAATTTAAAATCACAGTTTAGTTAAAAATTCATTTCATTCACTGAAAAAAGGGAAATATAACTAGTATTTTCTACATATTTTAAGAAAAATATCCATATTTTATTTATGAAATGTTATAATTGAACATTTGTTAATCTAAGACACGGTGCACTCAGTATGACTCAAAGTGTGTGTTTTTAGTTTCAGAAAATATTTTACATCAAAATGAATATGACTAACATAAAAATAAGAAACCACACATTGATTGTCTTAATATTTTATGAAAATAATCTATTATTCATTTCTGACTAGTGTGAATTTACTAAACCAGAATTCAGTACACAATGTGTCTTGTATAACTAAATGTGAAACTTTTATGTTTTGAATTTTACATTTAGTTAAAACATCATAAAAACTCAAAACTGTGAAAAAAACCCATAAAATGTCTTTATATGTTAATATATTTATGCATAATTAATTTTTTTTGTAGTAATTATCCATACATCAATCTGATACATTATGTGCATGTTATTACTTAATGTGAGTGTTTTTAGTTTAAAAGGATCATTTTAGTTCAAAATGACCATCACTGACTGAAAAATGTGGAAACACACTAATATTTTCCTGATAATTTAATAAATTTATTCATAAGTATTTCATGATAAATAGATATCACAGAAATGTCAATCTACCACATAGTAATTTTTTATGATTGAAATTCACTATTTTTATTTAAAATTAAAATTATAGTATAAACACACTTCACATTCTAAAAAATAAACAAATTCACTCATATGGTATTAATAATTTCTTAAAATGATATATATAAGTCATTTAGATATATAGGAATTGGATACACATCAATCTGACACACAGTGTTCCTAGAAAGTCTCAAAGCGCATGTTTTCAATTATAAAATAACATTTTTGTTCGAAAAGTGCATTGCTCATTAAAAACTAAGAAAACCCTCTTGAATTATCTTGATACTTTAGGAAAATATTCCGTAAGTAATTTTTATGGACAAAAATCATCCAAAAGTTAGTATAACACAATATGGTCCTAGTACAACTTAAAGTGCATGTTTTTAGTTTAAAAGTAGTATTTTAATTTCAAATGTTCATCACTCACTGAAAACTAAGAAAACAAACTCATATTTTCATGATAACATTGAAAAATAATATATAAGTCATTTTTTAGGTATATAAATTTCCTAAACATTATTTAGACATAGTGCGACTGGTATGATTGCAATTTCATGTTTTTAAATCTAATTTTTTTTGTAGAAAATAATCTTCACATACACAAAACAAATCAAACAAACCTGAATTATCTTGATACATTATGAAAATGATCAATAAGTCATTTGTGATATATTAGAATTAGCCACACACCAATCTAACATACAATGGTCCTAGTGTGACTGAATGTGTGTGTTTTCAGTTTCAATGTATCATTTTTGTTCAAAATACATATCACACATGTACAATTGAGGTAACATGATCAAATTTAGGATATTTTAAAAAATAATCCTTAAATATTTTGTAATGCATACGAATCAACTTCATTTGAATCCGAAACATGTGGTTATCAATATGACTCAATGTTTTTATTTTCAGTATTAAATTGAAATTTTATAAATGCATCATATCATATTTATTTTACATTTATTTCTGTATGGTATTACTTTCATAAGAATCATTTTTTTATTATAGGTGTAGTCTTATTTTTTTAAATTTGAGGTGGTCTTTTCATAAATTAGTAGTGTGATTAGGATATTTTGAAAGAGGATCTCAAAAATAGTGGATCTCATTATGTTTTTTAAATCATTAGAAAATATATATTTTGTATATAAATTGAATAAACAAATATGATTTATTTTAATGAAATTTTGGTAATATAAATTCATTTATAATTTTAAAATATTTTTTATTTGAAATTAAATTATCATTTTATTTTTAATATGAGTTATTGAAACGTGTTCTAATTGTAGATGAACATTGCTGTAACCCATACATTTTTACTACTATTAATATTTTCACTAATTGAATTATTTTTTATCAGTGATAGTACCACTGATAAAACCCCCCTTCTTCATCGCTAAAATTGAACTAAAAAATTATATACTTTGTAAGTGTTTTTTTACAACCAAAAAAAGAAATTTTATTAATGATATTATTAACACTGATTAAATCACATGTCTTTTAAGGATGATGACAACATAAAAACATTTTTAGCATTGAAATTTATGTTTTTTCACGATTATAAATCTAATATCTACAATAGTGATATCATGCTTACAATAAGACTTTCAATACATTGAGATAATGCACTTTAAAGAATTGTATCCTATACATGACATACAACATTGGTTTTGACATATACTCAAACCTCTACAGAATGATATATTCTTTGAAAATATATCCTCAATACATTAAGTTCCAAAATGTACGACGTGCATTTTTTTACATAGAACATACTTCTTTCAGTGAATATCAAAATGAAAATTATTGGATTGTTTTTTATCCTAATAAAGGATTAATTTTAACAATCCTGACATGTAGAAATGATACAAGGAGCTATTTTATTAATTATTTCACATAATATTTTTCTATAAAACTATGCATAATATTTATATATATTATAAAAATTGTTATCAGAGTCGTGTGTTATGATAATATATATATGTTTGACTATGGATTCTATCAACATTTTATAATATAATTCATTTTATTTTAGCTTTATATTGAAAAAAATAATTCAATTGTGATATTTTTTGTTTCATAAAAAAATAAATAATATCACATTGATTTTTATTTAATTAAATGAATAAAACTATACTACTCTTTTTGATTTAAAATAAATTCAACCCTCCTAATATATTATTCCTTTAAAATTAAATTATAAAAAAGTAATTAAATATTCTATATGATCATAGTATATGGATAATAAATTTAAAAAATAGTTACATTGTTTAGAATTCATAAAATAGAATTTATAGTCTAATTAATTTACAATGAAATCATCGTGCTTAATTTACTAAAATACATAAGGTATCTCTAATATTTAGAACTCGCCATTAATCTATATCAAAATATTAATAAAATTAATGAAACAAATCATTTCTATTTTATAATTTTATATATTTTTATTATATTTAATTGTTATAATATTAGTGTGATCATAAAATATATTTAAAAATAAAAAAACTTTGTATAGAAATAAAAAAATGAACAAACAAGTAAAAATAAGTTTATATTTTATATATTAGAATGGAACAAAATTCCCTATTTGAACCAAATTAAAAAACCACAGTTTAAAGATATTATAATATGATCTTATTTAATTCATAAAAAACATAGTTTATATATTTTTCTTAAAATAAAACCTTAAAATTCGTAACTTTTTTAAAGGAAAATTTATAATAAATATGATATCAAATGTTAGACAATGAAAGAGAGTACATCAGGATAAAAAATCACCCATCCAGACCTACAAACTACATGAAAAATAAGAGGTCCCCAAACAAATTTTTCACCCTATTCAATTATTTTTTGTTGGATGAGAACATGCAAGATGAAAATTAGTGGCATAAAGAGAATTTTTTTCCATAAAAAACATAACTATTTTAGAGAACTCTTCAATGATGAGATAACTTCTTGAATAGTAAGAGTTTCTTAATCCATAATTAATAAACACCATCCTCTATCAAGAGAAAAATTCAGACCAATTATAATTGCTTAGGCTTTATACACCAATGAAATATAGTTGAAAAAATATTTTTAGAAAGCATTGATTACTGATTTGAGAGATTCATGGATGACCATGCTAAATCCAGAATACAATCCAACAAAGAGGTAAGCATCCATGTTAATGTTCATTATGATGGTAATTGATGGTTTCCAGGAGCCTAAACTAGGTCGTTCACTAGGGTTGTCAAGCTGAAAATTATTATGGTTATAGGTATCTAACCCTGAAATTCCATGTTCAACCGATAAGAAACTTGGTTTATCAATATGATTAAATATTATTCCATTTATTATTACCCAAATAATTCAATCCATAGTACAGAAGGTACTCATGGTATCTATGGGAAATGATGATGACCACTTATCTAACAACATTTAAAAACAAGATCAAAACTCTAAGAGATTACAAGAAATTATATTCTAGTTGTGTAGTAATACATAGCCCTGGGGAAATCAAAAATATTATTTGAGGGTGAATCTGAGGCATCATTGCCAATAGAACACATCATATAATCATAGGATCATCAGAATGAAAGAAAATATTAAACATTGAATATCATGGTATATGATTTCTACCAAACATAATGAGACTTGGGTGTGATTGAGAGGTGATGGAGGTTATTCCAAAACCCAACATCCTACGAGTTCTATTAATCTAATGAAATTATATATTCAAATTTGACTAATTTTGTAGAAGAATATTCATTACTAAAGAAAAGTAAATCTTCACTAAAATCTCTTACATAGGGAATGATGAGAATAGTTCTCCTGTATCTCTCATTGAACTAGGATTCAAAATTTTTGATACACCAAACTCTTCCAACCTTATAAAATAATTATACCACCCTTTCATCTACGATTCACTCAACCGAATTTGAGTTTTCCATAAGACCATCACTATCGACCATCCATGATTCATTCCAAATCTTAACCCTTTCTCCACCACAAATCCTCCTATAAATACAACTTTTAAGATGTTCGTGCAACCCCTATTGGATTATCGAGAAAATAACATGGGTGGTTGTTATATTCGATCCATATTGGTCTAAATGTGGGTAGTATTTTAATAGAATGAACCGAGAAGAGAAAGATGCAGGATGCAGAAGATGTCTCCACCCCTTATTAGAACGAAGGTTTTCATTATTATGACCCAGATCCTAAAATATCATAACCCATATGATTTGGGGAGTAATACCATGGACCTGGTCTTCCAATGGATTTTATCCCTCTTAATATTGAGGCAGACATAAAACTTTCTGTATAATGGAGAAGTTATACAATAATAAAACAAGGGAGTTGGTAGGGGGAAAACCATTTTTTTGGGAAAAACTGGTCCATTCCATTAATGAGGATTTATTTTCTCAAATTAGAAACCCTTTTCCTAGTACATCCCTGATATTTTTGGAACCCAACATATAACACTGAATAAAATATCTTTTTTATACTTTCTAAAAGTTATTGGGATCCCAATATATTTAGGGTGTTTCCAACAACCCGGATACCCAACATATTCCAGAGGTCATCTTCCTTGGTTCGAGGAAAATTTGATTTAAAAGAGATTCTAGTTTTACAAATATTGACGAACCATATGGAATCTATTTCTCACTAGATAATAACATGTTAAATAGAAACACATTATTCAATGGTGTCCCTCGAAATATGTAAAAAGTGTTTAGAAAATAATAGTGAGATTTGTGGCCCATGAATGAAAAAATTCACATAGTAAACCCAATTGTCTCTAGCATCCATTGAAATAAGATTGAAAAAATCACAACCACTATGATAAAGAGGTAAAAGGGAGATAGGGTCCCCCAAGATAAGACCCCATGATGGGAAAAAAATTCGTGAGGCCGCCGATAATTTTAGACTTGAATGAAATGGAATTATAACAATGAATAATAATTTTAATCCATTTAAAGAATTACCCTATTTTAGTCATTACAAACTAAACGAAATGCCATTCCACTTTAACATATTAATTTTCTATGTCTAATTTAAATTCCAAGACCCATCTTTTAGATGTTTAATTTTATTTCATGAAATGAAAAATATCTTGAGAGATAGTAGAATTATTAGAGATAAACCTCATGGGAACAAATGTATATTGATTCTCTAAAATAATTGATGTCAAAAAAACTGTGCTAATTGTTTACTTGAATACTTGAAAATATTTTATATGTAACATTGCATAAACCAATTAAACGGAAGTATAAAACCATGGATGCAGTTTTAACCTTATGAATGAGTTTAATAATAGTTTCATATATGGAATAAAAATTATGGTTACTTATCCATTGATATTTCATGAGACTAGAGATATTAGGCCCTAATTTTTTTTGTAATTTATTAAAAAATAATTCATGAACCCCCTTAGGAATGGGACATTTGGAAAGGGGGTTTGTTAATTGTTTTTTTAAAATTTTATGGGTATATGGTTTTGATGATTTCAGAAATATGGTAACCAAATGCTAGATGAACCGTCATTTTGGAGGTTTTTGGGCACTTTACCAAACCAAACAAATGGGCATGAAGCCCCCCAATTCCCCCAATTACACAGTCTGCTAATATTTATAAATATATAATTGTAAATCCAAAAATATATATTTATATATATTTATCATTAAAATATAAAATTATTTATAAATAGATTAATAAATATATAATTATAAATCGATATTTATATAATTATAAAATAACCTAATATAATTTTATTATTAAATAATTAAAGATAAATTATATATAATTATTTATTAAAATTTTTATTTAATCATTTATATAAATAATCCATTTCAAACTTAAAATATAATTTTTATTTGTATTTATATATTTATATTAAATAAATAAATAATTTAATTTAATATATATAATTAGAAAATTAAATAAACCTTACATTTAAAATTTATATTTATATAATTATATATATATATAAACATTATATTTATAATTATGTAAAAATATTTAAACTAAAATAAAGTTTATATTTAAAATTTCTTACTTTATATATATTTATTTAAATATATAAATAAATCTAAATAAATTTATTTATATATATATCAACCTTAGAATTTATATTTATCCCACTATGTTTATTTATATGAATAATTCTATATAAATAAAGCTTAATTATATATATATACCTTAATTGTTAATAATTTTATTATTAACAATTTATTATAAATATATAATTGTAAATAATAATAAATAAATATTTAATTGGAAATATATAAATATTTATTTTATATTTATTATATATTTAATATATTTATAATATATATTTTATAAATTATTATTATATTAATTATATTTATATTTATTTGTAATTATTAAATTTAATATATTCATATATATTATATATATTACATTTATTTATATTATGTCTATATATATATAAATAAATAAATAAATGTTTATTGTTAATAACAGTATTGTTGTTGATTTATTATAAATATATAATTGTAAATAAAAATACATAATGGTGAATATATAAATAATTATTTTATATTTACAATTATATTTATATTTATAATTAAATACTTATTATAATTATTATATTAATATTAATTATATTTAAAATTATATATGTATTATAGATATTATATTTATATTTATTATAATTATATTTACAATATATTTATATTTATAATATATTTATTTATACTTATTTATAACAATTAATATATAATTATATAATTATATAAATATAATGAGAATTCAAAATAAATTATAAATAAAATAAATATATTTATTATAGATATAATTATAAATAAATTAACCATACCTATTAATAAATCTATTATTAAAAAATTTATTATTAATAAGCATTAAATGTTTAATTATGTAATGTCTATTTAGATACACCAAAATATAAATATTTATATATTCATATTTATATAATAACCAATTCAATATATATATATTTTTATATTATTAAAATTTTATTATATTTTTAAATATATTTTAAATTTAATTCTGTTTATATATATATTTAAAATATTGTTTATATATATATATAAATTAGCCTTAAATAAATATATATATAAATAATTAAACCTTATTGAATTAAGGTTAATTAAATAAATAAACAAATATTATATATATATATATTAAATATATAATATATTAAATATATAATATATTATATTCTTAACAATTTATTATATATATATATATATATATTTATAAATACATAAAATTTATTAAACATATTTGAAAATATATAAAAATATTTTAAATCTTTTTGAATATATATTTCAATGATTATATAATTATAATTATATACCTTTTTATAAATAAATATAAAATCTATTTAAATATATAATAAATTTTTAATAATATAAAAGTAAATATAAATAAATATATATATATAAATAATCCATAATTAAATAAAAAATAAATATTTATTTATAATATTTTTTGAGAAACAATTATTAACAATTTTATTTTATTTATATATAATTATTTATATAAACAAACCTTATATATTAAATATAAATAATAAAGATGATATATATATAAGTAAATTCAATATTGTTTATTTATATAAATATAAATAATTTTAATAAGCTTTATATATATATATATAAATATTTTTAAATTAATAAAATAATGATTATTTATATATTAAAATATTTATATATAAACGTAAATTTTTTAAATATAATGTTTATTGATTTTTAAATATTTATGTATAAATATAAATATAAGGTCTATTTCTATATATAATTATATAAATAATTTGTATAAATATAAGTTTTATTGAAATATATAATTATATTTTTCAAATTTATTTATTTATATATAGTTATATTAATATAAATAAATCTTATATTTTAAATTGAATAAGGCTTATTTATATAATTAATTATATACAAGATTAATTAAATTATTAAATTATATAATTAAATAAGGGTTCTTCATAACTATATAAATATAGATTTATAATTATATAATTATGGATCTATTTATAAGTAATTTCATATTTTAATTATAAATATATATTGATTTATATTTATTATTTAAAATTTTATATTTTTAAATATAATGGTGTGTGGAATTAAAGGAATAGGGGGCATAACACCAATGAATTTTTTATTTTGGAAATGTGCCTAAAAACCCAAAACGTCTATTCATCTGGCATTTGGGTACCTCATTTATCAAATTATCAAAACCCAATACCGGTAAAATTAATGAAAAAATTTAAAACCCACCCTTCCAAAAATTTTCCCTCAAGACCCGATACCTTTTTGAAATGAAATTGAATGAAGGATAAAATAATTCAATCTGTTATTATATTATGAACCACTTGGTGATTCCTCATGTCTATTATCACTACAGTAATGAAAAAGTCAACATCCAAGGAGATAATAGACTCCATGTCCAAAATAATCTCCTAAAAAGTGTACTATAAAAACATTGATAACCCTATCATTTGAGATAGATATGAATTTACGTATAGTGAGGTAGTAAATAAAATTGTTACTACCCTTCTTAGTTCCCTTTTAGTGAATGTAATGAATATTAGAGTTATCGTTATTAATATGAGCCTCAAGGACATGACAGATGGAAATACATTTTTTATAATGTGTTTTGCATCTAAATGAGCTTCAATGGTCTAGATTCTATAAAGAACTATGTCTGAGGACGGTTGAGTTTAAAGTTCATTTAGATTTCTTTATACATCATCATAATTGATATTAGGATGGTGAAAGTTATTATTTTTCTCTGACAATAACTTAGAGTCCACCTAATTAAATTTCCTTCAAATATCAGAGTTCGCAACCATCCAGCAAAATCATACCACCTCGTCCCACTGCTTGTCCCTAGTCCAAAATCATTTGCACCACAATATACTCTATTGAATAAGGGACCTAGAATCTTGGGAAAATCTAATGAGGGTATTGTAGTAATTTGACATCATAGGAGGAAAATGTGACACCTTGAAGAGTTTGGAGAGATTAATCCATTCACTAAAACCAAGAAAACCTATTATGTATTTTTACCGCATGAGCGGTTTCGTACATTCCATGAAACCATTTTAAGGGGTTTCTTGAGTACCAAAAATTAGAATAATACTTAACTTTTCCTACCAATAAGAAATACATAATCACCAATCAAGGCATACTGACCCCAACTATCTTTTCATATTGATACTCACGTTCATTAAAATCCGGAATGATTAAAATGAGCCTATGGATACTCTCCCAGAAATACAATATAATCTCCCAAAATATTAACTTATCCATCAGTAACATGCACCTATAAAAACATGGAAACACCCAAACCAAAAAATCCTTTAGTTTATAGGGGTGAAAATATGATTCTTAGTTATGTTCTTCATGTTGACATCTAAATTTTCCTTCTAGGGAAGGCAAAGGCCTCAAGAGTGACCTCAAAAAGTGATTGAGAGACAACAATTAAAACACAATTTTTTCAAAACTGTAATCATGTGCCTATAATCAAACATGTTTTACAACTAAAAAACCATATTGGTGCCACTTTTAGTGCTCTAAATATAGAGGATCCTAACTGTGCATGGGTTACCGTTGATATGAAAGTTATAACTCTGGATTTTCATTGGGGGTAGGTATTGATGGTTCACTCCATCGTTCACTTCTATGTTCTCGACAAAGGAATAATCCCTTGAAATTTTCCACCTTTTATAATTTTCCACATTCAATATGGTGCCTCTAATTCTATATTGGATCCATTAGGTTCCATAATAGTACAATATATACCATTATCTCATCTTCGCTACCACTTCAACCTCTAATTTTTTGGGATATAAAATTTAATTTCAAAAATATCCTGTCCTAGTAGAGTTGATTGTAATGGATGATTGAATCCTAAGTTGATATCCTGGTCATGTAGATTAAAACAAATCATTTTTACGATGAAAGGATATTTATGATTTCCCTTTTTGGATTTATTATTTCCTTTATGAGATATAGTCTTGAACATAGAAGAAATACTCTCAGTTCTATCAGTATACCCAGGCTCATGAGAGACTACTTGAGTAGATTCTCTCTTCAAAACACGAATCTCTACATGGTTATAAGAGTACATAATTGGGATCAATGGCCCTAACATTAATTCTAATTATGATAATGAGTAAATTTAATAGGAATACCTTTTAAAACTTTATCTCTATCTGTTTTCCTTTTCATCTCAGGGAAAAACGAAATCCCATAATTTCATACACGGAGCTACCACACATATCTTATAGTGATATTACCTTCATCTCTGGCCTACATGAATATGTAATCATTCTTCACATACATGAGGAAAATATAAAGTATTTAATAGAAATCAACTTAATCACAAACAAATGAGATCCAAATAATTGATTACCCTATCGAAAGGAATATTCCCCTCATAAGTGATTATGTTATACCAACCAATACCTAGATCAAAATAAATGACCTATATTGAATAATATCTGATTGTTCCAATTCAAAAATCTCACAAATACACCCTCCAATATATTTAATGATTTATTTCAATTTTTTGGTGTAACAGATTCCATTCATTATAACCATAAATGTTTTTTAATTGATATCTAGATTTTCTCCTTTGTTACGCAGATCATACATCATAATGAGGAGCTTATCAAATGGCCGTGGTCTCTAGGGATCAAATTTATATTTATATTTTTCAATATATGATTCTTTAATGACTCTAAACTTATTTATCGAAGGGGAATTTTATTCTAAAATATATATACAGTATGAACCATAATTTTCAGAACAATAAAATTGAAGGAATGATTGATGATGAATATACACATAGCTGTAAAAGACAAATGGAATAATTGGAATACATCTCCATCCTTATTAGAGATAATACGTGATTTAACTTGATCATTTAACATGAAATTCTTCCTCCGATTGAACATGACGATCTAAATCGCAACATAAAGAATTACGTGTAAGGTCAAAGGTCCAATCAAGAAAATAATACATACACTAATGCTTCTCTTACAATAAGGCACTCAAACCCTATAAAACCATTTAAATAAGTGCTCTCACCAATGGTAGAATTTTATATTATTATTTTTTGACAAATTCTAAAAATATAAAATTAATATATAAAAAATTACAACTTTAGTAACAATTTTTATAATTTTAGAATCAAATAAACCCCATTATTCACGTACAATTAAAGACAATAATTTTTAAAACATGTTTCAATGTGGACAAGAAGTATTGGAATGAAAGTTTCACTAAATACTAAATAATATATTTTAAATAATAAGATTTTTAATTTTATAATATGAAGTTTATTTTGACATATAAATAAATATATATTATTCCATGTTGTTAATACATTAATGTTAATACATGATATTTTAATTAATTATGATGATTTTAGTAATTATATATATTTTTTCAATACAACATTTTAATAGTTTGAAAAAATCACCAACACTCCTCACCTCTCTGAAAAAATCCTATACTTTCAATCAATCTCATTTTATATGAAAGTTAAACATATATTTTATATAAATTTATATTTTTATGTTTTTATTTATTTTATTTTAGGTTTAAACATGTTACAATAATTAATTTTTAAAGATATAATATTATTATACTCATTCATAGTGTATCCATATTATAACTATAAAAATTAGAAGTAATGTAAAAATATTCAATTTAATTCAATATTTATATATTACATAAATAAATTTTTTAAGTGAAATGATATATGAAAATTATCTATGGACCATTATTTATAATAATTAAATCTAAAATTTTTAAATTGGATAAATTGTTTAATTTACAAACTGTAATTATATCAATAAATAGTTATAATAAGATTTTACCCACATGCAATTTTATATTTTGGATAAAAAGTATTTCATAATTATTCATTTTTAAATTTCAATAATCAATAAATAATTAAGTTGTCGTGATGTGAATCAAATAATACACCTTGTAATTTAATAATTCAATATTGTAAGTGAAAATGTAATCCAAATTTTTATTCATTCATTTCAGATGAATATATAATTTTGTGGATCATTTATGTGAAAACCAATTTTTTGCAGATTGTTCAAACTTATATGAGTGAATACTAGAGTCTAACTCAAAAATAGGATGGAGATACAGACTGGGGAAACAAAAATTTTCAATGTCTAGAAGTAGAGAAATCATAAGTAGACTAATGAAAATGATAAATAGTAACCAAACATCAAATTAAAGGTGATGGAAATTTATGAATTACCGTTCATATTATAGTGTAATGTAAAATTAATTTGATTAGAAACATAATATAAATATAACATATATAGTTTAGAAAATCATATTGTTCCCCAAAATGAGATGTTCAGTTAGAGTGAGATATTAAATTAGTGAATGATTTATTGGAAATATCAAATACATAGGGAATACCCCTTTAAGAGATAGGATGAGGGTGAAAATTTGTTGGATGTATTGATGTTGTCGAACATTCCAATATAAATATATGGGAACTATTTATTTTGAAAAATTCATCTCACTATTGTAATTATCTCTCACTTCCATAAAAAAAATTTTATAGTTTTCCCCACAATGGATTATGACTTACTGAAAAATATATAAAATACTTTTGTTGATGTATTATTTTGATATCATTTGTCTTTTAAATTTTCCTATATGTTTTTTATGGGAGTGATGAATGTGTGTGACTATGTTGTTTTTTCTTCTGCATTTTAAAGATATAGTGGATTTAGGTTCATTCTAATTTTGAATGGTTTAGAACATAGTTTCTATAAAATTGACATTATAGTTTACATGAAATTATGATTCATCAAGGAAAAAGATGGTTTTGTTATGTTGTAGAGAAAGAGTAAAAAAGGGAAGATCTACCTCATGAGTGGACAAGTAGATATGTGTTTTCTGTCTAAGTAAGAAGAAAAATATTAGTGGTATAAATATCTTGTCCAGGTGCTCCAAAAATCCTTGCAAGATCTAATAATATATGATGCTGTCATGATATCCCTAGATTATTATCCTATCATACACATATGTACGATTCCATTCAACAAGGGATTATAATTCGAATAAAATATAATGCAAAAGAGGAAAGGTCAACAGTGTTCCTTGAGTAAATTCATATTGATGTGTGTGTAACAATATCACCAAGAGATCTTGATGGGAGTAGATATTTTTTTATCTTCATTGATGATTTTAACCGAATGGAATGTGTATCAATAATTACCCATACGTTTTTAGTAATCAGTTCCATTACAATATTCCTTTGGGAAGTTGAGATGATGTTGGGCATAACTATCAAGAAGATCCAAAATGAAAATGTAATAGAGCTCCAAATTAGCCAAGATTAAGATTATGTTGAGAAAAATTGGTTAAGAATTCATGTATCCCCACTAATAACTACATTTCTGAATGGAGATGTTGAGAGAAGATATAGGATTGTCAACAACGTGGACAGGAAAATCCTCATTGCGAAAGACCTTCAAGAAAATTTTTTAAAATATGTAGTGATGACAGTATCCTACACATAAAATAGTCAATTACTATATCTAAAAGAATAGAATACTCCATATGAGGTATGATATGGAAATTATCCCTCATTGTAGTGCATTCAAATCTTGGGAAGTAATTATTTCATTCTCAACTAGGGGAAACACATGAAGTTTGAATCATGTGGTGATGAAGGGATATTGCTTGTCTAATAAAATAAATGAAAAGAATATAAATGCTTCAATAAGAGGATAGGAAAGATTTTTCAAATCGACGATATAACCATAGTAGATAATGAGAAGAATCTTTAGTAATTTCATGATTAGTCTCTAAAGGATAGCGATGACGAAATAAGTAGATCAGGTATGTTGTAGTTCTAGTGGCTAATTCATAAAAAGACACAGATGATTATAAGGGTGACGATAAATTAGTATCTTCATAGAGACCAGTTAGAAGAGATGAAATTGATAGACAAAGCATAATTGGTTATGAAACAACATAAGTGATAACCAGGAGGATGATGACTCTGCTAAAAGCATCATATATATCACTAGTTGTGACTAAATGTTTGAGTGAAGCATCTTTAGATGATAATTGGGTTCAATATGAGAATTAAAAGATAATTTTTTTTAGAAGAATAAAACATGAGAGATTTTTTCAAGGCCAACATATAAGTATGTCATTGGGAAAATTTGGATATTATTCAACAAAATGAATGAATAATGTTTTATGATTCGAAAAAAATCATGATTTGTGTGAAAACGGTACACCCAGATAAATGGAATTGATTTTGATGAGACATTTTCGCCTGTTGTAGGGTTGGAGACAATCATATTATTCTTAGACATAGTTGTGCAACAAAAGTTAAATGTTTTCTATATAGATTTCAAATCTTATTTTATGAACGGGGTTATGTAAGAAATTGTTTATATTAAGGTTCTATTTGTTTTTCATATTCATAAAGGTGATAGAATAGTTTTTTAGATGAATAAGGCTTTATATTTTTTGAAGCAAGCACCAACAGCATGGTATTCATGTCAAGATAACTTTTTAAAAAATCTCAATTTTTAATGTGGTTGAGTTGAATAATATATATATGTAAACCATGAAAACAATCATAGGATGGTGATACTAAATATATTAATGAAATAATATTTTGAGGATGATATGAAACAAAACGTGGAGAATTTTCCAAACTCATGAAAAGTGAGTTTGAAATGTCAATGATTGGAGAACATACATTTTTCCATAGTTTATAGTTAATAATAGGAAATAATGGAACATTCAGTTCTCTATATAAATTTTCCAAGGAAGTTTTGAGAAGGTTTAGAAAGAATAATTCCAAGGAGATGAATAATTTTGTGGCTAACTAGATGAAAATATCATGGGATAATGAATTAAATGCATCCAATATCATAGAATTCATGAATATAATTGGAAGTCTTTTTTACATGACCGCAAAAGACATAATATGGTTTTTCAACATGACAATAAATAATATAGTAATGAAATACTGAGGAAACCCACTTTCATATAGTTAAGATAATACTTAAGTATATCAAGGGCACAACAGATTTCATTTTGATGGATACTGACAATTCTTATTAGTAGTTATTAGGATATATAAATGCAGATTGGGCTTGTTAAGAAGATGATATAAAATTGACATCAGGTGGTGCATTCTATCATTATGAATTCTGTATTTCTTGGATAAGAAAGAAATATGATTTTATTTTGTTGAGCACCAAAAAAGATGAATATATTTTGGCTACTCCAGTTTGCACATATTTATTGTGGATGAAGAAACTTCTTTTGGATATGGGAATTGAAGTGAACTCTCTGATCCTAATCAATTGTAACAATTCAAGGGCTATAAATCGTAGAAGAAATCTAGTTCACCAGTCAAAGAAAAAATTAAATTGAAACAAAGTTTCATTTCATCTAGAATAATGTGGATCATGATTTTTTTATGTTGGAGTATGTTTCTATAGAACAAAAAGTTACAAATATTCTAAGAATGGCCTTACCCAAAGAACAATTTGAAAGGAATTAACTGTATTTGGAAGTCCAGTTGACTCCCCAAACATAAAAAAGTGTGTATGTTCCCCCTATCCCCAAGGTATGGTATGTTTTTCTAATGTGTAATCTATGTTATTTACACAGTTGCATACCTCCAAGGACTGGACTTCGGGTTCATTGACAAAGGGAAGTGGAATTGTGTCTTTAAAATGGAGAAAATGTATTAGTCATGAAAAGGGGGGATAATATGTTATGTGGAGCAGTGATATAGGAGTAATTAAAGCTGTTAGGGGGATAATTATTGTAGGGGGAGTTTTAAATGTGATGATGTTAGATGGGATCGATCATAGTATACATATCTTGATAGTTGAGGTTCAGATTAGAGGATTTTTCATATCCATTTTCTTATATAAGGATCACTAATACCATAATTACATGAAGATATTTTAATTAGAAATTTTTCTTTGGGAACAAATTTTTCTAATTTTGAAAGATTTCATAGGGAGTCTGTGATGTGAAGTGGTTCATGGGGAAGTGATTCCTTTAAGGGTGAGGTGGTTCATAAAAGTAATTCTGTGAAAGGTTTTTGTGAGGCACTGAAGCGTATAAAGGAGGAAGTGTTTTGTGGAAGAAGGAATTATTTCGGTGGTATGGAAAAGAGAAGATGGTATGCAACATATGGAAGGGTTATGTTGAAGTAGGATGTACATGGAAGCTGGATGTTGAATCAGATGAAGTACACGGAAGTGGAAATCCTTGTAGCATCCCCGCTTTGCTGTTCATGAAGGAAGACAGATGGTTCACTGAGGACTCAAATAATATTTATAAAGAACTTAAATATTTTTTGAAACTAAATTATATAAATATTATAGTACACATAATAGTTTATTTCATCTATATGTGAAAAATTGACATCAATAGATCATTTACTTATATTGGAGGATCAATGAATTCATTAAAATAATGGGGAGTAAATGCCTATAAACTGTGGGTGAATCTATTCTAAGAGAAGGGAGGGAGGGAGGAGTAAAATAGTGATCCTTTCCACCATTAGTGACCTATAGAATGTGAAATAGGGATTGAACTTTTGTAATGCAGTGATCAGAACCTAAATCTTGTAAAGGCATTGAGAGAGGGCATATAGGTGATCTAGCCCAAGCCTTATAATTGGAAGCGAGCTTTAGTGGATTTTTTACATCGACAGTATTCTACTATATTACTTTGATACATTTCATATTGAGGGTGAGCCAAGTATAGTCATTGTTTAATGTGCATGATTTAATTTATATTCATATATTTCTATGGGACAAAGAGAGAAGTGTGTTTTTTTAACGACGAAAAAATATTTGATGTGCCATGAGTTTTAATCACTCATACCTCGATTCACCAACCAAGGGTCTTTGACCTAGTGAACCTAACATAATTAGACCAATTTTTAATTTTTGATGATGAAGATATAGAATTTTCAAAAATATTAGAATCTTGATTTTCCATTACTATCCCCAAATTTCAAGTGATAAAGAATGAATAATTTTATAGAGAATATAATAAAACCATTTGTATTATCTAGATGTTATATGCCTAGAATGTGACCTATAACATTGGTTAAGTACTGATAGTTTTAAAAAATATGAAGAATCCTTCCAATATTTATGAGAATACAACTATAAAAAACAAAGTGTTTCTCTGGAAAAAACTATTGAATAAGAGAATTTTAGAGTGAAATCTGGTAGCTAGGTTGTGGAAATTTTGGGAGCACCAATGAAATTTGAGTCTAGAAGTGGATTAAAGTAGAGAAAATAAAAGATAGAGATGAACATAAACATTATATGTAAATGGTTTGAAGAATAATTCCCATTTTTATGGAGAGGTAGAATAAAAAGCACTATATTGTGGATCCAATTATAGTGTAAACACTAATTGATAATATCTTATCATGAAATGTGATCGTAAATCAATGAAGTGCTATACTATTCCATGTATCCACATTTCTAAATCTATATATTTGGTCCACTATTCTAAATCATCAATGTCAATCAAGTCTATAGCGCTAAAATACCTATGATATTAAAGCCATGTTTTTATAATACTATGTCAAAGTCCACACATTTATAGTATAGGCTAATTGAACATGACCCAAATTTAACCAACATATTGAAATCAATATTTAAAAATATCTCTCATTCAGAGCATGATCAAACAAACTATCATCCTTCCATGGTTCCAAATTTATAAATCTCACTCAATATGAGATTTCCCACCACTTTACTCACCAATAAGAACATCGCATAAATTATTCAACTTGAAGTTTTAAATTCATGAATGTCCAATATCTTTACCATCAATGATTCAATTTGAAGTTAATGATTCATCGATTTATTTTATTACCATTTCTTGCTCGATCTGTTTACTTTCGTAATCTAGTTCAAATCTTCCTTTAATAAATGAATACTTATATAGTCAAAAAAATCCTCAACTTCTCAATCAAAAAAGGATTTTTAAACATGTCAAATAGATTATTGGTTCCCCAAATATTTTTCAATGTCAACAACTAGTCCTATATTATGGCTTTAATAATGTGATACTTAAACTAAATAAGATTCATTTGGACCTTAAAATTTCATTTCTTATAAAGATATATAGTAATATAACTATCAAAGATTAATAAAGTTTCCACTATATTTCTATTAATCTCCTCTAACATTTAATTATCCAACCATATACATCATAGATTATATAACAATATTGTGTTCTACCTCTATAGTAGATAGTTCCACCCACTTAGATAATTATGATATACAGCTTACAAGAGTTCCTCTCTATGTTAAGATAACTTGTGGTACTCCTGTAGCTATCAATATCTCATCTAATGTTATGTTCCACAAACCCCTACAATTAATTTTCATTCCCAAATCATTTATACAACTCCCGGATTCACTTCAAATACCTCATAATCCAACTCGTAGAATCATAATGTTTCTTATCATGGAAATCCATATACATTCTCACAACACCTACTATATGAGAAGTATTAAGTTGGGTACAAACTATGAAATACATCAACCATCCATCAACTGATTTAAAAGGTATATTTTCCATGTACTCAACCTATTATATATTCTCGAGTCCTTGATCCCTTTATAATTTAAAATGAATTTCCAATGGAATAAATAATCTCTTTACATCCAATGTACTAAATATTCTAAATACTATACAAATATATCTAGTTTGTGATAAAATTAAGGTTCCAATTTCTCTCTCTTTCCTGATCTTCTTCTCCAAAAATCATACAAAGCCTCTCCAATACCTTTAATCTTCAAATAAAAAACCAAATGCCCTTTTCTTTAAACAATATTATGTATAGATAGTCATACAATGATCATATCCTATACACAAGGAATAAAAATAATTATTCCATCAGTAAAAGCCTCTGAATAATATAATTGATCCATGCCACACTCTTTTTATTCATTTTTAATCATGAATTCAAAAAACTTATTAATTATTTCCGGGTTTTTGTTTTAACATATATAAAATGTTTTTTAGTTTTCACTCTTGGTTTTCGTTTCCCCACTCAAAATATACATCACTTTTCTCCATATATATGTCCTTTTTTAAATGTCAATAATGGAACACAATATTCATACAAAGCTTTTCAATATTTAAATCCTCTGATACTACAATATTAAGAACCACAAGGAAGGTTGTAAGATTGACTACAAGGAGGAAAATTATAGTTGAATCCATACATTCCTTTAATTATTTTTTTACTACCAACCTATCCATGTATCTTTTTTATGATAATGCTCATACTTGAACCCTTATAATTATTTTTTCTATAATTGTTTCTATATTTCTAAAAAATGATTCATCCCTTAATTATTATTTTCATGTAAAGTATGCATGAATGATATGATGAGGTGGATGGGGTGAATCTGTGATGTATTTTTTTATGAGGATTATCTCTTTTAATAACTTCATAATATATGGATGGTTGAAGCCTTTTTTGTACCTTATTTAAAATCATAGCCTTAAATTGTTCATATGCAAATGAAAAAAAGAAAAGGGGGATTTAACGGGTTTTATCTAAAAGTATACAAATTAATATGTTAATAATTAACCTTAACATGGATTCTCCACTAACCTCAATAGTATTTAGTTATACATGCGGACTACAATCATTGTTTACACTAGTGGGGAAAAGGTCTGTCGAATTTCATTTATCAAACTGATTATTATAAACTGATATAATAAAAAGGTTTTAAAAGTAGTAAATATTTAATAGTTGGTAAATATCATACCTGTGGATTCTCTAAATCAATTAACGAATAAGAAATATTGAAATTATTTTTAAACAATTGTAAAGTGTCAATCTATTTTATGTTTTTACCTTAGTATTTTATTTCACCTAGAAAGTACCCTATTTTTGTACCTGAACCTCACTCTACTATCATTCTCTATCATTATTCATTTTCATCACCCTTCCATTTTTTACCCACTCTCCTCACTCTCACCATTGTTGTCACCATCACCTCCACCTCCACCTTCTCAAATGTTTCCATCCTTTTCTGACACTTCACTCTAAATTTTTTTCATGTTATGGATTTATACTTCCAATTTTTTATGTTTTTAGTATTTAACTAATTTTATGAATCCCAGTTCATGGATTACCATTTGATCGAATGATTTTTTTGAATGTGTGTTACAAATCATATAAATTTAATAATTAATAGGTGTTTAAGGTACATTTAGTGTTTGTTTAATGTTTCTGTAGAAATCCCAACACCAAAAACCTAAATATGGTTCCCACTACCTTTACAATTCCATAAGTTACATGTAAATAATATCCCAAAAGAACATACAGATTAGTAATTTTTGTGAACTAGATACATCCATGATTCTTTTATTATAGATGAAAAATAAAATCAAAAAATAGTTTTTTAAAAAAACTTATTCAATCCAGCGTATCCTTTCCTATATTTCATCGTACACATTTTGGAATCCTGGGGAAAGGGAAAAAATTACGCTAAGCTCATTTTTTTAGGAAGGGATATGTATAGTGTAAGAAATAATGAATCAATTACAAGAGGGCCTTTGGTTAAAAATATTTTCATTCAGGGCCATGTAATGGGCTTTTATGCCCACTGGTCCAATGGATCATGTAATGATATTCATTACATCTAGGCCAATGGGACATGTACTAAATACATAATATATATGGGTGGGATATACATTTGGGGGATGTCCCCAGTCTTTTTGGACTATGTGTGAGGTGTGTGTGTGTTTAATTTTTATTATACCACCAAAAAATTAAAAATGTAATGTTAAATAACTGAAAAAAATTCTTTTAAATAACATGAATATAATAAAATGATATGTAGGAATAATTTTGGAAAGGTAAATAACCATAAACATATTTAATTTAATTAAAAAACATAGAATTAAATACATCCATAGATTTTGTCAAAGTGAAAATCAAATGGATAATAACAACTAAATTTAAATGAATGAAATGATTAATTGTTAGATTCCAGGCTTATTAGGTACTTGGTATATTTACTATTATGGAATTTCATAATATGGTTTAACATACAACTGTCGGGACCTTAGAAAAGAAAACATATAATGGGCTTGGTTATAAACATGAATTAATTGTTCGCAAATAATTTTTCCTCATTAGACTACCGATGCATCAAGGGGATTACTTTAAATGGTTCACAACCAATTTTGTACCAGTACAAATAATTTATTACATTTCAAATTATATATTTAATTAATAAACAATGTGTATTATCATCATGTATCTATAATGAATAAAGGATATAAATTTATCAATATTTATCTAGTTAATCACGTATATATAAAGTTAAACCCCATTTGTAAAAATGTTATATGATTTAAAAAATAGCATATCAATGATAAATGATATGGATAATTAATAGAAATTTAATGAATACGGATCATTGGAAAATGAATATTTTAATTGGACTATAATAATGATTCAAAGATGTGAATGTCAATACTATCCATGAAAAAAAAAATCATAAACCACCCCAAATAAGAATATAAAATTTATTAGAACAACATATCCAATGTTCGGTAAAATAAATAGTTTTTGTTGTTAATGAATATAAAAAACATAATACGATATTTTAAAAAATATAATGTGGAAAATATTATTTTGTTTTGAAAAAATATATTGAAAATAATTTTCTTTAGAAATAACTTTTAAAACAGTTTCATCAAAGAAAAACCTTTTAAACACTCAAACAAATCATCAATGAAATTATGATAGGTAATTTCATGCATTCCATACAAGGGAGAAAAAATAATAATTTTTTCATGCTAAAAAAGAGAGAAAAGTACCTCGATTAGAAAATGATTAGAAAATTTCATCAGCAACTTTTTAAAAATAAAACAATTCTAATTTTTTTTAATAAATTCTTTTTAAAAAGTTAATTATTTTTTTAAAACCATTTTAGAAAACAAGGTTTTTAGAAGAAAAGGGGTTCTCCAACCAAAAATAAAAATGATGCATTGTCTTTAAAACATTTTTTTGTAATAAATAGTGGAAAAATAGTAGTATTACTTGAAAACGATAATAAATAACCAAAAAAGATTAATATTATATCTTTTATTAGGAAATGACCAAATGCTTTTTTCTAATTTAAATTCACGAATAAATATCATCAAATAGATTGAGATTATTAAATAAACCATTAAAATGAAAATGATGTCGAACTGTGAATTAATCATTGAATTGATTATGGGTATAAAATGTAAATAAACAAAAACTAATTTTACATGAATCAATATATAGTCAATGTCATTATATATATAATCATATAATATTTGATTCATAGGGGATGTAATATAAAAAAATGAAAATTAATTGAGTTATATAATTTATTTACCACATGGCCACTTTAGGATCAAATACCATTCGAAGAAATAATTTAAATTGAAATTAAAAATACCACGCTGAATGAATTATTCGTGTTTTTATATGTAAAATGGGAGAATATACCCCATTTTAAATAAACTAGGTGAATATATCTGATCAGAGGGTGTCACAATGAAATAATTCCTACGTTAAAATTAAGTATAGTAGTTGACCTAGGATGTATCCAGATTAGAGTTCAAAAAAATCATGTTTTTCACTTAAATTTGAGAAATAATATGATGTATCTTTCGAAATTTATTGGGTTTAAAAATAAATAATGCAATTAAAAATAATGTTTGTACACATGTGGATGAAGAGAGGGATGGTTTTAGGGTAGAATAACATTTCACAATGTCATCATCATCATCATCATAAAAATCATTCACCCTCTCTTAATATTGAATGATTAATGAATAATTCCTTATCGAGTTATCAATCACCCATGGTTGGAGAATGCAATGGAACCCACTCCTATGTGCGTGGATGCTCATAAAAAAATTCCCAAAACTGCTAAGTAAAGTCTCAATCAGGAATTATTGATCCTATGAAATTTAGAAATGATTCACTAGTTCCTTGCATTTGCTAATTATTAATAGAAACTCACCACTTTACACAATATGCTCAATTGAGATAAATTCTACTAGGAGGATGGAGTTAAAATTTATTCAACCAAATCCATAAATAACGAATACATCAAAACCCAAAACACTATCACATGAAGATAATTGGGAACAACTGAAAATATAAACAATTCAATATAATGAGATTGTTTTAGATTAATTGATAAGACTCTGATGTTACAAAAGTTAAACTCCCCCTTCCTCGATCACTCAAAGGATTTACCCCTCCATGTGAAGGGTAATATAGTTTGAAGGGGAAGAAGAGAGAATAAATTAACAAAGATAAAATAAATGAGAAATTAAAAATCACATCATGAATTAAATCCTCAATAATAGCACCTCTTTCACCTTCTTTAACAACATTTAATGTATGTGATAAATCATATATATAGGCTTGAGGGGTGGAATATTATACTTCTAGATTCACTCCTCTGAAATATTTAATCTATTCAGCATCATAAATGACATAATCTTAGGTAGGATCCTTTATAAAATATTTTACCTCTACCTTATTCATGTTACCAAAAAATGGAATAATATTTTAACTAGTTTAAAAAAAATATATACATAGAAAACTGATGAAGGATTTTTCTGCTTGAGGATATTGCTCAACTACCTCCACACTGGTGCATGCAATGGATACCTTAATGACCAAATTTCATCATAAAAATTAATGTAGACATGATCCACAGAGTTATATTTATATTACAGCTAGAATAAATTCATTTGGAGTTCTGGAGGATGATAGATTCTTAATTAAATAAGGTGGGGTCCATTCTTTTGGCCAACAAAATTTCGTCACTTCATTGATTTTTTTTGTCCATTGTGTTTTGAATTGAGTCTGAATCCAAAAGGCAATGTCATGTCCCATGAGAAATGAAAGCTTAAAAAATATAATCACTCATATTAGATAATAATTGTAATTTTTTTCCCAAAACATAGCTACTATATAAAACTTCCAATTTTATAGAATTAACCAATTTTCACAATTAAACCAATAATTCTCCAAAAACATTATAATTAAACAAATAAGATCAAATATAATAATTGGAATGGGTTAAATATTTGAAAACCATATTAAAAATAATGGAAATATTATCTCTATTAATTCCCCCACACCTATCACTTGAAATCATAGATAAGTTATCATCAATATCCAGTCAATAAAAATTCAAAACACATGCCCATGAGATACCAAAATTTCATACCAAGATAAAAAATATAGCATGAATCATAAAAAAACATTATTTAATGTTCTCAAACTAGATCGGTGAAAATATTTCCTCTTCAATTCTGCTCCCATTCACACAAGATACCTACCGCAGATGACATTCCTCTCATCTCACAAATGTCAACTTTCAATAAGGATTTTCTCCTCCAAAATCATGAAGGAGTCACCATAGGTTTGATAAATTACATCATCTCTAACAAACGTGAGTTAGGAATATGTGTTTATAATGATTAATTTTCATGGTTTTTCTATAGACTAAATATGGTAAGATTTTTTATGAAAAAAGCAAAGGCTGAATGAGGAATGATTGACTCTTTTGGACAAAAAATGAATGATTCAAATATTCATTCAAAAATGGTATCCAACTCACTCCCCTTAGTGTAAAATTATCTCCACCATCATTAAAACTGAAGGAATGTTCACACCATTCAACATTTCAGCAATAAAAATTCAATATTCTCGTAGATAAATTTTCATGAAAGCACTAGAAAAGGGACACCTCTCTTACTCCATCAGATTCTCCAGAATGGGAGAACTTATTGTTTCCTTAAAAGATCCATAGGATGCATGAATTTCAATAAAATTCCATTTAATTTCAAAAAAACTGTTCAACATTTGAATTTACACCCAAATTATCACCAAATGTGGTAGCACAATACAAGACAACGCAACCCACACTTATATTAAAATAAATCATGAAATTAATCTTCAAGAGAAGGTTGAATAAGAAAAATTGGATTCTAATTTGTCTATCCTAATAGATTGTTCATGGATTCAATATGCTATATGGATAAAATGTGCAAGGTAGGACAAAATGTTAGGATTTTATTAAAAAGGTGGATTTAAAACCAAAGAAATGCCTCAATAATTTAAACCACAAGCCCTCAAACCAACTTGTTTTGAATGGAATAAATAAAATTTTGGTTAAATAAAACATGTTTTGGTTATCCCAAGAAGTGAGTTGAATGAAAAATATATGAAAACAATTGTTAGAATCCTCGCTGGAAAGTGATTTCAAAGATTATGATAGTGGGATGTGTGTTGATATTCAAAAATCAATGTAATTTTCATGAAATTCCAAAATAATTGAACTTGAAAAAATATTATCATCAGCATTCATTTATACTAAGTTTTCTAAAATAATTTGATTCACTCAATGAAATGGGTTTCAGAATAGGAATGATAATCATTTTAGCTCAAAAAATATTCAATAAAAAAAGAAACTCACAAGCATTCAAAAAATAGTGATTTTTATTGAAAACACACAAAAAATGAAAATCCTAAACTACAAAGGTTACCTCCCCAAAATAAAAATTATGTAGTGTCCTTAATGAATTCAAATGGATCAATCATGTAAGCATAAAATAAAATGAATCAATGAAATAAGAAAGTGTAAATGATAAATACAACCTGGGGTCTTTTGCTAATTGATAGGTTCGATGAGTATTATCTCCTCCACTGAATGTTATAGAATGGTCCCATGGAGTTTCTTCAGCATGGTAACATTAACAATAAATGGATCATTCTCTCCATCCTTCGAAATCTACAGATCACTAAAATGGTTTACACGAGCAACCATAAATAGACACTTCTATCTGGAATTTTATTTACTGGAATCAGCTTGATTATTATGTTTAATTGCATTACTTTGTCTCTTGGATGGAATTATTTTGGGTGGATTAGAATTTAATGAGACACTCGTTTTCTCTCTCTATAAATCTGGGAATTTTGAAATGCTTGCCATCTTATTTCCTCCATCTCTTGCAACTGCAGTCTTCTATCTTTTCCAACACTTTCGAAATCGGTATTCATTATTTTTATAGCCAAATATTTCTTAGGCTCCTATTTTAGAGTTATGTGACAACTTTTACCATAAATCAGACAATATGGACTCATCCCAATCGGGGTCTTTTAGGGTGTCATGTAATCCCATAATATGTCTTATAATCCTTGACCCCAATCTATCATTTTTGTTTTAATAGTCTTATCCAAAATTACATTTATTTCTATGTTAGACACTTAATACTGACCATTTTTCTATGGGTGATAAGGGTTTTTTGATTTATGGTGCAGACCATAAATCTTCAGTGAAGATTCTATTCTCCAATTTCATAAATGAGTACCTGGATCATTGATGATGTCTCTAGGAATTCCAAACCAACAAAATATGTTATCCATTAAGAGTTTTCAAACAACATTAGCATCATCAGTCATGGTGGATTTTTCTTCAACCCATTTGGAATAATAATCAACCACAAATTAAGATATAATAATTTCCAAATGACATTGGGAATGTTCCAACAAAAAATATCCCCTAGACATCAAAAATCTAACAACAATTATGTGGATTTGGGGCATTTATTTTCTCTTTGAAATGATTCCAGAAAATATATATTTTAGAAATGTTTTACAAAATTTATGAGAATTATTGAAAAGGGAGGTCCAATAAAGTCTATATTATAAAACCTTCCTTGTTTTCCATTGAGGTCTGATGTGGCCTTCACAATATAGTGTGTGAAAAAACTGAAATAAATAACCAATTTTACTCTCTGGAAAACATCTTCTTAAAACTTGGTGATTATAAATCTTCCAATGAAATGGATCATCTAAAATATAATATCTAGATCATGTTTTCTGTTTTTGAATTTGGTGAGAATTGTAATGAGATGGAACCAGAGATTTTACCAAAAAATTGACCATGTCAGCTTCCCAATGAACATCTCTTTCAACTAAGTACAACTATTCTCTTGTAAGGTGATCATTAGATGATTATTTTTCTATAATTTCAGCTTCAGTCGTGTTGGGTAGTCTACTTAAATGATCAACTAGCTGTTTCTCAGATCCCTTCAAGTCATATATTTCTACGTTGAACTTCTACACCAGTAACATCCATCTCACTAGAATCGGTTTATCTTTATCTTTCTTCAGTAATTACCTATGATATTCATTATCAGAAAACACATTGACATTAGTTCTAAGAATATATTATCTAAATCATTATAAAAAAACTGCTAGAAACACTTTTTGTGGTTATGTAATTTAATTGAACCACATCCACGGTTTTTAAGGCATATAAATTACTTGTGACCTACCCTCAATTTATTGATAAAGGAATGCTCCAACTTCTTGATTGGAAGAATCACAATGTTTCTCAGATGGTTCTTCCAAATGTGGTGGAAACATCACAAGTGGTGTCATCAATATCCTCTTCAACACATAAAATGATTCTCTATTTGCACAATTGAATTCAAAATTAGCACATTTCTAAAGAAATATACAGATATGGAGATATATCTTATAGAAAAATTTCATAAACCTCCTATAGAATCATGAATGTCCTAAATATTTTATAACATGATTCACACAAGTTGGGTAAGGAAAAGAATTTATCACTATAATTTTTGTTTTATCAAATTCAATTCCATTTTTGGAAATAACACACCCATTGACAATTCCACTCTAAATCCTGAAATGAAACATTTCAAAATTTAAAACAATATTATTTTCAATACATTTTTCGATAACATGTTACATATTTTTTAGACAATGATCAAAATTGTTTCCAATAAATGTGTAATAATATATGAGAAACACAAATAAATATTTAATGTGACCAAAAAAATATAATTACTATGTACATAAAAATATATCTAGAGCCTTAAATAATCTGAATGAAATATGTTTATATATAAAATTTCCAAAGTGACAAGGAAAGGTGGTATTCTATTGATCCTCAAGACCAATGCGTACCTTGAAATAACCTAAAAATACATCCAAAAAGAACTAATGACTTCTACCTGCCAATATATCTAACATCTGATAAATAAAGGGAATTCGGAAATGGCCTTTTTTAGTGGCCTGATTCAATTTTCTAAAATCAATGCACACACTCCATCTATTCTGAATTCTTATAATGATTAATTTTCTATTTTCATTCCTCACTATATGTTAGGATAATTTATTTTGTTAGTTCATGTAATAGACTAACCCATTTTGAATATGAGATGGAATGGATGATCCTAGATTCTAATAGCTTCTCAATAACCTTCTTTAAAACCTCCATCATGTTGGGATTCCACATCATTTGGGGTTTTTTAATAGGTTTGGAATCTCCCTCAAGAAATATTAAATGTGACCATATTTTTTGGGTTGATTTCTAGAAAATCACATAAGCTCATCCATATGTCTGGGAAATTCTCTCTGAAAAGAACAATCAATGATTTTTTCTTGGGTTTTAGGTAGATTATTGTCAATTATCACTATTAACTTCCTTCGCTCCATAATGATAAAAAATTCAATTTAGCGGGGGAGAGGTTTGATTTCTATATTGGGGGGATGATCAATGGATGAAACCAAACTAACATTTCCCACATACAGTGGATGGACATCCTACACACGTGAAACCATATCACCTTCCTCGTAATTTAAAAAATAAATAATGAAATCAAATTTTAGCTCTTCCTCCCACATGAAATCAGAATCACCAGAATTTTGGGAATCCACATGTTCAATGATATTTTCAATGGAATAAGTCTCTCCTAGGTCTAATAATTCATGGATAATACCTGATTCATCAATGGGTTTAGTACCAACATCATGGGATAGTGAAAATAGGTATTGATCACTTGATGAGTGCCTCATGGATTAAAAAATATTGATGTGGATGGTGGTGTCTTCAAACTCAATGGTGAGTGACCCTCCATGGACATTGGTGATGGTTTTGTCCGTCTTCAAGAATGGTCTCTCTATAATGATGGGTGAGTGTGACTGGATCCAATATTATTCCATAGTTATCACATAAATGTTATTTGGGAGCAAGATATCCTGACTTTCACTAAAACATGCTCTAGAACTCCCGTAGGGGAAACAGTAGATCTTTTTTCAAGCTAGACCACCAATCTTGTGGAATTCAAATATCCCATATAAAAAGACATGTATACAAAGTGAGGAAATATTTTAGTTTAATCTCATAGATCACATAAATCAGTAGGGGAATTTAAATATCCAATGGTGCACAAAATTGAAAATGTCGCTGGAACATGAAATTTGATTGGAAACTGCGGTGTGATAAGGGCTGAGACACTTATTCCAATGTTGATCCATTTATTTATTTGATTTATCATCAATTTGGTTCAATGATTCATAAAAAATGTAACATAATTTTTTATTATTTCAAGTGCTTCATGAAGGGGGATATTTATTTCTACTTTCTAGAAGGTTTGAAGAATTTATATTTGAAGCGCATATTCATGTAATTTTTTTGATTCAATCTTCTTTGATTGAAATGTTAGGGGGTAATCCATTTTTTTCCATTAAAATGGTGTTCATTTTATCTTCCTCTTCATCCTATACATCTCCTCTTTCTCATTTATATCTAATTCATAGTGCATTTTCACAGAATTTTGATAATTTATTACTTCATTCTACCACAACTCAAGTGGTCTTGTTTCATGATAAATGGTGTCTAGTGGTGAATGTTATTCTAAAATTTTTGTGTTTCATCATGATGAAATTAAATTTTGGGTATTTTATTGTTTTGGAAGGATTTTTCTTTGTATTTTTGTTCGAGATTTCAACAGAACATCCCAGCATTTTTTCCATCTTATCAACCATATATTTTTACTCATCATACATGAATTATAACTATTACCAAGAATGGACTATGTTAGTGGATGGTTTATCATATTGTCTTGTGAATTTTGGTGTTTGGGGGTGTAGATTATAGTTATAAGAATATATTTTTTGATATATTGGTGGGTTTTGGAATTGTTATTGGAATGGGGGTTGGTTCTGAAACTAGTTTTGTTTATAGTGTCTACCATGATACTGCTGGTTTCGAAACCCATATTGAACATGGTCATACACTCTCCATCATTGATTTTTTTAATGGAATTAGTTGAATGGTTTTCAAAAAAGTTTATATTCCCTGTATTTAATCACATTGTTCAATAAAATGATCAGGTGAGGAGCATAAACAACATTCCATAACGGATGCTTCTTGGTCAGCCACTTGTTTCAAGGATATCTATATCACTAGACTAGTCATCTCATAAATCATGGATTCTATTAAAGGCAATGGATTAGAAGTTCATAAATCATTAATACCTCTTGTTCTAGTAAAACTTGTACCAAAATGTTGAGATTTTTGGGAAATATTCTCAATCAATCACTTGGTTTCTTCGGGTGAATTTTTAATCAATGAACCTCCAAATGATGCCTCAACAAGGTTTCTATCAATGTGCAGTAATCCTTGATTGAATAAGAAAATAAAGTGATTCCCCTCAATGGATTTCAGATGGAAACTAGCATATTTATTTTTAAATTTTCCCACTACACATAAAGGGTTTCTCCATATGATTGTCTCGTGGCATAGATCTCCATTCGGATGGATTTGCTTCTGGTGGTGGGGAAGAATCATTACATGCATCGTCTCAATAAGTAATTTAAATCATCAATATATCCATGTTGTAGACCGTACAACCATTATTTATAAATTTCATCCAATGAAAATGGGAACACCCTCTACTTTACCTATTCCTCAACTACTCCACGGAGTCTGCAAGTTGGGTAGACATGAACGCACTCTTTAATAAGTTTTTTTTTGGATCTTTAGCTTCAAGCCATGAAAATTTTGAAGAAGTGGAGTGACGATAGGATTAATATCAAAATAATTTGGTGACATTGACATGAAAAATTTACTATTTTGATTAAGTATGTGTGGTAAAAAAGGTCTCTATGTGTTGTGCTTTGATTATTGCGATGATAACAAGCTCAAAGAAAACACTAGAAGTTTCACTCAAGTCTGCAAGAGAAATGTTCTCAAATTATGATTTAAAATTCTAGTTTCTATGTCTATTCAACAAGTTTATTTCAATTTATAGATTAAGGGAAATGTTTCATTATTCTAGGTTCTATTCATGCAATTTTAAAGAGAAAATAAGAAATGTGAAAATAAAGAGAGAGAGAAATATTTGGCAGTACCTTCATAGAAGTGAAGATATGTTTAGACACGAACCTATCGTGGGGTCTAAAAAATTATTCCAATATTAAAATTATTTTTATTAGTTGAACTAGGTATTCTCTAGAGATAAGTTCAAAAAAATCACATTTTTCAGTAAAATTTGAGAAAGTATATGTTTCTTTTGAAATTGTTTGGGTTTGAAAAATATTTAAGGATTTAAAAATACTGTTTCAATACTACTGGATGAAGATAATGATGATGATAGTTTAGTATAAAATTTAAAAATATCATCATCATCATAAAAATAATTCACCCCCAAGTCCTATTTAATGATAAACAAAAAAATCCTCAACCAAGTTACATGTCACCCTTGGTTTAAGAAAGTAATGGAACCCACTCATATATATGGAAGTTCATTAAAAATTCCCAAAAAACTAAGGAATGTAATGATCAAGAATTTTTTATCCTTATAAATCTATAAATATTTCAATAGTTACACACAAATACAAATGATCTCCAGACACACCCCAAGTAGTACAATAGGCTAAATCAAGAAAATTTACACTGGGTAGAGGGAGTTAAAAGTTATTCAACCAAAGATAAAAAATTAATAAACCAAAACCGAAAACATGATGGAATTAATAGAATTTTGAACCAAAGAAAATATAAATAATTCAGTATAAAAATAGAGTTTTGTATTAATCATCAAGACTCCGACATTACAAAAGTGAAACTCCTCAATCCCGGATCACTCAAGGGTTTTACCCCTCCTTATTAAGGGCAATAGAGATGAAAGGGGAGGGAGAGATCATAATGGAAATAAAGAAGAATAAAGGAGAAAATAAAAATATCATCAAGATTATAAATCTCAGTCACATCCCATATTTCACTTTCTTCAATAACCTTGAATTGAAGTGATCACTCATATATATAGGGTTGAGAGGTGGAAAAGTTTCCCTCTAGATTCAATCCCCTGAAGTGTTGAACCAATTTATCATCATAAAAGGAAATATATGGGGAAGTTTACTTCATAATAGTGGTTCCTATATCTATTATACATGCCTTCATAAAATATCAGAATATTTGGACAAATTTCAAAAAAATTATCCATGGTTCACTAATGATGAACATCTCTTCCTGAGGAGTGTTCTCAACAACCTCCATTTTGACGCATGGAATGGATACATTATGTCCAAATTGACACATAAAATTTAATGTGGACAAAAAACGTTGAGTCCTATTTCTATTATAGTAATAATAATATCTTTTTTACTATTAGAGGATAGGATATTACTCATTAACTGAGGTGGGGTTGATTCTGTCAGCTAATAAGCTTTTTTAAATTCATAGATTTTTATGGGCAAGTTTATTTTGAATTAGGTCTGACCCCAAAATGAAAAGTAAAATACCATGAGAAATTAAATCCTAAGAAATAATAAATCATTTTGGATCAAAATTTTAATAGTTATTACTGAAATATATATGCTCTATAAAACTATCAATTTTCCAGAATTAAATAATTTTCACAATTAAGCCCATAATTCAATAAAAAAATTTAAAATGATACAAATAAATTAAAATTGTTTATTTTTTTGGGCTTAAATAAATTAAACACAAATAAAAATTAATGGAAATATTATTTCTATCACTAGTTTTATAACATTACATTATTCCTCAATGAAATGAAATTGACACATAATCCCTTTCCAATTTGGTAATGTTTGAAACGTAAAACCCATGAAAGGGAGATAATAAAATGGATATGTAAATATTAATTTATTAATTAATTGGCATAATATAATACATTTAGGTGAATTATATACACCACCCAATAAAAACAAGTGTTTTATGTATCATATATCTCAGAGAAATAAAACTGAGATGAAAAATCCCATTACATTACGCTCCATTTTGTTGAATGCCATTTAAATTATTTGATAATGTTTTTAATCATGTAATTAAATTACTAAATAACCATATTAAGTTTATAATATCATATAATATCTTTTTATAACATATTATCACACGTTCATTAATAATCATTCATTATTTTAATTATTTTGATTGTTAACATCCTAGTTGTTCAAGTATGTTTTGGATTCTTAATTTATTTAAATTTTATAGATAAATATTTAATCATATCCATATTATAAAACATTATATAAATATCATATATTTTTATTATTTTCTTATTTATTATCATCTATTAATTTTTTTAGATAGAAATTAAATGAACTATTCGTAGAGACGGTAGGCCATACATAATCATGAACACAATATTATTTTTCTTGTTGTATTGAAGAATGAAATTTAATTGATATATATGTATATTGTAATAACATTATATTATTAATATCATATTTATCAGATATTTTCATTGAAACCATTATTAATAAATTCTAGGTAAATAATGAATGAAGCACATCGCTTTGATCGGGTGGTAGTCTACATGTCCTCAAACGATGTTATTGTATTCCCACAAAATGGAGATCATGAAGGTGTGTGTTATATAAAAAATAATATAAGTATAAATAAATTATAATTATGATATATATACTATAAATCCACCATTACTACCAACCTTGAAATGTAGTAATTTATAAAACGAATGACATTAGTTGTCAATGTGGGAGTATGCCATACACAGAAACGTTGATTTAGTATCCAATTTATTGGAAGTCTGTATATTATAGATCAGACCCTAGAGAAACCAAAATTATATATTAATTATGATAATAATGTTATTTTAGAGAAAATATATAAGAATAAATTAAGGGGTATAAGTAAATTAAATAGAAGTGGTTGTTAAATAAGGATAAATATGTTTTGGGAAATTCTGTTTTGTTTATTCCAAAAGACATCCTTGGTTTTCATTATGAAAAAATTGACGTTTCTAGGATTAAGGGAGTAATATTGGGATGATATTTTTTCAGGGTTTTTATGATATAAATGGCTTTAGATATGTGAATAATTGGGATGGGTGAGTGTATATTTAGAGTGGAGTAGGAGTGGCCTTCATATATATTATTGAAAGTGGGAATTACACAAAGGTTTTTTCGATGTAAAGTGGATATTATAACAAAAGAATTCTACCCATGGGAGAATATGGTATTAATATTTTAATAAAATAGTTTTAGGAATAAAATTAGGTCATTTTTTCACTTATGATTGATGGTTAATCCATTATTAATCTAGTTTTTATCATAATCGATGCAATTAGTTTTCATTGCTTTCACTAATATTTTTAATACAAAATATTTTTAAATTATTATAAATTATAAAATAATATGATTCAAAATATTGAATCATTTTTTTAAATTTCATAAAAATTCATTAGAAAAAATAAATTTAAAATTAATCTCACAGACTGGATAACATAACTGAGTTTTAAAGCGAAAAAATTCAAGAGATTGAAATGTTTTTATATATAATTTCAAAGTGAAATTGATTAAACTAAACCAAATTGGATTAATATATTTATAATTTATCTAATTTATCTTGAAATCCAATTAAAAATATAATTTATCCTTATAAACATTTTATATGAAAATCTAGTTTCCAATTAAAATCTAGTTTTCTAAATATTAATTAAAAAATGAAACTTCTTTGAAAAATAAAAAAAGTAACCATTTAGTAATTTTTATATTATGAAATAAAAAATTAATTTAATTTTAACATATAAAATGTATAGAAGTTTCAGAAATATTTTTAAAAAAGCATCTCCATTAAGAGGCAACCTTTATTAAAATATAGACATTTATGCTTAATATTAGGTTTGTTCTTATCTTATGCCTATCAAATATATTTTATGAATTTAAATATATTCGATTGAGTACATAATAACTAAATTTCATCAAGTCCAATATCTAATAGTGATTAATATAATTTTTTATGATAAAAAACATTTTTGATAATTAATATTTTTTTTATAAAAACATCCCCCTTATATTCAACTGATTTTTGTATTCATTTATAATTAATTTTTAACCAATTAATTCATTATTTTTTTAATAAACCATATATTTTTATAATTTAGTTAGTATAATTCATAACTAGTAATTTAAAGGCACATAGATAATTTTCATTTTAAATAATAATATTAATAGTATATAGTAAAACATGGTTTGGCGTGTAACTTATGCCATAAATGAATGTCATTATTGTGTGTATTTCATGTAGGTTCTGGGTGCAACAGAATCATGTGATGGGATATACCAAATTTCTATTTTTGTAATGATCAATGAAAAATCTGAGCTTAACATGAATATGAACACTATAATCAATAGAGTTGAATCAATGAAAACAAACAAGGGATAGAATGCCAAAATCAAGTGGAGGATCATCAAAAAATATTTATAAATAATTTAATGAATTAAAGAATTACCTTGCATGAATTGTTTCGTAATTGATGGATCTGAAAATAGATCTGTGTTGTAGAATTGTTTCATTAGGAATCAAGAGAAAATTACCTCTTATGGAGATTCACATTGGTTCTACAAATCTCTCAATATTGCATTAAGAATATCTAGGAACTAGATTAGAATACCCTATAACTTGTGTCATCCGCATTTGATCACCTTGAGAATCACTTCCAATGTGTTCCCCTTGATCTCTATAGACTTGAGAGAAGGTGGTGGAGGAATATCTCTCTCTTTTAATGGGATCCTTCTTAGAAATGGAGTTCCATAGGGAATATGAGGGTCTCTTTAGCTATAGTTTTTCCTAAAAAAATGACTTGGATCCCCATGAAAAAAATATAATTGTTTTTAAGTAATGCTAGTGATTAGAAATAAAATATAGAGAAGATCCCTTAAATATTTATTTAATCTCTTTAAAAACCCCATGTCTAAAATGATACTAATATTTTTATTTCCTCATCATGAACATAACGTGTGAATTAAATTGAATTTATTTTAGTCAAATAAAATGAAATATAAATTATTTATAACTGGACTTAAATCATACTCTTTTATTCCCTATAATATTTATCATCCCTTGAATAATGGATATTTCTTTCATAAGTAAATATCACTTCACTATTCACCAAAAATAAGTAAATTTTATATTTAATTATAGAAAATTAATAATTATTATATATTTCACTCACATAATATTCTCTCTAGTAACTGTTGAAAACATATATGTGATCAAACATAAATGAATAATTATTAATCCATGCTCCAGAATAATATTTATTCATCTTGTAAAGAAATAAATTATAATATACTATTTAAATGAGATTCTAGATACCCTTAGTGTTGACCCCACTCTAGGCTTCTTTCCTAGTGGAATAAGGCAACATATCATAAATTCAAAGGTTACTATCTAGAAACATTCCATGGTACCATTAGTATCTCTCAAATCCACCTCTCATTTAGAAATAGTTTGGACTCTATTTTGTTCCTACATTTGGGTACTGATGTGAGCACCAAAAGCTATATCTACTATGGAATGTGTAAATATTGAAATATTATACTCTATAAAATACAAAATTTTATATTCCACTTTCATTTGGGTTTTTTTCATCTTCCAGTGTCCAGGATTGACACATGCATATCATACTACTTCTTTTTCCTTTCCTAGCCTCTTGATCTATCTCTTTTAAGAAGATGATGCCCATAATATTTATATCTTCTATTATTCTTAGTCCCATTAATATTTTAATTTATTTTCTTATTCAGCTTAAGAACTATGGTATTATAATTCATCATGTCTTAATCCCCTTGGTGAATAAAATTATGATGTTCTATAACACTCTTCTCATTATTTCTCATATTGTGATTAATAATAAAATTGGATAATGTATTGGATGGTGATGAAAGTATCATATCTATATGCAACTCATCTCAGAGTTTAATCTGTAATACGTATACATATTATATTTATCCTATAATATTGAATACATGAGGACCAGATAACACATAAAATCCAATCCTAGTTGTAACAATAAATTAGATATCTCGTATCTCTATTCTCTCGAAATCTATGTATAGTGATATAGAAGGGGATATATCATGCTATATGAACCATTTTAATCATATTTATTCAAATGATCATTAATAATGGATGGTATTTTTAAAAATTGGACATCAATAACATCATTCAAATTATTTTCACAGAGATATAACTCTTCATCCCAAGCCTAATTTCTTGTCTCATCTAGAATCAGTTCCTCTAGGAAATAAAATATCCAATAATGGAGATGGGTAACGTGTAAGAGAATTTACCATTCATGAACTTTTTTCCTATGATAAGTTCATACATCTCATGTATGTTTTAGAGTGATATTTTTTAACTCATTTTATTTTATTTTCTATAAATAATATGATAATAATTTTAGTACTTATTATGAAAAAAATTCGAAAAATGAATAAAGATTATATTTATTAGTCTCCAACTATTTTATCAAAACCAATATCCCTATCTATTAGATTTGGAATATCTTGTTTCTTTTAAATTCTTGTGGAAAGTATCTATCATTCCATAATCATTACCTCAACCTCGGTTTGTCAAGAAAGTTGAACGGTTTTGTGTAGGAATTTCAAATTTCATCCACATTAACTTACTACTCATTGGTCTTTTGAGTGGACACCCCATTCCTAAAATCCTCAAAATTTATTTTATCAACCCTTGACTCTTATTTACACCATGTCTGGATTTAGAAGTTAACCATTGAAAAGATATTAGTTTATTCTAGCAGACAAATCATGTTAACATTACAAAATAATGAAAAGAACTCGAACCATGGATGGTCAAGCACACTGAACTATGTTTCGATTTTAACAGAAGTAGTGGAAGTCTAAAATGAATTAAAATTTATTTTTAATTTAATATCAAATTTTATCATATGTCTATAATTATTATCTTTATCTCATACTTTTTAATACTAATTGAATTTACTTAAGTGATTAACCTTGTTTTAGATAATATTTACACATAAGATAACTTATATTAGTTCTACCTTTCATGATTATTAATTACATTAATTCATGTGATCATGAAAAAATAATCCATAATGATGTAACCGAGAATCTTGACAAAAATATAATTATAATGTGGTATGATCAAGAGATTTTACTAATGGTCAATTTTTCAAGTGGTTGATAAGCTAACTGTTGACCTTCTGGAAATCATGTTGAACCAATTAAGGTTTGTATTATAGATTTACTCATATACAACTATGTATCTCTTTTAGATTAGTTTCCCCTGAGATCCTAACTTGAACCACCTCCACTATTATGGGAGATCCCTTCATTACATTTACTTTTAATCACACAGAGGTGAGGGAAACATAAGGTTTATATAAAACAAACCATGGGCATGAAGACCCATACCTAATGAGATGAGAGTTGAAACACATGCCTAAAATATAATTTAATAATAATTTTAATGTATCCAATAATATACAATGGTTTATTATTTGATCATGATCATCCACATGCATGAAAAAAATTATATATTTAATAAATAATGCATTTAATTGTTAATCATCCTTATTTAAGATAAATCAAGATCAAATATATTAATTATCTTGTTTAATTAATCAATTGTTTTATATTAATTATGATCCTAATTTCCTTTATATTCTCATCCATAACAATTTTAAAAAAAATTAATTAAATTTATTTTAAATTACAAAACTAAATAAATGAACTTTAGAGGAAACACATTGAATACACATCCAATTATACCAAAAAATTATTAAATTTTTATACTAATTACTCTTGTTACATATGGAATACATAACTTATCACATAAATTCTTGATGTGTACTATCAACTTAATGATTACATGGATTACATGATATTTATTTCACATGAAAAGCATTAATGTAACATAGAGTAATAACTATAATACATCTCTAACAATATATAAATATATGAACATTGTATAGAAATTAATAATATATATATATATATATATATATTAAAACCCATCACGTCATGTGTCCTATCAATATAGTGAACACATGAAAGGATAGGTTGATAAGGTTTACACAGTAGAATAAATTAATTTCAATTCTATATAATTTGGTATAAGTACATTGTATGAACTAGTGTGCTACATGGCATGTACTTATGACACCATTTATCCCATTGATCATGCCTAGGGACATGGTGTTTAAACCCTACGTTGAAAAAATTATAGTACACGGTGTGTGTAAAGGGTTACACGACATGTTGTGTTTGAGATACATAGTAACAAATCAGGTAGTTAAAGTATTTCCGCACATGAACTATTTATGACTTAAAGGACTACATACCATGTACATGAGATACATATTATTTACTCCACTGATCATGTACTTGGATAGATTGGTCAACACGAGATTTAGGAAATTAAATTCACCATACATATTCAATGCACAAGTTTTGAATTTATTCTCATTTTATTACTAGCGCATTAAACACTACTACAACGCATGTAACTCCAGTTTCATGGTGTGTACTCTTGAATTATCTTGAAAGAATACTAGGAACCTTTAGATAGATTTGTGGATTTTATTTCATTCATAAAATTATTAATTTTAATTAGATTCTATATGAAGTATAAGAGGAAGAATAAGATATCAAAATTAAAATTAAAAGAATCATTAAACATGAATTGGAAACTAAACTGAAAATGAAAAATCAATAAGTTAAGTTTAGTTAATAATAAATAATTATGTGACCTCTCTAATATGACATGTAGGTTTCTCAGATAGTAAAATTATTTTATGGGTTGAGCCAAAAATTTATTTTTTTTCATGACTGATGATCAATCCTAGTTTTATATAATGATGAATGTAGTAATCAATAGAATTGTATGATAGAAAAAAGAGAGTGGATATAATGCCTGAACCATGTGTAGGATCATCAAATTTTATTTATAATTAATTTAATTAAGTAAATAATTCCAATTCATGGATTCATTATTTCATGATGGATCTGAAAATATATCTATATTTTAACATCATTGCAAAGTCGGAATCAATAAAAAAATTCCACTAGAGGTGATCCACACATGTTCCACAAGTATTTGAATGTCGTTGTATGAATCTATTTGTCCTAGCACAATACATCATATCACATACATCTTCGACCGTTGATCTCCATGAGCTTTTTTTCCAAAAAAATTCTTTTTGGTCTCTCTAGACATGGGAGTGTGTGGTGGAAGAATATTGCTTTCTGTTCATTGGAACATTCATAGAGAGGGAATTATTTAGGGATTGATATGGTTCTATATAGCTATCATTATGCACACAAAATGAATTAGATCTCTATGAAAATAATATAATATAATTTAAATATAACTATGTATTAGAAATGAATATCTATACAAGTGACCATTAATATTTATTCAATCTCTTACATAACCCAATGTCTAAAATAATAATAATAATATTATTTACAATACATGCACATAACATGAAAAATATATTAAATATTACTTTTTCAAATAATATTAAATATATATTATTTCTCAAGAGGCCAAAAATTCAGTACTCCATTCCTCCGCAATATTTATTAATCCTTTAATAATGACAATTTATTTAATAAATAAAAATTAAATCATTATTTTCCAATAAATTAGTAAATAATATATTCATAAATTTGAATATAAATATTTATTAAACACTCCGATCTCATAATATTATCTCGTCTAACTAGTGATATAATATATGTGATCAATAATAAATGAATAATTATTAAATAATGTTTGAGAATAATATTTATTCAACATGTTAAATAATAAATACTACTATATTTTTTTTATTGAGATTATGTATAATTATTACTATGTGAACCTCTAGGAAACATTCTTAGTGGAATTTGGTGAAGTATCATGAAGTCCATGTTTAGAGTCTAGCAACAAGTTAGGGAACCCTTAGAGAAATATGTTTATCTTATAATGACATAATACATCTTATAGATTATCATTGTGTAATATAATCCCGTTAATGTGATTTCTCAAATCATGTAGGTTGCATGATTGTGACATCAACTTATGTACCCTATATATCATTCTTTGACTACATTAAAAACTAACATTCATATAGAAAACTATGGAAATTGATTTATTTATTCTATATAATTTCCATTGAAGGTCCTGATATAGAATCTCTAGTTAAATAATAGAAGGAAAAAAAATCCTTTCTAACATTAATCATTAATGAAATATTACTGGAGTCACATATAACATATCCTACCTCATTGCGAACATTTTGCATCATGATTTTTGTCAATATATTAAAGTATGTGGCTTATAATAGTCATTAATAATAATATTAATGTCTAAGGATTAATTAACACATCTGAAGATACGAACATCCAATGAAACATATAAATTTGGATTTCTTTATGGCAGAACTTTTTGTCATAATATCCTACACTAGATATCATCAAGGGCATACACCATGAGAATCTGCCTCAATGTCCAACAATTCTTCACCCATAATATCCTATATAATTTATTCCTTTCAAATTATATCATATGAATATAGAACATATATTTATTAATATTAATGTATAAATTTTGGGTTCCCATCATAGTTAAAAACTTCTCTGATATTTTAGTTTGATAACAACTCTTATGAAATTATCAAAAACTCTGTTACAATTATGGACAACCATTAAGTGATAAATAGTTTTTTAATATTCAATATTATGAATACATGTTATCATATAGTACATGGAAGTTGGTTCTAGGGAGCCATCTCCAAAAATGCAATCTAACCTCAATGTTATATGTAGGGAGGGATAATTTTAGTGTTATGTGACATATATGCTATGAAATACAACATAAGTATTTTAAAATTTCATATCGTTACATTTTAACCACTTTAGATAAACTACGTTCTCACATTTGAAACTTGATAATTGTATTCTGTGGTTTAAAATTTGAAAATAACAATAAGGAAATCCCATTTCGTGAGAAGAGTTGACAAAATATCATCATAATAAGAGAGAAATTGGAGTAAGAAAGTCACATGACGAGGTTTCTTTGTAAGGGAACATTATTGGTAGTTGTTATATAGACATGGAGAAAACTCATATATTATTATAGGGTGTGATTGAGGTCATTCATCTCAAAAAAGAGAATGATCAATTGAATATTGAGGTCCTAAAATTCTTAAATCTATGATGAGTTAAAACACTATAGGTTCAAAATAATAAGGTATTAGGACAAAAAATTTTTATAGATCATTTTCCTAATATTGGGTAATTATTTTACTACTTAAGAATATTAGGAAATATACTTACTTTACATATTTATATTTCATAATAAAAATTTTCTTCCATTATTTATGGTTTCATCAATTTCTAATTCATCCATTCCGTCATGAATTGTATAAAAAAGTTAAATTTGATGCCTAAAGGACAAAAATACACTTTTTACAGATTTTAATGACCATAAAAGAGTGAAATGTCCTCCCATTTGTGTCTAACTATTATCCAAATCAAATATGTTTAATACATTAACATATATACATTAAAAGTAACACTTATGGTTCATCATTAACAGTTATTAAACAAATTGACTGACTAAAAACAATGACATATAAACCAATAAATTATATAGGATAGTGGTTGGTATTAAACCATTATCATCCTTTAGTAAAGGTTTAATGTAATTTAGAATTTTTGAATTTGATGGGTTGTCACCAGACATAAAATTTTTTCTTTTCTAAAACCATATTGATTTCAGTACCTAAAATGTTTCCAAGAAATATGATGGTAATTATTGAAATGAAATTAGTCATTAAATAAATTTTTTACTTTGGTTTTCAATAAAACTAATTTTTTATTAATTTATAATAATATAATTTGACTATTATTATAATGTAATTAAGGATAATAACACTAATGGTTGTCAATACCTTTAAAATCACGTATCTAAAATGAATATTATTTATTACATAAATAAATTTTCCACTAAAACATGTAATAAAATAATGAGTTGTTTTTCTATAAATTTAGTATAAAATTACCTTAATCTTGTTCGACTCCAATCACATGAAGAATAAAAGAATCATGTAATAATTGGCACATTTGATCAAAATTAATCAGATAATCCTCTGATGGTGTCCATAACTGTAAAATTAATTAAGACATATGTGCTTCAATGATAATCCTTACAGTATATCATAGGATTTTTCCATAATATTTGTTATCCTAAATAAAGTTCTCATGGTTTCTATTAAAATATCTTCTAATTCATATTAAAGCCACACCAACCCCCATAGTCCGAAGGTGGTTCCTGCTAACATTTCATTAGAATGTGATATAAGTAAATTTCATCCCAAAGTATCAAAAAATTTATTAGTCTTCTTATGCAAGATAAAAACATTAGTATTTTATTAAAAATTAATATAAAAACTGAAATATATTTGTTTCAATAACTTTATTTCATCTGGAATGTCATTTAATTTCATTCCCAGTACACTTCATGGAATTATGGGGAATGGATAAAAACATATGGTTGAAATTAAATTATCGGTAATGGTTAATTATAGAAGATGAAAAAAAATTATTCAATGACGATAATAATTAGGGAAAGGTAAATATCTAAAAACATGTGGTATGTAATGAAGAAGATGATAAGGAATTGTATAAACAATATGGAATGATAAATAACTAAAAACACATTCCATTTAAATAACTTAAAATCCATGATAAGATAAAGACGAATCAATATAGTGAGCTATATAACTGAAAACATATTTAATTTGATCAATAAACAGAGAACGAAAAAGATGAATTTATTTTGTAATAGTGGAAATATCATGTATAATAATAACTAAATCCAAGTGAAGGAAATTATTAATTATTTTATACCACATTCACTAGGTACATGGTATCATTACCTTCAATGTGTTTTAAAAAAGGATTATATATACAACTGTTAATTCCTTTCACAAGAACGTTTTGAATGTGTTTTTTAGAAACTCAAAGGGTTTATTCCCAACTAATTTTATATCATGAGACTTTTGATGCATCAAGGGGATCACATTAAACATACCCCAATCCATTTTATACTAGTGAAAATCAATTCACATACATTGAAGAATCTATTTAATTCATACTTTTTTTTCATTATCATCAATTATAAATATTGAATAAAGGATACATATTTATAAATATATCAATATTGAATTATGTCACAACCTATGTAATCACCATATGTATAAATGGTATATTTTTTAGAAAATAAACCTATCTATGATGAATTATATGAATAATTAGGATAAAATTAAAGTCCCATGATCACAAAATTAGTAATTATTTCAACAGGACTTCAAAAATAATTGAATAATGTGAATTTCAATAATATCTTTGGCCAAATTAATCATAAAAAATGTTGAGGATGAAAAAATATGGTATCAATATAGCATATCCCAAGTAGAGAAAAATACATGGTTGTTATTGATGAAGAATAAAAGTACTATATAACGATCTTTTACAAAACATTCTTGAGGAAAATATTATTTTCATTTTGAAAAATATTTTAAAAAACAATTTGGAAATTCATTCCTTTTAAAATCACTTTTAAAAATAATTTCTTCATAAAGTAAATATTTAAAAAATCCATGGATGCTTCAAATAAATGATGATGGGTAATTCCATACAAGTCATACAAGGTAATTGGAACATTCCTATTAAATGGTAAAATAGTTAGAAAAGTACATTGTTTTAAATTTTTTTACCTTGAATGAATTTGTAAAATTAAAATGGTAATAACACATTTAATAAATAATTTTCAAATATTTAAATACATTGTTACCAACCTTTTATAAAAACTGATTTTTTAGAAGAAAACAAGTTCTCTGTGTAAAGAGTGAAATGAAGTCAGGTTTTGGTGAAAAGATTATCTAAAACATTCTTAGTAACAAAGCATTAAAAAATGGTACTCTTACTTGATAATTTTATTGAATATATAAAGGATTAAAAATTAAAGGGTTTATTATATGGTGATAAAGTAATTTTCTTTAATAAAAAATCCATAATAAAAAATATTTATTTGAATTGGATTGTGAACTAAAACATTAAAATAATCACAATGATAATGTGTGAATTAATTAATGAAATGAATATGTGTAAAAAATTAAAATAAAAAATAAATTAAGTGTAATTAAATCAATAGATACTCAAATGAATTATACACATATTCATATAATATTAACGATAATGAGGATGTAATGCAACCTAATGGAAATGAATTGAGTTATGAAATTTATTAAAAAAATTTAAACGTTAAGATAAAATCCACTTACATAAAATAATAAGAATTGAAATTCAAAATTCCATTAATAATGAATTATTCATGATATTAAATTTACAAGGAAAATATATACACCATATAAATGAAACTACATGCATGAAATTACCATATTCCTCAATGAAATGAAATTGAGACAGAATCCCTTATTGATTTGGTAATGTTTAAACCATTAACCCCAAGAATGGAGATCAATAAATTAATATTTAAATACCATTAAAATGAAGGATTATAATCATATAATACATTACTATGAATTATATACACCACATAATAAAAATATGTGGTGAATATATGATATATATCATAGAAATAAAAGTGAGATAATAAATCCCCTTACCTTACAATCCCATTTGTTAGAAACCCTTTAAATATAATTGAAATGGTCTAATTATTTTAATTAAATTATTAATGAACCATATTAATATTTTTAATATCATACATTATCATTTTATAACATATTATCACCCATTAATTAATTTTTTTTTATTATTTTCATTGTTTTGAGTGGTAACTAGATTGTTTTTTTATTATGTTTTGACCTATTGTTATTTTGGTATAATATAGATCATTATTTTATAATATATATATTTTAAAAAAATATTTAATTATCATGTATATTATACGTATAAATATTTAGAGTAAATCATAAAATATTTATGTAGAATTTAAATTCGCCATTTATAGAGATGGTTGGATGTTTATATTCATGAATATTGTTTTCATTTTAATATCATATTAAAGATACAAAGGAAAATGATATATATGTATTTTATAATTCTTTTATCATATTAATTTCATATTTTTCACCTATTTTAATTAAAATAATCATTAATACATTCCATTTAAAGGGTTAATGAATCACATATCTTTGGGGAGGGGGTAGTTAACATGCCCATAAACAATGTTATCATATTCCCACGAAATTTAAATCAGGAAGGAGCATGTTATTCAAAAAAATTAAATAAGTATAAAGTCATTAGAAATATACAAAATATCATTTATAAAATATAAATCCATAATTATTCAAAACATTGAAACATGGTAAAAAGATGAACGAATGACATCAGTTCATGAGGCGACAGTCTGTCAAACACACAAACGAAGATTGCATATTCCATTTGATGGAATTTTGTGAGAATATAGATTGTAACATTGAAAAAAGTTACAGTATATTTAGGATATTTTCATAATATATATTAAATAAATAATAATAATTAAAGGGGTTGGAAAAATAAAAAATTAAAAAGTGATCATCAAAGAACGTTACATCTCTTTCTGGTAACACTTTTCGGTTTATACAAAACGATTTCATTGGTTTTATTTATTCCCAAATTTTAAAATTATAGGATGAGGGGAGGAATGTTGGTAATATATATTGATAGTGTTTTTATGGATCAAATTTATTGAGAGGTGGGAATAAGTTGTATGGGTGGGTGCCATTTTATATTGTAGGAGGTGTGGATTTCTTAAAACATTTTGAAATATAAAATTCCAGCCATGTTGTTACCATGTCTAATGTCTCTAATAAATGAAATAATTATAGAAAAGTAAGTATATGGTATACATATTATCATATAAAAGGATTTTTTTAATGTTTATAGATCATTTTCGATCATAATATTAAGGTCTAGTCCCCTGTAAAGAAAATGTTTCTCTTAATAATCGATGTTAATTTTAATTTCATTCACTTATATTTTTGGATAAAAATTAGATTAAATTAATTTAAATTATAAATCATTCTGATTAAAAATATTCTATATATTTTTTCAAATTGAAATCATAGTATTTTTAGTAATCAATTTAAAATTAACCTGAAATAGCGTATGACAAAGGTGGTTTTTTAAAGTGAAAATGTTCAAACAAGTTAAATATTTTTATATCCAATTTCAATGTTAAATTTATTAAAATGAATTAAATTGGATTAACAGTTATATAATTGATCTATTTTAACTATGAAAGTAATTAAATATAAAATTTTACCATATAATTTATTTATTTGAAAAATATGTTTTCCACTAAAATTCATTATTTTTACTCTTTATTAAAAAAAAGAAAATTCTCAGAAAAATACCAAAATTAAAACCTCAGAAAAATTTGATGTTAAAAATTTTAAAAAGTAAGTTATATTTCTCACATAAAATTTATTAATGTTTTAAAATTTAGTTTTATAATAGGCCCTTCATTAAAATGTTGTAAAACTACGTTTATAAAAATATATCTTTTTATGTGTAATTTTTGGGTTTTTATTATATCATGCCTATCAAATATATTTGAATAATGTATAAAATATTTGATTGAATTTATAATTTATAATTTTTTTAATATTATTTAAAAACATAAATTATTTTAATTTATTTGGATAAGACACCATTATGATTATAATTTTTTTTATAAAAACCTTTCCTTTATATTCTATTGGTTTTTATATTCATTTATAATTAGATGGTTAACAATTTATTAATTTCATATTAGTGTAAAAAATTTATTTTTATATGATATTAAATTCTATTCATATCCTCTAATAATACATGTAAGAGATAATTCTCATTTTAAATAATATTATTATTTGTATTCAGCAAAACTCGGTCTTGCAAGAAACACAATCCATCAAATAATGTCATTATTGAATGAAACACATGATAACCACAGTTTTCCATGTATTGAAATCTACAATTAGTGTTACTTATCGTATAAGATATCCAATAAAAAATCATTATTTCAAAATTTAAGGTCATTATAGAATGTTTAATGGGTTTCTAAATTAATACAATGTATTTATTGTGATGATTGATTTTTTGGGTGCGGAATTAAATATTAAGACATGATTATTCCTTATATTCTTCAATATATCTATAAATTTCATCAATTAGTCCTAAATTTGGAGTTATACTGATTTTTTTGAAATTACGTTATATAGAATAAATGATTTAGTTTATCTTTCTTTGTTTTGAAGGAATTATTTTCATTACCGTGTTTTTCAGCTTGATGATTTTTTCTATGTCATAATTAATTGTGATTAGGAAGGTGGATCTTCTAACCTATAATATTTTTTTATTTTTTATTTTTTATTAATTCGGTGTGATTTATTTATAAAATTATCAATGAAAATCATGGGGAATTTGGTATTTATACCAACTAGTGATTCGGGTATAATTGAATTTTTATTGTAAATTGGAAGGTTTTATAACCATTGTATTTATAAGAAAATTGGATATTTCAAAACATTGATGTTCATCTTCATTAATTTAATTTAGATTTAATTTTGAAAAATGATACTTAAAAAGTGTAAATTGGCATTGTCATTGACTATTGAAAAATGTCTTTTAATATGGAATTATTAAGATTATTTTGAAATAAAAACAACATTTTTAAATTGGAATACATCATTTTATTACATAATATGTTTCTATTTTCTAATTGAATAAAATAAATTATTTAATTTGAATTGAATAAATCGTGGTATAATGGTTTATACATTTATTTTTGATAAATCATTACAAGTGTGTAGAATATTTTTTTACTATTAACATTTAACCTAAATAAATGAAATTTTAGAACTATTTCACTTAGTGCATGGAAGTATCACTATATTATTTTTTTTATTATCATATATTTATATTAAGAATAGATTTTTTTTAATAAACCGTTATTTTTTAATTCTAAAAAATGTGTGTGCATACCAATTTTATATGTCACAACTATAAAAAATTATAAAAATAAAATTTCATTTCTCCATTTTATTATGATTTATTTTTTGTGTAGTTATTTATAAAAGTATATTTGAAATTGAAATTCAATATATAATAACTTATATTTTATACGTTAAATTTTTAATTGGTAATACTAATTCATATTTGGATTATTCTAAGATTAACCGATGATGAATATATAGGAGTTAATTTTTGAAAAAAATTTCCATGATCAATGTTCCAAAACATTTACATTTTTATCTTTCAATTATTAAAATATTTAAATATGAATATGTTTCAAGAATATATATAAAATATAATTTAAATATTAATTTTTTTAATCAATGTTGTTATCCTTGTATCTGGTTTTTTGAAATTAGTAATTATTCACAATCTATTTATGATTTATATTTTTCAGATGATAAGTGTAAAAAATTTGATGATATAATTCATGATATTGGAGTAGTGGAAATTGATAAAGAATCAATGATAAGTGCAAATATGTTGACACAGAAATACAATTATATCATATATGTATAATTTTTATGGTATATTCAATGCTGTTAAGATTGATTGACATGAAGGTATAAAATGAATGGGGTGACAAGAGTTTATAAACATTCAATATTTCTGGAAATACATACTTCCTAAAGAAAATGATCATCTCTATTTACATTATAATGAAAATAAAATATTGTTGCTGATGGGGATGAGGTATAATAAGACACACACCTTCGTGAATGACTGTGTTCTATAATGTATGGAATAAGAAAGGTTATCACATATCCGTAAATGTTGGACATCATGATAGAAGTTGAATGAACGGTCATAGGTTGATCTTAAAATCACCAAGACCCCTACTAAGATTGTTTGATATTTTCTAATAGTTCCACATTTAATAATTTATTATCAAATTGAAATTATGAACAAAAGTAAGATTTCATGAAGATGAAGAAATATGTGATGTTAAATAACATCATCTACTTGATTTTATATAGTATAATAAAATATATCAATGGTTTCTTACATTCAAAAATAATTCTAGAATTCTTAGAATTTGGATTTACAAGAATGTAATGAATTCATATTGATTCCTTAATAGAAAACGTAGTTTATAACCTATTTTATTGGTAATTTATAACTTATCTCCTTAATTTTTTATGAGGTAATAATATATCATATTGATTTTAAGGATTTATAGGACAAAATTACCTTGAAATTATACTAAAGTTTATTATAACCCATAATTGATGATTTACAAATTTTATTATAAGATGGTACTAGAATATATGATTATTTTAAAATAGAATATTTTCAACTACATTCCATGAATATGTTAACTATAAATGAATTACTATCATATGAAATGATTTCAGGATATAATGTTAAGGGGCATAATGATCGTCCAATTTTAAATGAAGGGACATTATTGTATCAGTTTCAGAACTGGAGGAAAGTATAATACATGGTCCATGGATTGTTTTTTTATAGATATTATTAATGTTAAATATTATGGAAGAAATTCAAGGGAAAATAACAATTTAATATTTCTCCAAATACCTTCCCAACCAGTCAATATTTTTACTTAGTGAAAAATATCAATGTCAAATTTAGAAATACATAAAAATCCAAGAATGATAGATATATTTGGAAGAAAACAATTACTATTTATTGAGCTTAGATATTAGATATATCATGTGGTCAAACACTAAATTTATATCATGTATGTGTAGAATAATATATATGATACTTTTATGGAAACGTTGTTATATATTAATGGATATAATAAGGAAGGCTTAATGCAAGATTAGACTTACTGTCAATGGGAAATAGTTTTTAGTTTTCTCCCAAACCAGATGGAAGGAAAACATAGAATTATATTTCTTGTAACACACAAACATGAAGGGGAGAACTAATTTTATAGTAACTCCATGGTATCAAAGTGTCATAGGGTTATTCCTCAAACAAAAATATTTCTTTTTTCAGTTAATGATTTTAAGTTAATAGGAATTAAATTTATTGATTTTCATGTCATGAAGAATCAAATACTAACAACTATATTTTGTAGAATTGTACCCACCCATTCCGGAATAACATTCATGATGTTCCGTCATTTTATAAATTAAATTTCAAACAATCTGATTGATCTGAATTAGTTACCAAATTAGGAGGATGATGCATTTTCAATAGGTTATCAACTAAATATAAACATTCACCTATATTTAATTAATATCATGGTGCATTTAGTGGCCCATTTAGAGTGATTGATTATTAATTTTTTACTTGTATATATATTATAAATATATCCTTTTTAAATTCATATTAATACATTGAAGTGGTATGTTATGAATCCATAGTGACAAAATTTCTCAATTATTAAGAATTTTATTTCAAATTTTTCTACAATGTTTTGTAAAAACTACTTTTCTGAAATGGATCACATTAGTTTACCAACATCTCCCCATGAGTTAGTAGGATTTTTGGATGAATGGGTTCTGTGTATTAAAATTAAAATAAATGATAGGTAAAAAATACAATAGGTATATTTATACATCTAGAATAACATAGATGATGATTATCCATATATAAGAATTCAAATTAATGTGTTTAATTTTTTTTATCCAAATATGAAAAATGCATGGTTATTGAATGAGCATGAACAACTTATATACATGGTTTAAAGGCACGATGCATTCTAGATCCGATACATCAGAAACAATGAGATGTTTAGTGGGGGAACTGAATTAAAATTTAATTACATGGTCATGGTATTAAATTCATGTATATAGATTCTATTCTAAATATAAGGAATATATAAGTAATGTTTAAAACAATAATGTTTTGTTTTTTACAGAAGAACTTTATTTTTTGAGTGATAAAGGAAAAATCCCAAAATCTATGAAAAGTGTATATTATATATTTTTAGAATAAATATGGGGGATGGAGTACATTAAATTTCATGTTTCAGTGTTTTACAAAAAATTGTTTATCGGTAAAAATAGTTTCAAAGAAGATGAATTTGCTATAAAACTAATTAATCTGAATAGATTTGAATACAAAGATGAACCTTTTATCATATAAATACATGGAAAAAATTATATGTCTTTGATCCATTAAATTAATAGTTTTATATCATTTTACAAGGGTAAAAATATTTTTTTGGTGAAAAACATGATGATGAATCTAATTTATATGATATCCATGAATCCATGGAAATATTATTAGATAATATTTATTACCACATTTTATAAATTGTATTTGTAATATACAATGAATGTGAGGAATGAATATGAGAAATTTTTATTTGGTAATTTTCTAATATTATAGGTAACATATATTAATTTCTTTTTTAATATATCAAATTTAATAAAATATCATATATATTAGTTTTAATTTCCTTATGTGAAACAAATTTTTTAACTAATATGATAAATTTTTTTGCTTAGACTTGTATAGTTTTATTTGTATCATTTTTCAATTTTTTGACATCATATATATTTGATGGATTTGTATAAATATATATTTAATATTTTTTTAGCAAAATGACCTATGAGAAACTGATAACATATACTAAAGATGAGTCCCATCATAAGTACCTCTGACCGATCCACTATAAATTGATACATTATAGCAATGCAGTGGAAAATCAAATATCTAGAAGGTAACTTCTCCTAAGACTGAGTGTACCTGATGTAGGTCATTAATAAACCCTACTCACCACCAAAAGTAATCCTCACATACACACCTCCATACAAACCAACAATGTACTGAAAAAATGATCAATGATAAAATAGGTAAGAAAATATAGAAAGCATAAAATGAACACAAGGATTAGCATGATTCAACGTTTTTTTCTATACACATGGGGTAAACAGCAGTACATATTTTATTATTACAAATGGATTATTACAGGTGAATTATGGATTATAAGGAATGGAAATCCACAACAAGTTCTCATCTCCCTATTAAATGCTTAGTTAGGCAGCAAATTCTCACTTTCCATTTCCCCACACTATTCATTAAGGGTCTTATATGCTTAAATACTATGTACAATCAATTAAAATATTAAATATATTCCCATAAAAACCAGGATCACAGTACATTACTTCAAAATAATTTTTGACTACTTCTTGAATAATAAACATTGTGGTCTATATAGATCTCATAATAGTTACCCATAGAACCATCATTATATGTGATCATTTGATAGACCTACTACCATGGGAGAATACATAATTATTCTACCTTCACATCAACTCTAGTTTCCCTCTATAAGAAAAAATTATAGTAAACATAATTTCACAATTCATACAATTAATTCCACAATCTTCTAAAGAATGAACATCTAATACATTGAACTCCTAATTCTCTGAAAAAAATACAAAAATGTCATACTTAATGTATTTTTTTGGAGATTCCTTAATAAACCTCTAAAAGTTAGAATTAAAAAATATTCCTACATTATATACTTCTTTCATTCAATCATGTACCACTGAGACTTGATACTATATTAGGCATTCTTGGACTTCCAATGTGGTGAATATGTTTGTCGAATTTCGGATTCCTATGCTCTTCCATTGCTCCAAAACTATTTCGACCAAAAATTATTCTAATGATGTTCTACTTCAAGTAGTTGTGGTTTTTTATTATATTTAACTCAAATTTTTTAAATAAGTGGATTTCACTTTATCTATCCTAATAAATTACTCTATATAATTGATCCCTTCCTAGCTCTTGTAGTAATTTATTCAACCATCCATTTCATTCACCGATTTTGTTGAAACAATATATTCTACATCTATTATAATAAATGTAATGATACTATTAGTTTATGACTTCTAAATAAATTCATCTCTTCCGCATGTTAACATCTATCCTATTTTACTCTTTTCAGTATTTGAATCTCTAGAATAACCCATGTCCAAAAAATCTTGAAATGAAACTTCATCCCAAAAAGAAAATTTCCTGATCTTCAAATTGGTTAAAATAACCTAGTTCAAATTCACATACTATTAGTGTAGTTTCCCTAGATTTTCCATGTACCAACTCGCAACTCTCACTATATAGGAAATGTATGGCTATGTTCAGACCATTTTTGTAGGTCCCAAATTTAGAAGAAGCATCAAATGGGGCACAACCAACTCGTATTTTTCTCATGGATAAGGATTAATCTATGATTTACACATCCATAAACATCATAACAAATAGTACTAAATCAAAGAATATATAAAATTGGTAAAAACTATTACAAAAGTGAAATATCATCACTTATTATTAATAATTAATTTAGGATATTAAATAATTTCCCGATGGAAAATTATTTCATTATTGATGTGTCTGAAAAAATGTATACACTATACAATCGTTGAATCAAAAGAATCGGGAATTTATTCCATCATGAGATGATCCACCAATGTTCCAAAATCCCCTGATGATCTCTGTACAAGTCTACAAGTGCTATCATGATATATCCTGACACTTCAATCTTCTACTTTGATCTCCCTATAAACACCTTCAAGTAGGGGTTATCTTTGATCTCTCAAGACATTAAAGTGGTGGTGGAGGAGGATCAATCTCTGTTCGTGAGATCATTGTTTGAGAGGGAGCTCTCAAGGTCTTGATATGATTCTCCCAAGATCTCTTTGTGCTCAACACAAAATAATTTGGAATTTTTATACAAATAACATAATAAAGTAAAAATACTATCATGGTTAGGGGATAATAATATTAAATGATCACTTTATTATTTTTATAATCCCCACAGAACCCCATATCTATATTAATAATAACAATAATATTTTTCTTAGCATGAAAAAACTGTTGAGTTATATTAAATTTTATTTATTCAAACTATGTTCAATATATATTATTTCTCAAATGATTATTATACTTGGTTTTCAAATCTGATAAATCCTTTATCGGATCTCGAATAAATAACTTTTACATTTAAAATTAATATCATTGAATTATTATTCAACAAATAAATATTTATGATTTTCATTAAAAATAAAATATATATTTATTAAATATTCCACCCACATAATATTCTCTAAAATAACCAATGATAAAATATATGCGGTTAATAAAACTAGAATTATTATTAAACCATGGGATATAATATAATTTATTCATGTTTATAAATAATAAATAATTATATATTACTTAATTGAGATTATGGATACACTCATTTTGTGACCCTCTGTGCCTCTTTCTATGTGGCATTATTTGAAGCACCTAAAGTCCAAGGTTATCATCGTGTAAAATTCCAAGGCATGAATAGATAATTAATATAATTACAACATGACATAATAACTCAAAATGATAATTATTGGGTAAATTAATCTCTTTATTATGTTATCTATAATCAATATGGATGCCTTCTAGTTCCATGAAACTTTGTGGTCGATGTCACTTTTCTTGAATTTCTAGAAATTGGACTTGTATGTTGAAAACCATGTCCATGGATTTATTTTGGATATATAATTTCTATCAAAGGTCCTGAGATATCAATATCCATTAATAAAAATAAGGGAAAAATAATTTGTCACATTATTCATTAATAAAATATTAATTGTGGTGCACTCAAGATATCCTACCTTCCTGCGAACTTATGTAATCAAAAGTTTAGTTAACTCACCATTGTATGTGACTTATAAAAATAATTATTAACAATATTGATGTATAATTTTCAATATAGACATCCATGAAAAGGAACATGTAAAAACACATTTATATTTGGATTCCCAATTGGTAGGTCTCGTTCTCAAAATAACCTACACTGAATATTACCCAGGGAGTACAGCATGAAAAGGTTACTTAATGTCCCATTAGTATTCCTTGCTGGAAACATTAATCCTTTATTTCCCTCAAACAATTTCATCTGGCTATATAACCAGTCTTTAGAAATACATTCATGGAACTTTTGAGTTCCCATCATAGAAAGGTACTATAATGACCTTTTATAATGATAACTACTCTTATGACATTATCAGATTATATATTAAATGGAATAACAGTCATTATTTGATTAGGAGTTTACTAATATAAAAATTAATGAATATTGGGAATCCTAAATAACAAGAAATATGTTTCTAAGGATCAATCACCATGAAACCCAAAAATTTACAATATCTTACTACTAGCAACCATATTTTCTCTAGATTTCACACAATACTCAAGCTTCTACAAAGATGGGAATTTATCCAATAGATCATCCATGATTTCTTCTCTAGGAACTCTAATTATTGAATCATCACCCATCTAATAAAAACCCCTAAATTGGGGATACATTTGGAGTATATGGTTTTTTCATTTTTGTGACCTCAGTTCTTTTTCAAGAACCACCATTATAGTAGTATCAAACTAAATTGTGATGGGCACTATACTATTTGTCTTCACATCAGGATCCTGGAAAAATTTAATATCCAAATGGACACCTGGGCTACATCAGAAACAACTATATACACAAAATCTAGTGTAGAACAGTGAAAGATAGATTATTTGAAAGCTTCTAGACCGATACACATATATTGATATAGAAAATATATCCTGACTAAGACTTTATACCATTCTAATATACTAGAAACAATAATCATTATAACCCTTGATGACTATCTCATTATCCCCTCCAGGTCCCATTAACATATCCTTACTAATTCTTAGATATATAAGTATAACAATAACAGTAGACCAATGATGTTCTAATGGATTAGCATTATATCTACCTACCATTATCACAACATGGTCAGCATCATGTATAGTACATAACAAAAAATACATGATTGATTATATTGCTAAAGAATATGGGATATTACTCATTATCTATTTTTCTTGATATGTCTAAGGACACGTTTTCTTAGAAATATGCATCCCATGTGACACAAGAACCAATCCCCTCTTGGATTGTCCCATAAAATAACATTAATATATAGTCAATTTATGTACATTGAAATATTCCATGAAGCTACCTAGATCAATAACGAATGATCTTATTCCCTAGAATATATTCAATTTCACAACATTCTTTCAATGAGAAACACTTGTTCTTCCAGTCCTTAGTAGACTATATGGCCTGACTTTTGTTTCAAATATGGAATATGTTTTTAATATATACTAGTAGTATAATGATCTAATTCACAATAAAAAATTTTGTAAACTCATGGGTCATATTCATTATTAATGATATAAAACTCATTTATAGTATTATTGAATAAAATATTCCATGACAAAGATGGTTGCTTCAACCCATAAATTAATCTTTTAACCATGCATATCCTTTTGGAATAACATATAGTCACAAACCCTTTCAGTTGTGTCATGGAGACATCTTCTTAAATTTTCTCAGTAAGGAATTCTATTTTGATATCCATCAGCGAAATTTCATAGTTATCATAAGTTGGTATAACAAGTATATGTATAATGGATTTAAACATATAAACCAGAGAAAAGGTTTTATCATAATCAACTCATTAATTTTTTTGGAACACTTTCTCCACTACCCTTGCTTTATAGGTATTTAATTTCCCTTTCATGTCTAATTTTCAATAGAACACCCCTTTAAAAAGTGTGGGATTTACATCTACTAGTGCATTGACCAGAACCCAAACATGGTTCTAATATATGGAAGCATTTTTTTCCTACCATCATGAAAGATCAGATCACTCTACATCCTCTGTGTACAAGGGACTCATCATTTTCAACCAATAAGGTGTAACCATATTATGTTAATAGAAATCCAAATTATTCTATTTCTCTTATATCTATAGTTCTCCCATGAAGTTTTTGTGTTTCATGAAATACTTATTCCATGAGGACCTATAGAATCTGTTCTAGTATTAACTCTTTTGTATCTACATCGTTATATTCATCAAATTTAATATTACTCACACAATCATTTTTGAGGATGTTATCCCTCTCATGAAATAAGGCTTGTCAGCAGAAAATAAATTTCTTGTTTGAGAGGTTGTTTGAGCAGTATCACTTTATCAATCTAGGATACCCTATAAATAAGTACTTCTTCATAGGGGTGTTATTTTTTTTCAAGAGAAGGCATTAAAAAAATTACTTGTAACCCTATACATGTGTGTCAAAAAACAATTTTCATTCAATTCCAAAACTCAATGAGAATTATGGTTTACTTTTTATTTGGTACTCATTTTAATGTATATGCCATAGTGTATAATGAATATCCCTAAAAGGAAGATGGAATATCTACATGAATCATCATCAAAAAAATGTTGTATAACTGGTTAAGGTTCCTCTTTTCTCAAACACTATTAAACTATGGGGAGTAAGGTGGATTTAGTTGAGATAGATTCCCAAACACCCATAGAATATTGATAAAATCTTATTTATGATATTCCCCACCTCGATCCAATAGAATATTATCAATCTTCTTTCCCTACTAATTCTCTACTTCAGTCCCGAATTCATTGAATTTGTCAAGGGAATGAGACTTATACCTCATTAAGTATAAATAATCATATCTACTCAAGTCATTAGTAAAATTTATAAAGCAATACTAACAACCTTATGATTCTACAAGATAAGATTTATAAACATCAATGTATACCAATCCATGAAGCTCTCTATCCATTTAACTTTTTCCAATGAATAGTGGTGTGTTCATTTGTTCTTATAAACAAGCATGATATCATTCCAATGGTTTTAGTTTAAAAGAGTTTAAATATATTCCTAAATAGGGGATTGTCAAATTCTTCTCATTTAAATGTCCAATATGGCCATTCTAGAGCTGGGTGTTATATGAGTCATTTGAACATAATTCATCATCTATTTCTAGTACATTTTTTTCTCAATTTAATACAGAAATATAGTAATTTAAATGTGTCAAATTATAATATATGTTGTATTTATAAATAAATTTACATTTATTTTAAAATTTGATACTAAAAAAATCTACATCAGGGTATTATCATTGAAATTATGTTCTTTTTAAAAGTTGGTAAGTAATAATAATATCATCAAACTAATATCATTCATGTTGGAAATGAAATGTGGAATTTACTAATGTCTACAGTGTCCAACCTTGCTGTCATGACCTACCCTAGAGGGGGCCATGACATGATTCCACAATCCCACCTCTAATAGTCTGGGGGATGGTTACCATCACCATGTAGGCATATCACTAACATGATAGGCCTTAGCCTATGCACTGACACACACACACACACACACCCACACACACACACACACTTTTCCAGGCCAATATAATGTTGAAATATAAAAAAATTAACAACCATGCATGCATAAATCTATGAACCACAACCAATTTATTATAGGAAGTAATGGAAAGTAAATAAGGACAAAAAAATTCTTCCACATGAGTCTAAAAATAATTTGATCCTGAAATTAAGACATGGACAACTGTCAGTATACCATAGGAGCACACTGCAATCTTTCTAGTCTCAATATGCATCATCTAGTCATGTCCCATCAAGGACTCTAACAGAGGTCAATTTTATACATAAGAAACCAAACATGACGGAAATTCCCATGTAGTAGAGAGTATAATAATACCAAGTATGACACCCCAAAAACACAAAGCATAGATCAAAGGAAATAAATTTAGATCTACAAAGGTATATACCTACAACACATATTAAAATAATATCTAGATATGATCAATAAAAACACATAGTCTAAAGGTATTTCACAACTGTAATATGAAATCTAATGATTCTAGCATGAAGGATCCACAATGCACTCATCCAGGAGGACACACTCTTTATTATAATAACACTGATGATGTCTATCTAAGAGGTAATGCTTGTAGGGTCCTGTCATTGGAAGTACATTCCAAAATCCTAAGGAGATATGATATATGTCGATCACTCTCAAGGCTATGGGTATACCAATAGCTCATTATGGATTAACATTTTATGTAGAGGATCAAAACCTGAATTGTGTTGTTCATGAAGATTCTATAAACACCACATAGGGGACGAAAAAGAATATATGATTTAATTCTAGACATCACTGAAAGATTACAAAAAAACCATCTAAGATAACCTGCTGAAGGGATTAGTGTACTATGGGTAGGATGTGTTTCCATACTAACCATTAGGGAAAATGATATGGGGAATATACCCTAAAAAAACCTTCCCATGATAAAGAGGAAAATAGACCCAAGCCAACATTTTAAGAGTCCATAGAGTGTAGTTTGTTTACATGCCATATAACATTACCCAATGTCCATTCCATATAAATGGCCCAAGTCTAAAGTTGTGTCTATGTAATAGTACAACATGTTTCTTTTTCTTATGTACTATGACCATGTAAAAGTACCTAGATTAGCCCGTGTACATGTCAGGGTCATGTCTCTGTATGCGAGTACACGGTGTGCTCCAACCCATGTACACCATCATGTGTATGTGTACCACCTGAGGTACACGTAATGTCACTATGAAGATGTCACATTCCATGTGATAGTTTCACATGTCCTGTGATACTTATATTCTTCCTAAAACCCTAGCCAATACTAAGAGGGTCCAACAAGGAATGGGGCTATGAGTTACATTTTGTGGAGTGAGGCTTTTTTTCTAATATGTAGATATAGAATTCACATTTTCATCTTCTAATTCCAGTCCCGGATTCACTAGTTTCACTACAAATAATGCATACTGAACTCAAAAGTTGAACAATCGAGACCGATATTCATTGTAAATGGGATTTCAGACATCATCTCTCTTTGTAAAACCATTCCAAATCTCCATTATCACAATTATTCCAATAATATTTCTATGATGTTCTCAACCTCTATTTATCCTCTCATCACTACCATCGTTTCATAATCCCCATGCCGTTATGAGTCCATATATGTGATATCTAATCATTAAGCCACGAAACAGTTATGCTACATTCAATTCCATAGTGTTTCGGTTGAATCATAAGAAAACAAAACCCTGATGAGTATTAATGATGAAAAATAGTAGAAAAAAAAATATTAAATTAAATATTATACCATGGCCATTTTCAGTCGGACTCGATTCATTTGCAATAGAAAAAAGAACAAAGAACCATAAAATAATTAATAAACACCCAATAAAATCCCTCCAATATATCATATCCCATATTAAGAAAGATAAATAAATTAATTTGACTATTAATTAAATTTCTTCAAAAAAACTAATTATTGGGAGATAAGGAAATTAAAAAATTACCTATGTTGATTTAGATCGATATTTGATGAATAATGAGCTGGCATCGTGATCGTTGGAAAGATCCACTGATTCTGTCTCTCATAGGTTGTCGGTCTCCGATCCGGTCATTTTCCTCTTATAGAATCCCTTTCCATTCTATCCAACATCTATCTAATGATTTTTATGGTTATGCAGCTAACTGTAAAATTGATCAAAGAACATTTTATTTAAAATTAAGATCATATCTCTACATATATACTATAATAAAAGTATTTTACATAAATTTTTTTATTTTTATACCCACAATTTTTTTTATACAAACACCCCACACCAATTAAGGTTATGTCACCCCTAGTTTAAACCCACATTCTTAACTCAATGGTGCCTAAATATTTTTTATTTAATCCCCCATTTATATGTTAATGAAGCCTTTTAGGAAAACTGCACATGTGTGCTATTTAATATAATTAATATAATACAAACATTTATTCCAGGAACTCCATACCTCAAAATTTCTCACTGACTCATATCATGATATGAAAAATAAAACAAAAAAAATATCCAAAAAAATATATTGAAAATCAGTGTCATTTCATTCTCCCCAACATGGGGCCTTAGATACCAAAAAATGAAAAATATGGGCTACTCAAATTATCTGGTTACTATGTGTAACACCCCAATATTCCACGGTACACTTCTCTTTGAATAATACAATAGCGTGTGTTTTACGCAACTTCGAGTTCTAACACCCACACCACAACCAATCAAAGTAGCCGTTATGAACAGTAATACCTAATTTTTGAAATTTTATAAATTTTATCTTTCCAAATGGACTTTGTTTTTGTATTCGGAATATAGAAATTATCCTAAGTTGAATTTTTGGTATTTTTCTGAGAACTTCTAATTTTTTATGAATGGTGAAAAATACTTAAAAAAACTTTTTTAATCAAAATAATTTATAGTGATTAATTATAATATTTAGTGGTTTTAAAGTATTATTAAAATATATTTTTACCATTTTATCCAATGGAGTTCATTAAAATTAATTTCACTTTGAAATTGGACATAAACAATTGTAAATCTTTTGATCTGTATTGTTTCATAAAAACATGCTATTTGTTGTGACAGCGGGAATTAATTAGAAAATTAAATAATGAAACTTATATGTTTGGAATTTTTTAAAATAGGCATCATTTTTTAATTCAAAATATCAATTATATCATAGAGTGAAATTTTGTCATTGTTCTGAAAAACTTCAATTTTTGATGAATAGTGAAATCACTAAGTGGTAGTTAAAAAACTGATTTTTCATTTAAATGAAACATTACCACTTATGTGATTTGATTTTCAAAACTCTGACACACCTGGTTTCCATTAGGAAGTAAAATGTGGTTCAATGGGATTAAAATAATATTTTGGTGAATAGTAACTTTTAATATTAATTAATCACAATTAAAGGTAATTAGTGAAATTTAAGGTAAAAATGATATTATAAAAATATGAAAATACCCTTAAACTTGTCCTACCGCTATTTTATGAGTCATGGACGACCAAGAAAATCCTTGTGTCAACTTGGGGAGCCCATGGAGCCACTTTGGTAGGAAAATGACATTAAAAACATTTATTTAATGTTAAAATAAAAATGTCACAAACAGGAGTTGTTTTACTAAAAAATATTTAAGTGGGGTTATAAAAGTTATATTTTTTACTATAAATATTCATTAGAAATCCAAATAGATTTCCTACATCACGGAAAGTTATTTATAATTTTTAGACATAAAATAAATTAAAATTTTAATGACACCATGATGATGCAGCGATTACCTCATTAATTAACGATTTTAATAAAATGGATGGATAATGTAAAATATAAGACTTACACTTGTCCAAAGCCTATTGGATGAGTATATTTAGAACCCTTCTCACCTTATCCTCGAAATATATAAGTGTGAGAACTTTTAAATCCGAAACTCATTATATAATAAAGTAATATTTCCTTACTTTCCAAGAGTGCCCCTCCTCTCCTCTTATAAAAGGCCCGCACCACTACCACCTTATTCACACCATAAAAGCCTTTTGGCTCGGCCAAACTCTGACCAAATACTCTCTCAACTTCCCTCTATTACTCATAGAAGACTCACTTTGGTCATAATTCATCCTAAGTAAGCCTTTGGCTCAAATCAAAAAAGAGTTACCCGATTTTAAGGTAATGTCTTCTCTTATGTTTTTTTGTTTCATTTTGATTCTCCAACACCTTAAATTCTTTTTATTACTTTATTTTGTAACAAAACCAGTATCTTAAATATACTATGATGTTTTTATGAGATTTATTTGATTTACACTTACACACACCTTTGTCTAATTGTTAAACAACATACTGTTTCCGTGGTTGGAAAATTTCTGCCTCACGAAACAATGATTGTTCAATCTTATTTTAACACCTCTCATGGTGTCCATTATGGTTACAGAATTTTTATATATGATATATATTATGTTTTTGTTTTCTTTATGTTTCTATATCTTTCATTTATGGCATACCTTTACAATTTCTATTATGGGTAAACGCGATAATTTCAATTTAGGAAGTGCGGACTACAGCCCCCTCAAAGTGATTTGAATCGTTAATGCCATATGTGGGATGTATAAAGGATGGAGTAAATGGTATTATACATTTTATTATACTGGAATTATATTATACCTTTATATAATTATAACCTCATTCCATTAAATACGAAATAGAAATGAAAGTAGCATTCATGCGTACGTACGGCTTACCGTCTCCATGAACGGTGCATTTCATTTCTTACCTCTAAATGTTATGTAATATTATAAATGCATGAATATAATGGATATATAGGATATATATGAAATTTACATAATTAATATAATTCTGGAGATAATGAATATTCTACCACATAAATAACTTGTAATTATAAGAAGTTTATTGTTGACTCAAGTACCAAAGATCCAATAAATGAACGTTATTAACATAAATGACTATATAATTTTCATAACAATGTAATGAGTGATATAAAAGGGATAATGAACTTGAAAAAGGTTATTAAGCAAGTAAAGATTAACTCTAGTTTATTATTCAGGAGGTTAAAGAGCGGTCGAGTCATGTCGGACATGAGGTAAGGGAACTTCTTAACCCAATTTCTGTTCTTTGTGTAAATATCCTACTTTCAAATTATGTCATGATATTATTATATCCTATCTTTTATTTGTAATTTCATTATGTGTACTTATTGTGAATACACGTAATAGATATATTTTATTTAAAAAATGATCTTTGTAAGGTACTTTGTCTCATTCTCCATTCATCGAGGCATATTTTGTTTTATACACATATTTCTTTTATACGGTGTATAAACCCCTTTGACTTTTATGTTTATTCAAAAAGAATAGTTTTATACAAAGCGTTTTACTAAATGACAAAATGGAATGTTTTTATTGTTTTATGTATGCGGCGACAGCAACTTCTCCACTGCCGTGACCATTATTTGAGTTTCAGATTCCTCTACAAGCTATAACCTTTTTTTAATGAAAATAATTACAATGTTTTAATTTTCTTTTTTTTTGGTATAGAAAATGGTTTTGAAAATGTTTTTATTATATCAATGTGTTGTATTGAAATCTGATAATTGAAATGTGGAAATGTTATGTTTCCTTTATGCATGTTTTATGTGATAAGATTATGTTATGTGTTATGATATGTTTAAACATGTTCATATGAGGAATGCATTGGACTTAATAAGTGATGGGTGGAGCCCTCTATAGCTCCTCGATGAATCGGTAGGTCTCATGAGACAAAATACTGTCTTGGCATGAGCCCTTGACAAAATCTTATTTGTGGTCTTGGCACGAGGCCTTGGCTATGTGGTTATGATAGTCTGGCATTATGCATTCCATCATTATGAAAGTGGTTATTGATATTGGGTATGATTATTCGACTAGTAGAATATCCATGTGAATAAGTAAATAGAATTATTTCATTTTACTTTTGACATATTATGTTAAAGTTCATGTTTAAAAGGCTTTTGTTTTAGTTATAAATTGCCTTAAATGTTTATGTTTATTTATGAAAGCTTCCGCTATATTGTTACTGAGCATCTGAGGTCACCCCATTCAATGTTTTAATTTTTTTCCAGGATGTGAAGAAGTATTTTAGGAATGACCTGTAGGGATAGTATGAAGGGGATATGAGTGTGGAAAATGGAGACTATGTTATTGTAGTTATTCACTTTATTATGTAATGTAACATTTATGAATGTATCCAGTGTTTCCAAGGCTACTAAAATAATCGTACTTTTGAGACTTGATCTTTTGTGATCATGCCAATGTTACGCACTAATGCACCGACTCTGGGTAACTGGGGTTGGGCCGTTATAGTTGGAATCAAAGGAAGTTTAGTACTATCCTTGGATACTAGATTTAGATAAACTCTAATTAGAGCACATAGCCTGAAGATAGACTTTGAGGATTAGTATAGAAGAAATTCCTAGAAATTTGGTATTATATAGATTTTCTGAGTTTTCCGAGCAATACATCCCTGTCTGGATACGAGAAGGTAGAGGCGGCTCTGGAACAGATGTAGCTAGGGGTGAAACCCGAAAACACCGCTTTGAGCTATACTCAAACGAGAACTGGTGCACGACAACAGGCCTTGCTGCACTATTGGTTACGACACTCCCGGGGGATATTCTTAGGATAATTACCATTTTTAAAAAACCATTTTGAAGGGATTATGAGTACATACTTCCTCAAAGAAAACATTTTTATGATTGTGGATTATATCCATAAATAGTTAAATTTATGTTAAGTGTTTTACAAGTATAGAATTATATATTTTAATTCATAAACTAATCTAGTTTATTCATTATTTAGAAATGGAGCCTAGTGGGAGGAATGGAAACCGTATCTATGCACGCACTCCATGTAGGGATTTCCCTCCTGCTCAAGATAATTATTGGGGAGCTGGAGATACAACTGGTGCTGAACAACTTATTACCATACTATGACAACTCACTCAGGTTATGAATAATAACCTTACTCGTATGGAGCACCCTAATCCGCAACGTGGAGGATCAATGTTATACCGCTTCATGAGGCAACAACCGCCAACATTTAATGGGGGTAAAAATATATTAGTAGTTGAGCAATGGATAAACATCTTAAAGAAAATATTACACGCCTTAGTGAGTAGTGAAAGGGAGAAGGTTGTCATGGCAGTCTACCACCTAACTGGAGATGTCGATCAATGGTGGTCGCTGATTCAAAACACAAAAGCTGATGAAGAAGTATCAAGTATGAAATGGAGGGAGTTTAAGAAAATTTTCTTAGAAAAATACTTTCCACATGACCATCGAGCAGATATAGATAGGCAATTACTGAGTCTTAGGCAGAAGGAGGATGACAATGTCGCAAAGTATGAGGCTATCCTTACAAGGTTAGCAAGGCATGCTGCAGATTATATACATAACCCAAGAAGTAATATTTATCGTTTATTTGATGGGTTAAAACCATTTCTCCATCAAGCATTAGTCTCACAAACCTTCTCGTCGTACGAAGATATTGTCTCGTGTGCTATCAAGACGGAAAAGGAATTCTCTATGTCTTATGACTTTAAAGCAAAGAAAGAAAAGAAGAGATCTTCTGATCAATCTGGAAATGGAAATAAGGGGAAGAAGGTAAAAGTTGAATATCAGTCATGTAGTAAATGTGGGAATAAACACCCTGGTACTTTCTTGAAGGGAATGGGAGTCTATTACAAGTGTGGTGAAAAAGGCCACCAATCTCATGATTTCAAGGGAATGAAATTTGTTGTCAATGTGGAATGCTATAATTGTAGAGAGATGTTACATTATGCAAATGAATGTCCTAATCGTCAGGGGAACTTACCTCAGAAGAGGCCAAGGGATCAAGTCCAAGCTTATGCTATCACTACTGCTGAGGTTGATGCTCCGAAAGACATGGTGGCAGGTAATTTAATGGTTTCCTCAAGTTTAGAGAATGCATTATTTTATTCTGGATCATTGAATTCTTTCATATCTTCCCATTTTTCTAAGAAAATTAGATATTTACAATTTTATTTAACAAGAGAATTGTCAGTCAAAACTCATAAGGGAAGTATCATTGCAACAATGTTTTGTGAATCAGTCCCCATTAGAGCACATAAATGTTCTTTATCCGCTGATCGCATTTTCATACCTATGATTGAGTTTGATATAATCCTAGGTATGGATTGGATTTCGGACTATGATGAAAATATTTATTGTAAGAAGAAGGAGGTTATGATTTTTGATAATGATGATAAGGAACACCTTATTTTTAGAGCAAAATCATCCCCACCTAATTCTTATTTAGATCCACCCCCACTAGCTCAACTAAATGCAATTATTGGGGAGGAAGAGAATGAAATGACTAAGGGAGAGGAAAGGAATTTTGAAATAGAGGATGTACCTATTGTGAAATAATATGTAGATGTGTTTCCAGAAGATTTACCTGGACATCCTACAGAACAAGAAGTTGAGTTTTCCATTGATTTAATTCCTGGATCAAGGCCTATATTGAAGTCCCCTTATAGAATAGCCATCGTGGAATTAGTTTAACTAAAGAAACAACTATAGGAATTGAGTAATAAGGGATTTATTTGCCTTAGTGTTTCTCCATGGGGAGACCCTGTCCTTTTTGTTATGAAGAAAGATGGATCTATGAGGTTGTGCGTTGACTACATGGAGATAAATGCTATAACTGTAAAGAACACGTATCCCATACCCCGCATTGATGATTTATTTGACCAATTTCATAGAGATCAATACTTTTCAAAGATTTACCTGCGATCTAGATACCATCAGTTGTGTTTGAAGAAGGAAGACATTCTAAAGAAAACATTTTGAACAAGGTACGAGCATTACACGTTTATAGTAATGCCTTTTGGATTGACTAATGCACCCTTTGTATTCATGGATCTAAAGAATAGATTTTTCAAGGAATATCTTGATGATTTTGTGGTGTTATTTATTAATGATATCTTGGTATACTCCAAAAGCTACAAAGATCATGTAAATCACTTTCGCATTATCTTGAAGACTCTTAGAAGGCATGAATTATATAAGAAGTTTAGCAAGTGTGAATTATGGCTTTAAGAGATTTCTTTTCATGGCCATATTGTCTCTATGGATGGAATCTCCACTTATCATTATAAAACCAAGGCAATACAAGAATGGCCAGCACTAACGAGTATAACTGAGGTATGCATCTTTATTGGTTTAGTAGGTTATTATCGACGTTTTGTCCAGAATTTTGCTCGATTGGATAACCCATTAAAGAAGCTCACACGTAAAGGGGTTAAATTTGTCTGGACAAAATAGTGTGAATAATGTTTTGAATAACTTAAGAGTAGATTATTCAATGCTCAAATATTGACTCTACCATCAGGGAATGATGGGTTCGTTATTAATAGTTATGCATCAATGAAAGGACATGGTTCTGTCCTTATGCAGAATGATATGGTTATTGCCTATGCTTCATGATAGATAAAAATTCATGACCAGAACTATCCTACTCATGATCTCGAGTTAGCTGCTGTAATCTTTTCCTTGATGATATGGAGACATTATCTCTATGGTGAAAATGTGAGATATATACCGATCACAAGAGTTTGAAAAATATTTTCTCAAAAAAAGAACTCAACATGAGGCAAAGGCGATGGCTTGAACTACTAAAAGATTATGATTGCATGATACACTACCACCCATGGAAGGAAAATAAGGTTGTAGATACTTTAAGTAGAAAAGATCATGGAGTTTTGAAAATGATGAGAGTGGAAAGGGATCTTATTTTCATGGATCTAGTAAAGAAAGATATGGGAATCACCATGGTGGGTGAAACATCAAAGAGTTTTCAAATGGTTGCCAAACCATCTTTACTAGAAAGGATAAAGTGTTCTCAGGCCGATGATGAAGAGTTTAAAAACAAGATTAAAGCTATGAATGATGGTCGATTGAGTGAATTTGTGTATGAAGATGAAATTTTGAAATTTGGGAGGAGACATTGTGTTCCCGATATACCTGATTTAAAGAGGGAATTGTTGGATGATTCTAATAGTTACAATTTCTATATACACCCTGGGAGCACCAAAATTTATATAGATTTAAGGAGACATTTTTGGTGGGACAACATGAAGAGCGATATTGCTGATATTGTATCAAGATGTATGGTTTTTCAACAAGTGAAAGCTGGAAGACAACTGCCTGGTGAAGTATTGCAACCACTTCCCATACCCGAGTGGAAATGGGATAATATTATGATGTATTTTGTCATGGGACTACCAAAGACTCTTATAAGGAATGACGCAAAATGGGTCATTGTTGATCATCTCACAAAGTCAGCACATTTTCTTGCTATAAGGGAAGATATACCACTTGAATTCCTAGAAAGACTATATATTAATGAAGTTGTGAGACTTCATGGAGTACCCCTGTCGATTGTCTCGAATCGTGATCCCCGTTTTACATCAAGATTCTGGAAAAGTCTTTAGAAGCCCTTGGTTACTGAACTTCGTTTGAGCACTTCTTACCACCCTCAAATAGATGGATAATCAGAAAGAACTATTCAAACCTTAGAAGACATGTTGAGATCATGCTCACATGACTTTCAAGGAATGTGGGATCAATATTTACCTCTGGTAGAATTTTTCTATAACAATAGCTTCCATTCAAGTATTCAGATGGCACCATATGATGCGTTATACAAAAAGAGATGTCGCACACCAACCTGTTGGGATGACGTTGGTGAATGAAAACTTGTAGGCCCAGAACTGGTGCAGGAAACAATGGAAAAGGTGAAAGTAATCCAAAACCACATCAAAGAAACTCAAAGTAGGCAGAAGAGCTATGCCGACAACCGAAGGAAGGATTTGGAATTTCAGGTAAGAGGTCATGTTTTCTTGATGGTATCTCCATGGAAGAGAGTTATACGTTTCGGTAAGAAGGGTAAATTGAGTCCCAGGTACATCGGACCCTTCGAAATTCTAGAACGAATAGGGGATGTAGCTTACCATTTGGCAATTCCGCCAAGTCTCTCCAATGTTCATGATGTATTCCGCATATCACTGTTGAGAAAATACATGCATGACCCAACACTTGTACTCACCGATGAGGAATTTGAACTGGAACCTAATCTAAATTATTTCGAAGAGCCCGTTAGGATTCTTGATACAAGAGAACAAGTATTGAGAAACCGGACGACGTGTCTCTTAAAAGTTCTATGGAGAAACCATAAAATTGAGGAGGCAACGTGGGAACTCGAGGAACTTATGATGAAGAATCACCCGAGTCTTTTTATAAAGTGATTGTATGTGAAATTTCGAGGACAAAACTATTTTAAGGAGGGGAGAATGTAACACCCCAAGCTTCCATGGTACACTTCTCTTTGAATAATACAGTAGTTTGTGTTGTACGCAACTTCGAGTTCTAACAGACACACCACAACCAATCAAAGTAGCTGTTATGAATAGTAATACCTAATTTTTGATATTTTATAAATTTTATCTTTCCAAATGTACTTTTTTTTGTATTCGGAATATCTAAATTATCCTCAGTTAAATTTTTGGTATTTTTCTGAGAACTTCCATTTTTTTATGAATAGTGAAAAATACATAAAAACAACTTTTTTAATCAAAATAATTTATAGTGATAAATTATACTATTGGGTGGTTTTAAAGTATAATTAGAATATATTTTTTACCATTTTATCCAATGTTGTTCATTAGAATTAATTTCACTTTGAAATTGGACATAAACAATTGTCAATCTTTTGATCTATATTGTTTCTTAAAAACAAGCTATTTGTTGTGACAACGGGAATTAATTATAAAATTAATTAATGAAACTTATATGTTTGGAATTTTGTAAAATAGACATCATTTTTTAATTCATAATATCAATTATATCTTACGGTGAAATTTTGGCATTGTTCTGAAAAACCTCAATTTTTGATGAATAGTGAAACCAGTAAGTGGTAGTTAAAAAATTGATTTTTCGTTTAAATGAAACATTACCACTTTTGTGATTTGATTTTAAAAAATCCTACATACATGGTTGTCATTAGGAAGTAAAATTTGGTTTAATGGGATTAAAATAATATTTTGGTGAATAGTAACTTTTAAGTTTAATTAATCGTGATTAAAGGTAATTAGTGAAATTTAAGGTAAAAATGATATTATTAAACTATGAAATACCCTTAAACATGTCCTACCCCTATTGGATGAGTCATGGACGACTAAAAATATCTATGGGTCAACTTGGGGACCCCATGAAGCCACACTGGTAGGAAAATGACATTAAAAACTTTTATTTAATGTTAAAATAAAAATTTCTCAAACATGAGTTGTTTTACTAAAACAATATTTAAATGGGGTTATACAAGTAATATTTTTTACTATAATAATTCATTAGAAATCCAAAAAAATTTCCTACATAATGGTAATTTTTTTATAAAGTTTAGACATTAAATAAATTAAATTTTTAATGACACCATGATGATGCAGCGATTACCTCATTAATTAATGATTTTAATAAAATGGAAGGATAATGAAAAATATAATAATTACACCTGTAAAAAGCCTATTAGATGAGTATATTTCGAACCCTTATCACCTTATCCTCTAAATATATAATTTTTGGACCTTTAAAATCCGAAACTCATTATATAATAAAGTAACATTTCATTACTTTCCAAGAGTGCCCCTCCTCTCCTCTTATAAAAGGCCCCCACCACTACCACCTTATTCACACCTTCAAAGCCATTTGGCTCGGCCAAACTCTGCCCAAATACTCTCTCAACATCCCTCTATTACTCCTAGAAGCCTCACAATGTGCATTATTTTTCCCAAGGAAGCCTTTGGATCAAATCAAAAAAGAGTAACCCGATTTTAAGGTAATGTCTTCTCTTATGTTATTTTGTTTTATTTTGCATCTCCAACCCCTTAAAATATTTTTATTCCTTTATTTTGTAACAAACCCCATATATTCAATATACTTGGATGTTGTTATGAGATGTATTTTATTTACACTTACACACACCTTCGTCTAATGGTTAAAGAACATACTGTTTCTGTTGTTGGAAAATTTTTGCCTCACGAAACGATGATTGTTCCATCTTCTTTTAACACCTCTCATAGTGGCTATTATGATGAAACTATATTTATATATGATATATATTATGTTTTTGTTTTACTTATGATTCTTTATCTTTCATTTATGTCATAACTCTATGATTTCCATTTTGGGTAAACACGATAATTTCATTTTCGGAAGTGCGGACTACCGCCCCCTCAAAGCGATTTGAATCGTTAATGCCATATGTGGGATGTATAAAGGATAGAGTAAATGATATTATAAATTGTATTATAGTGGAATTATATTACAACTTTATATAATTATAACTTCATTCCATTAAATATTAAATAGAAATCAAAGTAGCGTTCATGCGTACGTATGGCTTACCGTCTCCTTGAACGGTGCATTTCATTTCTTACCTCTAAATGTTATGTAATATTATAAATGCATGTATATACTGGATATATAGTATATATATGATATCTTCATAATGAATATAATTCTCGAGATAATGGATTTTCTACCACACAAAGAACTTGTAATTATAAGAAGTTTATTGTTGACTCAAGTACCAAAGATCGACAAAACGACCGTTATTAACTTAAATGACTATATAATTTTCGTAACATTGTAATAAGTGATATAAAAGGGATAATGAACTTTAAAAAGGTTCTTTAGAAAGTAAATATTAACTTCAGTTTATTATTCAGGAGGGTAAAGAGTAGTCGAGTCAAGTCGGATACGAGGTAAGGGAACTTCTTAACCCAATTTCCGTTCATTGGGTTAATCTCCTACTTTCAAATTATGTCGTGATATTATTATATCCTATATTGTATTTGTAATTTCATTATGTTTACTTATAGTGAATACACATAATAGATCTATTTAATTTAAAAAATTATCTTTGTAAGGTACTTTGTCTCAATCTCCATTAATTGAGGCATATTTGGTTTTATACACAAATTTCTTTTATACGGTGTATAAACCCCTTTGACTTTTACGTTCATTCAAAAGGAATATTTTTATACGAAGCATTTTACTAAACAACAAAAAGGAATGTTTTCCTTGTTGTACATATGCGATGACAAAGACGTATCCACCGTCGTGACCGTTATTTGATTTTTGGATTCCTCTACAATCCATAACCATTTTTTAAAGAACAATAGTTACAAAGTTATAATTTTCTTTTATTTTGGTACTGAAAATGGTTTTGAAATTTTTTTTATTATATCAATGTGTTTTATTGATATCTTGTAATTGAAATGTGGAAATGTTATGTTTCCTTTATGCATGTTTTATGTGATATGATTATGTTATGGTTTATGTTATATTTAAACCTGTTCATATGAGTAATGCATTGGACTTAATAAGTGACGGGTGGAGCCCGCTCTAGCTCCTCGATGCATCAGTAGGTCTCATGAGACAAACTAGTGTCCTTTCACAAGGCCTTGACAAAATCTTATTTGTGGTCCTGGCATGAGGCCTTGTCTACATGGTTATGATAGTCTGGCATTATGCATTCCATCATTATGAAAGTGGTTATTGATATTTCATATGATTATTCGACAAGTAGAATATCCATGTGAATAAGTAAATGGAATTATTTCATTTTACTTTTTCCATATTATGTTGAAGTTCAAGTTTAAAAGGCTTTTGTTTTAGTTATACATTTCCTTAAATGTTTATGTTTATTTATGAAAGCTTCCTCTATATTGATATCCTTACTGAGCATCTGAGCTCACCCCTTTCGATGTTTTAATTTTTTTGCAGGATGTGAAGAAGTATTTTAGGAATGACCTACAGGGATAGTCTGGAGGGGATATGAGTGTGGAAAATGGAGACTATGTTATTGTAGTTTTTCACTTTATGATGTAATGTAACATTTATGAATGTATCTAGTGTTTCCAAGGCTACTAAACTAATAGGTCTTTCGAGACTTGAACTTTTGCGATATGCCAATGTTACACACTAATGCACCGAATCTGGGTAACTGGGGTCGGGCCGTTACACTAAGAATGAATATGCCCCTCTTAATCCCATGTTATCTCTTTAAGATTCCCACACTCCCAGAAAACATTCACTAATATAATTTATCGCCCACAAAAAACATATCCTGATGATCATTGATCTCTACTAGGTTCTCAGTAATGGTATAACTATCCTTTACATTCATATCACCCCAGTCATTAACATGTGATGGGTAATGCATGCACCACCTCAATGGCGACATGGGAAAGAAGGTGCGTACCAGGAATAACTATGGAGGTAGATATAAGTGGCAAGGAGAATCACAAACTATATAGAGTATCTGAAAAGGACAATTGAATCTATGATATTTATCACCACCCAAACGAAATCACTGTAATCCAAATCAATGTAAAACTTGCAGGAACTTAGGGTCTACCTCCTCAAACTACAATGGAATACTTATTCCATTCATAGAATACTTCTAACATATTTGTACCATCCTGATCCACTCATGGATGATTTTATCCTTATTAGTAGTTGATCACATCATCTCTGGGCCCATGACTACAGAATCTCATGTGTCAGTCTAGAAAAGTGGTGACGTGCAACGTTTCCTGTACAAATCCTCGAATGGTTCCTTTCCGATTGTGGATTGGTAGGAGTTTTTATACACATGTATCACCAGTGGTAGTTTATCTTCCCAACTATAACCAATGTCTATCATGAAAGCTCACAACTTGTTCTCCATAACAAGAATGGTTTGGTCCTTCAGGTTATCAGTTTAGGGGAGAAATATTGTTCTCAAGGAAAACTATGTCCCACAATCCTCATATAATACCTTCCACAAATAGGATGTGAAGTGAGAATCATAGTGAGAAATGTTCCATGATGGAACTCCATGGAGTGTTTTTATCCAAATTTTAGATTTATACCATTATCTCAAATAAAGTTTGCATCCAAATGGAATGAAGTGGGATGACATGGTGAGTAAATATTTTATCACCCAGATAAAATCATGTCCCCTAGACACATTTGGTTAGACCATCACAATGTGCCTAGATATCATATCCCACTTCAACTTTGGAACCTCAAGGTGTTGATCTATACCAACTAGAACTTGGTTTTCATGCTTCACTTGCTGACTAGTAAGGCATCGAGATAGAAACACTATAATAAATTTCTTTATCACTAGCAACCAAAACTGATGTCATAAGTCATAGTAAAACTTTTACACCCTAGTATGTACCACCGAATGATATTTTTGAAACACTCATAGAACCAACTTCCTAAAAATCACTGGTTCCATCATGTTTCCTTTGAAAATATTGTTTTTCTCCCTACTCTTAGAAAATATAACATGAGCATGTCGAGTGGATATCTGAGGACGTAGGGTCTCATGGTAGGCTTCCAAAAGTTACGTCTCCCTAACTCACTGTAAGAGCTGAGGGGTAACAACCATCAACTATAGGTAATATTCCCCATCTCCATCCATAAATGATACCACCGATAATTGAAACTACTTTGACCCCTAGTTTATAATCTATAGACACAATGTATTGTTAATAGAATCTACTACTACATCCCACTTTTTCTGAGTATAGAAAAATATGAATTCATAATTTCAGAAGAAATATAGATATAAACTCTATATAATCTTAATATCATTCTGAGAGAATATTAAATTTGAGCTATTTTGATTATAATTTATGATAAAATGTACTCTATTTATGTAGTGTCAACACACATTTTGTAGGAAGACAAACACTGCTAACTCAATGTCATGATTCAGTTAATTATGTTCATGTGGTCACAATTGACATGTGACCTATGAAATTAGCACTTTCCATGACATGATAAAAAAACCAATGATGGTTCTCGATGCATCGCCGAACACTACATAATAGACACCCTCGTCTAGAAATATAATGATGGGAGAACTTATAAATCTCTATATCAGCTTCTGAAATGATTGTTGGCCCTTATCATGGCCTCTTGTTGGTAAACATTGATAGCCTATATGTTTCTTGTCCCCTATCATGCAGCTTCCGGAGCCTGGCGTGGACCACCTGGTGATGGCGGTGGTAACATGTTAAAGCATCTTCTAACTCATCCTACTCTCTCATATACATTTACAATTCAAATACCCCATGGAATCACCTAATATTAATGTTTTCTTTACATTGATGTTTTTTCAATAGTCTCTATTTTAGTTTTACGGTGGGTCAGACAACCTCATGATAGATGTTGTAATGACCAGAATCTGTAGCCCCTCCACTGGTGCCCCGTAAACAGTTATCCACATGACCTCAAGCGCATTTCCACAAATTCCAGAGGCTATGACTAGCAGCGAGGGCCTTGGTGAGTCGGTGGGGAAACTATTCCCCCATTTGGTATGTATACAGCAGAAAAACAACAGTCAACAGCGGAAGCTGTAACAACATGCATAACAACGGGAACCCAACAACGGAAACAATAACTATATAGAAAATGATAATAATGATGTAGTATCTACAAGTATCTATGGAAGACAGAAAACACAACAACGTGCTGATGTACAACTGAAAAACAAGGTGCAAAGGAAAACAAGATGAACTCCTCAGCATCACGAGCCCCGACTCAGTCCCATGCTCTCCAGCCCCAGTGAAATCAAGAACCTGAAGTTGAAGGGCGCTTGCCCTTATCAATACCTACATAAATATATTCTCCTTGGTCCTAAAAGAATGACCCAAATAGGTTGTGAGATACAATACCAGTAGGCAATCACCAAATGATTTGTGCCTAACAGTCAATGAATACATGGCACTAATAAAACAAGAAATAGTAAACAAGAAAGCACAAGTAGATACAATCCACAGTTCTAACAGACAGATTACACAAGTAAACATCCAGCAACAGGAAAGAAAAAAGGTAACCCTCTGGGTATCTCTCACAACCTAACCACTATGGTTCAACCTATATGTACCAGCAACCCTCTTGGAGGCACACGCAGTCTCACCCCTCTGGTTCTGCTATGAAATTAATAGAATCTCTGGGGAAGCAGTCACCGTCAATTCCCCCTATAATCTTGTATCATGCTAAAGGATATTTGGGGAAGTAATCAACATCTATTCCCCCTATGGACCGCGTCGAGGAACTACATACTCTCTGAGGAAGCACTCAACGTCAATTCCCCATGTGGTCTCGCATCGTAATTAAAAGACACTCAGGAGAAGCCCTTCTGTCAATTATCCCTTTAGTCTACTATATATTCTCACAGTCCTGAGTGAAACTAAACATGCTCAGTGCACATGCATATTCCATGTAAACCTCAAGACCTACTTGGCTATCAATTAAGGTTATGCTACAAAACAAGGAAACAATCCACAATCCTACAACTAGGCATGGAAACTAGCAAAACAACAATTAATCAAAACATTCATGGCAAAGCAACCTGATCACAAAATACATTACTCTACTCACAATCAATAACCTCTACTAAAGCAATCACGCAATGTAGGAAAACATCAGGGAAAAAATAGGAAACCCCCAAATCCTCGTTCAAAGGAATTGGTGGAATTTGCACAAAATATCCATCAACTTTCTACAAAAAGGAAAAAACCACCTACCTCGATCATAGGAGAACAATATACATGAAAGAAGATGACAGATTCCCCTTAGAACGATGTAGATCTGAGAAAACTCACAAAATTATCATCCTACGATAACATGAAAACCAGGAGGAATCAAGAAACAAGGCTCAAGAAGAAGGGAGAGCTCACCACTATGATTGCAACGCAATTGACTATGCTCGAATCGGAGAATGGATGAAGAGGAGGACACTCGTCGAAGATCTGGTCGTACGGTCTCTCTCGGGCAGATGGAATCTGGATTAGAAGATGAAATTAGGGGTTAGGCGCAACCCCATGGCGTTTCGTGAAAAATAGAAAAGCAAACTACATGTACTTTTATAGTACATGGCTTGTACTGGGTCTTTTCTGTACTCCGCCAAAATCGGCCTCCACATCACTTCTACACACCGTGTGTGTGGCCCGAGCATGGCCAACACACGACACCGAGCTGGGTATGAGTACACGGTGTGTACTCACAAAGTACACGGCGTGTACTTTGAAAATTTCCAGAAAGTTCATATTTCATAAAAACTCTAGAAAAAAGAAAAGAATACCTGAAAAGAAGATTCGGGTTCTTACAAACATCCCCCCTTAAAGAAATTTGTCCCCAAATTTCTCTAATGAGGTGAAGAAGAAGAAACCCCGAACAACTTCGTCCATTGCGATCACACATCGGCCTCCCTCTCCCAGGTCTTGTTTTGTACTCGCCCGTGCTGCCATAGTACTCGTACCAGAGGAATAGACCGCTCGTGGGTAATCTTCATATTGTGATCGACAATATGGATAACATGCTTCTAGAACAATGCATCTGCTTCAAATTGACTTCCTCGGGCTAAAAGATGTGAGGAGGGTTCGAAATGTAATGTCAGAGTTGAGAGACGTGGAAGATGTCGTGAATGGCCTGATACCTCTGAGGTAGCTGCAACCGATTGGCGACCAGCCCCAATCTCTCCAAGACCTTGAATGGCCCGACGTACCGCAGGGAAGGTATACCCTGTCTCTGAATCCTCTTGTGTCCCAACCTCAACGCGACACACAGGAAAACCTAATCTCTGACCTCAAACTCCAGAGGTCATCTCCGCTGATCAGCATAAGAATTCTGTCGAGACTGTGATGTATCCATCCCTTTCGAACCAGCTCTATCTTCTCTGAGGTCTCTTAAACGAGACTAAGTCACATCAAAGATGCCTCTTCTACCTCCAGCCAGCATAAGGGTGATCGGTATGGCCTACCGTACAAATCCTCATATGGTGCCATCTGAATGGTTGCCTGGAAACTGTTGTTATAGGAAAACTCCACAAGAGGAATATGCCTCTCCCAAGAACCGCCAAAGTCATGGATGCAGGCTCGGGGCTTATCCTCTAGCACCTTGATCATGTGCTCGGACTGGCCATCAGTCTGAGGATGGTATGCTGTAATCAAAAGTACCTATGTACCCAAGGCCTTCTGAAGTCCCTGCCTAAACAGAGAGGTGAGGCGCACATCCCTGTCTGAAACACTAGAGCATGGAAATCCTTGCATAAAAATGACCTCCCGAATGTAAAGTCATCCCAGATCATCGACATTGAAGGTCTCGTTGATCGGAAAGAAGTGAGAATCCTTCGGGAGTCTGTCGATGAAAACCCAAACAACATCGTTCCCTCGTGGCGACCTCAGCAACCCAATCACGAAGTCCATCATGACATTGTTCCACTTCCACTCCAGAATGGGTAGCTGCTGCAAAAGGCCTGCTAGTTACTGGTGCTATGCCTTCACCTGGTGACAAGTTGAGCATCTCATAACGAAACCAGCAACATCCTTCTTTATACCTGGCCACTAGTACTGGCGATGAAGATCCCGATACATCTTGGTGACGCCAGGATGAACTGCCCAAACTGAGGAATGAAAATCCCGCATCAGCTCCTCGCGTATGTCTATTGGCTCCCATTCGCATCCCTGGAAACATAAGATCTCATCCTCTCCCACTGTCCATCCGGGAAGAGGGTCCTCTCCTTACATACTCTCCCACAGGACTAATCCTTCTGAGTCTGATAGCTGCCTCATCCATACCCGATCAAGAAGTGTCGAGGTGACAACTACATAAGATAAGAAGGCATTTCCCTATCTATCATGCACCTCTAAATTCATCTCAGAGAACATAGCCATAAGCATCCACTCACTGCTGGCCTCCTGAGCTACCTGAATCTGAGTTTTCCTGCTCAACGAATCTGCCACTAATTTTCCCATTCTTGGCATATAGGCAAGCTCGAAATCAAAAGACTGAGGATACTCAACCCATCTGTGCTGCCTCAGATTCAGATCACACTGAGTGAAGATGTACTTGAGACTCTTTTGTTCGGTGAAGTCCAAAAAGTGCTCTCCCAGCAGATAGTGTCTCCAACAGCGTAACACATGGACAACAGCTGCCAACTCCAGATCGTGTGTAGGGTAGTTCTTCTCATGTGGCCTCAACTGCCGAGACCCATACGCAACAACTCCATCCCCCTTCATAAGCACAGATCCTAGCCCGATACCTGAAGCATCACAATAAATAGTGTATCTCATTCCTGGATCTATAAAGACTAGTATCAACGCTGATGTCAACCTCCCTTTCAGCTCCTGAAATGCCGACTCGCAAGAATCTGACCATAAGAAATTCTCCCCTTTCTTGGTCAGACCTATCAAGGGTGCCTCTAGATGAGAAAAGTCCTGAATGAAGCGTCTCTCATATCAAGATAGCCTTAGGAAGCTCCGTACCTCAAAGACGTTCTTTGGATGCTCCCAGGAAACTACAGCTCTCACATTCTCTAGGTCCACAAATACTCCTTCCTCTGAGATGACGTGACCCAAAAAAGTGAATCTGATTCATCCAGAAGTTGCACTTGAGAGTTTAGCATAAAGCTGATGCTCTCTTAGAGTACTCAAAACGATCTCAAGTTGTGTGTCATGGCCATGTCGAGTGTGAGAGTACACCAAGATGTTTTCCACGAAGACCACGACGAAGGAATCCATGTAAGGATGGAACACTCGGTTCATCAGTGCCATGAAAACTGTAGGCGCATTCATGAGACCGAACGACATGACTGTATACTCATATAGACCATACCTACTCCTGAAGGCTGTCAGAGGTATATCTGATGGTCTAATGCACAACTGATGATAACCGGACCACAAATCGATCTTTGAGAACACTCGGGCTCCTCGAAGCTGATCTAAAAGTTCATCGATCCTCGGAAAGGGATATCGGTTCTAGACCGTCAACTGTTTCAGCTTTCGATACTCCAAACAAAGCCGAAGGGTACCGTCTACCTTGTTCACAAACAGGACAGGCGAACCCCAAGGAGAAGTACTGGGTCGGATGAAGGCCTTATCTTGTAGCTCCTCCAACTGCTTCCTGAGCTCCTGCAACTCAGGTGTGGCCATCCTATAGGGATGAATGTACACTGGTGCCGCTCCTGGCCCGAGATCAATAGAGAAGTCTACCTTACACTCCAGAGGAAAACCTGAAAATTCCTCTTGAAAGACATCCCTGAATCGATCCACCACTGGAGGAAAGTCCAACTGTGGATTCCCCTGGTCATCCAAATAATGACTAGTAATCCGGGACATCACCCTTAATAGCCCATGATGCTTGAGTCCTGCATGACTCGCCTGAACATCCCATTCGCCTCTATGAAGAAAAGATTCACCCTCTGGTGAGACGAAACTCACTCTGCAGTGATAGCAGTAGACGACTGCCTGGAAGGGAATCAACCAGTCCATACCGAGGATGAAATCATAGCATGTCATCTCTAGTACATAAAGATCCCATATGAAGTGATACCATGCAACCTCGAGAGGGAACTCTCTACACTGGCATACAATAGATGTCCTCGTCCCCAAGTGTGTGTCTAGTGTCAATGAGTCGGCAGAAGAAAATATACAGAGTCCAAGGCTCTCCACAATAGCAACAGAGATAAAGCTATGCGTAGAACCAGTATCGAAAAGGCTGAAGATAAAAATGATGCTACTAAAATCATACCTCGAACTGTAGAAGGGCCGGGATCCTGCTCCAGATAAGTCTACTCCACGGTGAAATATTGGCCTACACTACGGCCCTGCGTCCCTGGATGACCACTCTGAACTGAACCTCCCTGCTGGTGCTGAGGAACTTGTGGCTGGCCACCATGGCTTCGACCTCCACCTCGGCCCGAACGGTTGGAAGAACTCCAGTTCTCTGACTGGTGAGAAACTGGTGGGGCTACTCCTGAATGAGGAGTCATGGAAGAACCCTGGTCACCACCTACTAGTGAGAAAACCTGACAGAAATGCTGAAGGTGACCCATCTTCTGGAAATATCGGCACTCTGTGGGGTCCCTCTGGCACTGCGGCCCCATGTGACCTGACCGGCCACACTGGTAGCATGTCACCTGGCTGCTTGCCGATGCTCTCGCTTCCTCAGTACAAAACGGAAACAGGGGAAGAAAACACACAAGTTTACAAAACTCGACTACACGTCATGTATAAAAACTACACATCGTGTCTTCATAAGCCACTGACATGGGCGTTTACTCCTTCCCTACAAGTTGTGTACACTTCTAACTACACGGCGTGTTGCACCCACACACGGTGTGTACTTTAAAACTGTTCCCCAACCCGAGTATCCTTACACGGCTAACCCACATGGTCCGACATAACCCGATCCTACACGGCGTGTTCTTAACACACACGGTGTGTACTAGACAAGGCTTCGGTGGCCCGTGTTTGTGAAACACACGGCCGTTTACATGGATGAATCATACACGGCTTGTTCCGAACTAACACGACGTGTATAGGTGAAGGTGACATCATCCCATGTTGTTCGTGACACTGCCAGGTTACTGTGCAAGACTACACGGTGTGCTCCAAGAGAAAAAGGACGTGTCTGAGAGACTGTCACGTCGACCTGTGTTGTTCGTGACACGACTGGGTGCCGGGAAGGGACTACACGGTGTGTTCCTTTACAATGTGGCTTGTGCATCTCGAGCTTCCCCAAGCCGTGTTGTTAGTGACACGACCAGGTACACGACTCATTACTACATGGCGTGTACCTACCATACACGGCGTGTTCCTAAGGTTACTTTCACGACACCGTGTTTTTCTCACACGGTCAGTGAAATGGCCTGAAAACTACACGACATGTATCCAAAAAGTACACGTCGTGTATTCTGGGTTTTTTGGGCAGTAGCTCAGAAACTGCTCAAACTCCCAAAAACACAAAAACAAGGGAAAGAGGTTCCAAATTACGATCCGAGAGGGCCCATACTACACACGAATCAAAGCCTGGAATCTCCCACAGTCACATACAAGTGAAAAAAAACAGCTCTCTAACATAAAGGCATGGATTCTATCAAGCATCTATCACAACATCATTCATAATATACAGAAATTCTATCACAACAGCATGCAATCGCTAATGCACCCTAGATGGCATGGAAGGAATGCATGGCATGTGATTTCTAGGAGTGCCTATATGATTCATGAGATAGAATACGCTCATCTCACCGGGTTGCGACAGAAATTGAACCGAAATATCAAAACAATAACTGCACAAGTCATGCGAATCACTCTAGGTGAAAACATATCAACCATAAAAACTCAAAACCAGCAAACTGAAATTAACGAGGTAGTATGGATTTTCCCTATACAAGGGTTGGGTACTCATGATCACAGCTTAACACCAAGTACGGAATCCATTATATCCCTGTCTAATGTCTCCAAATAGTAAATCAAGAGAAAGGAACTGCTCTGATACCACTTTGTAACGACCAGAATTGGGATCCCCTCTACTTGTGCCCCAAACCCGATTCTCCACATGACCTCAAGCGCGTTTCCCCAAATGACAGAGGCTGACGACTAGTAGTGAGGGCCTTGGTGAGTCGATGGGGAGACTATTCCCCCATTCGGTAAGTATACAGCGGAAAAACAACAGCCAACAACGGAAGCAGTAACAACATGCATAACAACTGGAACCCAATAGCGGAAACAATAACTATATAGCAAATGATAATAATGATGCATCATGTACAAGTATCTAAGGAAAACAACAAGCATAACAATGTGATGAAGTACAACTGAAAAACAAGGTGCAAAGGAAAACAAGATGAACTCCTCAGCATCGCGAGCCCCGGCTCGGTCCCATGCTCTCTAGCTCCAGTGCAATCAAGAACCTAATGTAGAAGGGCACTTTCCCTTATCTATACCTGCAGCAACATATTCTGATTGTTCCCAAAAGCATGGCCCAAACAGGGTGTGAGATACAATCCCAATAGGAAATCACCCATAGATTTGTGCCTAACAGTCAATGAATACACGACAGTAATAAAACAAGAAACAGTAAACATGAAAGTACAAGCAGCTACAATCCATAGTTCTAACAAACATAGTAAACAATTAAACAAACAGCAACAAGAAGGAAAAAGGTAACCCTCTGGGTAGCTCTCATAGCCTAACCCCTATGGTTCAACCTATATGTACCAGCAACCCTCTAGGAGGAACACACAGTCTCACCCCTCTGGTTTTTCTATGAAATTAATAGACTCTCTGGGGAAGCAGTCACCGTAAATTCCCCTTATAGTCTCGTATCGTGCTAAAGGATCTCTAGGGAAGCACTCAATGTCTATTCCCATTGTGGCCTGCGTCGAGGAACTACAGACTCTCTGAAGAAGCACTCAACGTCAATTCCCCTGGGGTCTTGCATCGTAATTAAAAGAAACTCTGGAGAGGCCCTTTCGTCAATTCTCCCTTTGGTCTATTAATCGAGTTTCTCACAGTCCTGAGTGAAACTAAACATGCTAAGATCATGTGCATCATCCATGTAAACCACAAGAACTACTTGGCTATCAACTAAGGCTCAACAGAAAAACAATTAAACAATCCACAATCCTACAACTAGGCATGGAAACTGGCGAAATACCTAATAAGAAATACAAGCATGGAAAAGCTACCCGAGCACAAAATAAATTACTCTACTCACAAGAATCAACCTCTACTAAAGGAATCAAGGAAAGCACAAAAAATCAGGGCAAAAACAGGAAACCCCAATTCCCCGTTCAAAGGAATTGGTGGAATTTGCACAAAATATCCATCAACTTCCTACAGAAAGGCACAAAACACCTGCCTCGATCCTAGGATATCGATATATGTGAACGAATACGAAAAATTCCCCTTAGAACGATGTAGATCTGAGAAAACGCACAAAATGATCAACCTACGATAACTTGAAAACCGGGAGGAATAAAGAAAAAAGACTCAAGCAGAAGGGAGAGCTCACCGCTGTGATTCCAACACAATGGACCACACTCGAATCAGAGAACGAATGAAGAGGCGGAAGCTCATTGAATATCCGGCCGTGCGATCGCTCTCGGGCAGAGAAAATCTGAAGGAGAAGATGAAATCGGGGGTTAGGCGCAACCTCGGTGCATTTATTGAAAAAAAGAAAAGTACACGGCGTGTAATTTTAGAGTACATGGCGTTTACTAGGTCTTTTCCATCCACTGGAAAAATCGGCCTCCACATCACCCCAACACACCGTGTGTGTGGCCCGAGCACATCCAGCACCCGGCTTCAAGCCGGGGAAGAGTACACGACATGTACTCACAAAGTACATGGCGTGTACTTTGAAAATTTTCAAAAAGTTAATTTTTCATAAAAACTACAGAAAAATGAAAATTGTACCTGAAAAGAAGATCCGGGTTCTTACAGATGTACCCTGCCGTCATATGAGTATCACAACATCTCCTTAGGTAGAATGAACCCATCCTGAGAGCCATGACCCATAGATCCAATTTCTTGGGACCCCCTCCTAAAATTCATCACATGACATGGTTCCTTAGTCTATTCTTGGCTATCTGCTGTTGAGTTCTCTTATCCTACCAACAACCACTAGTGGTGCCAGCTCTACTAAGATTCAATCAATCAAAAGAGATCATTCAATCATGCCATCATTTGTTTGAGTGCATATAGGGACACCATTTTCTCATATTTATCTATTAATCCCATGATTTAATGTATTAACCAAGAAGAACTAGATGTGAACCATATCCATCATGTACCGAGAGTGGTTGGTAAACCTTGATTAAAACTCAACTACTATTGTGCTATACTTTTGGAGCTTCAAAATCTCTTGGATTTGTATAGACCTCAACGAAACTATATATAAATCCTCTTTGAAAAAGTTCTCAAAATATGACCACAAGATAGTCTCCTCATTTTAAGACTGGATCACTAATCCCTAGCATCATCCTATACGTCGATGGATAAGGATCACCACTAGGGCCACAATCTGATGTTATGGGGTCCTTATTAGATTGGACACTTGGTTTATTTCTTCAATACAGTCCCCAGTTGTATGTGTGTTAGGATTTCCTCAGAACCATATGGATATATACAACTGAAACTCTTGAATTTTAATCAACTGGGATACCTCATCCGCTGGTACCACTAAGTAACATGTGTTGGTCTACAGGTGCTGGTATAGCTTGTGAACCACCTAGAGGGGACACCTTTGGAATAGGTCTATGTATCAATGTCTCAACACCAAGGGGTAATTATTATGATAATATTGATGAATCCTAGATTTAATAAATCCTTGATGAATCCTTAAATTAAAAAATATGTACAATATACAATGAGTATATCTAGAGATATGAATTAATAAGGACATGTGAAGCACAACTCATTCGTATACGATGCATGTACCATTTTTTCCCTACAAAAAATTTACTAATGTACCATGTCAAAAACTAGATGATCGGAGTCTTATTGTATGCATATGTAGTCCACTGCACCAATACTAGAGTCCCTAGCTAGAAATCATAACTTAAATCACTTAACACTGTTTCCCCAAACTAATATCATTGTCTATTGGTCTTAAGGTAGAACCGATTCCTCTAATATCACTCTATCATTACTCATACTATAGGGTCTCATGTTGTTACACCCCAATCCCACCTCTAATTATCAAGGGACTAGTGATAGGTATCGTGTACGCATATCACAAACATGGGAGACCTTAACATATGTATCTGCACACAAACCCACATCTTTATTCCTATACAATTTCAAACATTAAAAACAACCAATCAACCATGAATGGGTATATCTAAAACCCACAACCGTAGAATAAAAAAAGTAATAAATAGTAATCATGTCCAAATAATATCTCACCACAAGAGTATGAAATCAAGTTCAACATGAAAATAAAAATGGGGATTCCTTCATAATACTACAAGAACACGCTTCGGTCTGTCAATTCTCACTATGAAAAATCTAGTCCTGGTCCATCAAGGACTTTGTAAAAGTATATTACATCTTCAAAAGAAATGACCCATGTGGGAAAAGACTATGAAGTGGTGAATATAACAATACCTTGTAGGACAACCAAAAACCAAAAAGAAAACAATAAATTAAATATATCCAACTCTAAAAACACACACACACACAAACACAAACACAAACACAAACACAAACACAAACACAAACACACACACACACACAGATATATATATATATATATATATATATATGTCGACACCACATCTAATAATAATATTTATATATCATCAATAATGTCCCACAGTCTAAAGGTAAGTCACATCCTTAATATATCGGCCTATGATTCCAGCATGAACGTTCCACAAAGCACTTGTCTAGGAGAACACACACTGGATTCTGATGACACTGATGACATCCGTCCAAGAGGTAATGCTCTTCGTGTCTCATCATAGGATGAAAACATTGAACGTATGAAGAGATAAGATAAAAACATAAATATCACTCCCAAGGCCATGGATTATACAAAAAACTCAATTTGGATTAACCTACTTAGTAGATTATTGGTGCACATGTAGTGTTGGTCAGGATGATACCAAGAAGTATTGTAGAAGAGATCAATCTTCTAATAGTAGGAGGTGATTACATAATAAACCTTATGGAAATGGATTTGGGGAACATGACCCAGTGAAACATTCCCTATATATATAAGGAAAGATATCCAATCCAACATTTAAGGAGTACAAGATGTGTAAAAAGGTTACATGAAGTATTCCTTGACCTCGGGACCTTCCCATGTAAATGGATCATGACTCATACAATGTTCATGTAAAAGTACGGAATGTGTAGTTTTCCTATTTAATCTTCCTACGTACCAATAGATTCTTATCCTGTGTACTTTTCTAGACCATGTACGTATAGTAGATTACATAGTTTCCTCCATCCCATGTACTCCAACCTAAGTTTGTGTACCCTATGAGTTATAGGCTAATCCACATGGAAGAGCTCACATGCCATGTGATACTTATCTTATTCCAAAAACCCTATCATCCACTAGGATGGTACCACACAACAAGTGGATCTATGTTACATGTTGATTAGTGTATATGTTTTCGAAAATCATGATCTATAATTCGTGTTGTAGTCTGTTCATACTGCTTTTGGATATGAAACTATCACCACCAACCACACTCATAGAACAAAGATTTGTGTCAACCGTGGTCAATATTTTTCTCTAATGGAGATTTCCAATGTTTTTAATTGTTCCTGAAACCATCATAAAACTCCGACACCATTATTCATCAAGGAACCATGGCCGCACATTCTCAACCATTCTCAATTTTATCATCATTACTACTATCACATGATCCTATTTCTATTTTGAGTTTGGAAATGTGATATCAAATTGATGCGTCAAGAAATGGCGCCACAAAATTTGATTCCATGGTGTTTGGGTCAGATCATTGAGAAAAACAAAACCTGATGAGGATATCATGTAGAACATTAGGATAAAATCATAAAACATGTAATGTTGGAATGAACCATGTGTTTTTATGGTTGACCTTGATTCGTTGACATTACAATGATGATGGAAGAATGATTAAACAATAAATAAAATCCCTATAAAATACCCTTGATATATACCATACCGTAAGATGACTGATCCATGAATCAATATATTGGTCGACTCATTCATGGTCATTATTAATATTATAAACATGGAAATGATCAAATAACAAAAACATCATAATTATATTTGGATCAATCACTAATGAATATCAAGAATGTGTAATGATTGATGATAAGATCCAATGATTCAATCTCACACTGGTCATCGATCTCAGATCCAGTCATATTCCACCAATAGAACTCTCTTTGACACTCTTCATCACATCAACAAAAAATTACAGTTTTAGGAGGCTAAACCTGAATATTTTCTATAAGGGTGTATTAAAAAGAAACATTAGGTCACTAAGTAACTTATTAATAAAATTATTTTAGTTATTTATTTTATATATTTTTATTCCAGAGTTGAATTTTCGACGAATTCCCCATAACGTCCATGGTTATGTCACACATATAGTACACACTAAATTCTATACACAATTGTTCACATAGATTTCTGATCTGGGCCCCGTGCATAAAAACAATTCAACTTTTTCAGGAAAACTATATGTTTCTTTATTAGATATAATCAATGTATTTCAAACATTTATTTCAGGCACATTAAGCCTCAAAATATCACACCATCTCAACAACGAGTTTCAAAAATAATCCATACAATATACAAAAATATTATTTCGAAAATACAAGTAGTTACACATGCATTATTAGCGGCTTATAAATACACATGTCCTCTAGGAATTTTTTGGAATCTACTTAGATCCATCTTTTCAATGTAGATATAGACACAAAAAACTATATCTAAATCATAATGTGTAGATATAAAAATATTAAACTAAAAAAACACAACTTTAGCTTCACCACGATCATGGGTGTAGTTTATCTTTCTAGGACCTTAATTACCACGCACAAAGAAAACTACCTCCATTTCATTTCCCTTCTATTATATATTTCTCTTCTAGGAAGGATGATTCTCAAGAGCTTTATACATGTTATGAGTGATTTTCCCCTTCACCATGTTCTTTCATTTCATATTCACCATAAGGACCATAGTGTTCTCGTGCCTCACGATCCTATCTACTTGGAGAATTAGAATAAGAAGTTATAAAATAATCATCTCTTTATAAACATTATTATAATTAAAAATAACTTTGGAGAAGTACAAGGTTTGTGATGAATGTTTTATATATCTGCACAAAACATCTATGAATTTAATCCTTCAAATGTATAAACATAAAACATAACCAATAGGAATGACTTCATGAGACCCAAATGGAACTGATACAGTAATATTTGTTCAAAATAGATAATTTTAAATCACATATATCTATTGTCTCCCATTCTATTAATAGATTTCCCAAAAGTAAGAAATCATACTATAAGAATTAATGTCATCATATTTCATACGATGACATTGGTCATGGATGATAGCATGATACACCAAAAATCTGTATAATTATTTATGTGTTCTTCATAAAGAGATAAATATTTCTCACTAACCTCATTACTAGATGAACCTATAATTTGTTCTTAGAGTAAATAAAATTTCATTTCTTGGTGTAGGATAACATAAAAGTGCCTTTTCTAATCATTAAAATTTATACCGGATAGATGGTTATCATTCAAAGTTATGGATCACCGTGATATGTTTAATTTCATTTTTATTTATCTTTCTTAAAACAAAATGATCATAGTTTTTTTAATTTATTTGATAAAATTTGGAAAATTTGAAAAATATTATATTTATTAATCTCCCATTATTTTATCAAAACACAATATCCATCCCCTTTGGCTTCAAAATATACCATTTTGTAGAAATTCTACTGTAAAGGATCCGTATTCCCCTTATCATCACCCCAAAATTGGATGGTTAAGCAATTTAAAGGGTTTTAGGTTAGAAATCCAGATTCAAACCGTATTAACTCATAGTTAATTGATCTTTTGAGAGGACTCCCCAAGGTTAAAATCATTAAATTGTACTTCCCCAACCTTTTCATCTATGTTATAGCATGTATTGATTTTTTTAGTCAACCCATGTTGCAAATTATGTCATGCCAACACAATATTTCAAGTTATAATTTCTTGATAATTTTATGCACAAAAACATTGTGTGGTCAGTCACTTTTAACTATGATTATATTTTAACTGAATTCATGGAAGGATATGCCATATTAATATATATAATTGATGTATTTTATCTTTTATGATTAATTTCCAAATTTTTATCTTTATTACATCATCTTTAATAGTAATTGGATTTACTGAAGGAATTAACCTGGTCTTAGATACCATTTAATCATAATTCAATTTATATTTATTCTATCTTTCCCAATTGATAAATAATTAATTTATTTTATCATGAATGGAAATTCATAAATAAATAATCATGAAACTTATCAAAAAAAATTTTGGTTGTGTTCATTATATTTTACTAATGATTAGTTTATCTACTGGATGATTAACTAACCATTGAACTCTGAGAAAAACACCATGAAACATTTAATATTTTTTTGAATAATTGCACTTATCCAAATATACATCTCCTTTATATTAGGTTCTTCTTGGATTCAATGTTGAAAATCATTATCTCGATTTGGATCTACATCAATTCCATAATATTTTTCTCATATGAATGTGAGGGAACAAAATGGTTGGTTAAGGTGTTTACATAAAAGAAAAAATGGTAATGAAATCCCAAATAAAATGTTAGGAGAGAGAACTTGCTGATGAAAAATTAAAATCAATATTAAATTAAAATTAAGAAGTCACATAAAAATGTTTGGTCTTGGATCATGACCATCCACATGAATGCAATGATTTACAAATTTAATAAAATTTTCATTCAGTTGTAATAATTCTTATTTAAGATAAATAGAATGTGAATCAATTAATGAAATTCATTAATTAATCAAATATTTTATCTTAATTTGCATAAAAATGTTATTTTAATTATCATCTATCATAATATTGAAAAAATTAAATAATTGTTTCTAAAATTTATTATGAAAACATTTACTTTAGAGGTAAAACATTGATTACCCATCTATCCTTCCCAACATGTATTATACTCATATAAAGTATACACTCAAGACATGTGGCATACATGACTTATTACATAATTTTATAGCATATACTATCAACTTATTAACCACATAGAAATAACTATATTTATGTAACATGTGATGATTCAAAGGAAATATATTAATATCTATAATCATCCTTATAAATGATATACCGATTTGAACAATCTAAAAGATTATTAGACTTTTTTTATATAAAATCGGTCACAAGACATGTCTTCCAATATAATGACCACATTGAAAAAAGGTTGATATGGTTTTCACAATTAAATAATTTTCTAATTCCCTATAATTTGATAAAATTACATGGGATATACATTTTAGTTTACATGGGGTTCAGTATTATCAACGTCTATACAGAGTGTTGGCCTAGGGCATCGAATGTGTAACCTTGAAATAAAAAAATGTACATGGATTGTACATGGGTTATAGGGTTGTGCGGTCTTTAATTTACATGTCCACCGGTCTTGATGGCCATGTAAGAAGATACACTACTCTTCTCTAACGAAAAGACTACACATCATGTTTGGATGTTTCACGGTGTCAACTATGACTTGTTGTGTGACAGGCTGGCCATGTCAACAAGCAGTTTATAATTAAATTCACCATATTTAATAATTTCATATAGATTGAATTAATTCATACTTAATTGAATTTCATTAAACACAAATCCATTTGTATACCTCCAGGTTACATGAGGTGTAGTCTTGTGTTATTCTGACAGAGTCCCCATCACCTCGAGATGAGATATTTGAATTTGTTTTATTGTAAAAAATAATTTATTTAATTTTATTTGTGAGAAATGAAAAATAATAAAGAAAATATTTCAATTAAAAATAAATAAATATTAATGTGTAATTGAAAACTACTAACAAATGCATAAATTAACCGATTATAATTAAATATTAATAAATAATTATGTGATTTCCTTTGATATGACTTGTAGGGTTTAGGCATAAAAGAAGAATCATATGGGAAATTCCTAACACATATTTTTCATTATCCATAATTATTTCTAGATTTACATGATGATTAAAATCACGATCAATGGAATTTAACAAAATAATATATACAATTGATAAATTCTAGAACCATAGCCCAAAATCATTACATATTATTTATAATTAATTTAAGAAATTGAAAAATTTCCTTGAGATAAATTATTTTTTAATTGATGGATATAAAAATATAAATATGTCCAACCACCATTTATTTATTGGAATAAAGAATATATTCCCTCTAGTGTTGATCCAGACATGTTCCATGAACCTCTGAACATTGTCGTAGGAATCTCTTGGTGTTAGCACTACAAATCCTAATGCTTGTGTTACTTTCCATTGATTATTTCAAAAACCACTTAATAGAAGATTAATCTTCAAAGTCCCATGATTCTCCAACCATAATATACTATATAATTTGTGACTCTAAAATTATTCTAACTAGATACATAACATATATTTAACAATAATTCCTTTTTAACATGCAGGTTCTCATCATAATGGGGAATGGTAATGGCCTTTCAGTGCGACCACTATTCATAGTACATTATCAAATACAATGTTTCATAGAAGTAAATTATTTATATAATAATGGGTTTATTAATATTCATAAAAATTATAAATTTTATCATAAATTACCCAATGTTTGGTTCTTTGGCATCAACTCTATGATTTGAATACATCAAACTTCCAACTTCTAATGCATATAGTGTTGTAACTAAGTAAATGGAATAATAATAAAGTATGAGTGATTAAGACCAGGATAAATTGATTCGAGTTTCTAGAGTGGTAGTGATTGACATAAATCTATCCATCCCAATACATGCCATTATCTTTATGATATAATATTTCTATGATAGATTCAATGTCACTATTTTCATATCTCCATTGATCTTTAACTACAAAATTTTCCCTTCCTATACAACATATGATTTCTCAAATATTTATAACAAACCAAAAATTCTGCTTTTGAATTTTATAAAAATATATTACAATAACAAAAAATGTTTTCCTCATAATATATAATCGTGATTAATATCACATCTTCCAATTTCTACAAATAACAAAATTTATCTACATTTTAGCTATTGAACCCTTTCTCTAATATTAATTAATCAAATTTTTGATTCCACTATCCTAGGTCTTGGTGCTTCCCATAGAGTTTTTTCTTTTATTTATATACAAAATTAATATTCTAAACCTACACTATACATATTTGTTGTTCCATATAAATATCCTCCTCTAAAACACCATGATGTGAATCTTTCCAGACATCCATCATATCCAGATATAGATTTTTTGATGAAACTATGAAAAACTCTATAATGATGGTATAATGTTTAAATATCAATGATAATATTTTTTAAAATATAATACTTCCTCTATTAAAACCACTTAACTACCAACTATGGTTTTTATCTCTTTTACCAACTGAACACTACCTTAATCAAATATACACATTTATTTTCAATTGAATTGTTAACCTCTGAATATTCATAATTTTAAAAGATATATTGAACTTCAATGAATCCATTTCAAAATTTAGGGTAGTCTCACACTTATTAGAGACACTAATAAATTAAACATATTTCATGATTTCACGTTCTCCTGAAATCATTAGGAGTATAATGTTTTTGTCATCCCCACACCTATGCACTAGTCATTGGATTTTTGTTTATCTCCCCATCTAAATTGATTGTTCTGATCTTCTTGGATATGATCTTTCTAATGGATCCTAATATTATAGTACATGTAGTCATGGGGTATGTAAATGTACTTCTCCCACTTGAGTTTAATCTACTATGGAACTTTATTTTCCTTTTGATGGTCTTACATATAGAATTCTAATTCCTTCATTTCCTCTATATTTGTTATCTAGTTATTGCATACTACCGATATTCATCTTAACATAGACTTCCGGAGTTGGTTATCCTTGATATTATTCACCACCAAGTTGTGGTTTCTCCATAGAACCCTCAAAGGAAACATCCCTAATTCTGATGAATTATTTTCTCTCACCATCCAAATAATGATATCAAAAATTTTCAACTTCATAATCATGGAATAATCACATTTTTGGATTCAGATTAATTTTTTTCATATCATCATAATTTATATGTATATATGTTAATCTTAGAAAGACTCTTTGATAATGAAATTATAGTCAATTTATACGCCACATCTCCCCTTGAATTTGCTAACAATATTACAATGTTAAACTTCTAGTTGTTACCATATTGAGTGACTCTACCCAAACCACCTTATGAATTATAGAGTGAAACATTATACTTTTGGATTTATCTACCAAAGTATTATTAATTATTCTATATACTCCATTATTACATGATATTTTGGGTACCATATTATCATATCTTATTATTTTCTTAATATAGAAGTCCTGTAAGTTGTGTTCAGTGTACTCACCACCATTTCCCATCTGAATTCATGTCAACGTCCATCCAAATTCCAATTTTTCCAATGCATTCCAATGAAAATAATAGAAAAACATAATATTTATAAATAATAATTAAATACATAATTTACATGTAGCATCATCAATGAAAGTAAGAATGTAAAAGAAACCACTATGTGATTGAATAAAGGTAGGTCCTAAATATATGAGGGTATACACTCTCAATTTGGTTCCCTATGATTCCGACCATATATGTTGAAATAAAATCAATTATACATTGCCAACACACAAATATCATAACTTAAAAATTCTATTTGATCTAAATTCAAAATTACCTTATCCTTTATAAACTTCATGTTTTTTTTCACCAAGGTCAATGCACCAATAATTCAATAAATTTGGGTCCGGAAAGTTTAACATTTGACAACTGAACTGCCTTTTGAATTTCTAGATATATAAAAGGTCTCATTTTCTAACATTTTCCATCACTATGGATACTCAGGTAACATTATATACACCATTTTAAAATCTAACCCCATATCCACCATCATCGAATTAGATAATGGAAATAACATTCCTCCCAAGGATTTTGATTTTTGTAACTTCTGATAGTTTTATGAATCATCTATAATTCAGATAGATGTTAAAGATTCCATTTCTGAAAACACCTAATGCTTCACCATCTATAAGATGGACTTTCTAAAACATTTTAGATTCATATTTTAAGATTCATATTTCATAACTAGTATAATGGAAATATTCTCCAAAGTCAACCACCGAAGCTTATACCAATTTTTTTCAAACGTATAAAATTTCCATTATGAGATTCTATTTAATTGATGGATTATGAATTTCTAGAGTTAATGTATTTCTAGTTTTTTAATCAAATTTTCAGTACTTCAGGAGAATCTTAGACTTGGTACCTTAGAAAATAATTAAATTTACATTATGATAAATTTTATTCATTTTGTAAATAATAATATAATATTTATCACATCATGAATGTTATTATGAATTACATAATATTTTATATTGTACTAAGAGTAACTACAAAACTGAAAGTTCATAAAATATCCCCACTATGATGAAAACCAAGAGGATTCACAACATTATAGTAAAATATATGCTCAATAGATGGAAAAATTTATTTGAGGGAAAAAATGATTCTGAATATCATGGGTAATGAATAATATAAATTCGTGGCAGTTTATCATGGTGTATTATCTTTGTAATATCCTTTGTATGATATTATGAGAAAGGAACATGTATGTAGTACATCCATATTTATATGTGTCATTGGATGCTACTACCTAAAGACAAGTGTATTTATTTATATAATTTAATATTATTTTTAATGTATGTTATGTTCCACCTATAGTGATGTATTTATGAAAAATGTGATGAAAAATGTTCGCGGTGAGGTGAGATACATTGGTTGTATCATGAGAAGTATTTAATTAGTCAATAATGTGAGGTAATATTTTTATATTCTATTATTTAATATAATTTTATATCTTATACCTATTGATGGAAATGATATAGCTAAAATAAATACAAGGACATTGGGTTCTATAAGAAAGTTTGATTTTTTTGAAAGTTAATGAAATAGACATTGATCACATAGGTTGATGGAACATGAATGAAACCTATTAGATTTGAGATATCATAATAAATGAATTATATTATACAGAAGAAATCCATATAAAGTATTATTTCATTACATCATTAACTTCTTTATCTATGGGTTCCTTGAAATGTTTCTATATGATATCCTTGGACTTTTTGATTTTTCACCTAATGCATTGAGAAAGAGTCCTAGAGGGTCACACACTATGTATATCCAGAATCTCGGATAAAAAATATATTATTAATTTTTACCTAAAAATAATAATAGATATTATTACAACATTTGGTTTATTAATTATTCATATTTTCTTGATTTCATATAATCTATGTCCAGTTATTCAGGAGAATATATTTTGAGAAGAATACATAGTAAATATTTACTTTTTATTTAGTAAATATAATATTTATGTATTTTTTGGAGAATAATTTAGTGATATTAATTTAATAAAGATATAGACATTATTGAAGGTCTGATAAATATATTTGTTGAATACCAGAATGAGATAAATAGTTCATTGAAAAATAATATATATTTAAAATTATTTTATTAAATAATATTTAATTTAATTGAAAATATTATCACATGAATAGAATTTAATAATAATATTATTTTTATAGACATAGGGTTGCTCAGGAATTAAATAATAGATAAAGTGAAATTAATTAATTATTGATTTCTTACCCTAGCATTATATAAACCAAATTTATTATTTTTCAACAAAGCCAATTAATTTTGGTATTTTGTATAACAAATTATGGGGAATACTATCGAAGTTCAAGAGATATCACTTCTCTAAAATTATCTCATGAACTAAGAGTGATCTTCCTCCACCTTCCACTGTCATATCTAGATATATTGAAGAGAATAATTTCTATGCAAATCTTGGGGTTATAAAAGGTGAACAAAGGGAGCGATAAGATCTTCCAAGAATTCACATGTGGATTCCTATAATGATGTTAAAAGATTCATGGACCACATGTAGATCACATATAGAGGGAATTTAATATTGATTCCAAAAATCAAACAATAGTATGATAAAAATGTATTGTAAGATCCATCAATAAGGAAGGAATTCCAAATAATGTAATTATCTAATATATTAAATTAATTATAAATTCTTTCTGATGATCATGCACTTTTCTTCTTGGTTTTATCGATTTTTTATATTTGTTTTTCAATTCCATTGATCATAGAATTTATCATCTTATAAATCTCAGAATAATGCTTGATCATAAAAAAACAATGTTGAGAATGAACCATATTATTATTACATTGTGCTAAAAGCCAACAAGTGGTATTAGTGGGGTCACATTTTTATTTATAATCATACTATGATCATAAATTGATTTAAACATTTATTATTGGTTTTTAATTATACTTTATTCATTATTTTATCCTATTTGTGAGATCTATTTTCTTTCTCTTCATTACATCTAAATATAATCAAATAAATTAATTTAATAAATAATATAAATTCAATTATCACATCCGGTGGTACCTAGTAATATGGATGCCAAAATCCAAAGTACAAAACATGTATATTAAAGGTAAAAACCTTGCACTATTGTTTAATGCACTTAGAATTAATTCGGAAATAATGAAACATGTGTGCATTTATTACATATAATTGATTTAATTATACACCATGTGTTGATAAGGCTAACTGGGGACAAAGTAAACTGGAGTACACATCATGTAACTTCAGTACAAAATGTGTAGTCCATTTGAAAAAGATGGGACATATATTCACTTATATAACATACATGAATGGTCACTATGTAACTTGGGGACCACATGCCATGTAGCCCATTTACACAGCGTGAACACCAATATTTTCTTGGGGAATAGATACTTGTTCAATCCTTAGGCGTGTGCCATATATAAATGGTTTGACAACATACATGTAGTGTAACTCCAATGTACCTGCCACATAGTTTACCAAATTATTATGAATTTAACATTAATCTAATATTCAACGGAAACCATTACAACATGTATTGTGTGTGGTCATTATGTTTATAGAACATTCAGTTTGATGGGATATATATATATATTCTAATTAAATTATGAGTAATGTTTGGAAATGAAAATCATGAATAACTCAAATTATAGTTATTGCTTCGTGTCTATTGAAGTAAAACAGTATAAAAGTATAATACATGATGGGTAGTTAGGAGGAGTAATCATTGTGCTGCCTCTAAAACATGTTTCCTTTAATATACACTATTGATATTAAATGAATTTATATAATACATTTAAAATTATGATGTATTGTAATATGAAGAATATTTGGATGAGAATTAATATTAAATAATTGATTAATAAAACAATATGATTAATTAATTTGGGCCTGAATTACCTTAAATAAGAGTGATGAGAATTGAATAAATGTTTCATAAACACAAAATTATTTTCCTTCATATGAATGATCATAAGCACAGAACAAACCTTTTTATGTGATTGATTTAATTTAATTTATATTTAAATTAAAATTTTGGAATGTGTGTCACATCTCCTATAATTTAGTATGAGAATGGATGATCACGGTTTCTTTAATATTAATATGAATCCCGCCCTTTTTTTCTCCTCACTTGTATATGAGAAAATGAATATTTAATCGATGAGTATCAAAACATAGTGGAGGTAGTTCATGTTTGTAGACTTGGTGAAATAATTCCAAGAGAGATACATGTGTAGACAGATGGAAAACATCAATAATAACCACAAATGGTTCAATGTGTCTTCCACTAGTTCTTTGTTTATCTTATCAAATGTTAGATAAACTAACCATTAATAAATTATCTTGATCATACCTCTTTACTATTTTGTTTCTATAATGATTCCAGTTTATTTATTTATCGAAGTTTTTTCATGATCACATGACTTAAGGGATTAAAAATAATTCAAGGCAAGATAAATAAATAAATTGGGTTGTCTGTAAATATTATCTATGACATGGTTAATCACATAAGTAAATACAATTAATATTAACCAAAATGTAATAAATTTAACAATCTAAAATTTACACATAAAGGATATAATCCATGAATCATATATTTTATGTCAGTATAGCCATCCACAACTTCATTTAATGTTGAACCTAGTTGAAAAGTTCATAACTAGAAAACTATGAGGTACATTCAATTATCTAAATATTCTAAATTTATTTTTTGTGTTGAATTAACTTATTTTCGATGAGTGGTTGACTACCAAAGAAGGGAATTATATATCTGAGATTAAAAGGTTGATTAAATCCTATTTAATAATTTCATGATTGGGGAGTCCACACCTTATATTAAAGAACTATGAGTTCTTGAAGTTCAAATTTTGAATTCTTAAAAAAAACCTATAAAATTGATTATACGCCCAATGTTGGGGTGATGATATGAGGAATATGGATCCTTTACTCTTTAATTTCCAAGAAACATGTTATTCTAAATCCAATAGTGGGGGATATAGGGTTTTGATAAATTGGTAGGAGATTAATAAATATAATAATTTTCTATTTTTCATGAATTTTATCATACAATGTAATAAAACTATGCTCATATTTTCTTTAGGAACAAAAATAAAATGAATTCAAACATTTCTATGCAATCTAGGCTTGAGAAGGATAACTTTGAAATCATTGTAAATTTCCAAGAATAGAAAAGGTGATAATATGTTATCCTATTCCATGAAATGAAATTGAATGTGATGCAAGAACCTATTCATTATATACTTATTAAAAAGTATAGTGAGTAAGAGTTTTCTCTCTATGAGAAACATTTGAATGATTCCAAATATGTTTAGTGTTTTATAATATCATCCATGACAAATGAGATTTTGTAGCAACATGTGGATAGGGATGTATATACTATTATGACTCGTGTTCAGGATCTCTACAAAGAGATGGAGAGATATGAGAGATATGATATACTGAATGAGGCCTGACATACATGGATATTATATCATTTTAGATGAATATTTAGAACATTACAAAAGTAAATGCTTGTGGATCATAATAGTTTACTGTTATTAGAAACATGTAACATGATCTATTAACATTGTGTAAGATCTTGAATGTTTCCCATGTAGATCTTCTACATTATTAGTCTGACTTAAAACATTTTTTCATAACTTGGGGAAATAAAACATAATAAATTGTAAGATTATATTATTATTAATAGTAATTAAATTAGATACATAAGAATAACATAGTTATATGGGTATGAGAATATGAGAATCAAATTGGAAAATTATACCCAGCATATCAATGAACATAAACAAGAATCATAGAATAAAGACTAGTTGTTCATAAGACATGAATCATAAGGGAATAATGACCATAATCATGAAAGCGTAAAATAGGAATAAGACATGGAATTTGTGTCATACATGTATGCATATAAAATAATTCCCTACAATTAAATTCCCATTGGAAAAACATATGAGGGCTCTTCATGGGGGCTACACCTATTGGGCGGGACACACCATTATCCCCATTTTTATCTCACTCTTTATAGTGTAATGGGTTACCTCCCCAACCCATATTATTAGTAAAGGTTCAATCCCAATACTTTCTTAGTAGTCAAGCCTCACTCCCATTTCCAAATTAGTTTCCAAGGTTCACTCCCATGACCATCTTAGTAGACAAAGTGCTTTATGGAACCAGGTTCACTCACCATTCCATCCATGTTGTTTTCATGAGATACAAATCATTACCCAGTGCATTGGAGGGAGATATATTTCACATCCATAACATAATTAAATCATACATATAAGGACCATAAGATAATAAAACATTAATCATATCATGAACCATAAAATGAGACGGGTTTTACAAACATCGTATCATAACCCATTAAATGATATGTTTATCGTAAGAAATTTATCATATCTTAACCTATGTAGAACATACAGGTTTCATAATCACTTAATTATAGATGATCTCATGAATTAAAGCATGTTTTATATGCATCTTATCTAGTATAACCCATGGAAGAGAATCAGGTTTCATAAACAATAATTCATTAAAATAATAACCATTCATATAAAGAATAAAAATGGTACAAATAGATAATATACCCAGTAGGTCATAACATATATCAAAGGATTTCATCATAGATGGGTATGGATTTGGAAAGATCACTTCTAGATTTCTGAAGGGAGATATTCTTTCTCTAGAAAGCAATTTTTATAGCATAAAACATTTTCAAAATACTTTTATTTAAAAAACACTTTGAAAAAATATAATGTAAGACTTAGAAATAATTTAAAGTATTTCTTGAATAATATATACTTTCCAATTTGAAATAACCATTTTAAAAAAGAATTTGTTTAAAAAAATATGCATTAAAATTTTCTTTGAAAACATATAAAGGAAGCATGACAACATTTTGAAAAAATTTTCATGGAAAATATAATGGAAAATTTACATAAGATTATTGAATTTGTTTTAAATAAATTTTCATTATAAATAGATTTAACTACATAGAAAGGAATAATGAAAAAAATATTGGAAAACCGTTTTTTGAAAATATATTTGATAACTAAAAAACATTAATTTTTTTGGAACACTATTAAACATAATAACTTTTTAAAAATAGTTTTAATTGAGAAAAAGTTTAAGAAAAAAAAATTCAACAATATTAGTATAATAATTTTGTTTAATAATATATTTTATAAAAATGAAAAGTCATATTTAGTAAAATAATTGAATGTTGGAAGATAAATCAAAATATTCTGAACATACCTTTCTATACAGTAGTATTTTTAGAAATGTGAGTTGATCAGAAAATGATAGGAAATTTCATTTATAAATTCATTGGTAAAAAGTTAAAACCTAGATAAAAATTTCTTTTCAAATCTGTCAAACATTTTTTAAACTATTTTTTGAAAACATGGTTTTTGAAGAACACATATTTCTTACCAAATAGTGAAATAATGTTGTATTAAAAAAACCATTTATTAATTGTCAGAAGAACCAAAGAGTGGGAAAATGGTAACCTTAAATTTATATAACATGAATTAACATAGGATAAAAAATGAATGATAATTCATTATTTATGGATCAAAATATTTAATCAATGGAAGCATATGAATGAACAGTACTGATAAATAAGGATATTGTAGTAATAAACTCTTACCACAGTAGTAGCTTTGAATCATAATCCCCATGAAATATAAAAAAATACATGAAGCTTAAAGTATCATGATAATAAGTATATTCATGTATTAACATGTCAATTGTAATTATATACACCTTCAAAAATAATATTGGTACATAAAAGTACATGTACCTAAATTAAGACAAATTGAGACAAAAATACCATTATGATTTTGTAACATTCGATCAATAAATAAAATGAAATATATATATATCATAAAATGTATAATTAAATAACCATAAATTTAAGGATAATAATCATATTATACATTCATTTTCACTATATACACTATATAAAATATATGGGTGGTGATTAGGGCATGTATCTCATGAATATAAAAAAGTGAGATGAAATCCCAAAACCTTAAGTCTTGACTCTCATTATACATGTTAATTCATCATATAGAATGTGTATATATTTTAATACATATATAACATAAAAATATTAATTTAATATTACCATATACGTTTTAATTATGACTTTGAATTACCCATTTAATAACAATTCGATGTTAAAGTAACATTTATGGTAATTAAACCTTTGTTTTTTGTGAATGTTTTTACTTTTTATTCATGGTCCTTTTAGTTAGATCATGATTTAATTATTTTAAAAATGCAAAAAATTGTAGAAATATCATATATATTTAGTATATACATATTTATACTAAACTATAAAATATAGAAATAAGAAATTAAATACACCATTCATAGAGAAATTTGGTCGTACATATGCATAAACTATATTTCAATTTTCTTTTAATATTTTTAAAGAAATAAAAGTAAATTATATAAATATATGTATATGTTATATCATTCCGTGGAACTTGTGTTCTAGTTAAAGAATCACAACTTCTAGGTAGTTTCCATTTGATTTATTCATGGACAAAAAAAACACCCAACAGATCTTTATCCAAAATGGATATGATTTCCAAAGGTAAGAATTCATTATGTTTGAACATAAAATACTTATGATCAAGAATTTGTTGAGAGGATGGGAGGTCAGAAACATCACACCCTTTTGGGGAGGAATTATTTTCTACTCTAAGACTCTCTTTATATATTTTAGATATTTTCATGAATCCTTATTAATTCACCATGTATAACATAGGCCTCACTTCAAATTTTCAATCAATTATTAGCATGTGTGGAATTGAGAGTCATCTGTATGTATTCTCGGTTCTTCATTAAATAATACATCTATATGTATTATAATTTCTCCATCAACGGTATCCTCTCATATATTATTTAGATATTATTTTAATCATCGTTATAATGATAATGTTTTTTAATCCACATAGCGGGGCACTCTGAAATTTATTGTCATCCAAGGAGAAAAGGGTTTGATTGGATATTAGGATAATACATATAAAATTTTCTACCTACGTATCCATGTGAAATGAATTATAACCCTCATAGATCAGTGCATCTTAACGGGAAACATCGTTCCTTTTAAGGTCATGTGATAAGGACCTAACCATACAGTTTAATTTCATGGGTTAAGGACATCTAAGCAAAAGGTTTTTATTCAAGGATTGGTGTTGGAATTTTTCCTAAACCAACCAAGGAACATGGAATGAATATGGGTTTCCATGTATGGTTAGCCCCTATTGGGAATATGGCCTAGGAAGAACAAGGTTGATTTGAATTCCTAGGTTTGAACCTCCAATAGGATACCTACTTATCCCATTTGGATGGGAATCAAAGCTTATGAAGTTCAATAAGTCTCGTAAGAGAGTATAGTCTTTTGAGAGAAATGAGTTTAGACTTACGTCCTCAGATGGATGTGTTGGGGATTGTAGGGCCTAATTCAGGGTTTACTTATAGGATGATGCCAGAATTAATGGAATTATGGCTGGATTCTATATTAGGATATCTACTGAGCTTAGACCCTAATAAGGCTTCGTACGTATCCCAATTATGGTGGGAATCCAAATTGTCGAAGTTCATTAATCTTTGTGATAATTTTGTGGTCACGAAAAATATTTATTTCCATGTGATTCATACTTGGTGTGAGAAACAAGAGGATGTCAAAGATTTAACCAATGCACCCACTTATTTCCTCATCCACTAGTGGTGGAGGGCTTGCCTACAGTGACAGCAGTTAAAGAGGGTGAGGCGACGAGCCTTCCCTCTATTCAAATTACATTGGGCAACCGTCCAATGTAAGGAAAGAGTGTAGGTGAAGTAATTTTAGAGGTTCAAGACTGCAACCTCCTACTTGAATGTTTATGGTATTTCACAGGGACGGATACCCAAAAATTGATCCTGATTGGGTAGGAAGACTTTTCCATAGCTTGAATGGAAAATCATGTGTGAAACTTATCTTCCCTACCAGAGAACTGAGGTTCTATGTACTTGAGACAAAAAGGGGAGGATAGAACCCAAAACCCTAATCCTCCAAACTAGGAAATCCCCAACACTATTCTTGTGAGAAATTTCCATGTGACAATAGATATAAAAACCCACAGACACTCCATGAATCCTAACCCCATTTTGAAAAAATGTGGGAAACCTCTTACTGGGATATACAAACCTAAATAATAGGAACACTAATTGGCATTTCCCAATGGTTTGATAGGGTAGAATATTTTGGTGGAATATTCAAAAAAATCCCTTTTCAAAAATAGAGCCAATGAATAAGAAGCATTTCCATGAATGACTTTCAATATGGCTTGATGTCTTTTAGACTGAATATAATTAGGGAATTAAGGGAGGGAACCAAAGTAATAATATGGCATGAATGTGTGGGCACACACGTAGGGTTTGGGAACCTGATCTTCTCTTAGGTGAAGAACGACCTTGATGTTAATACGTGGTAAAGACGTGGATGAAGCCTTCCAAAATTTTCAAAGGTATTCCAAGAAGTGGGTGCCCACATTCCAATGAGAGGAATAGGTGGGATGCATTTGTTTCTGATATTGGAAGTTTTGCTCTTTAGGAGATCAAGCGTTATGGATTTGGAACACTAAATGGACTTATGGAAAATGGCCTAACGTCAATTCCTTTGCTCTATGTGTTAACGAACTACCTTGAAAGTATTAAAAGACATGGGAAAAGCACTAGGGAGACCAGAGAAGCAATTACGATTCAGGAAAATTCGTCCGTACAAATGAATACCCCAAAGGTATATTTATAGGAAAATAGTAGACCGTGTGGGAAACATCGATGGGGCATTCATATAGATTGCATGATAGAATTCGGTACACAAGTACTTTGCAGGCCAACGACTACTTGGTTTGACTCAGGTGATATAATTTTCAACCATTTTCAAATATTGATTTTCTTAATGTGTTTTTTCTTCTTTTTTCAAAGGAATTTCACTTTGTCTCTTTTTTGAATCTGTGAAAGAACGATGTTTCAGAAAAATCCCACCATCAGAATTGGATCTAGAATGAAAAGCGGATTCTATACCGAGGTAAAGTTATGAACATGAAAAAAGAGGTTAATATGTCATGCAAGTGGTAGTGCCCATGGTTCTGGCATGTAGGGTATCCCGTGTCGCTTAAACATATCATATTTACATCCGAAATTTTTTTTATGACTTTTAGAACTCTTGCTCTCTATGAGAATGTACTTTTCACTCTAATTCTCTTATTTAGTCTCGCTTAGTCTCTATGTTTTTCATTTTCACTCTAGAACTAGGTCATCAAAACTGCGTGCTAGTTTTATACATGCATGCCAAGTTCAGACCTGCGCTCCTTAATGCCCTTATCAAATTTTCTAAATTTAATTTATCAAAACATAAAAAAATGAACATTATTTATAGAGTTTTTTGATATCTTTTGTATCTTCAATAGCTCCCAAAAGAATCAGAACTACTAATGAATTTTCCAGTAAGGGAATTGATGATATGATGAAGGTTGTCGGTCATGACTACTTAGATGTATGTGACACCACACTCCAGGATTTGGTAATACATATGAAAAAATATCACTTCAATTTTCCCAAGAGCACTAATTTTCCTTAGTATATTTATGGCCATCTGTAGGATGTCAACATTCCAGACTGGATGAACTATATTCCACTTTCTTGGTTTCAAGACTATACAAATTTCTCATCTACTAATGTTTTTGTTGCAGGCTCATATATTAATAATCAGATAAAATATAAGTCCCATTTCATTCATCACATCCAATGTTCTTCATATTATAAAGCACATACACTCGACATACAACCACACTATTATTCATCCATATAATGATATTATTAGACGGATGAATCAAATAAATGGAAGAATAGTTAAGATTTCAACCTAGGAGGGGGTGTAAAAACCACATGGATGTGGGTGTGTTGGCTGTATAAGATGTGTTCAGAGTATATAGATGACATAAAAGGTGTTAGAATTTATGAGGTTGTATGGGTCTGGAAAACCTATGTATATATGATTGGTGATTTTGTGCTAGAGCTACTAAGCTGATAAAGACAAGAAGCAAACTCCTTCCATTAGACACATGGTGATGTAGGCATCGGTTTGTGGGATGTCTACAAGATATTTGGACCCCCAATTCTTGGAGATATGTATGATGAGTTTATTCCACCCAAGGTGACATGAATTGAATCAGAAAAAACAACAGCATTTGTTCGTGAGTTGATAAAAATATTTTATAAACTCAAGAATATGACCACAATGATGTCCCATCCAAGAAGATATATTCATCCAGAGGAGTGGATGGAAATATTCTTATTAATGAATAGTGAAAATGGTCTAACTTGTGCTCGTATAACCATTCTTCCAAAGTAAGAGAAGATAGGTTCACCTGAAATTTTTTGGCCAACCTTGTAGAAAGGGGAATTTGATAAGTCGGGGTATGATGCAAGTTCCAAAATTCCTACGAAGACACATCTATCAGGTATTCTAGCCATGTGTCTCAATGTGTATCTATTACCGGTTCCATATTCCAAGGGAGGCATAAGGCCATGAACATTTTTTATCATGGCCAATTTGAATGAGAAGAGGATGGTAGGGTTGGATACCCCTATTTTGTAAATCATTCATATGATCTTACTACATATTTATCTAGGGATGTATCCTTTCAGAATAGCGGGACCATTCCGGGTTTTATGGGGGTGGATATCCACTCATTTTAGAAATTATGCTCTCAAAAGTGGGGTATAGGTCATTGGATTTTTTTGGCCATCTTTTCAGGATTTCATTAGTATTTCACATTTGTCTCTGAACACTTAATATATCAGGGCCAGGTTGAGTTTTTATAAGAAATTTAATTTTCTCCCTTTGGGGAATCCTCCTACGGGGAGATTTTTTGATGATGAGACGACCATCTTTGCGCTACGGTAATATATTTCTGCTTGCACATATGTCATGTTGGACATAAGGATTCATGGAGAAATAATATGAGGGGCCTATTATCCATATATATTTCTGCGTCAATTCAAATTTCTGCAACAAATTACTATATACCCTCCCATGAATGTCATATTTTAGAAACATCTGATAGTTTTTAGAAAACAATGTTTGCTGACATATGTTGAGAAAACGAGGGAAATATTTAATTTACCTTCCATTGATGGAATAAGCAGATTGACTATCTATTATGCTAAAACCTAGGTTGCATCTTACCCAGAAGGGTTATTAAACCATTTTTTCCAACGAGTGGTGATGATGAGAGGTAGTATGAAGGAACCCTTTCATTTGAAAGGTAATTCCTCATCATTAGGGGATAACTCATTAGAGTCATAGGGTGGAAGTGATGAGGCTCCAAATTCCCCTAATCGACCTCGTGCAAGATATAACTCACATGTTAGAGTTAAGATAGACACCCCATCAATCCCTACTGAGGATATAACGAGGCAGTCTAATCAGATTTATTTCGAAAAGTGAGGAGTCCCATTTTATCATCCCCCATATGTGACTCTAGGAATTGGGAATAATTATAAATCTAAAACTACTGGATCTGCTTCACAACCATATGGAATGTACTTTGAATATATAATACCAAAGTTTGTTCAAACATGGTAACATTTGAATTGTTATGCTGAAACCATTAGGATATATTTATGTAAAGGGTTTCTTATTCTGGTAATAGGGGATCTAAATGACCTTTATGATATTCTATTTTTGAACAATCCTAATGAAGTGAGAAATTATACCCAAGAACTATAAATTCTCATATACAGAACCGATGAATCAATTCCCACCCCAATGTGGGTGATATAAATGATCAATTGTGGTACCAATGAAGGGATTAACCATTCGTTAGATGAATAACGGCGTGATTTTGTGGATCATGAATATGTAAGTTTCATTTTTCTCACATTCCCTTCTACTTTGAAATTTGAATTTAGTCAAAACATATCTACTAAAGAGAAATATCATTTTAACATTCTGCTAGCTAAATGAAAACTAAGTAAAGATTCATCACCACAATATAGACCATGTGTTATTTATTATGGAGGTACTGGATCACTCCATGAATCCGAAGATATATCTCCAGGACCATAGGCCATAAAAGATGATATAGAAAGGGGATTGTAGTATACAATACCTTTTTTGGAGACTACGATGCAAGACCTGCCAAGAAGGTGAAAAAACAAAGGCATTGAAGACAGAAGACCACAGTTAAACATTTTTTCAATAGTGGTAGTCCTTCCTAAAAACATGAATTTTAGCCTTATTCATGAAAGAAGTGTTTATTATTCTTGGAATTAGAGGAGCTTCTTGAATTACTTTTCTTAAGGAAATTACCAATAAACTTCAAGGAACATTGGACAGTTCTTCTGAATAGGCACAAATTATTGATAACTGGTAGTTCATGAAGAGGCATTGAGGAAAAAGGAACCAACTTATGTTCCCAGAACTGCTCATATTCCTGCTATCAAAAGAAAGGAGTCATCTGGTAAATCCACAGTTCTTTATAAGACTCTAAATGTCACATCAACTAACTTTCATTCTATATTACTTTATGTTCATCACATGCAACAGAATATCCAGAGACAACTATTGAGGACCCCACAATTTTTGATGAGGATGATTTTTGGGGTCAAAGGTTATCGTAGGAAGGTTGCGAAGCAACCACACTGAGTGCTCCCACATGTGAGACTAACATGGGATCTGGGATAACATTGTATGATATGATGAACATTAAAATGTATTTTGAATAAATATTAGAACATGTTAATATACCAAATGATTTACAATATTTTGAAGTTCCCTATATAGAACTTACTGTATGTGAGTTTTAATTGTTCATCCTATTAGTCTTCTTATGACTAAATTTAGAAACATGAATTGTTGGAATACGTAGTTCCATCTAATGAAAATGCAGTTGTGATAATGCCTAATGTAAACACTGACCTTACTATCAATCATACTATTACAGATACATTGGATAAGGTGAATCTCGATACATAAAATATTTCTAAGATTCATTCATAGTATCTTGATAAAATTAAGGAACACATTACCCACTTCAAGACATTAACTAAAAATTTTGAAACAGAGAATATTGGGGAGGAGTCTTCCCAAGTTGTCAACCTATTATAAGGTAAGAGATACTAATATTGTGATTGTGATCACTCTTGTTATCTATTGAAAGTAACCATAACCATAATTTTTAAGTCATCATATAGGGTCATAAACCTCAATGGTTATATCCGAAGGTGAAGCCTATACATTAGCTAAAACAATAATAGGAGGTGAAGAAACCACTTTCAAGGATGGAGCAAAACAAGGAACTTCTTTAAGTACATTAGTCCCTGAATATGTCCCTCCTTATGATAGTGATTCTGAATCAGACCCTGAACTGCAAAAGGTCCATTTTCTTGCACATCGCAAGGCATGTAAAAATATATGGAAGATAATATCAAAAATTACCCTTGAGGAACTACCATGAAGAATTCCATGACTTTCATCTCTGTTTATCATGCTTGGATTTGTAAGTTTTGAATACCATGAAATTCATACTATAGTGAAAGAAAATTTCAAAAAGTGGGATAAAGAGAATATGTTTCTAAAACATATGATAAAAACTAAACTATTGATCAATACTGTCAAATTCCATGAATATCTATCCCAAGATGAAGCCAATCGTACTTCAAAGTTGAAAGAACTAAAATAGAAGATTAAATAAAATATTTTTTCTGAAACTGCATCTTCAGCAAGAGATAGATATTATCACAGGTGAGCTTCACTACCATTAGGATTCAATAGGAGAAGTCCAAAGGGATGGTGCAGAATCCATTGAAGATTCTTAGGAAGCACTTTTCTAGGATGAGGAGAATGAAACTGGTTGGGAAAATGAATTACAACATGAAGCTGATGGGGCTCAAAATGTTATTACCCAAATGATAAGTTATATAGAAAATATCATGGGATTTAAGATTGAATAGAGAGTCTAGTTTTTTGATTCTCCTCTCTGAATTTTTTACTCCCAAATGAAAATAATTTTGTCTTTAATCATACATGTTTTCAATCTATCTATCTTCTTTTACTTAATACTATGGGCCTAGTATGTGTTGTTTTATTTTTACAAGGGTTATATAGAATAACGCACACACATTGTGTCTTTTAAATTTTTTATTACTCTATATTACCCAATCCATACAAAAAATGTATATTTAGTGACTTGGGACTCGACTTGTGTCCATAGTGCCCTTTGTGGGTTTCCAATCTAGTGAGTACCACGTATCTTGTTGATGGAAAATTAGAGTCATGCAAGAAGGACTGTAGAGGTCTAGAATATATGGTAGAAGAGTTGTGACCATAAATTTTGAAATTAGTTCACAAACAAGTCTCAATGGCTAAGAATTCCTCTAATATTATTTAAATATTTCTATGGGGAATATTAGGTCATGATTTTTATGTTCAATAAATCTAAAACATGTATAAACACAAGGGAAGTCACTTACAATAATGAAGTTACCATAATTTGACAAAACTGTTATGTTGGTTGTGTTATGCAGAGCTGACTTGAGAATATACTACATAGAGAAATAGTAATAACTTTTGACTGACGTCATGTTATGAAGGACAATTTTATGTAAGGCCCCTATGGGCACACACTGTATAGTCATGAAAAAAGAGATCTTAGGAATTTAACATTTTACTGTTGATAGACAAGGGAAAATATGATTGGGGTGTATCAAGAACACAGTGGGTGGTTTTCCAAAGAGATATAATTTAATAATAAAGGGTTATCTATTCCAACATATGTCATGAAAAGGAAAATAACTTCGACACAAATTTAGTTTATGGGGAATGTATAGAATTTTTCAGAAAGGGGAATTTCTGATATCAAGCTATGTAGTATTATGTCATGTAGTGAAGAAATTGTACAATTCACTTTTATTTCATGGAGTGAGGTTATTGAACTGTGAAGTTTTAAGTTATCCAGTGAGGAAATTGGGTGGCTTTAATTTTAAGGTCTATGGCTTTGACCAATGTTTTGAGACTCTCCCAATTTCTTGATAATTTGTTTGGAAACATACTACCATGTTCAGGTATAGAAGAGAAGAATTGTAAGCTCTGATTAGGGAATTTCTAGAGCATATGAATGATGTTGGAAAAAGATAAATTCATTAGAGGATATCATTTTTAAGAATGAAATAACCATTATCTGAAAAACCTGTTATGGGAATTATATTATGCAGGGCCAACTAGGGAATATGTTTCATAACCAAATAGTGGCATCTTTTTACTAATAGTCCTATTATGTAGGAAAACATTATGCATGGACACCTAGGGAAACATACAACATAATCGGGAAAAAGACATCTCAAAAGGTTGACATTATATTGGTAAAAACCGATGAAATTTTATGGCAATTCATATTTTCCAAATCACAGAGTCTTGTTTATGAAAAGGTACCTAAATATAGAATAAATATTTTCAGTCATAATTTTTATAGAATTAAAAGAATACGATTTTAGTAAAGGTTTGAACGAAACATAGGAATTATGGTTTCTGTAGTATTATGTCATATGACTAGGACCAAAATGGAAATAGTAGATAATATGTGGTCAAATGATTCAAGGTTACTTCATATTTCATTGAACACATGGAGATGAAAATGTAAAACCATGCTATGGAATAAATTCATATTGAAATAAAGGGAATATGTAAAATATACATTAGTAACTACTTTAAAATACATATTCTTATATATTGTTATCAAAGTTCGAAGGGGAAAAAATACAATTTATCATAGAACAAAATTACTATTATATGAAAAACCTGTTATGGGGGTTGTATTATGGATGGCAAATAATGGAATATGTTTCATATCCATGTATTGGAATCTTTTGACTAAAATTTCTATTATTTAGGAAACTTATTCAAGGAAACCTAAGGGAAAATACATAAAAGTCATGAAAAAGAGTTCTCTGATATCAGAAACTCTTTCACAAAAAACATTAAGAAAGATTGTGAAGACATGAAAATATTCAAGAATATGTTTTTGAAATATTAAAGGGGATAATGCTCAATTCACATGAGAAATATTTGAAACAATATTGGTCATGGGTATGGAGTTCTTTACATAGATCTGACTCATATGTAAAAATGGGGACATTCTTGTTTCGTTGGTGGGTTCTCTAATGAGAGAACCCAAAATGAAGACTCCCACATAGATTATTAATTATATGCGGAAGAGAGATAAAAATTTATCCTATGACCAGGACTAGGAGTCATATCTTAGATTTCAATACATATTTTAATGGGATGAGAATTAATCCATATGTAATACTTTGGGGTGATTTCCATTTTAATTTCATGTAGCTAGGACTTTCTGTTGGGTAGTTTAGAGTCATGCAGCGAGGAAATGATGGGATCCAAACATAAAAAATGGAATATTGCGGCTAAAATAGGGATTTAAACTCAAGTGTCACTAAATATCTCCTATGAATGAGAATCAATCCATACATAGTTCTTTGAACATTTTCTATGGAGGTTTGATTCATACATAGAGAACAAAGGGATGTTTTATATCTTGGCTAATCCCATGATTTGAGATATATGCATCTTTATGTATCTCATATAGATGAGAATCAAGACAAACATAGTTCATGGAAAATAACTCCAATTGAGTTTGATGTGGGATATAAAGGTTTTTAACACATCCTGGAAAAATAGTTAAACCAAAAAAACAAGATGTTATGGAGATCAAACCATGTACCTTTTTAGATCACTCTGTATATATGTGGTTTATATTCAGGAGGAAGAAAAGGGTAATAATTTTTTTTGTGGTTACAGTTGGTCCTAATATTGGAGATCCATGCATCTGTATGTATCTCATTAAAATTGAGAATCAAGCCACACATAGTTATTGAATTGAGGCCCCTATGAAGATCTGATTCAGATATAGAGAGTAATGGAACTCATGTTCCACTAAGGAGTAGTAATGACTTCAATGATTCTTTCATAGGGAACCTAGTAACATCAAATAGAGTAGATGTTATCCATATAGTTTAATGTCATATAATGAGGGAAAATTATGTCATGTTTTTTAATATCATGTGATTAGAAGAAAAATGCTATGAATTTTATCGTCATGTAGCATGGATGCTTATGGTTGTTATAAAGTTTAATGTCTTGCAACGTGGAACATATGCTCTGTAGTTTAGAGTCATGCAGTGAGGCCATTTTTTGGTTTTAAACATATTATTTATTCAATAATATCGCATTTTTTTTGAGTTTTAATAATCTCTCCATCCATTGAAATTATGAAATAAGCTCCATTTAAGTACATCTTATGTATGGAATAAGGTCCTTCCCACATTGGAACAAGATTTAGAGGCATGTTCCTAGTATCATTGCAGTCCTGATGACCAATACCAATTCTCCTTGAAGAAATGTGTAGAGGTGAACTTTATTATTAAAATCTCACTCTATTCTATTTTGATAGACTTCTAAATGAGGCAAAGTATGCAATCATTTTTCGTCTAATCTTTCCGACTCATTAAATAATTTATGATACTTCTCATCTGTAGATAAATGATCACAGATTGCAACTTAGAGTAAATCCAATTTAATTTCAAATAGAAAAAATAGCTTCTATTCAATACACCAATGAATATGGGGTTTCCTGAGTGGTAGTACGATTAGTGGTATGATTATCCCATAAAGTGTGCAAAAGTTTATCAGGACAAGATTTCTTATCGTTATCCACCATCTTTTGGAGTATATTTGATAGGGTCTTATTTAAGGCCTCTATCTATCCATTTGCTAACGCATTATAGTTATATGAATGGTTGAATTTGATATTGTGATCCTAATATTACTTATTTACCTCAACATAATATAAATTGGTGGTGTTTTCCATCAATATTGTATGAGGGACACCAAATCTGGTGTTGATATTAGTTTTGAAAAAACTAAATTTTTTTTTGGCTCCATCTTCTTTGATTGGTATTTACATAGCCTATTTGGAGAAGAAGTTGGTAACAGTGAGAATGTACTAGAATCTTAGCCGTAGAAAGATACGGTCCAACTACATCCATTTTTCATTTGTAAAATGGCCAGAAGTATTTAGATATATGTAAAAACTCTGGGGGCTGATGAATGAAGTTAGAATTCACTTTGCAGGGATGACATTTCTGGGTGAAATCCTTGAAATCTTGTATCATTGAAGGACAGAAGTATCCAAGCCTTTGGATTTTATCAAAAAGCATATTCCCATACTGGTGATCACCATATACTCTTGTATGTACTTATTTCACATCAGCTACAGATTCTTCTCCATCAATACACCTGAAGAGGATTCTATATAAGCCTCATATATATATAGGATCTCTTGCTGATGTAGACTATCAGAATGAGTATAATTGGCCTCTCATCATCGAATTTTTTATTTTTTAGCTCTATTTGGAAGATGTACTCCATTTTTATGTTATTCCATGAAGGGTGTCATCATTCCCGTGGTATGACCATATGGCTTAGAATTAAGGATAATATCATTAATTTCCACCATTCGAGTTTGAAAAAAGGTGAAACGACCTAACAATGGGATCTACTATTGACTTTCGCATCCCGATTTAGATATGTCGGAGTTGTGGCTGCATTATCTTGTGCATCAGCTTGGGCATTTTGTGAAGGTGGGACATAATACATTGTTGGATCTGAGAGAAATTGATCTATTAACCCTCTTATTTAATCAAACAATGGGATTAACTCTTCTTTAATGATACCATAATCCCCAATGATTTGTTTTATTACCGACTGAGAATCACTTTTTACATTAAGGTGGTTCACTTGTACCAAGAACCCCAATTTTAGGCCTTCAATGAGAGCTTGATATTCTGCCTCATTGTTGGTTCTGCCTTCTGACAACATGAAGGAAATTGGAATACTGGATTTTCTGGGAAGATATGTACAATTCATAAACCCAAAATTGTAGAGGTTAGGGATTTTTTCTTTCCTATTGGACTTCTGGATGCACAAACATTGTAAATTTTCCATGTTTGGGGAGTATCTTGAATAGAGAATATCTCTTCACGAGGAAGTTTAGTATTCGATGATGTATCTTTTGCATATGGATGTTTAGCAAGGAAATCGGTCAATGTATGACCTTTTATTTCCTTACGATTCACAAACAATATATAAAACAATTCCAAAATAAATTCCCACCATTCCAAACTCCATGTTAGCATATTATGTCTGAGGATAAATTTGATCGGGTTACTAGGAGATACCAATTGGACCTCATGATGTTGCAGGTAGTGCCTCAATTTTTTATTGGAAAAGATTAATGCCAGGTATCACTTCTCGATATTTTAAAATCTATTTTATATGTCAAGAATAGTTTGAATATGATATTAAAGGCTATTATCATTCCCATCATCATTCCTTTGAGAATGAAAAGCACCCAATGATCGCTCTAAAGCTTTCTCATAGAGAATAAGTGGCATTCGTTCAACAAGTGTCATTAATACTAGTGGACTCAAAAGATATTTCTTGAGGGTATCAGTTGAATCTTGATAGTCTTCCTTCCATTTTAAGGTGACTCCATTATTCATTATTCTAGTTAAGGTTAAACACTTGCCTACCAAATTGGTGATAAAGCACCAAATATTGTCCAAGTGTTGTTGAATGCCTCATAATTCTTTCAATTTTTGATGAGGAGACATGCCAATGATTACTTTTTTCTTCATAGGATCAAATTAAATGTGATGATGGATTACAACGTACAAAAGTTATTTTACTGTGGTTAACCCAAAATCACATTTTAGGGAATTTATCTTCAAACTATGCTATCAATGTTTATTGAATCTGATCTCCAAATTAGTAAGGTGATTGCAATATTGTTTTGATTTAACTACCTAATAATCCAAAAAACATTCCAAAAAATTTCCTTAGATGTATTTGAATATATATTGCATGGCATGTTGATACGTTGCACATTGATTCTTCAAGAAAAAGAGAGTTACCTGATAGAAATACACACCTGAAGGGGATCTTAAGGCTATAAAATAATCATCATTCGGGGCCATGTAGATTTGATTATACCCAGAGTATGGATCCATGAATGAAAGAGATTCATAGCAAGCTTTTGCATCAATTACAATCTCTGTGATCGGAACAGGAATGTCATCTTTAGGAAAATGCCAGTTAAGATCTCTAAAATCAACAAAAACTCGAATATGAAAATTCTTCCATTTCAATGGGACAATGTTTTCCAGCCACATTTTATATTGAACCTCCCTGAAAAAACTAGCCTTGATATGCTTATCAACGTCATCTTAAATTTTCGAGACATGAGTCAGGTGTATTATTCTTACCGCCTACTTGAATTCTGGATGTTCTTCTGGAGAACCCAAATGATGAGTGGATACATCAAGATTATGGCCTATAATTCATGTATAGTTCCATGAAAATATATATCGTTGTTTATTTATAAATTATTTATACATCTATTTCTCAACAGAATTTATGGCTGCCCTAATTAGAGAGGGTGGTGGATCATCTTCTATACCCAGATTTATATCTCTTAGATCATCTTGGATGATAGAGACACCTTTATCAAATGATGGAGGAGAATACCTGAGATCTTTTTCTTCTTTTCCCTTACATGTTACTTCTTCTGTTACTACATGAATAGTATGTGATGAAGAAAAACGTTCAAAACATGGGGATCAGTCAGTATTTGAAAATCCTAAAGAAGATGCCTCAATTTCTGACCCTACTGATTTTTATGGGTATTCCTAGAGAATTTAATCGTATAGGATAGTTTGGGAATCAATATACTTCTCATTCTCTAGTATTTCTACAAATTTTTATAGTCTTAATGGTGAAGAAGATACTTTCTGATGTTTGGTGGATAAAATTAAGACATCTCAATTCAGGCTTTCACAACTGCTTGGAAAATCGATAATTTCTCCCATGCAGTCAGATCCGATAGTCATTGCTGAAATTATGGAAGTCACTAATTTTGTTCTTGGATTTGGGATTATCTTTTCAATTGAATGATAGGAAACAATTAATATATATTCAAATGCCTGAATGGGTTTTCTAGATCTTTTTTAGGACATTCAAAGCATTGATTCTAGTTATCACCTTTGTCAAGGACCTTGTTTCCTTCTTATGATAAAATTATGCCTCAATATATTGAGATTCACTTGTTTTTAATGGTTCCTAGTCACCATACATCATTTTTAATTTACCATTGAAATAGTACTTAAGAAATTGGTGGTATGATGAAGGAATGGGTTCAAGTTGATGAAGCTATGGTCTTTCAAGCAGAATGTTAAAGGTTTTTTCCTGATAGACAACCATAAAATTTGAATTATACCCCAGATCTCCAAACTATGTTTTGAGTCTAATCTCTCCCAGAGGGTATTTATTATTCTTATCATTACCTATCGACATTATTGTGGAATTACATAAGTCATATTCAGTGAGGCTCAATCGACGAAGTGTACAAATAAGATCGAGTTTGAATCCTGAGTCATTATCAATGAAGGAACATAAAGTGTCTATATCATTGACCATACCAGATAAATACAAGGTCCTAATGTTTCCATGTAAAATATCATATTCATATTCATCTGTAAAATATATAAATGCAAGACATTCTATAGGATCATTCTCTATACGGTAAACCTGAGTAGCAACAACAACGATTTCAAACACTTGAGGACATGAAAAATCCTCAACAAGTGATTCTCTTTGATATTTTGAAAGATTCAAGGAATCCAAAATAAAAAAATTTTAGGGTAGTTAGGCTATCTATTTGAAAAAATCGTACATTTGTTCTGGAGGACTTCATTTCCTAGCATGGAAATACAGTTTTGTAGGGGCCTTGGAAGTTGATGCTTTTGATGTAGATGGACACTATGCTAGGACAGAAGCTGAAAATATTCTTGTTTTTGGTAGATTAGACTAAAATTTTCTATCTAATATTAGAGATAATGATGGTGTAGCCTATAATTAGTCTTTCAGAATAGTCATGTCAGCAACGATTCTATCATGCGTGGAAGAATCTCTTTATACTTTTTGATCCCACTAAATGGATATCCAATGCTTTTTTGCCACATATACGGTTCGAGTAAGGTTAGAGTTAAAATAGATGATCCTAATATACCCTTGTCTTCCCATGTATCATTATCCATGGATTTTTTCTCTAGTTACATAGTTAGGTATAGGGAACTCAGGCTCATCATAACCATAATCACCATTGGCATAGGGATCCATTAAGTGGATAACATTAACTGGACCAAAGATCAATTCATCATCTGATAAATTGTTTTCATGACATGTCAGTTATGGGTCTTCCATTTGGTGGGGCGGTACCTGTGCTTTTGAAACAGATGGAATGAAATCTTCCAGAGTCTATGAAAGATTTGGTCTTAACATGAGCCTGTCTTTTTTTACTTCTTTTTGTCCTTCTGATCTGTTGGAACCGGAAAAAACATCCACAAAAAAGTTCCAAATACTTCCATCCACGATCCAAGGTCGTAGTCCATTTTTCAAGCTTCGATTTGGTAGGTCGTAGGGCCCAAAAGGAGCTACGGATTAGGAGTTTCAGACATTTGAATTTGGGATGGAAAACTGGTTCGCAAATCCCATTCGCGAAGCCCCCCTCTGTGATCGCAGAGCGCTGCCGCGAAGCAATGAGGCGGGATTCTCTGTGAATCCATATGATGTTCGCGACACGATGCGAAGACCCATTGCAAAGAATAGGAGGCGGTACCTCTCCGCGAACGCCCTGACGTTTGCAGACCCGCCGTGAAGCAGAGGAGGCAGTACTGCTCCGCGAATCTGGTTGAAGTTCGTGACCAGCCGCAATGAAATCGAATTCCCCTTTGCACCGCGTGAGATTTTCTTTGCATCCACCCTTTCCTATAAATACCCAGCTCGACCCCCTTCTCCGGACGGCCATTTTTCCTCCCCTTGGGTGGCCGATCTACCGGTCCGCGGAGCTCCACTTTGCGGCTCCACAAGGCTATGCTCCGTGAGAAGCTTCCTTCGCATTGCTGCTCCATGAGACGATGCTCCGCGATTCCATGTGCCACGATAACTCCGCGAGCAGCCCTTTCTCCGCAAGAGGCCCATGCTCCGCAAGATCCCTCTACTCCGTGAGCCACCCTTGCTCCGCAAGAGGCCATTGCTCCGTGATATCCCTCTGCTCCGCGAGACCCTTTCTCTGCGAAGCTACTTCGCAAGACCTTTTCTCTTTGAAGTTACATTGCGAAGACCTATCCTTCATGAGGATCCTACCTTGGCACCCACCGGTCCATACTGCAGGGGCTGCGCCCCTGCGCCCTCACTCGGGGTCAGTGCCTGGCTGCGATCCCAGCCCTCCGCGCCGGTCCCTTCGCTACCGTCACAGACCGCCATGAAAAATGGGGAGTCATACCGCAAACTTTTCGGGCCAAGATGTCAGGATTTTCCATTGCACCCTTATTTTCTCCCACCTTCCACCTATGGAACTTCAGGATTTGAGATACTCCTCCACACACCATGAAACACCTTGAGTCGACATATTCCTCTTGGTTTCACTCCTATGTCGTGAGATGAGATTCCCATTGTCAATACCCTGATTACCTTGAGTCAAACCATTCCTCAGGAAACTCTTCCAATCCTAATCACTTGGATTCTATGCCAAGTTGAACCAGAAATGGCTGCCCTTGTGTAAGTCCCAACACCAACCATTTCTAGGCACCTTCTACCAACAATCGTTTCTACATGACTCTAAACTGTATTAATCCCTATGTTCCAAACATAGGATGCCTCTTGCTCTAAATAAGAGATGCCTTGTGCTCCAAGCATGAGATGAAAATAGTCCTATCGACATGACTATAAACTGTAGTACTCCCTATATAACAAATGATAGGATACCCCTTTCCCTATACGAGAGATGCATTATTCTCCTAGCATGAGATTACAATAGTCCTATCTACATAACTATAAACTGTAGTACTCCCTATCTAACAAATTATAGGATGATTCTTGCCCTATACGAGTGATACCTTATGCTCCTAGCATGAGATGCCAACAGTCCTTTCAACATGACTCTAAACTATAGTAATCCCTACGTTCCAAACATAGGATTCCTCTTTCTCCAAATAAGAGATGCCTTGTGCTCCAAGCATGAGTTGACAATAGTCCTATCGACATGACTATAAACTGTAGTACTCACTATCTAAAAAATGATAGGATTCCTTTTGCCCTATACAAGAGATGCCTTATGTTCCTAGCATGAGATGCCAATAGTCCTTTCTACATGACTCTAAACTGTAGTAATCCTTATCTAAAAAATGATAGGATACCACTTTCCCTATACGAGAGATTCCATATGATCCTAGCATGATATTCCAATAGTCCTATCTACATGACTCTAAACTGTAATTCTCCCTATGTTCCAAACATAGGATGCCTCTTTCTCTTAACAAGAGATCCCTTATGCTCCAAGCATAAGACACCTAATTCCATGATTACAGTGGAATGATTCCAATGCCCCTTGTAATTATCCCTCTTGTGCACTAGTGCACAGGTGAGGGCCTCAATTCACCAGTGTGTTGGGATGCCCTCAAGGCCAGACATGAGGAAGACATAACGGACAACATCCTTGCGTAAGCCCCATTCATCAGTGCTGCTCCTTAGCAGCACCCAGGCAGCTCCTTGCGTAAGCCCCATCCACCATTGTCGCTCCTTAGCAGCACCCAGGCAGCTCCTTGCATAAGCCCCATCCACCATTTCCGCTCCTTAGCGGCACCCGGGAAGCTCCTTGCGTAAGCCCCATCCACCATTGCTGCTCCTTAGTGGCACCCGGGCAGCTCCATGCGTAATCCCCATTCACCATTTCCACCCCATAGTGGCACATGGGCAACATCCCTGCGTAAGCCCCATTCACCAGTGCCACTCCTTAGTGACACCTGGACAACTCCTTGCATAAGCCCCATCCACCATTGCCTCTCCTTAGCGGCACATGGGTAGCATCCTTGCGTAAGCCCCATCCACCGGTGCCGCTCCGTAGCAGCACCCGACCAGCTCCTTGTGTAAGCCCCATCCACCATTGCTGCTCCTTAGCGGCACTCGGGAAACTCCTTACGTAAGCCCCATCCACCATTTCCGCTCCTTAGCGGCACCCAGGGAGCTCCTTGCATAAGCCCCATCCACCATTGCCGCTCCATAGCAGCACCCGGGAAGCTCCTTGCGTAAGCCCCATCCACCATTGCCACTCCTTAGCGGCACCCGGGCAGCTCCTTATGTAAGCCCCATCCACAAGTGCCGCTCATTAGCGGCACACGGGCAACATCCTTGCGTAATCCCCATTCACCAGTTCCGCTCCTTAGTGGAACCCTGGCAGCTCCTTGCGTAATCCACATTCACCATTTCCACCCCATAGCGGCACACGGGCACCTTCCTTGCATAAGCCCCATCCACTTTTGTCACTCCATTCAGCGGTAAGCCGTTGACATCCTTATCCAGAAGTAATCCGTTTTGATCCTATTCAGCAGTAAGTCGTTGACACCCAATCCAGCGGTAAGACGTTGTGATCCTAGTCAGTGGTAAGCCTCTGACACCCAATCTAGCGGTAAGCGGTTGCGATCCTATTCAGTGGTAAGCTATTGACACCCAATCCAGCGGTAAGTCGTTTCAATCCTATTCAGTGGTATGCCGTTGACACCCAATCCAGCGGTAATCCGTTTCAACCCCATTTAGCGGTAAGCCGTTCACATCCTTAGAAGGACTACGTGGACTTTGATTCCCTACCATGGGGATATGTAGGAAGCCTCTTCAATGCTCGAGCCCGAAACTATTTCCATCCTTCTCCTTGGGACACCATCTTGGAGTAAGTCCCAACACCATGGGCTGCCTAACACGTAAGCCCCTCTTCATTTCCCACTGACGCATCCTTCGCACCGTGATCGCCAGGTCCCTAAAACCTGTTTTTTGTCACACCAAGCATGACTCACGTGAGCTTAGAGTGAGCACCGACCCTGACCCCCACCTAAAGTGAACTACATTGACTATGATCAATGCTATGGCGTGGTACGTAAGAATCCTCCACAATGTTCAAGCCCACCACTCGGTCATTTCTTCACGTCGAGTTCCACCCTCCTCCAGCATGATGTTAAACTGTATGCCCCGTCCAACATGAAGTTAAACTGTACTCCCAAACTATGAGGACTTTGATCCATGCTAAGGCGTGGTACATAGGAAGCCTCTGCGAGGTTCAATCCCACCACCAGTGGACACCCCGGGTTCACCTTCACGTCGGTTTGCCGAAAAAATCCTACACAAACTATGAGGTATTTGATCCATGTCAAGGCATGGTACGTAGAAATACTCCACGAGGTTCAAGCCCACCACCCGTCGTTTATTCACATCCGGGTTCACTCTCATCCCGCATGACGATAAACTACATTTCGGACTAGTGGTAAGCTATTGTGACCATCCCGAACTACAAGGAATTTGAGCCACGCTAAGGAGTGTTACGTAGGAAGCCTTAATGAGGTTCAAGTCCACCCCCCTTTGGTCATTCCGACCTCCTTCACATCGGCTCACCAAAACCTGGGCAGCCTAGTGTGTAAGCCCCACACCACCTGGACCAAGGTCTCTTTTCTTTCACGTCAGTTCGCTGACACCCACCATTTTCACCCGAACTATGAGGACATTGAAGCATGTGAAGGCATGGTACATAGGAATCCTCCCTGAGGTTCACTCCCTTCACCTGGTCGTTCCAACCTCCTTCACGTCAGTTCTCTTATGACACCCATCGGACCAAGGTCCACATTCACGTCGGTTCGCTGACGACACCCATCGGACCGAGGTCCCCCTTCATGATGGTTCACCGGCACCATCAAACTACGCAGACTTTAATTCCCTGCCACATGGATAAGTAGGAGGTCTCTTCGAAGCTAAAGCCCAATTTCACTGTCTCCCTTGCGATGGTCCCATTTCATTCCCCTTCCACTTCATCCATCCATCCATCACCCTTCCTGATTCTCACTCGGGCCGCCACATCCCGGTGGGATCATGCCATCCACCTCCTCGCTGCTCCTAGCGGCGCATGGGTGCACTTACCCTGATCCTCCCTTAGTGGTGTTCAGATCAGCCATTACGGTGTGACATCCCCCATCCTAGGAGCGCACCACCACAGATCCGTCCTTATTGGTTGTCCTAATCTATCCATCTTCCAGGTATTCCCCCTTGGGATATACCAATCTGACCCGTCTTTATGGGACATTCTGATCACCCTCATTCTGTCTCTGCAAGACATTAAACTCGCAGCCTACCTTGTGATAAACATGAGTTACCTAAGGAAAACCTCGGATGAAATGCCTTTGGCGTAACTGTCTCCGCAAGATGTTAAACTCGTGGTATACCCTGTGTTAAACATGGGATGCTAAGGAAACCCACAGATACATGACTATGGAATATAATTCGCCGCATTCGACATGGGATGCATCGGGTTATACACCCTTGAGATACCCTCACATGAGGAAGAATACTGGCTCCCCAATGTCCATGCACCTAGAGACGCCCTGACATGCCTGATGTTGTCATCTACTCCGACAGAAGGTCGCTACCATGTCATGATCCCAAGGAATGTCTTGACAGAAGTAGTGTAATTAACCGGTGTCCATGAAGATATGGCACCGGGATTGAGATTCACGAACAACGTCTTAAATCTATGAGGGAGACCCCAACTAGGTGATTAGTTCTAAGGAGGAATTCACAGAAGGAGGAACTGACATCCCATCATCCCGATTTCGATCAAGGAGTAGACATCCCTGTAGAATGAACGGATGCCTCCCACCCTTGGAAGGCGAGAATGCGGGGCGACAGTTGCACGTCCTCACAGACGGATGCCCGCACCTCGGCGAAAGCATCGGAAACATGATCACATCGCTTCTTTGGGGCTCTACCTTTAGAGGATTTATCTTTTTATGAAGGTGATTTTTCTATCGAAGAAGTGGTAGAAGACACAATCAGTTGTTTTAACCATGATGTAGAATGGGTTGAGTTCAGTTGATCATTATTTTATCATCCAATCATCATAATTTGGTACATTTTTACATATTACTTTCTTCCATTTTCCTTCTACCACTAGATCAATAGAAGTGACACCTACTACTAGACTTGACTAAATTTTTATTTTCACTTACCTAGAGTCTTCCATTTTTTGTAGGTCATCTTTAAAAACAAAACACCATTGAATGGGATGCCCCAAAATCTTGTGAATGGGAAAATAATTCTTAATATCTTTATCTCATTATTTGTTTGGAATCTTCAATATGGGTAACTGAACCATATTATTTTCCAAATATGAGATGAAGCCACTGAGAACCTGTTCATTCTGAACATAATGAACATTGTTCTTTAACTCCTTAAATTTTCTCCAACTTTGTTCTTTTTGATCATCTCAATGAGGCAGTCTTTTCTGATGATGCTTGGGAGGACGAGCTCTTTGATATGATGCATGTTTTTAATTGGAAGCATGTATGGGTGGTTTCATGAGTGTGACTGTAACAACATCTTATTTCCTTATTCTCCTTGCTAGAAATAAAGGAATTACATGAGATTTAGTTTTAGTTTACACAATGGAGTCCTCCACCTGTATGGAAATTGAAGCAAGATCTCAAAACCCTCCAGTGAATTTCACATGGATCATTGGTGTGTGTAACTCATCACACATATTTTCCACATAAACTGGTAGAAATTATTTATAAGAGAGTGCTAGATTTATAGAATATGATAATCCTTTCCATTGAGAAATGAAATCTGAAACTCTTTCATTTTCCCGATGTTTTTAATGTGTAAGATCCAAAAATGTTATCTTTGGCAGCACTGAACTGAATTGAAGAAGGATTTTCCAACAAAGATCTTCCCATCTAGTAACTGATCGTGATTATAAACTTTTATATCAGACAAAATATTGTCCTTTTAATGTATTCAAAATTTTTTGATCATTGATACTTCTTGAATTTTGGGAGTCCCCATTATGGTATCACAACAAGAAACGAAATTTGATAAGTGTTTCTCTGGATCTCCCAAACCATTAATTATTGTGATTGTAGTATTCAAAAAATTTGGTGAGGGAGGGGTGGGATCCACCCATTTAGGGTAATCTCTATTTTCTATCTGAACTGGCACACATCATTCTTTTATTGATTATAGTCATGTTTTTAAAGACTAAATTGTGTTCATAAAAATTTTGGGAATATATGGTTGATAAGGGACCTGTACAACTATAACATCTAGAGCATGAACTAGTGCAGTGACCTGAAAAATCACTGGAGGTGGTTCTGCTGGTATTTTGGTTGGACTACCCACGAGGATAGGTCTCTAAGGATGTGTTTGATTCTACCCTAAAAATGTTTCCAATGTAGAGAATTCATTATCTGCATCATTAGTTATATCCAATCCTCTTTTCTAAAGAGATCCTAGAGGATGTCGGAGTTGAGGATATAACTGGGGAGCATGTCTAGGAGAAATTCTACATTGATGAAACTATATATAGAGTCATTTCAACTGTTTCATATACATTTCTTTTTGTGAGGATATTTTATAAGGGAATGAGATTGACCTTCTTGATTGGAAAATTGAGGCGTGATATGACATTTACCTTTCCCCTTGTAACATGACTTTATAAGGTGTGGGAGTTTTTTACTAGAGGGAATACCTAGATTCTGAATAAACCACTGATTTCAAATATTCACAACACCTTAATTTGCTTTAATGTGTACCATACTATGGATAAGAACTTCGTCTTTAGATTCCCCTTAACTAGACTCATTTTCCAGAGGATCGTTTGTAATGGTGTTAATGAAATTCACTAATGCATAATTCATTGATGGAATTATGTCATTATCGTTGTCAGATGGTCTTTTTTGTATCTTCCAGGAGAATATATTCTCCTATATCATGAATTACTGGGAATTTTTTTGTCGACAGATAACCAATGGGAATCCATGGATAATTTAGCTGTGTGTTCTCTTTGTGGATTCTTCCTTAATTAAAAAAAAACTAACTATGGTTGAGGAGGGGATTATAAATGTGAAAAATCACCTACCCCTGCAGGCTAGGGTGGCTCTTGTTCTCTTTATTCTTCAAACAAAAGATCTTTTTTTATTTAATTCAAATGTTGAATTAATGAAGCCCCCATCCCTACAATATGGGTTGGTTATTAAACTACAATAGTTGAGATTCATGCAGATGCTTTTCTGATTTTGTAAATTTTGGTACAGACATTGGCATGATGCATTATTCCACTAATACTAATCACTTGTTTTAGAAGACTATTGTGCTATTTCAGATATTTTCCATATCTAATGACTGAAATACTATAAGTGGGAGGCCTGATTAAGATTCTCAGATGCTCGATGAAAATGTATCTCAATATCTTGCTTTCTTTGGGAGTTACTCTGATGAGATCTAGTTGAGTCATGTTCTTGGGAAAATAGTTGATTATATACAAAATATGTTGATTGTGGATGAACATGGGAAATAACATTTCATGAGATAACTTTTGGTGGGATTTTCTAATTTTGAAGCGTAGTAAAATTCAATTCTCCATGTGCACCCCATTATCTAATATGAACACCAGATGGGGTATCCGAACATAACTGACATAGCCTCTTTAGTGCATCGAGGCATGAAAATGAATGATTCTCTACTACTTTTCAACCATTGGATGTCGGGAAACTGAGAGATATGTCAAGTCGATTTGGCATTGCAATCCTTGTTGTACCTTTACATAACTTTGATATTCATCATATTAAAATAAATTGGCCTTCAAATTAAAAAGTGTCTTCCATAGGTTGAGGCGGACATCATGAATGTAATATTTTTCAATCAATTCTGGAATTTTGTATTGAGTGTTTTCTAAAGGAAAGAACATGACTGGTACTTTTCATTTATCCATTTTCTTTCTTAGGTTCGACATATCATCATCATCTTTAACTATAGGTTTCTATAGTTGGTATGACCAAACTTGATTCTTATCGATTGTTTTTTGAAAAACAATGGAATCATTAAGTTCTTCCTCTACTGTATTAAATGAGATATGACCCATGAAAGGTTCAGAGAATGATTATTCCCAAATGATTTCTTCTGATTGAGAAAGTATTTCATGCATTAATGACAAAGCATCAGACATGACTGGCCTTATGTTGGAAATAGCGCCTCAAGATAATAGGGCATTCTCATCACTACAATATTGATTATGGAATTATATTCACCATGTGAAATACTACTGTAGAGAGAACCTTTTTAAGGAATACCATCATGGGGAGGACCCCCATGTTGAATTACAACATGGGATAAATCTTCCTTCTCTTTGGTATTGTAGACACAAGGAGGGTCGTTGTTGATCTCATCCAAAGATAGGCGCTCTAGATTGGCTGAATTTTCATGAAGTAAGGATTCATGAATAAATGTACAATGGGGAGTTCATAATTACTGAAAATACTCCCATGTTTTATTATTGAGATGGAAGTTTCTTGAACAATAACTAATAAATGTCAGAGGGATTCAAGAACTCCAGCATTTAGAGGATTCAGATCGCATATTGGCTCTTGATTTTCCAATTGTGTTTGGAAATACTTCTTTTTGGATGCTATTGTACACTTAGTTTGGGCCAAATACTAGGAGAAGTGGTTATATTGAGAAGGTCTATGTGCCTGCCTTAGAGTTTTCATCAAAATGGGCCGATTTCTACAAATTGGAAGGGGTGTATGTTCTCGATCCTGTTGTCCATATGATATGGGGGAGTATGACCTATAACCGTTCTAGACTGAAACAATGGTATGTATCTACTCTAGGATGGCATGCTGATGTGTCATACCATGTGTGGGGATAGAGTTAGGTGTATTTTTCCTAGGTACTATCGATGTTTTTGTTATGATATTTTGGCATACTTGCAAAATATGGGAAGGAATCTGTGTCTTCCCTTTCATGATTATTGAGATGTGTTTGGTGACTTCAGCGGCTCAAATGGGAATATACATCCATTCAATTACAAGAGTATGTGTATGTACCAACTCTTTACATACTTTTCCTATTTTTTGATACTAACAGTTCTTATGTATGGGGGTAGAGAGTTGAGTGTACCCCAGGATTGTCGTTGGAGCTTTCTGACTAACTTCTCTAGGTGCTGGCAAACGAAACTGTTGGAAGGATTGATGAATGATAGAAGGTGTAAGTTCCAATTGGGTGTTTTCTGTCAAGCATAGTTGATAGACATATTTAAATACTGGAAGATGAGACTACTGAAAGAATTGGCGAGTGTAAGCAGCATTATGTTCATGTTTACCAGTTACAAAAAACATTTGATTCACATGGATCCTTAATTGTAGTCAGAAAATCCGGCTGTCTGGATGATCAATTGTAAAGAGATATTTTTTTCTATTCACAGTACTCCATATTATTTACCAAGTTGGATTGGTGGGTTTGTTCTTGAAGAGACTGTTGGGTAACATAATTAGGACGGACAGGTGTGTGTGCCCGCTCGTTGTTATCCATCTAGTTAGGTAGATGAACTATTATGGATAGGTAAAAGTTAGAACCTACTACCTAATAGATGAATTTTGTCCTCAGTGGTTTTTCATTCACACCTAGGTTTATGGGACCTGGGCTGAACAACCAAAGGCAGCACCCCAATTATGTTGGGGGTTCACTGCCAAACGATTATATTGGCAATGATTATTAGTGAGAGTCCCTAGAAAGGACCCCTAAATTTTTGAATTGATCCATGTATGACATATTGATCCACTTACCTATACTATGGGAGGGACTGGTTATTACATTCCAAGGATAAGGACCAAAAATATTTGAAGATAGTGGATGGAACTATATGGTTATTGACCATCGGTCATTGCTGACCGGATGATCGAGTGTTGTTATTAACATAGAGAGCCTATCGGGTATCATCCAATGTTGAGATAGTATTATGATAACAATATTCCCTTACCAGTAAATTAGAGACCTTGTGTTGAAGATTCTGAGTTAGTGATGACGTCCTTCTAGTGAATGGGGATCCTTCTTGATCATCGATCGAGGCATTCATGAGAGCATGTCTGAAGGAAGCCATTTTCGAGTGAAGAGAATTCACAAAAAACCAGAAAAAAACAATAAAATCCATTAAATAAACATCATTATATGGATACATGTGTGATTTATTCATTTGTATGGCCTTCATTTATCAATTTATAGGGTCCTAATATGTGGTTAACACAATTAACTTCGTTAAGGATTCACATCGGGTTCACCATTTTTGTTTCGTAGTTCCATGGAACGTGTGTTCTAGTTTAAGAATCAATGTTTCATGGTGGTTTCTATTGTATTTATTCATAGAACATGAAATATACAAATTTTATTTATCCAAAAGGGATGTACTTCCCAAAGTCAGCAGTTCATTATGTTTGAACTTACGATACATAAGAACATGCATCGGTCAAGAGGATGGGAGGTCGAACTCATCACTCCCTTTTAGGGGGAATTATTTTCTACTCTAGGACTCTCTTTATAGATTAGATATATTTTATTAAATCCTCATTAATTCACCATGTATAACATATGTTTCCATTAAAATTTTCAATCAATTGTTAGCATGTGTGGAATTTAGAATCATCTGCATATATTCTAGGTTCTTCATTTATGGAGACATCCATATGTATTTGTGGCCCTCCATAAATGGTATCCTATAATATAATATAGAGAGATTGTTTTAAACATTGTTCAGATGATATGATTTATTAATCTACTTAGTGGGCACTTTGGAATTTATTGTCATCTTGGGAGAGGAAGGTTTGTTTGGATATTGGGATTGTACCCATAAAATTGGCTACCTATGTATCCTTTTGAAAGGAATCAGAACCCACGTAGTTTAATGACACTTAATGGGACACATTGTACCTTTAATGGTCATGTGATAAGGACATAACCAAAAAGTTTAATATCATATGGTAATGAAATCTATGTCAAAGGTGTGCATTCAAGGTTTTGTGTGTGAATTTTTCCTAAACAACCTAATGATATTGGAATGAATATGGGTTTCCATGTAAAGTTAGACCCTATTGGTAATATGGCCCAAGAAGAATACAATTGATTTGATGTTTTGGGTTTTATTGTCAATGGGGATTCGTACGTATCCCATTTGAATGGGATTCAAAGCCCATGTAGTTTGATAAGTCTCAAAAGAGAGTAAAGACCTTTGAGTGGAATGATATTGGACATACATCCTGAGAGGGATGCCTTGGTGATTTGGGGGATTAATTTAAGGATTAATCAAAAGGATGATGTATGGATTAAGGGAATTAGGGATGGATTCTGGAAGAGGATATCCATTTATCTCGGGCGCTATGAAGGCTTCCTACTTATACCAATTATTGTTGGAATCATAGTTCTCATAGTTCATTCATCATTTGTGAAACTATTGTGATCATGAAAAATCTATAAGCCCATGTGAGTCATGATCGGTGTGAGAAATAAGAGTGTTTCAAAAATTCAAAAAATTCAACCAAATGTTTCCTCCTCCACTGGTGGAAGAGGGTGTTCCTAAGATGGTGACAGTGGTAGATGGAAAGGCAATGAACCTTCCCTCTATTCACTTTACATTGAACAAGGGTCCAGTGTAAGGAAGGAGTGAATGTGAAGGAAGTAAAGAGGGGAATGACTGCAACCTCCTAATTAAAATGTTGGGGGATTAAACCGGGATGGATTCTTTAAAATTGATCATGGTAGGGGAGGGACACTTTTCATTTTCTTGAATGGAAAATCATGTTTGAACCTTTCCTCCTTACTAGTGACCTGAGGTTTTAGGTCTTAGAGATGAAAAGAGGAGGACATAACCGAAACCATAATTCTCAAAATTGGGAACTCCCATATACTATTCTAGGGAGGAAGGTCCATGTGATTTTAGTTATAGAAACCCAATAACACTCCATGAATCTTAACCCTATGGTGAATCAAATGTGATAACCTATGAATGTGAATATACAAACCCAAATAAGAGACACACTGAGGTGACTTTCTCAATGGTTTGATAAGTCAGGAGGTTTTGGAGTAATTTTTAACACAACACCTTTCAGAAAAGGGATCCAATTGAGAAGAATACTTTCCATGAATGTATTTGAAGAAGGCTTGATGTCTTGTAGACTGAAGAGAATAGTTGAATTAAAGGAGGGCACCTGAGTAATAATCTTGAGTGAAATTGTGGGCGTCCAAGTTGGATTTGGAAACCTCATGTTTACTTTAGTGTTGAAAAACCATCATGTTAATACTTGAAGGAGACTTAGATCCATCCTTCAAGAGTATTCACACGTATTCCCAGAAGTGGGGTGCTCAAGTTCCTGTGAGAGTAATAGGTGGCGTGCAAGTGTTTCTGATTTAAGGAGGTTGGGTGCTTTAGGCACACAAGTTTTATGGATTTAAAACAATAAAGGGATATATGTTCAGTGAAAATACTTCAATTCTTATTCTCTAGGTGTTAACATACTACCTTGAAGTTTTATGAAGAATTTGGAAAATCACTAGGGTGACCAGAGAAGCAACTAGTCTATAAGGAAATTAGTCTATACATGTAAAGACACCAAGGGTCTATTTTTAAGAAAATAGAAGACCATGGGAGAAATGGTGATGGGGCACACAAGTAGCTTATGTGCTAGAATTGGACACACATGTACCTTACTCACTGATGTATCCTTGGTATGATTAGGGAAATCCAATTTTCCAGCCTTTTCAAATATTGATTTTCTTCATGTGTTTTCTCCACTTTTGTCTTTAGCATTTCACTTTGTCGCATTTTAGACTCTATGATGAAACAAATATTCAATAATATATTATGTTTAAAGTATCAATTTTATGTCATTTATATGACATATTATTATTTAATAAATTCATAATACATTTCATGTATATCATAGAAGGATCATATTTCTTTAAGGAGGCGGTACTCCACACGTCCACAAGCAAAGTTATCGCATACCCAAAAAATGAAAATCATGATGGTGTGTGTTGTATAATAATTATAAAATAATAAATAAAACTTATTTATCATATTTATCACATAAAAATAGTAATTTAATTATTATTTCATACCTTGATAATTTTTAATTGATGAACGAATGACATCAGTTGGCGAGGCGGTAGTCCACCGTACACGTGAATGATGATTGGGTATCCCATTTGATGGAAGTGTGTCTGAGTGCAGGTCATAAAATTAACAAAAAAAATAATTATATACAGTATATTGTGGTTATTATATAATCCTAAAATAATATTAATCAATGTGGAGGAGAAAAAATAAAACAGAATTTATTTTTGAAGGATGTTACCTATTCTTTGGGTAACTCCTTCTCGTTTTCATCAAAGGGCATCGTCAGTGGGATTTATGTATAAAGTAATGATTTTATGATGAATATATGGAAGTATTAAGAATCCTTATGTGTTTTTGTTTTGAGTCAAATGGATTTCTATGTGTGAATAAGTGACGGGTGTGTGTTCCATTATTATAGTGGAGGAGTGGTATTCTTCTAAATATAAAAAGGTAATCACTATTGAGAGGTATCTACTACATAATGTTCCTAAAATAATGAAAACTTTATGTGAAAAGTGGGGATATGGTTGATATATTTCAATCAAATGGATTTCTACATGTGGGTATTTATATTTATCATTATGTTAAATATAACCACTATAGGATGTCATTTTTACCTTAATCATTATAATTACATTTAATTACTTTCACAAATATTTTTGGGGACAAAAATTTGACCTTAACCAACATTATAAATTTATATTATTTCATATATGGAATAAAAGTTTCAAAATACCATGAAGAGTAGTGCAAAAAATTAATATAAAATTAATCCCATAGACATGACCATAAAGTGGGGTTTTAATGTCAAATGTTCTAAAGTATGATGTGTTTTTATATCAAATTTAAATGTGAAATTGATTTAAATAACCTAAATTGGATTTATTTTTTTATTATTGGACTAATTATACTCTAAAAATATGTGGAATATAATATATATATATAAATTAGTTCGGTTAAAAATTAATTTTCAATTAAAAGTCAATGTTTTTCAGTATTCAACAAAAAATGAAACTTCTCCAAAAAACACAAACAATTCACTAAGAGTAAATTTAAATATTCCAATTTAATAAATTAATTTTATTTTGAGATATAAATATGATTTTATAAAAAAATTATATTTAAAATTGTTCAAAATAAAAAGTGGTAAAATTACATTTTAGAAAAACAATCATTTTATTCAAAAAATTGGATATATTATTATCTCTTTTCAAGAAAACAATTTAGATAACTGTTAAATATTTTCATAAATATAAAATATATGTATATAATGAAAAAGAATTACCAATATTTATTTAATTAATTTATTTAGGTAACATTTTTGATTTTACAAATATAGTTTTCCATCAAAATATTTGCAATATTTTCAAAATATTTTTATTTTCATTTCTATTTAATTGGTAACTAAATAATTATTATTATAAACATTCATAAACCATATATTAATTATTTAATTAATATTATTAATAACCTTAATTCAAATGGATACATATAAGTTATAATAATATTTTATTAATTATATTAATGGTATGTTGTAGTTTGGTAAAACTAGGTCCCGCCCGTCATGCAAGTTTTCAAAGGAACATATAATTATATATAACATAGGATAGACATTTTTTGCATGAAATAGAACAAAAACTAAGTGTTTCATGAAGATAAATCTCAACTATGTGTTTTGTAAAAAGTTATAATAACTTTGTGATTTCAGATAATAGAAGAAAAATTCTGTATTGCGTGAAATACATGATATTAAAAAGATTAAATTATTTCAAAAACAAATTTAACAAAATATCATTGTGTTTGATTTTTTCCACCATAAAATGAATTTCTCCCGTGGAATTATTTGGGGTTATCAATGTTTTAATATTTAATGTCAAATTCTCATAATCCCACATTGAAAAAATGAATAGTAAAACATAATTTAAAAAGGGAATATGAGATCCAAAATAGATTTCAAAAAGTAACTCATAACTAGGTTTCTATTTTGGGGAAAATAGATTGGGATTGAAGTTAAGACATAGAAGAAAATCATAAATGTTTGTAGAGTGTGACAAATATCACTTATCACCAGATATTAAATGATCAACGGAATGTTATGGGACTCAAAATTGTAAATATAAGTTGATTTATTAGACTACTAGTTCAATAGAAATGAATGTATTAGGAATTTTTTTTAATATTAATTTCAATGAGTTGAGGTATTGTTTTACTATCTAAGGACATATTTAAATGTACAAAATTTATTTTACTATAATTTATATTTAAAATCTCACCATTTGGTTATGCCATTCTAAAATTCCACTTAATCACTTATTCTATGAAATTTTGGTGAATGTTTCATTCCTGAAGTGGTAGAAGATCATGATATCCATAAATAGAATGATCAGTCATTCCATCTATCTTAATCACAAAAAAACGTTATCACAATTTATCCAATATATATAAATACTCATATGGAGAGATAATAATTAAATATATAAAACCATATCTGACTTTTAACATAAACCCTTCCGTAAATGTTTTCCTTACAACCCTTTCAAAAGAAGAAAGGAGAAGATATTTGAAATAAGGACACAAAATTTATTAAAAACATCTTTTCATTAAACCCTTATATATCATAATGTTTCTCTTGGGTTTTTCATACTAAACCTTTGCATAGTATTATAATTTATTCTTTTGAAACATGGTAATTTTGGTAAAAAAATTATTGAAAACATGCATTTTTTCTTATTAAAAATATTATTGGATGTATTTTGAAGTCCAAAATTACCGTAAACTCCATCTATGAAAACATAATACACTTTTTCAAATAATATTTAATCATTTAAAATGTAATAAATACATTATAGTTGACATATTAATATAAAAAAAATCATTATCCAAACAAAATTATCTCAACATTAGGAAAATATAATGGGTTATATATTCACTAAATATTATGTTTCCCATGAATATCACCTTGGACATAAATAACTCATAATTGAAGAATCAAAATAAATAAACACCAATATTACTCAATTTCATCCTCAATCCATTAATATGATTTCCTTATATTATCCCTTAATACCTCTATCATTTCACATTTCACATGTTGTCTCTTTATCATTAACAATATAACGGTCACTTATTCTGCCTTGCCGATTCCCTTCCAAAGCATTGAAAATTGGACATCAATTGACATAATTCAATTTTATTTAACAACTAATGCATCCGACCATTTATGTTGTATTAGAGATTCCATTATTCACATTCATGTCATTAAAAAACATTTAATTTTTCCTTTGTTGTTACTTTTTTTGTGCTCTTCTTTTATGCTATTAAAAAATATTCACATATGTCAATGAAATTTACATGGGGTATTGTCTCCAAATTATTTACAAAATCACATTTTCATCTAATTTCCTCTATGGTATCCATTATCCAAATTCATAGGAACTTATTTAATTCAGTTATTTGGTGGGTATGAGAGTTTATTAAGGTATATGTTGTTAATCAAGTTATGTCAAAAATGATTATGAATAATCACAATGTACCAAACTCTAGTCATCATAACATTTGACATTTCATCATAAAAATTTCCATCACATTAAATGATAACCCAATTCCTTCTAGTTCATTCAATTGAAAAAACTATAAATCATAGTGTCAGAAACACTTATTATACCAAAAAACCTCAAAATCATGTAAACTAACTTATAGGATACCTGAATTAAAATATATACTTCTTTAATCTATGGCACAATATCTTTATCCTAGGATATTAATTTTTCAAATTATATTTATATCATTAATAATGTTTCACGAATATTTTGTTAATTAGAAAATAATAACCCTTGGGAATGCTAAATGAGTTATGCAGCAAGGTCCATTGCCCTGTAGCAGTTCCTGATAATGTCTAGATCAATATGGTGTTTTCATAATTGTGTCCCCTATGTGCATCTATATAATATCCACATAAAATTTTTGTATCTAAAAAAGATATTTATTTCTAAAAAACCAACCATTATAGCCTCTATCAAAATTAAAATATATTTTACTTTACATTTACTCGTCCTTTAACCTATCCTTAGAGACATCCCTAGATATATCCTTAGAGTCATCCCTATGATTATACATAGAAATATCCCTTTGGATCACACTGTAGTTTTATTATCCTTGTTTCCAAATGGTGACTAAAAATTTCCTTTCATAACAATTATTGAATCCTAGTCTTGACATACATGGATATTACATCATCTTAGATGAATATTCAGGTAATTAAAAAATTTCAAGACGGAGGGCCGTAAAATTTTGGGGTCTTTGAAATCTTAGATCATAATATTCTTACACGGTGAAATATAATCAAGTTTTCTCACAAATATATTCCATTTTATTAGTCATAACTAATTAATTTGATCATTACATGGGTAAATTAAACATAATAAATGGTGAGATCAGATGCTCAGTAAGGGTAAATAAAGGAGACAGAAAAGAATAATAGAAGAATAAGAGTAAGAAAGCATGATCATAAAATGCGGAAATAATACTGTATATTTCAATGAACAAAAAAAAATCATGGAATAATTATTTGTTGTTAATAAGATATGATACATAATGGAATAAAGAGAATAAACCATAATATAATAATATAGGAATCAGATAGAAAATTTTTGGCATACGTGTCAATATATAAAATCATTCCCTATAAGTGAATCCTGATTTCCAAAAATATTAGGGCTATTAATCGGGGATACTCCTACTGGGTTGGACACATAACCATCCCCAGTTTTATCTTGATCCTTATAGTGGAATGGGTTTACCCACCAAACTATCTTAATAGTAAAGGTTAATTTACAACACCATCTAAGTCGTTACTGATCACTCCCAAGACTATCAAAACATGAAAATTACTTTATTGAACCGAGTTTAATACACGTTCCTTCCATTTATATATCATGTGATATAATTCATTAACTAATGCATTGGTATGAGATATAGGTCTCACCTGTCACATAATTATATCATATATATTTGTGGCACATGATAATAAAATATTCATCATATCTTGACCCATAAAAAGAGATGGGTTTCATAAACATCATAACATAACACATTAAATGAAATGTGTATCATAGGAATCTTAACATATCATAAACTATAGAAGATATATAGGCTCCATAATCATTCCATTATATAATTATTCAATAAATAAAAAAGGATTTATAAGTGTTTTATCATTGTATAAAATGGGGAATATAAGCAAGATTCATAAACAATATGTCATTAAAAGAATAACCATCCATAGAAATAATAATAATGGTTTCCTTGGATCATATCCCTAATAAATCATAACCAATATCAAATTATTTCTGCTTATATTAGTGATGGATTTTTTAATGATCACATTTACTATTTCTTAAGGGTGATAACCTTTATTTGAAAATAAAATTTTAAAACATAAAACATTATCAAAATCAATTTCTTTGAGAACCACTTTGAGAAGATATTATGGAAGAATTAAAAATTGTTTTAAACATTTCTTCTAAAAAATATTCTTTCCACTTTTAAAAATCCTATTTAAATCATTAACTATTTTGTAAAAATTTTATTCCAAAATATCCTTGAAAACATATAATGGAAGAATGAAAACATTTTGGAAAAATTGTCTTTGAAAATATATTCAAAAAATTTATTGGAAGATTGAAAATAGATTGAAAAAATTTTCATTTAAACAGCTTTGAAATTTTATAAAGGAAACTTGAAAGTTTTTTAAAGCCTTTTATTTGAAAAAAATTTGAAAAAATAAAAAGATATCTTCAAAACATTTTGAATAATGTTTTAATCATAAACCTTTTTTGAAACCCTTATACATTGAGAATAATTTTAAAAAACTGAATTTCTAATTTACTAGGGAATTTTATTTCTTCATAAATTATTCTTGTAAACATTTAAAGTAAAATTCACTTAATTGACGATCATGACAGTATATTAATCCGTGCATGCCGAACATTCCATTTTTTACTGTAAGAAGTTTAAAAAAGTGCATTTTTCTGAAAACTACAAGAATATTCTTTTATTTTAAACCATTTTCTAAAATTTTAAAACATATGTAAATATTTATTTTAAAAATATCAGAAGAAATTTTAAAATATTTTTAGAATACATGGTTTTAAAAGAACACAGATTTCCGGTCAAAAAGAAAAATAATCTTTGATTTTTATAGTTTCTTTCGTAACTATAATAATTAACCAAAATTGTAAACACTATAACAATACATGGATATAAAACAAATAACTAGTGGGTAATAAATTTCATGAGAATTCATGACATATGGATAAAAATATTTCATGAGTGAAATAACAATTATAAAAAATCAAGATAAATTATGAGATTATAGCAATAAACTTTTTCCACAATGGTACATTTTTACAATATTCCAATGAAATAATAACACTAAATGAAGCATAAAATATATTTAAAAATTATATTCATGATATAACATGTGAATGGAAATTATATACATATCATAACAGAATATAAGTGCGTAATATAATACGTGTCTCGAAGAATGAAAATATAGACAAAATTACCATATAGTTTTCATAACTTTTGTTCTATAAACCACATAAATGTTTAATCATAAAATAGATAATAAAATACCAATAAAATTATGGAAAATTATCATATAAAAATTTCATGTGTAGTTTTTACACCGCATAAATTAAATTGGTGGTGAATACAACATGTATCTCACAAATATTAGAAAGTGAGTTGAAATTTTCTTACTTAATGTTTTGACTCTAATCGTACTTGTTCAAACCTAATGTATAATAAATACATGTTTAATATAAATATATATATATATAACCATATTCAATTATATAAGACCATATATTATTTAAATATGTTTTTATATTCCATATTTATTAAATATTCCATGTTAAAGTAACACTTTCGGTAATAACTGCTTTGTTTTTCATACATGGTTTGATTTATTATTCTCGATCTTATTACATATATATTGATTTTATTAATTACATAATTTAAACCATGGTATACATATCCAATATGTTCATTATATATTTATTTATCCTAACATATTAAATATATAAATAAAAAATTAAATACAATGTTCATGGGGACAGTAGGCCGTACGTACGCATGAACGTTGTTTCCATTTTATTATCGTATATTAAATGAATTAAAAGTAAATGATATATATATATATATATTATATTTTAAGTAGAAATATTATTTCATATATATAACATATATTTATTAAACCGATCCTTAATACATTCCATGTCAAGAATGAACAAATCACATAGCTTTGAGAAGGCGGTAGTCCACAGGTCTAAAAATGAAGTAATTGTATTCCCACTAAATGGAAAGTATGAAGATATGTTTTACATAATAAATAAAAAATAAAAAATAAATCTTAAATATCATATAAAAATTAAATGTTCATCATTATTCACTACCTTAAGAGGTGGTAATGGAAGAATGAATGTGATCTGTTCATGAGGATATATTCTTCCTAAAGCATGAATGATGGTTGGGTTTACCATTATATAGAAGTGTGTGTGAGTGTAGGTCATAACCCTAACATAAAAAAACTCATTTTCTGAAAATAATTTTGTTTTTATATAATCAAGAAATAATAATAATTTATGGGGCTTTGAATGGAATAAATCAAAAGTTCATGTTGAAGGATGTTAACTCTTCTTTGGGTAACTCCTTTTGGTTTACAACAAAGGTTTCCTCGGATTGATTTTTTCCAAAAGGATCACTTCTAGGATGAATGTATTGAAATTGAGAGGATATTTGGGTAGGGTTTCTCTGATCTAAAGGGCATCAGAGGTGTTCAGAAGTTGGGGTGCCATTTTTATAGTGGAGGAGGAGTGATAGTCTTATAAATATTAAAAGGTAGAAGTTATTGAGAGGTATCAATTACATAATGTTCCACTAATATTGGAACTATTTAAATATAAGGGATTATATGGTCATCATATAGTCATCTAATGGATTTTGGACGTTTCAATAGGTTATTTGGTCCCTTAATATAAATTTTAAGCACTAAGTAAAATCACATTTACCATAATCACTGGAATTAATTTTAATCACATTTTATTGGAAATATTTCCCTCAAGTTAACATTAAATAATTATTTGTGTTGATTGTTTTTTTGAGGAATTGGGTTTCCATGGAATTTTGTAGTCTCAATAGATATTGTTTACTAAGACTATTGATAAAGATCCAAGACAAAGTAATGGATTCTATAGAAGTGGTACCGAAAATTACATACACAAGGTGAATCCTTTTCCTAGTGTTTGCAAAAATTTTGGTGTCTAAAATATAGAGGATCGATAGCACCATGGAAATTGGATTTCCATTAAGGCCTTATGAAAATATTGAAAAGGAATGAGTTTTATAAATAATGGACTTGGTAAAGGTGGTTTGACGAGGGAACGAAAAAGCTGGTGGTAATATCCATGACTTAATTAATGATTGTAAATGTGAAATTTTTATAGATATTCATGAGCCATGGAGAATTTATAATAAAATAATTTTGCCTCGAAAAATGTTGATGAAATTGATGGAAGCTTCTTGAATCAGTGGGAACTCATATAAATAGACCTCTACGCCCATAATAAAAAAACAAGTCTTAACAAAGATCTTGAAGATTCATATTCTCGAATGTAGTTTTTGATTGTTGTCCCTATGAAAATGTTCATAAATGATATTGGTATGGAAGGATTTAAAATTCCACAAAACTTTTTTAGAATCATAAAAGTAATGCAGTTCGCAAAGGATCTAAAAATCCAACATAAATTTGTGTGTTTTGTAAAGGCTAAGTGGTCATTGTGAAAGGAGGTTGCTTCCGGATGGCTATTTGATCTTCGTGAATAATGTGATATTTGAGAAGTTTGTGAGAATCATAAACATTTCCATAAATTTATTTCTTTTAAATCTATGATAATGTGTTATTCATCAACTAGTTAAATGTGGTAAATAAACAAGGAATCTATCTAAAACTGAGGATGTTTTCATTAGTGACAATGAAGGGGGTGATAAGTAAATAAATTGTGGGTGAATTCCTTCCAAGAGAAATGGAAAAAGGATTCAGAAGAAGGTGAATATTTCCACTGATAGTGATCCAGAGAAGGATACACAAGGAATGACCCCTGGGAATATAGTGAACTGAACCTAAACCAAGTAAAGGATATTATGATGGGAATAGAATATTTCAAATTTTTTTATACATTGATACAGTAAAGGGAGAGAAGAGTTTTTTATTTAATGACAAAATAATATATGAAAGGGTATGTGGTTTTAATCTTTTATTCCATGATTCACCCCCTATTAGGTTATTTAACCCAATAGGGATAAAAATTGTTATCAAAGATAATGGTAAGTTTTAGTGTTTCTCTTATCAAGTGTTTAAATGTAGTTTTTCAATCATTATTAGTTTCTGATATTCTATAGGAGTAATTTTACATTAATGAAGAATCGAATAATGCACTACGTTCGATCAGTTGGAATGGATGTCTTTATAGTATCAATTAAATTTATTTCGACAAGAACAGAATGTGGCTCTTTATTAGAATTTGTGTTGGGAAAAACCCTCAAGGTAAAATTGTTTCATTTTTTGGTCGATTGTGTTTTTTGAAAAAGAGCGTTTCCATGGTTATTTGCAGAGTTCAAGTGATATTGTTGAAAATTATGTGAAAAAATAACCATAAAATAGTAATGAATACCCTATTGTTGGTATAAAAAGATCATAAGTTATGGTTTTTTATGAAAGGTTAATTTTTCATGCAATAATTATTCATTTTCATTTCATCAAACTATTTCAATGGAAAGAAGTCCATGAAAGATATGGTTTTGCGTGAAAGGTTAGTTTGTGTGAATGAGACTTGGGTGTTTGGGGAATATTGCACAAGTCATGCACAAGTTGTGTATAATGTTAGAATCATGCTTTTAAATTGGCAGCTACCCCCCTCATTTGAGTATTCTCAAAACATAGTGAATTTTATAACCTCTAAATCATGCAAGTGTTGAAAAACATGCATTCATGTATAGATTTTCATGAAAGTAGGGAGAATTGTGCCAGAAGGCATTTGGGTGCATGTATTGAGTTACAGAAAAGGGAGTTTTATGAATGTAGTTTGTTGCATGTAATAGTTTATTTTCGGTTGAAATTGGCATACAAGTTGTTTTCCATGACAAAGATGCATGTTTCATACAGGGCATTAAAGCAGGATTCATTTCACTAAAGAGTAGTGTGGAAGTTTGATGCTTCTGAGTAATTATGCTATAAAATAGTATTCATAAATTTGATGAATGTCAAACATCAATAGACTATCTATCTATAATTTAGGATGTATGATTTCATGTAAAATTATTGTACCTTAATCTCTATAAACTATGAGTGGATCCCTTCCTAGAGTAGTGAGAAAAGAAACAGAAAGATGGTGATCCAATCAACAGACAATGATCCAAATAAAGGAACATTCAAAGTGAGTGACGCTTGGGGAAGTAGTGAGCTAACAAAAAACATTGTAAAGGTAGGGAGCCTAGTTATGTAAGTTATCATACCTTAAACTTGTAATTTATGGTGATTTTTAGTGGATTTTGTATGACAACACATCACCGTTTTATACTCCATGTACGTAGATGAGTGAGGGTGAACCATGTAAAATTATTGTGTCATGTGCATGAATTATTTTCTATTCATATATTACTATGGGATAAAGATATAATTGTGTTTTTTAACTATGAAACAATATCCTAAGTGGAATTAACATTAATCAATCATACCCTAATTCATCCCTATTACAACATTTGACCTAGTTGTCCGAACAAGATGAATGAAGGGTTTTTGGATGATGACACAAAAGGCATCAATGCTTGAGGGGGTTTACCTATCCAATAATATATATATAATGGTGATGTTATATAGAACATGACATTATATGTTGGAAAATTTAATAAATATTTATGAGGGAGACTAGAAAGTCAGAGAAAAAAATATTTAGGTTCAATGGAAAAAGTAGGATGAGCCTAGAATGTAGCCAAATGAGACTGTTGATGCACTCATTGTCATGGTTAACATTGTTGTGGAATACATGCATGGTATCAAAGAAATTATTGAATATTTAGTTATTATTTAGTACATCTTAAGAATAATTCTATCTTTTTTCAATAAAAAAGACCCTATATTGGTAGATAAATATTCAAGGGAGTTGAAATTGGAAATATTCCTTAATACTCTTGTTTCACATGGGATTAGAAATAAGGATAATGAGAATGTGGGAAAAGGGAATTCTAAATAAGTGTAATTCAAAGATAGTAAGTAGTTTATTATTTAAGATAGGAAGGGTCTATAGACGGAAGATGAAGTCATTTCATTATTTTAATCAAACACATGAAGAGGAAAAGAAATGTTCATAGAGATAAAACCACTTTATTTTTTTCAATGTGGAATGTTAAGACATCTTGATACGAGGTGACCTATAAATTTTCAAGATGATGATGAGGATGAATTCCAAATTCCTAGGAATAGGTATTCATACTATGTGAAAGGTGATATTTTTTTAGAAAAATTTATTTAAAAATATACTTATTTCAAATGAGGATGATAATTCATGATTATTTAATGCTGAAGAGTAAGAGGATTGCAAGGATCGTCAAGATAATACTATAGTAGAAGTTTTTGTTAACTCCAAAAAAAGGGAAGAAAGAGATAGTGAATAATAAAAATTCAAATTATGAGCTGATATGCATACTGAATTAGATGTTTCACTGGAGGAAATATATGTTTAGACATCCAAAACAATGAATGTAAATAATGTGTTTTGTGATACTAATCATTATATGTTGTAGTAGGAAAAATATAAGTATGACATGAATGATGAAATTGAAAAACTGAAATATTCGATAGGAGAGAACTTGGAAAATTTGGTTGAGTGAAAACTCTAAATTTAAGGATATAAAAGGGAGAACTATCATTTTAGTAAAACTATAAATGATCAAATAAAAACTAGTGAATATATTAAAGAAGATGTTTTTAGTATGTAAATGAAATGGAAGTATCAGGAGAAACAGTTGATACTAGCTAATCATGAGGAAAATGCAAAAGGAAATGTATAATTACAATTCTTGTTTCTCTTGAAACAAAAAAAGAGTTTTTGGAAAGGAAATGGATTTTTCAAAACGATGTAGCTGGTATGGGGATTGATATCAAACAAAAAGCAGTAATGGTTGAAGTTAGACCAAAAGACTCCACACTGAGGTTCGAGATTAATTTTGGTTTAAATCATTACAAGAAGATTCTGATAACCTAATAGAGAATCTGTATTGTGGTATTGCCACATAGGAATGCACCTCACATGAGATGTTATTGTTGTGTAATGATAGGACACTCACCAAATGTTTGTTCTATTTCCAAGAGGTTTCAATGGGAAAAAGAAAAACAGAGGATCCATACAAAAAAATATTCCAGAACAATATTTTATTTTCAATATTTTAGGTGTGGAGGATTCAATTACATAGAAAGATACTACTCATTGACAATAAAAAGATATGTTCCAAAGTTTAATAAATGTGGTGATGATCATATATTTAATGTTTCATCAAATGAGATGAAATGAAAAATAGGTCCTCAGAATTGAAAGATGATGTTGGTACATCATACATAAATGAATATCTATATCATCGATATGTATAAGTAATGATGTTAGTAACATGGATAAAAAATAAGAGAGATGTACAGGCAGTGCTGACAGATATTGCATTTTGAAGAATAATATTGCCATGTAATGTGAATCATTAAGAGTGGGTGAACCTCTACTATGACCTTAAATAATTATTTACTGACTGACATCGATTATGATAAGTAAGGTATCATAATATTTGGAATATATAAAGGCCTTCAGATTGTTGGATCTAGAAAAGCATTGTTTGGGGGATGTGACATTATACATGTTGATGTTTTAGTTGTTAAAGATTTGTGTCAGAAAATTCTTAGTTCTATTAAACTATGCAACATTGGACCTTCCATATGACTTTGAAATAAATTTCGTGTCATAAAAGAAAAATATGGTGCATTGTTTTTTTCAGGAAAGCAAATGAAAGAGAATCTCTACCATGTAAGAATAGAAGAAGATATTTTATTTTTCTCCAAGGATGAAGAAAGAATGTAATGGAATAAATGACTTGGTAATTTTAGAAAATTATTATTTAAAATATAAAGTGAGTTATTATTCTTATTAAGACCTCCCAAGATTATCATGTGGTTATAATGATAAATGTGATGGTTTTTAGTAAGGGAATATCATTCAAAAGGCATAAAAGGATAAAATGAAAAGGTCAACAATATTTCATGATTTGGTTCCTATTGATGGATGTGAATCAATTTCACCAAGATGTATTTATGGGAGGAGATATTTTGGGCACTTCTTTGATAATTTTTCAGATTTTAAAGGGTTTCAATCAATACCCACAAATCAAAGGTGTTCTATTTCATAACAACTTATCGAACGGAAGCTAAAAAGTTAATGTGTCGATGAATTCATAAATTTGAAGAGATAATGGAATAGAGTTAAAAAACATCCAAGGGGAGGATTATATTGAGAAACATGGGATAAGGCTCAATGTGTCAGTAGTAAGAACTCTATTGTAGGATGGTGTAGTTGAGAGAATAAATTTAATTATGAACAACATGGAAAGAAAAGTACTCAGTGAGAAAGATCATCCAAATAAGTTTTGGAAATAAGTTGTTATGAAATTAGTTTAAAAATAAATAAATATTTATTATGTCCAAAATAAAAGAGGACTCCATATGAATAATGGTATGTAAATAACCTAATATTGAAGTATTTTTGAGTATTCTGAAGTATGTTTTTCATTCTCAATAAGGATAAACACATTAATTTTGAATCAAAAGTTGATAAAGGGATATTTTTTGTCTACTCAATGAAAAAGAAAGAATATAAATGTTTCAATAAGTTTCTGGTACTGGTAGATGAAATACATGATTTAACTACACTATATAATTAAAAGATTCATTAGAAAATAAATTATAGTTATGTAGATAATAGTGATGAAGAGGCAAGAAATCATGGGATGTTCATGTTAAAAAGTATAATTCTAAAGAAGACTCATATAAAGAAATAGACAAGGAAAATTTAGTATATGTAAAAATACTGATGATAAGGGAAGAAATTAATAGACATAACATAATTGGTGATCAGACGACACTCGTATAGATATGGAGGATAAAATATCAAAAAGAATCATACATAAAAAAGGTAGATCCTCTATGTTTTGATGAAGAAGCTAAATATGATACTTTTATTAAGGATATAAATGATGATATTGACCAAATGGGAGAGAATCAAACATCCAAGACACTTTCGAGGCCAATAGATAATAATATCATTGGTTCTAAACGGGTATTTCACAACAAGATGAAATAAAGAGGTGTGGTAATTTAAAAAAAAGGCATGACTACTATGAAAAGGGTTCTCCTAGATATTTTTTATCGATTTTGATGAAATATTTTCAATTTTTTCAATGCTGGAGACAATATGGTTATTCTTGGACCTTACAATACAAAGAAAGATAAAATTATTCGATATGGATGTTAAATCATAATTTCTAAATAGGGATCTGGGAGGGGATGTTTATATTGAGAAACTGGATAGTTTAATCATTCATGAAGATAAAAAAACCTCACCATAATAAGGTAATATCTGGGTTGAAGGAAGCACCATGGTCATGCCATTCAAGGCTTGATCGGTTTTTGAAGAAGCTCGGTTTTTAGCATGGGAGAGTGGATTAAAACCTATCTATTAATAGTGATAGTAAACAAATGCTGATGGTGCTAGTATATGTTGATGAAATAATATTGCTGGGATCAGTGGAAGTGTTGTTTAGTCAATTCACAATGATCAGGAAAAGTAAAATCGAAATTTCATTGATTAGTGAAAAGATAGTTTCCCATAGTTTACATGTGACATTAATAAAGAATGCCACATTAATTTCTCAATATAAATATGCCAAGGATGTTTTGAGAGGATTTGGAATGGATAATTCCAATAACATGAAGACTATGATGGCTCCCCGGATGAAACTGTTTTAGGATGAAGAAGGTAATGTAGTTTATATCATAGAAAATAAGAAAATAATTGGTATTATAATAGTGACTATGACAAGACCTGATATTTTTTCCCCTCATGTAAAGTAGAACGGTATAAAAATAATCACAAACAAAGCCACTTTCATACAGTGAAAATATTAGTTTTGTATATCAAGGGAATGATTGATTTTTGTTTTCTGTACATTGAAAAATTATAAAAAGTTTTATTGGGATATATATATTTGTGTGTGTGTATTGGGCCAAAAAAACTTATGATAAAAAAAATCAATGTCAGGTCATTCATTCTATCTTGGAGGGTTTTGTATTTCATAACATAGTAAGAAACAAGATAGCATTTAATTGAGCACCATAGAAGCCTAATATGTTGTGGATACTCAAGAATTGCTATATTTATTATGGAATATGTAGAAAATTGATGATATGTGATTTGATGTGAAACCTCGAATATGAATCATTTTCGATAATAAAACTATTATAATTCATAGCTGAAATCTAGTGCATCACTCAGGAAAACCCACATTGAAATCATGTATCATTTTACCAATGATAATGTGGAGAAAGGGATAATTATGTTGGAGTATGTTCCTAAATAACTATAGGTTATATAAATTATGATAAATACCTTATCCAACCGTGCATATGAAAAGCATAGAATTGCTTCAAGAGTTCATTTGACTCCCCGCAGAAGAAAAATTATGGATTTGGGACCCATATACTCATGGTAAAAAGTGTTTCCTTATCATTTTGATCTATTTTATTTACCCTGTTGTAGAAAAAAATCATGTTAACTTTTGCTTCATTTACTGTGGAGGAGAAATTGTGAATTATGGTTTTATAAGGGGAGATAATGTTTTAATCACTCGAGTAGGAGAAGATGATTAGGGGGAAAATGAGATAGGGGGAGTAGTTAGTCTGATGATTCTAAAGATGATCAATTATATATTATATATCATTATATACAGAATTCATGGTGAAATAAAATGTTTGGTTTTATAATGATGTGATTCAGTGAAGAAATTTGCATTCTATTGTTTTTTTCTCACATCGAGAATGTGTCATGTGGGATACAAGTATGAATTGATTAAATCTATGATCGCATTCTAAATCGCATGAAGTGTATGTTGGTAGAAATTGATAAAGCTTCGGTGAGGTATTAAAATGTGGGGATATGTAAACTAACCAAAAGGGGGAGATTAATTGGAAAAAATAGGTCAAGGTAACACGAAATAATTTATTGTTTTATTTATTTTTGTTAAGATATTAGGTTTTCATTGTAATATGTTGTGTCTAGAGATATTTTTTCCAGTAATGTTGAAAAAGATCCATGAAATTAGATTGGATTCCCTAGAAGTGGTATATAAAACTGAATACAAAAGATATGTTTTTTTGACGAATGGATTTTACAATGGAGGTTTAGGGAATGCATAAATAAGATAACTGTTTTCTCTATGACTACATCATCCATCACAAATAGGAAATTTTCATGGAGCATCATGAGATTGGGAGCATTGTGAATGAAATATGGGAGTATCAGAAAATGGTGATAATGTAGCTGGATTCTTTTAGAGCATTGGAAACACCTATAAGTAGGCCTCTACCCCCTTTATAATAGAATGGACACTTAAAAAATATATTAAGTATATAGATTCATGAAGGTGGTTCATGAAGGTTGTAGTTCTGAAAATGTTTTCTATAGAAGTTGATTCGTGAAAGCTATAAGCGCCAACTGAAAATTCTGTGCATCATGAAAGTAATTCAATTTTAGAAGGATAGAAAAATAAAATAGAATTTTTTTTTCTTTATAAAGGCTTAGTGAGATTCATGAAAGGAGGATTCTTAGATAAATAAATTTTAGCTTTTTGAAATATGTGAGCATCACGAAGGCAGTGAGAAAAGTGTTTAGAAAGGGACCACCCAATAAATTTTTGCTAAAGTGGTATTAATCAGTTGTTTAAAAGTGGGAAATCAATATATCATCTATCAACAACTTAAGATTCACTCATTAGTGATAATCAAGGGACCTATAATTCAATAAACTGTTGGTGAATCCCTTCCAAGAGTAGGGAGAAACAGATGCTGAAGAAGGTGATTCCTTCACCCGGAAGGGAGCCAGAGGAAGAGATATAGGTAGTGACCCTTGGTAAAATAGTGATATGAACCTAAAAGTTATAAAGGCATCTAGAATGTGAATATAAGTTTTCTATACTTTACATTTTAATTTGGAAGTGAGCTTTAGAGGATTTGGTACATTGGCATATCATTGTTGTATGTTCCTTAGATATAGCCCACTGAGGATAAAAAAGGTAAAATTGACGTGTCTAGTGGATGATTAAAAAAAATTCATACATTTATATAATATTGGTAAATAATATTATTTTTTAATGATGGATGAAGATCTAAAATTGGCAGTTGTTTTAATTTGTCAAACCCCAATCACCCATTCCCTCTTAGGTTATTTAAACTAATTGGGCCAAGACATCCACTAATATTTTTGGTCAATAACTAAGTTGAACTTAATAAAAATACAAATTATTATTGTTACAAATATAAAATTTATTAATCAAAATTACTATCGTATATGTGGAAAAATAATAATTTAAAATTAATCCCATAGATATAATGAGAAATCATGGATTCAATGTAGAAAAAGATCAATTTTTTGAAATGTATTTATATCCAACTTCAATGTGAAATGGATTAAAATAACATACTTTGATTGTATTGTTTTATAATTAAGCAAATTATAATTCAAAACCAATTCAATAAAAAATTTAACTATATAAATAGATTATATGAAAAATAAATTTTCAATTTCAATTAATTGTTTTCACACTTCATTATGAAATGAAAATTTTCAAAAACAAATTACTAAAAATTCACCCACAGTAAATTTTGGTATTTTTATTTATAAAAATAGTTTAAGTTTAAATTTAAAAATTTTAAAGGTTTTAAACTTTTTATTTAAAATACAGTCACAATTAAAGGGTTGTAAAATAACCTTTTATAAAGACACATATTTTTATTTCTAAAATTGGATTTATTCATAAAATTGGACTTATTATTATAAATTTTATTGGAAAAATATTATCTGAATGTTAAATATTTGACTGAATATAATATAAAGATTTCATTAAAATAAGTATCAAAACTATTTTAATTAATTTATTATTTTAAATCTTGTTTGATTATGTAAACATAGTTTTCCATAAAAATGTTTCCCATATTCTCAAAATAGTTTTATTTTCATTTAAAATTAACTGGCCACCAAATAAATATTCTTATATAAATTATTAATACATATTTTTATAATTTTAATAAAATTATTTATAATAAGAAATCCAATGGCTAGGAGACAACTATAATAATATTTTAAAAATATTATTAATAGTATGTTGTATATTAGAAAAACTAGGTCTTTTGTATTATGGACATAATCGAAGTGACACAACTTTTTATAAAACATAATCCAAAAGTAGTGTTTCATGTAACTCAAGGATATGTTTGTGTTTGTTATAGTGATAGAGTGAATTAATGTTGCATACAATGTACGAATAACAATCTGATTTTATATCAAACAATATATATTCATTGTGATATGAAATGCACAATATTGAAAAGGAAAAATTAATTTGAAAAAAAAATTCACACAATCATGGGGTGTTAGAAAAAATATCAACAATAAGTTTTTACAACTAATATTAATGAATTGGTACATGTTAAGCCTCATGTGGTCACACTTATTTTCTACATTGAATGATAAGACATATTATGGACTAAATTCCCATATTACTTGTACATAGATCTCATAATTTATTTACTAACCTTCTCATTATCTAGTTTTATTATAAATTTTATAATGAATAGTAATTATAATTGTCATTTGGTACATCATTCTCTTATTCATTAAAAGGATATGGGCATTGGGTATGATAAACTTCTGGTCCTTATGATGAATATGAAAAGTAAGAACAAGTCAAAGGGGCCTAAGACTGACAATAGGTTTATTATTCATAAGCACCATCCTTATTAGAAGAGGAGGATCAAGAGGCAGAGAAAGAACTATTACAAATTTTTTACATGTGGATGGCATGGATACATGAAGAATAACTAAACCACAAATCAAGGGTTATCTAATGTTGTGTTCATGATCAAATGAAATATTTCAATCACTACACATTGGGTATTAGATACCACTTTTGTTTCTAACATATATATATAAATGTTGGAACCAATTAGAATCAGATTTATTTCTAGGGGATATATAGATTTTTGACCATCCAATGGAGCTTGGTTGGATTCTCTTTCCATTGGTCACTACCAACTTTTATTTCCAATGTGAATGATAATGGTTTTAAGGTATTTTTATTATTTAGAGAAAATTTCCAAAAACATAATTTTGCTATCATACAAAGATGCAGAAGATTTTATTTTCAATTTTGGATGAAAATGTTGCCTTTTTTGTAACGACTACAAATGTTATGGTATAGAACATATAAATAATGGTCTCAATGTGTTAGATTTTGATAACCAAGTATTCAAAAAAGATAATAAATCATGTATGCATGACTCATATAACACCACACTATGGAATCACCATCTTTGTCATATTAATGTGAAGAATTTGAAAAATATCTTTGAAGATTGTCATTTATAAACATTTGATATATAATAAATTTAAAGATTTAACTCTTTTTTAAATATTAAAATAAAGTAATAACTATTCTTTGTGTCACGAATAGAATCGGGTCGCCACCAAAACCAGCACCTGACCTGACCCGTGGCAAGTCCCAAAGGGCGTTCCCGATCCCCACGGGCTGGCACAAGTTCCTGGGAATCAAAACTGAAAATTGGGAACGATTACCCGAGTTTTTATACTTAAAACAACAAATGAATCCAAGAAATAAAATATGGATTTTTCAAACAAATACATATTTTACTAAAATTCAGAACAGAATTACACAATTTTAAACATTGTTTGAACACCATTACAAAGGTACAAACCCAAGAAAATACAGCCCAAGAACGTTCACATGGAAAGAGGCACCACCATCAAGCCATTTCCACGACACTGCATCACGATGGACCGCTAAAAACCCGATCCAAAGGCATTAAACCTGTACCCAAACCTGTGACATAAAATAAGCAAGTCTACTTACACCCAAAGGTGAAAGTAGGGTGTGAGAAAAAACCCAGTAGGATACCACCACTATGATATTCCATGTGATAAACATTTCATGACAAAAAGCTTTGTAAGTTTTTTAAATAAGAAATGATTGTTAAAATTTTCTAAAGGATGCAATAATAAATGAAAACAGTTTTCATGTGGTCTAATTTTAAAGGACCAACAATTTAAAAATAAATAAAAAAGATAATTAATTTTCCAGCCAATAATACCGTATACCGACGGTAAGTACATAGGATCTAATGAGCACAAGTAATAAGAAATAACCCTAGGCACTAGCTAGCTGTGGGTCCCAGGTACCTCGTATCTCGTTGAGAGTAACCACAAAAAACAATATATGTTCTCGTGCACTAGCCACTAGTAGGGATCATACCCATAACCTAGTGGTCCCCAATCATTATCATCATAATTTAGTTAGAGTTGTAAGAGTCAATCTTACAAAGTTAAACTGAGTCCAAACCCCACAGATTCACTAGCATAGTAGTACACGTCCACCCACCTAGATACCTGGGTTTTCCCCTTGTGCCAAACAAGTTTAATAATCCAAGAAATATAGTTTTCACATGAAAATATCACTTCCACATCAAACATTAACTAAAAATACCTTGTACATCACACAAGTCGCAAATCCCACTTTTCATTCAAATGAATTTTGAAATCCAACTTACACCAAAATTGCCTACAACAATTTTATCATTTCATTAACACTTCCACAAATACTTTAGAAAATTTTATAAAACCATTATAAGATATTAATATCACATAACAGCCCACACACATGTCACATAATACCCTTCTCACCTTCACAATTCATTTTGTCAATAAACTCATACGAAACATCCCACACCCGTGTTTCGCACACAAAACCCAATTTAGTATTACATTTCTTCAATTCATAAAACATTCTAAAAATGTTTGACATCTCAAATCACCACATTACCATTAAAAAACCCACATTAGGTGAACACAATCACCCAAATAGTACATATACACCATTTCCCAACTTTGTTTTACCAAATAAAACATTTGCAATTTTTATAAAACAAACCCAAGAGGTATAACCATTATTTGCACACTAAACCCATTTCAAAACCCTCAATAAAAACCAAAATCATACCAATACCAATCAAAAACAGAACTTTCAGACCTAAATCAATTATTAAACCACCCCCAAGTGTTATACAAATACATCAAATAATACCACAAAGATACACATGAAAAACACACGTTTTTATAAATCACCTTCAAGAAGTACAACACGATTTTACACCTTAAACTCATTCAAAAACCTCTTTTAAAGGCCAACATGAAAATAAATAATTAACAAACTAGAATTGGAATCCCCTTTCAAAACTAATAAATCATTTTCATATGTTATAAACTAAACCCAAATATTACCCCAGTAGACACACATGAAAAGTACCCAATTTCAAACTAAAATACAACAAAAAATTAATTGTTTAACCAAATCCACCAAAAACAGTTTTCAAACCACAAAAAACAGATTATAAACATACTTAATTAATAAACCAAGCAATCTAACTCATCACAAAATGGTTACACATGGAATCACCTGCCTTTTGAGTCGAAACCCTCAAAACATGGTGTGAAACCTTAAGTGCACCACCGCCGCACCACAAGGAATATAAATCCAGACCTAGACCACCAAAAATTGACCCAAAAGATAACAAATCAGACCTTAGTATCGAACCCCAACTTCTGGACATTACGAACTTCAAGAAATAGGAAATAAAACTAAAAGAAGATGGACGGAACCAAGAAGGAATTCCATTACTTGAAATATCTTGAAGCAATCGGCCCCAACACACCAAAATATGAATCTCCAAGTACCCAAAACTGGTATGGAGGTTCTAAGGAGTAATATAAGGTCATGTGGGAACTGATATGGGAAGAAAATGATGAAAATTGAAGTAGTTATGAAAGATTCATTTTACCTCGTCAAATCTGGTCGATTTGAGAAAGAGTATGAGATATTTCCCTACTTCGCGGCTCTCCTGAGCTCCAAAATTGAGAAACCGATAATGGGGGAAATCCTAGTGGTATTGGATTTGAGGGGGGGGGGGGTGGAATCAAGGGTAAACAGTAAAAAATGTATGAGATATGAAATTTTAAAAAAAAAACTCTTTAAAGCAGGAAATGGGCCTACGGGCAGGCCCATTACCTAAATCAAAAACCCAAATCCATCATGATTTTGGATTTATATGTGGTCCAAAGGGATATGGTGGTTTTAATATATCAGGTTATACAAATTGGGAAGTTTAATGGGTTTAAAATAGTAAAAATTTAAGGAGTTATAGAAGAAACAAAATTAGTGTCTAAATCTGAAATTGGGCTTGCGGTTTGGCCCACATTTTCAAAACCCACCATTTTCAACAAAATGAGTGGTAAACCCCCCAAAAAATCAGGAATGGAAATTAAATGAAATATTAATATATTAAAAAGTCACGTCTGTGAAAATTCTCCCCACCATAAAACTTTCCGCCCTCAGAAAGCCATATCAAGGACAAAGAAAAAACACTAAACCCAACCGAAAGGCAAAAAATGGACTCATTTTCTAAGCTTTTCCCCCAAAGGCCAAAACACCTCCAGTGATCAATTAAGGAAGGAATACTTCACAACCAAAACATAAACCTCTTTACTGAAATGATCAAGAACATTCAGATTTATCCTAAAAGAAAACCCTTCAAACACACTCTGAACAAGGATCAAGAAATTTACGTAAACAAACAAGAACATCGAATAAGGTTACACTTACCTTGATATAACTAAACCATTGAGAACTCTCCAATCTCGATGTTTACCCAAGCAAGATGTAGGTGGTTATATAGCTCTGAACGAGACCACCTACTTCCAAGACAATACCAAGTACAAAAGTGTGTTACTAGTACAAGGATACACAAATGGGCTCACCACTGTAAGAACCAACCATATCAACGGACAAATATGGGCCGACACAGGACGACCCCAAAACATAAAGAGTTGGGACAACCACATGGTTAGCCTGCGCAGTTTGGTAAACTGTGCTCTAACCATGTGGATCCTTATACCTAAATGTATTGCTGGTGAATGGTTACTACTAAATGTTCATTCAACATGTCTAGACAAATCCAAAACCTTTCCCCCAAACCCAAAGGAAACCAAAGGGGAAAAGAAAGTCATTGGGAGATAACATGGGGATGAGGCCCTCCAGCTCTTTCCACCGAATGGGGACAAAAGAAGAAAGATTAAAACACCAAATGGTTAAACTATTCCCATCTCTCGTACTGAGAATAGTTCTTTGTACAAGGTTAAAATCTACACTGGGATTTCCTTTTTACTACGTGCCAGCTTCTCTCTGAGACCTATGGCTGGAGCTGGAATGATTGAAGCATCTTCGGCCTTGCAGTTAGGATTTGGAAACCCCTGAATATAATTTGTTCTTCTGATGCTACAAACAACTACAGGAAATCCCAGATGGGCTCACCAAGACATAACACACTCCAGAACTCACTTTACCATAACATGGAAATTTACTGAAATAAGGGTTTAGAGAATGCAATCACATCACACCTTGTTTCTTCGGGCGATAAACAATAGAATGAAAGGACACATATAAACACCTTCATCTAAAATAGAGGATGTCAAGATCTCCCAAATGGATAAACACTTCTGAAAAAAATAGACTCACAAAATATTGTACAACTTCACCATTATATTCAAACAAGAACGCGACATCAAACCGCATCACTGAACATGACCAAAGAGACTGAAAGAAATAATATAAGGAGGGGGCCTTACACAAAACCCCCAAACATCAAAACATTCCAGAAAGTGTCCATAAGAGCCTCTCGTGGCCAGATTTACCACACTGGTGATTTAACATAAACCCCTTCTTCGAAGAGAGTGTGAAGGACTTAGAGGCCCTCTTAAACACTATCCATACTGACAACCCTATACAACTTTCACCTTCAATGAATCAGGTAGCTTAAGAAACTAAGGTCTCGTTCAACCGTCCACGAGAACTCTTTTACAACAAGAGGATCTAAAAAAACCAAGAAAGTAAATGGTGTAGACTCATTCTATAAAGCTCAAGAAAAGATTCCTTAAATTGATCAACTAGAGTATTTTACAATGGAAAATAATAATAATAATAATAATAATAATATCTGGGTTGCACTTCAGTTGTGCACTAAACCTTAATGGGGGCATACCTTATCCAACGAGAGAACCCAAGGACCCAACCAAGCTGGTCCATTGGTAAAAACATGCCACAAAACAGATCCATACTCATTAATGGAACCACCTTAAAGGTGTCCCGAAACATATATCGTAGGAGACTACTAACTGGACCTTCTTCCCAGCTTACCGACCAAACACAAACCCAAAATATAGTTCAAACAGGAGGGGTTCTTGGACTCAAAACATCCCACAACATCAACATTTTCCAAAAACACATAATATACACCATCCCAAACAATTCCTCAAGACATCATGTTTTTCTTTAAAAACATTTCTTGGAAAACCAATGGTTCAGTAGTTAGCGTATCCACCAATGGTACCCCATGGGCCTCACACATGCATGTTTCTATGCCACACTAGGCACCCTCCTCATATTCATCCCAATACTCATCCAGTAATTCCATCAACCATCCATCATCCCATATAACCCAATGCATATGGTCTCTCATGTAAATTCTAATGGTTAAAATGAAAATTCATACAACTATTCAAAAACGAAACGGTTAACCAACCCATCATTTTTCTCAAAACTGCTAAAACAGAGATCAAAATCTCAATTCACATCTTAAAAACTATTCAAAAGGACACAACTATTTAGAAAAGAACTCACTTTCAAGTTATTCATATCAATTTGAAAACATATCATCCCATTAAAACACCCTATAATTGTTTAGAAAACTATATTAGAAACACTTTTGAAAACCAACTTCAATATGGTTCCTGATTTCAAAAGTGGTGTAAGCACACTATTTTCCATTTCAAAATAATTCAAAAAATTCAGTTCCACTATTTCATAAATCATACCATTCCCTCTTTTTTTGAAAATAATTTCACAAAAACTTTACGCTTCCTAAAACCAAGTCACTTTAAAACCAATGTTCCATGATCTCAAAACTAAAGCACAAAACAATGCAAGAGGAAACTAGTTTTAGTGGGTGACTTGGACATATGGTTGGCAGCCATATTCCATTCACTTCACCATCACAGATAGTGTTCTAGGGAATATCCCCAGCTCCACATGGCTTTCCAGACCCTGCGAGCTCACTGAGACCATTAACCCAACTCTCTTTTCATTTACTCTAATCATCATCAGACCAAGAAAACCAAAAGACATAGATAAATCCCAACTTCCCTTAGCGACTTGAATCCCGACATGTGGTATGGTGATCAATCACACTACCCATAATCGGAATTTCATGTCATGACAATTTTAACTCTAGACTATCCTTACTATTTCAAAAATAAAATGACTCAAATAGAGAAAACCTCCTCTGATACCATTTGTGACAACTCGGCCCTGGTGACAGCACAGCCACCCCGCCTTAACATGGTCGTCGGGTCCTGGCCCACCAGGTACCACCAGTTGCCCCTACAGACACATGGGGCCCACTCCAGGGTCCACCCACATGCCTGAACGGGTCATCTTTCTAATGACAGTTCCCACAGGCCAACACATGTTCTTTCAGTGTGTGTTTTCCTCACTCACACACACCCTGGGAAACTTCCCAGATGGTCACCCATCTTGATTACTACTCCAGGCCAAGCATGTTTAAATATGGAGTTATAATCAGGTAGACTCCCGAAAAGAAAGGTGCACCTTGTTGACATGGGTAGTAACATTTAGCCTTTTAAGTCTCACTTTTTCAGGGGTGTTACATTTTTGTCACGACCCGCCTCCCTGGGCCATGAACTTTATCATCTGACCCCATAGGTCTCCTGTAATACCTTGGTTGCCTTCCCAGCACACCATAGGCTATTACTCACTAGGTTCGGTTATCATACTAATGACTGTCCCCACAGGCCAACACATGTTCTTTCAGTGTGTTTTGTCCTCACTCACACACACCCTGGGAAACTTCCCAAAAGGTCACCCATCCTGATTACTAATCCCGGCCAAGCATGTTTAACTATGGAGTTATAATCAGGTAGGCTCCCGAAAAGAAAGGTGCACCTTGTTGACATGGGTAGTAACATTTAGCCTTTTAAGTCTCACTTTTTCCGGGGTGTTACATTATCCACCCCTTTAATGTACAACGCCCTCATTGTGGACCCCAAGCCTCAAACCCAGGAAGTGCCTAAGCACTTCTGGCTGGGTATTGGCTCTGATACCATTTGTCACGAACTGAATCTGGTCGCCACAAAAACTGGCACCTGACCCGACACATGGAAAGTCCCGAAGGGCGTTCCCGATCCCCACAGGCTGGCACAAGTACCCGGGCATCAAAACTGAAAATTGGGAATGATTTACCCGAGTTTTTATACTTAAAAAACAAATGAATCCAAGAAATAAAATCTGTATTTTTCAAACCAAAACATATTTTACTAAAATAAATAACAGAATTACACAATTTTAAACAATGTTTGAACACCATTACAAAGGTACAAACCCAAGAAAAGACAGCCCAATAACCTCTACATGGAAAGAGGCACCCCCCTCAAGCCATTTCCATGACACTGCATCACGATGGACCGCTAAAAACCTGAACCAAAGGCATAAAACCTGTACCCAAACCCGTGACATAAAATAAGCAAGTCTACTTACACCCAAAGGTGTAAGTAGGGTGTGAGAAAAATCCCAGTAGGATACCACCACTAAGAGTTTCCATGTGATAAACATTTATGAAAAAATCATTGAATGTTTTGTAAATAAGAAATGATTGTTACAATTTTCTAAAGGATGCAATAATAAATGAAAACAGTTTTCATGTGGTCTAATTTTAAAGGACCAACAATTTTAAAATAAATAAGAAAGATACTGAATTTTCCAGCCAACAATACCGTATACCGACGGTAAGTACAAAGGATCTAATGAGCACAAGTAATAGGAAATAACCCTTAGGCACTAGCTAGTTGTGGATCCCAGGTACCTCGTATCTCGGTGAGAGTAACCACAAAAAACAATATCCGTTCTCATGCATGAGACACTAGTAGGGATCATACCCATAACCTAGTGGTCCCCAATCATCATCATCATAATTTAGTTAGAATTGTAAGAGTCAATCTTACTAAGTTAAACTGAGGCCAAACCCCACGGATTCACTAGCATACTAGTAAACGTCCACCCACCTAGATACCCGGGTTTTCCCTTTGTGCTCAAACATGTTCAACAATCCAAGAAATATAGTTTTCACATGAAAATATCACATCCACATCACACATTAACTAAAAATCCCCTGTACATCACACAAGTCACAAATCCCACTTTTCATTCAAATGCATTTTTAAATTCAACTTACACCAAAATTGCCTACAACAATTTTACCATTTCATTAAAAATTCCACAAATACTTTAAACAATTTTATAAAACAATTATAAGATATTAATATCACATAACATCCCACACACATGTCACATAATACCCTTCTCTCCTTCACAATTCATTTTGTCAATAAACTCACACGAAACATCCCACACCCATGTTTCGCACACAAAACACAATTTAGTAAAACATTTCAGCAATTTATAAAACATTCTAAAAATGTTTGAAATATCAAATCACCACATTACCATTCAAAAACCCACATTAGGTGAACACAATCAACCAAAAAGTACATATACACCCTTTCCTATCTTTTTTTAACCACATAAAACATTTGCAATTTTTATAAAACAAACCCAAGAGGTATAACCATTGTTTGCACACTAAATCCATTTCAAAACCCTCATTAAAAACCAAAATCATACCAATACCAATCAAAAACAGAACTTTCAGACCTAAAACAATTATTAAACCACCTCCATGTGTTATACAAATACATCAAATAATACCACAAAGATACACATGAAAAACACACGTTTTCATAAATCACCTTCAAGAAGTACAACACGGTTTTACACCTTAAACTCATTCAAAAACCTCTTTTCAAGGCCAACATGAAAATAATTAATTAATAAACCTGAATTGGCAGACCCTTTCAAAACTAATAAATCATTTTCATATGTTATAAACTAAACCCAAAAATTACCCCAATAGTCACACATGAAAAGTACCCAATTTCAAGCTAAAAAACAACTAAAATTTAATTGTTTAACCAAATCCATCAAAAAGAGTTTTCAAACCACAAAAAACAGATTATAAACATACTTAATTAATAAACCAAGAAATCTAACTCATCACAAAATGGTTACACATGGAATCACCTACGTTTAGAGTCGAAACCCTCAAAACTTGGTGCGAAACCTTAAGCGCACCACCGCCGCACCACAAGGAAAATAAATCCAGACCTATACCACCAAAAATTGACCCAAAAAATACCAAATCCGACCTTAGTATCGAACCCCAACATCTGGACATGAGGAACTTCAAGAAATAGGAAATAAAACTAAATGAGGATGGAAGGAACCAAGAAGGAATTCCCTTACATGAAATATTTTGAAGAAATCGTCCCTAATACACCAAAATATGAAACTCCAAGTACCCAAAACTGGTATGGAGGTTCGAAGGAGTAATATTAGGTCATGTGGGAACTGAAATGTGGGAAAAATGATGAAATTAGAAGGATTTATGAAAGATTCATTTTACCTCGTCAAATCTGGTCGATTTGAGAAAGAGAATGAGATATTTCCCTACTTTGCGGCTCTCCTAAGCTCTAAAATTGTGAAACCGATAATGGGGGAAATCCTCGGGGTATTGGCTTTGAGAGGGAGGTGTAATCACTGGAAAAAAGTAAAAAATGAATGAGATATGAAAATGTTAAAAAAATATTTAAAGCAAGAAATGGGCCTACGGGCAGGCCCATTACCTAAATCAAAAACCCAAATCCATCATGATTTTGGATTTATATGTGGTCCAAAGGGATACGGTGGTTTTAATATATCCGTTTATGCCAATTGGGAAGTTTAATGGGTTTAAAATAGTCATAATTTAAGGAGTTATAGATGAATCAAAATTAGTGTTTAAATCTTGAATTGGGCTCACGGTTTGGCCCAAATTTTCAAAACCCACCATTTTCACCAAAATGAGGGTAAACCCCCCAAAAAAATCAGGAATGGAAATTAAATGAAATATTAATATATAAAAAAGTCACGTCTGTGAAACTTTTTATAAGGTGAAAGGAACATAGAGCTTCTGTGATTGGTACACACTGATGTGTGCAGACCATTTTTAGTAGAATAAATAGGTAGGTATTGTTAATTTATATATTTTACTAATGAAATGAGTAGATTTGGTTATGAAAACATAATGTGGTATAAGAGACAGTCCTTTGAAAAAATAAATTAATTTAAGAATTTAGTATAGAACAATCTTGGAAAGAAGATAATTAATATTCGACCAGATCAATGTTGTGCTTATCTTAAACAAGAGTTTATATACATTCTATGAGAGTTTTGCATTATATCTAAAGTAAATCCACCTTACAAACCAAAGTGGAATAGTGATAGTGAAAGGAAGAACTATACCTTATTATATATGTTCAGGTTTATGACGAGTCAGGTAGATCTTCCATTTTTCTTTTAGGGATATTAATTAAAATCATTTACATACACTCTAAAATGAGTACAAAATAAAGTGTAAAATGGAATTACATCTATTTTATGTAGTGGAAAGAAAACCAATTTTTTCACATACTTGTGTATGGGGGTTTTTAGGAATATTTTAATGCATTTTCAGAGAAAAAAAGAAGGAACCCCATGAAGAATGATTTATCTTTATATGATATTCTAATGAATAAAAGGGATACTACCTATACAACCCTCAGACAAGAAAGCGACTATCTGGAGACAATCCAATTTTTTAGAGGTAGCACATCCTAAAAAAACAATATGGAGAGAAAGATTAAAATTAATGATGTAGATTCTCAAGACACATAAGAATTTATATAGGAACAGATTCCATAGGTCCATGTGGATGAAGTAGTTTAAAAAACAAAAGATCTACATAGGAGTAGTAGAGAGGTAAGGGAAACATAAAAATATAGTTTTATATTCATTGAAGACGGAGACTCATTATTGATTGAAAATAATTACCATCACTTATTGAAATTAAAATAAGAGAGCTTAGAAGATTCAAAATGGATATAATCCATGAATTCTAAAATGGATTCCATGTATCTGAACTAAATTTGATATCTAGTAGATGTGCATGTTCACGTAAATTATATTGGGTGAAAATGGTTAATCAAGCAAAAACTGGACATGAATGGTAATGAAAATAGCTATAATTCAAAGCTAGTAGATGAAGGGTTTAATCATCATCAATGAATTCAACATGATGAAACATTTTCACCAGTTTCCATGTTTAAATTCATAAGAATTATATTTCATATAGTAGCTTAATAAAAATATAAAATTTAGTAGATGGATGTAAAAACAGTTTTCCATAGTAGGAATAATCATGAAAATGTCTGAATGAAATGACTAGAATGTTTTTTGACTCTAGGTGATGCCAAAAATATTTTAGAGTTACCCAGATCAACTGACGGATTAAATCAATCATCTAGGTCATTAGACATTTTTTTAAAGAGCCTATACAAGTATTTTGATTCATTAAGAATGAATGTGATCCATATGTTTATAAGAGGATTGGTGGGAATGTATACATTATCCTTGTAGTATATGTTTTTGATTGATTACATATTGGAAATGGAATGCTAGTCTTATAATATATTGATGATGGTTTTAAAAGTGTTTCTCTATAAAGGCCTTAGGTGAAGTATCCTATATTATAGGGATTAATATCATTTGTGATAGATCAAAGAGGATGGTTGGACTTAGTTGATGTGATAACATTGAAAAGGTTGTAATGATATTTATAATAGAACATTCCAATTGGGATTTGTTCTAGTGTAACAAGGAATAAATATTTTATTAAAATATTTCCTAAAAAATGAAATATAGAATGAGTACTATTTATTATTCTCTAGTGATCAGATCAATCATGTATGAAAATGTTAGGTAATATACTTGATATTTCCTATGAATTGAGAACAGAAGGAAAATTTGAAGAAAATATCGGAGAATAAAATTTTTATTCTATTAAGCCCATCCTTAATCATATGATAATATATAAGTATATGTCAATTTTGTATGAAAGATACAAGAATATAGTCATTTGGAGTTATACTGATGTTTTTTACACATATATCAAAATGATCCAATGTCGTAGTCAGGATATGTTTTCTGTCTCAATGGATGATTTGTGAGCTCGAAGAGTTCAAAAATATAGTTATTGATGATTCTATTGAAAAATACAATTATATAGTGACTTATGATACTTCCAAGGATAAAATTTTATACCAAACATTATCCAGGAGTTTAATGTGGTATGAAAATTTAAACACACAATATCATTATACTGTGACAATACAACAGAGGTGGCTCATGCAAAAGATCTACGGTCACACTAAAAGACAATGAACATACCCCGTAAGTATCAAATCTTGAATTATTTTTATCAAATGAGTTACTTATCATTTTATTGAGTAACAATAGAAGAAAACATGGTGGAACCCTTGACTAAAGGCATATCTCAGTAGAAGCATGTGTGTCATTTCAGAGCTAGAGAACTGAAGGTTGATTGTAGTTGGCTCTTGTGCATGTGGGAGTCTTTTGGGGTTAATGTCGAAGAAGAAACATCTATATACATTATGATAAACAGAAATTTGTTAGGAATATTATTATACTTTTTATCACATCCCGACTGTTCTTTTATGTGATATAGTATGAGATAATGTCCTAAGAGTATCTATCACACTAAAATATCATAGCATTTACCTATTATGGTAAGAAACAAGAGTTTCCACGATAGTATTATTAAATATATTTTCTATTACTGGAATAAAACAATTTATGTAAATAAATGATTTAGGAAATCAAGGATGGAGACTCATATGACTTTTATGAACATTGTTATTGTGTACTCCCTTGGTGATTTCCACTATAAGATATTATGAGAACCAGACTCTCTAGTAAGAAATTTACATTTATATGGGTCATTAGATGTTCCTATATTATGATGTGTCAATTGATCCTTATAATTGAATATTAATATTAATGAGTGTTATAAGTCATATAATTTGACATATTGATAACATCTATTATATCATATGCTCGCATCATGGTAGGATACATTGGGTCCAACATGAGTAACATTATATTAAATAATAATGTGAGAAAGGATTTCTCACTTATGTCCATTAATCATAGTTGATATATTAGTCCCATTAATGGAAATGATATAGACTAAATAAATCAACTCCCATGGTATTCTATTTAAGGGTTTGATTCTCATAATTTCACTGAAAGAGACATCGATCATATTGGTCGATGACAATGACAATCCACATTCTCAATTATAGATAAATCGTTAAAGGGATTATATTACATAGTAAAAATCTGTATGATATATTATTTCATTTTGGAATTCACTTCTTTCTCCATAGGTTCCTTGGTGTGTTTCTTGATAATAATATTGGACTATAGGTTGCTTCGCCTAATGCCATGGAAAATGAAGCCCAATGGGACACACATAAATTGTATCAGGAATCTCAATTAAATAATGAATTGTTATTTATTATTGAAAATTTTAAATTATTATAATTCTGACACTTGGTTTAATAATTAATCATTTTTTCTCCATCATATATATTCATTTTCTAGTTATTTGAGAGAATATTTTTTTACCAGAATATTTAATAAATATTTTCATTCTATTTCATTAAAATAATATTTATTTCTTGATTGCTGAATAATTCAATGAGATTTATTTATTAATATAATATTCATTACTCAATGACAGCTAATTTTTTTTAGAGAAATGGAAGAACATGTTAAATGGTTCAGTGAAAAAAATATATAGTGAATATTATTTTATTAAATAATGTTTAATTCAATTCTCTATTTTAGAACATTGTAGTAAAATAATAATAAAATAATTATTATATACATTGGGTTCAAAAGGGATTAAATAAATAACAAAGTGAATATAAAAATATATTTACCCTAGTGATACACGAACTCAATAATATTACTTTTTTAGTAGATCATATTATTCTGGTGTTATACGTAATGAAATATAGAGAATCCTCTTGAAGACCTCAAGTGTTCCCTTATCAAAGAATTTTCTTAAGAATATGGAGAGTTCTTCCTCATTCTTCCACTATCTATTTTAGTTAGATCAAAGAGAATTATTTGAAATTGATTCTCATGGAGATCAATGGAAACAACACAAGTGGATGGATCTTTAATGCTAACACCAAATCATTCCTATAGAGATTTTTAAAGATTTTTGGACCAGGTGTGGCTGGCCAATATGGGGAATCTAATCATGATTGTTGCAATAATGAAATGGTACAATGTAGATCCACTGTTACATCCATAAATGGATAAAACAATTTCACACAGGTAAATTCTTTAATTGTTTAGATAAATTATAAATAACATGTGATTCTCTTAGTCCTTGGTCACAGTGTTTGGCCATTTTCTATATTATTTGATTAAATTAGGTTTATCAAAGTGTTTATCATCATATGTATATATCATATTAATAATCAATCAAGACAAAATGAAAAGATGTTCATGTCCCGTCCTATGCTTCTGCTACACCCAAAACCTACAGAAATGACCATACTCCAACTAATCCATTATGTTGGACTAGGACAAGTCTAATTTTCTAGAATCTTCCCACATTTTATTTCTTGAGACATATCTAATGCTTTATTCTTTTAGTAGATTTTATTTTGGTGGGTTGAAAAACCCCATCCATCATTATTAAGCACACTACCTGAGAGAGAATGAACTTCCCTTCACCATAGTTCATTATTTAGTATCATATTCCAAATAGTATCAAATAAAAAAATCATATTTTCCAGTAGAGTCACTAATTTTTGTAACCATTTCGTCCTAAATCTCTATATGTGATGGAAAAAAGAAACATATGTGCATCATTAGTAAAATTTAACATTATTAGTTGTAGCTTCCGAAAAATCATATTGATGAAATTGACATGATCTTCTATTGTAATTATATTTTAAAACCTAAATATAAACAACCATAACATGAAAACCTTTTTCTAGGACATTTATTTTTCATGCATCCCCAAAAACTCCTTTAGAACATTAACTATTGTTTTTTAAACTGAAATACTTAATGCAATACTCCATTCAATAAAAAATATTACTAGAAAAATCAATTTCAAATACAAGAACTCCAATTCATCATTCTCTATAAACACAATTTTCACTCATGGTAGGTGAACGTCCAACTCTTTCTATGTTAGATAGTCTTCAATATGATTTCTCTATTATTAAAATGTTATAAAATGAATAAAACTACCTGGAAATTTACTTGATCAAATTAAATTCCTATACTACTACCAGTGTACAACCCATGATATTAGAATCAATGATCTCATACCACAAATTGAGGAATTGATTGTTGAAAAAAATGACAACCTATAACACTGGTGAGTGCCACTAGAAGTGTCTGTAGTAGATTCTATTGAAATTCATACATTATAGTAGCATTGGGGAAAACTGAATCTATGTGAATTGAAATCCCCCATGACATAGTATACTAGAAGTAGGTAGTCACTACACCATATTCATTACACAAATTCAACTTTACACTCCCAAACCATAGAACAAATAAACAAAGGATTGAAAATATAGTCAGTGGTAAAATATTCAATAGAAATACTAAAAGTATAGAAGGAACGCAACATTTAATGTGTTTCATATATTTATCCATTTTTTATTATAATTGGAAGATTATAGGTTAAATACATATTAAATAAACATGCAATCCTCACTAACATCTCGAATATCTAATAATTTTTAATTTTTAACACATATTATCATTTTTTACCCTTTTTTTAAAAAAAATGTTCTGGAATTTCATTGTACAACAATTCTATGTGCAAGCAAAGAAATTAGATAAAAATACTCCTCAGAAAATGTGGAAGAGAAGACATGATCGCCTGATCATGTTAACCAAACCGGAGACACATCAACTTCTCAAAACATTCCAACCTCCCAACGCTTCACTATTAAACCATTGTTAAATGCTATCTTCTAATTGGTCTACTAACATTGTAGAATATTTAATACTATTTCCTTCTCATCGAGTCAGCATTCTTACAATTGTTAATCATTCTGGTAAACATAAATATAATTCCAAATATTCTGATTCTATAATATAATAATGATCTAGAATTATAACTCTCTAAATATCTGTTTCTCTGAATAAGGATTCACATCCCAATCTGATTCTATCGATATCATTTTATGTTTCATAAATATTATCAATATCATATTAACATTTTTAACTACTGATGAAAAAGATAAATAATTTTTTCGATACTCATTTTAATATTTTTATTTAATAATCTAATGAATATAATAACCATTGTCTTATTTTTATTATATTTTTTTGTTTGTATATTTAAAAAAACTAAACTTTTTATGTAATGATTGGATTTGTTTAATATTTTAAATGATTTTTTTTCCATTTCATATATCCGTTTATCTCTCATTAAAGTTGTTATTATTTTAGTTAAATAAATTAACAAATATGAATAATAATGTTCATAGTTTGTCTTACTTTTTGATTGATATTATTTTTTCACTTAATTTTATATGTAAATATTTGACTTGTAAATTTGTGGCCTATTTTTTTGTTAATTCAATTTATAGGAAAATTTGAGATCAAAGAAATGTGTCACCACAATCATAAAGGGAGGAACATACACATTCTGAAAATAACGAGCCTTCCCATTCTACTGTACATGATTGTTCTACTTCTATGAGGTGATAAATGGATTCTGTGGATTTCAAACAAGGTAGCACACATTTTCCAAAATTATCAGTTTTCTATAGCCATGACTAGGGGATATATGTTGAGTTTTAGGATAATGATAATCTTAGGAGTGTAAATTCAATATAATTTTGGACTTATTTGTCATTAAAATCTTCAAGAAAGTTATCATTTTGATTTGTGATTAGAAATGTATCAACAAATCAAAAATATCACAACTATTGAATTCAGTATTATTTTATCTAATTATTATTATTATTATGTACATCATGACATGTTTTTTCTCATATAGGTTTTTTTATAATCTTATCAGATGAAAGTTGATATATATGACTGTATACAAGACATGAATAAAATTTTGTGTTTTAATGCTAGGAGACGATATAATTTTGAATCAACCATCAAATCATATTTCATTTTTGGTGTAATAAAATTTAAAAATACATGTGATATATATCATTTTCTAGATTATGATACGTGGAATTATATCTTTACAACTAAACAATAAGAATCATTTTTTGTATGTGAAATATTTTATTTTAAATTATTTTTTGAAATAATAAAATTTGAATGATTTCTTTATCTTAAATTTATTGATAATGAAGATATAAAATTATGATATATAAAAAAATATACCCTCATGATTTATCACAAGGAGGGTATACATTATTATAAGAAAAACAGTAGCTGAAATTATTTATAAAATTAGACCTAAGACTTCAAGATCCACAATGGTTAGGCCCCTCTCTCATTTAGAAATTAAAAATAAAAGAGGGGTCAACTTATAAAAAGGGGAATAAATCTTACGAAAGTGTTGATAGATATTTCTAGAACTATTTTAAGGAGTTATTTATTTTTTTAAGATATTTCAAATCTATATATATTGTGATTCAATTGTGACTTTTTCAAATATTCTATATTGGAATCGCTTTAAGAGAAATTCAAATAGGGGATCTTCGTAGATTAGATAATGGAAGGGTATTTTGGATATTTCAATGAGAAAAAACAAACACATGGGTTGCATATGATGATACAAGTGGGTGTATCATTTTTAAGGTTTTTGGTATTTCTGTAGAATCTCCAAAGAAGGATTTATATAATGTAAAAAATAATCATTAGAATATAAAGATAAAGAGATTTTTTAGAAAATTTAGAATATGATTATAGATTCAATATAGGAGATGTTTTTTACTTATAAATATAGTTTCAAGATGCACATGACACTCTAACATATTTAACTACATATCCCATTCCATTATCACCTACATATCCAACTCCTACACTTCCCCATCCAGAACATCCAATTTATTGTGATTTATATGTTGAGTATGAAAAAAATAATATTGTTGAATATGTGATTTTATATTATACTAGGCACAACATTCACAATAAAAATATTATGATATATCAACATGGTGTCGATGTTCTTGATATTATAGAAATACCAACAAGATATTTCCTACAGATGTGATCATTACATTTTGAATAAGTATCAACAATTTTATTTAAGAAAATATACACTAGTTTTAAAAATTTATAAAGAGTTATATATTTATGATATCCTTTATATTTTAGTTATGTTGTTTTTTACATTGTAATACTTATATAATTAATTAAATTTGTTTTAGAAGAATACATTCATTGTAAAGACATATTGGTTAGACAACAACATTTATAGTCCTTTATTTATTTAGATAAAACTTTTTCTAGATTTATAAATTATCCACATATTCATCATTATTTTTGGTATTTTATTTTCTTCCAATAAGTGATATCATATGTGGGCATGAAACAAATTTATTGATTTTTATGGGTAATATCATTGAGATTATAACTAGAAATTGTTTATGGATAAAATTGATGTAAGTATTTATCATTCATGGAAATTATCATATTTCGTTAAATTATTTAAATTTAATGAATCATAGTACTTATGTTTATTTTTAGAATTATGGATCTTTATACACTCTGTATTTAGTATAATATGAAATCAGTTTATGGATTTCATGAAAAACAATTTAATTCACCAATATTGATGATAATGAAAGATAAAAAATTATTACTATATATTAATAAAATATTATAAAATAATTCAATTTAAATTTGGAATCTTCTTTATCCTGAAGGGCATGAAGCATATATCTCATAACGTGTTATTTATCACAATTAAATTACAAATGGCCTTATAAATTTTTTATATTAGTATTGATTGGATGTTGTGTTTATTTTTTCACAATAGAAGACAACATTATATTTATTCTTTCTAAATGATGATGTGTTGGTATGTTTCCACAATGAATTGCATGCACATGCTAGATTATTTGAATACTTGTATATTATAATAAATTTTAATTTTGTTTCATATATTTTGTTTCTAAATAGGGAGTAGGAGTACATTAGATATACAATATAAAATAGGATATTAAATGTCAAATATGTGTGAAAAAATGTTAATTCTCATTTATAATTACAATATTTTGGTGGCATGTACTTAAAATGTTATCTTCGATTGATTTTTTTTAAAATACAACATTCATCATCTTCATGGAGTGAACATTTTTCAATATTATGTTTTATGATTTATGATTGAAATAATTTCATCTAGACTCATTGTAAAATTAAAAAAGGTTAAATTTGATAATAAAATTTCCATTATTTTATCTTAAAATTATATTTATGATAGATGTTAAATTCAATTATTTTATTTATTTAATTTTTATGACCCTGGACCATATTCTAAAAATGAGATAAATCATTTGTAAGGAGTATGAATGTATTATTTTAAAAATATTATTGGGTTTTAGTTTACATGGAATATATATTTTAAAATATATATTTTGAATATAAATGTTTAAATTTCAAATTATAAATTTTAAATTATTTGAAATTGTGCTAATGATTTTAGGTTCTATTTGTGTATCTATTGTTTGGTTTGGATTTTTATTATATGTATCTAGCCTATTATATTAGAATTTATTTTTCAAACAAATATTATTTCATTTTTTATTGTATAATAGTAATGAGATATTTAAAATAAATCACATTTTATATTTTAAATAACCACCATGGTAAAGGGTCTTTCACATATGTTATATAATAAATGATGTGAAAAGCCCTCTCATTATAAATTTTTGGACTAATTTCTATGAATTTAATTTATTAACCCATGTGAAATAATGTTTTTCACTTCATTTATAGATAACTGATGTGAATGACTTAATTACTATGTTTCTACGTAATAGACATTGAAAAATACTAGATGTGGAAACCCTACATTTCACTAGTGTCAAATATTTATACAGCCAAACACTCCATAAATTTGTTATATACCCAAATTTTTTATTCCTTCATAAATTTTTTATAAACCCCAACCAAAATCCTATATTTACTAATTATATACCCCAACCATAATCTCATTTTTTTAGTTGGTCTAAAATATAATGATCTTCCTCTTCAGAAAGTCATCCACCACAAGTATGTGAGTTCATAGTAGATTATGTTCAACTTCTCCAAGATCGTTAAAAACATCCAAGAAAGGTATTATAGTCATAAAAATGTCCCAGAATATTGGGTGATGTAAATCTACTCAATATTAAAAAATATTGATTTATTCCCTTCTATTTCATCATATTCTTTACGTTTCTTTCTTCCAATTCTTCAATCCTCCTATAACATAAATGCACGTTTGAAAAATGTGAAGCAGAAACTCTTATTATATATATATGTTTCTCCAAAAATATTACTAGTTCTTGCTCAAGGTTATAAATCATAAAAATGATACCTCCCCCTTAATATAATCATATTTATTCAAATAAAAATGTGAAAAGAACACACATCATAATTGAATTTCCCATGCAACTCATTCTTAATTTGAATTCCTTTCAGATACTATTAATTAATCAGAGTCAATATTTATTGTTATAGCTTTTTTAAATCAAGATTTAACTGATTATTAATTAACAATTAAATATAGAATAAAGTCTTGGGCATTTCGTCAATGAATATTTGATTTTTTACATCCAAATAAATATCATTGAAATGTCTGAAATTACATCAATGTAAATTTATTCTAAAATATTACAGAGAATATTATTCTTTATAAGTAAAACATCTCCATCTGGTAAATAATTCAATTGAACTTGGAATTATTATGATACATCAACGTTATATCAAAAAATTGTTTTCCTATAAAATCCATTATATTAAATTATTTTGATTCCCATTAAATCCCCCTATGAATTGGTATTTCATCCTACATGAATCCTTAGCATCTGAATAATCACAGTTACCTCCATGTTCATTAAGAGATTAATTTTCAATTATTTTTATTCTACATATTATTGAATCATAAGTAATAAATTATATATATCCTAATCTTCTGGTGAGAATTATTTAACTCAACTTAGATAATTGTTTACAGTTCCCCAAAATGATGTTGTTTTGATGGATGAATAATATAGAATTATATGACATAGTTATTTTGTAACATTCAATGGATTGAGTTTTATATGGTTATTATTCTAGTAACATTAAACATTAAAGCAAACCTACCACAACATGTATCTCATATAACTACTTTTGAAACATTGATTCTTCATCTTATCTATTGTGATCCTAATGATCTTTACCATAGACACATTTTTTTGTTCATGATTTATCTCACATATTTTATTTCATAAACTCTACTTCAAATAATTAAATTGACTTCAAATTCTCCATAAAATGTATTATATATTTGGCTATATATTATTTTAGAAAAATAAATGTATTCTATTTGAAATAATTATATGTTATTTTATAGTTATTATTATTTTTGGTGATATCATAAATTATACTTTCAGATTTCCATCCATTAAATTTATACATGTTCCTCCAAAACTGCTTCCAAATTCCCATCTGTTGAACTTTATTTTGGAAAATAATATTTCACCAAATCCCCAAAATTCATTTCCACCTTTTTCTAGAAATTAAAATTTTTCCTATAAATATTTTAAATATTTAATTTTGAACAAACAGAGCTATATTCCTGAGTAACATTGATTGGTAAAAATGATTGGTTATTTGAAGATCAATAAAGTATCATAAGACTAAATAATTTTGTTTTATTAAAATATATAACATTCACCCTAACATCACTACAAAACAAAAAATTTAAAAAAATATTTACATATTGATAAGAAATGTTACCAAATTACCTTGGGTACAAAAATATCTCACATTGTTTATGTTATCAATATCACAACACATCCTCAAAGGTAAAATGAGTGATCATTTATTTCTCCCCTTATTGAAAATAAAATTCATAGGATTACTCAAGGGGTATTTGAATATTTATTCTCAAAATATTTATCCTTATTTTTCTTAAAATTTAAATGGAGGGATGATATCACATGGTTCTCACCCGTGAACATTTTTTTAGTCAAAACTATGTTTACATGAGTTCAACTAGTCTAGAAAAAAACATATATATAATCAGAGTTGACTAAATTTTCCATAGTCATACTCACTTATGATACTATTATTTGAAACTCCCCAATCCCTTTTTTTGGGTTTCACATAAAATGATTTATCAATGAAATGATAAATCATTCACACACATCAAGAAAACATTGAAATATTTTTGTTCAAGATAAAAACTCCCATTTATTCCATATTTTCCCCAACACAATAATCCATATTAAATATCAAATGAAATAATATGGGATGATGGATTTATGAACGTAACTCATTTTCATTATTTTTTCATGTTTTCATTAGATAATACCTATTTGACATCATTTTATTCATATAAGCTTCCCTTAAATGGTTACACTCATTTTATCCTCTTCATGATAGTTTGGAAAACTCCAAGATGGTTTCTTATTATTATTATCCTTCTAATGTAAACAACATTAATATACTTACATTCCATTTATATTAATTCAATAACAAATATTATATTCTGGAATAAGGATGAACTTATTTTTTCTTTATATGTAAAATTCAGGATGAAAATATATTATCCACCTATATCATTATATCCTCCAAAACTGATCATTCTTAATAATGTCAATGGTTTCAACATGTTGTTTTCTCATCTTCTTTTCTTGATCAAATTTCTTATTTAAATTATTTTTATCATAATAATTCAATGAAATTTTATTCCCGTATTTCATATACCAGTCACATGTATTCCATTGAATTTTATAATAAACACATGTGGATGAATCCTCAAGAATATGAGAATTATCATCTTGCGCAAACCTCTTTAAATTGATTTATTTTTCTAATATTAATCTATTTTCATAGCCATGTTTAGTGGGTTAGTCCAAAATACCACAACTCCTTCTTTATTTGTTATGTTTATTTTTTCTTCTCACATTTCTCTTTATAATAATAAGTGTCTCATGACTATTCCTTTATTATCTTTTATATTTTCATCCCTTTAACATCATAAGGATGTTTTTCTAGATGACTAGTTGTGGAATCCTCATCTGTGTGACCTACTAATCCATATCTATATCTTGTGTCTTCAATTACTCTACTTTCATTCCAGCCATATTTTCCACTATATGACATAACATTTTTTTAAATAGTCTTCAATTTATACTGAATGATCTCATTAATAATGAATTTTTTTATTATCTCGTTGTTTTATTTAACCAAGTTATTTCATCTCCTTGGTTAATTTTTTCATTTATTTCAAGAGTTTTATAATGTCCTCGATACATGATTCCAACATGTGCCTCAACTCCTGTACCAGTTCTGTTCTACCTTCCCCATAATCATGACTACTAGATGTGTCGATAACTTTTCCAATATTAGTAATAAAATTTATCTCATTATATGATAATATACATGATTATTATTTGAATTTATCATTTTTTTCATTGAATTACACTTATGACTACTATACTATTTCTTATCCACCATATCCCATTTATCTTTTTAGGGATTCTTAGCATCCGCATCAGTTCAATATTCTTCAATTTTATTCTTTGTGTAGTCGTAGGAAATGTGACCAAGATCATCATAGTTCCCAAAATTTATGTTATTTTAATTTTCCCTTCCTTTATAACTTTCGAAAACAGTTTAAGAGAAGTGTAAAAATTTTATAGTTGTTATACTCACCATTATTCTATTATCAATCACTTGAAGCACCATACTTTTCCCCATTAAATTTTCCTCTGTTTATTTCCTCATAAACCATATCATTTAGTATATTGTTCTTGAAAAAAAAAATTTTCTCAAGTCATAGGATATGATTATGTTGTTTCACTCATATAGCTTCAGATCCAATCATTACTCCATAGTTCATATGTTTTAGTCAAACCAATCTCGAAACATTTTCATCAATTTTTTTAACAATGACGGAATCATCTATCTTTCCACCAGAACATCTTATGTTTCTTACAATCTAATTCACCATTTTAAAGTAGTCATAAATAGTTTCATCATATACCATATTAATGTTTTTGAAATATTTCATCCATACTTGTATATTTTATTCATTGAATTTTATGTTACATTTTTAGATACTTCTTTGATTTTCCCAAATTTGTTTAACTATTTGATGTTGTGTCACTATTATTTGTACATTATCTAAAGAAGGAATTAAGATATAATTTTGTTCTTTCATATTTTTATTCACATTCCTATTAAGAATAGGATTCATAGAAGCTCTTTATATAATTTTACGAAACCCAATTATTTCATCATCTGCAGCTTCCTAGCTAAGAGATAAAAGTTAATGAAGAATCATATTACAATAGATATGATAAATCAATCCATTAAATGTAGTTAGTCCTAAGATATTTACAAAATTCAAACTCTAAATTTTCTTAAACGTTTCATCTTAAATATAAATATGTAACTATCAGTTTTGATGCCAATTAAAGTACCCTGGTCTAGTATGATCAATGATATGTAAATAGGGTGGATCATTGATCTATTTTATTTTTTTTGGAATTTTTCCTCTTTTAATATAACGAAACATTACAACTTGTTAAATCTTAATTCTTATCTTCTATAAAATCATAGCATCACATCATATGTATGAAAATGAATGAAAAAACAGGATCACGAGGATTTAAAATGTTGGACATAAAATCATACACCTTACCATATTATTTATACTCCCCAACATGTATTATCCACTAAATTCCAAATTAATTGGTTATACACAGGAAATATAATAATACATTGATTGGTTATTAATTATAACCATTCTTCAATTTTTATTTATACAGCCAAATTTCAAACTGTTATAGTTATTAGTTATAAAACCCATCCATAGGCCTCATGTAGTCTATTATAAACCCAAACCAAAACCTTCATTTTAGTTTTAATACAACATTAAAATGTTTTCTTATTTATATAGTCTTCTTCCAATCATAATTTTGATCTAGCTAGAATCTATATAAATTCTTTAATGGCTTAAACAGATTTTTGGAATTGTTTTATGATCATGAACCATCCTCCAGATCTTTTATGATCAAAATATACTCAATATAAAACTATCCATAACGTTGTTCTTATAATTCATTATATTTCATAACTTTGTTCATCTGGTTCATAATAACATTTTCAAACCAAATCTATTTCTGATGAAAATATGTATGAAACTCCAATTATTCTACACAAACTCACAATTGCTCTCAATATTTTATTCTTAATATTACAAAACATCAAAATTAGAATTAAATATTTATATACTCACACATAATCAAATCATGGAATTTAAATTTAAATTTTATTCTAAACTCATTCTTAATTTGAATACATTTGAAATCCTCTATATAAATTGGAGTAAGTCATATTCGTTAGATCATGCTTGAATCTCAATGATGAAAATCTTTAGTGTTCAATAAAATATCATCTAGAATGATTAAATGTACGTCATTCAATATTGAATATTGATTTTTCAACTCAGATTCATCAGAATTTATGACTTTACAATAATATAAACTCTATCTTGATTTATTTGGAAAATGTTCTTCTATAAAAGTCAATCTTCTACTTCTATTATTTCAGTCACTTAAACATACATTACATATCATACTTAAGATATCCATCAACCTATGTTTATCCTTATAACTAACTATCTAAAATTCTAATGAATTTATATTTAGTCCCACTGAGGGTGAGTATTTTAAATTCCAATATTCCTTAAATATAGACTCTTCTAAAGAAAATCTTTATTCTATTGGATATTTTTTTCATTCTAATGATGCCACAACTTTTGGAATCATTCTAAATTTCTGATTCTATAATGGCATCCCCGAAATTTATGGCAATAGATTCAAATATTGTTGGATTAATGTTTCTCATGCTCTATTGTAATACTATCTTGATTAAAAATATCATAGCATCCTTTGATTTATCTATTATAATGCCTTCAAAATTTTGGGTTTTCATAGTTTATTATTTTGTAGACTTTAAACATTAAAAAAAACCTTCCCCAACATTTATCTAGTAAAAATACCTTATGAACCTTACATCTTCAACTCATCGGTTGTGCTCCCAATGATCACTGACATACATGTATTTTTTTACGTTATCTCAAAACATTATTATGAAAAAATCAACTTTAGATCCTTCAATTTACTCATGCTTATCCTTTTTATGTATTTTATATGTGAATTCACGTTCTTTAAAATACTCAATTTTCATTGAGTTTAAATCGTTACATGTTTCTTCTATATGGATTTTTATTTCTAATAATATAATAATTTCTCATTTTGTATTTCCTTGCATTGGACCCTCAAATGTTCTTCCATAACTCATTCCAAATTTATATATTTTGAAAAATAATTTGGAAAATAATATTTCACCTTATTTTTATAATTCATTATTCACCTTCTGTTAGAAATATATATTTTACATCCATATATTTTTGTAATTCATTCAAACAAACTCATCTAGAATCATGAATATCATTGAGTGACGAATTTCTAGGCACAAGTATTTTCACCCTTGTTGACCTCTTTAGTTAAAATCGATGAATATCATTTATTGGTTTTTTCATAAAATCTATAATAAACCTTAAATCCCTACATTCTCATAAAACCCTAATTTGTTATTTCCACCACAAGATTTCAATACATGGTGGTCATTATATATGGAACCATCATTAAATATAACATTTTGGATTCTAATGATCATACTTCTCTCATATTCTGAAAGGTGATAACCAAAATCCTCAGTACCTGATCCAATAAAGAATTTTTTTTGATTCTTCATCCAATTTGACCAATGCATCATTATCTATATAGACATTTACTGAATAATAAGATAATCATACATGAGCGATGCATACCTTATAACCTAACAGGAGTTCCTCAGTTATACATTTTTTCATTGGAATAGATAGACACTTTTTGTTGATGTATGCTTCCCTGTTTACTACCAATACTCAAAATCTCTTGGGTAACCCTAAATATAACCTCATACCCCACATACATTTATTAAATATTCTATTAATCCTCCTAGACACAATATTACGTTATGGTATACCTAGAATAATATATTTCCACTAAATTTAGTTATTATTGTATAATTCCAAAAACTCTTTACAATCCTAATATACATCATTATCAGAAATCAAACATTTTTTCTTTAATCCTGACTCATTTTCCACTGAATTATTCCCCTTTTAACAAATAGTAAATACATCTTATTTTATTTTTTTCTAAATAAAAAATATACCATCACTATTTATTCATTGATAAATATCACATAATATAATGAATCTTTATTTAATAAAACAATATAAAAAAGACTTAAATTACACATTAATCACATGATTTAGATGATACATCACACAATTTCCACATATTCTAAGAACTAATGGTTTAGTGTGTTGGAAATCAGTTATGTAATCTTTTTCTTTCGTAACACTTGAAAACATATTTTTCATAATTTTGATACTCTATAATCTTTACAAGATAACTCTCTTGATGGAATAATATTCATAACATTGGTAATATAAACATAATAAAGGGGTGAGATCAATAAGTTAGTAATGGAAAAGTCATATCACAATGTTTTATATCATTAACATGGGAATAATATGATGAAAAAAATATTTTAATTATAGATCATATGAGAATTTATGATAATAATAAAATGATTTATGCACATAATATAACAAAAATATAATTATGGAAACATAATGTATTATACATATAACAGTTCAACATGACATGAAGTGTATGATTCTTAAAAAAAGTAATAACACGGAAAATATAAAATTTATTGAAAATAAAAAGCATCTTGAAACATTCAATATAATGTTAAAAATATGGAAATATTTCAATACATGATAAAATTGAATATATTGTCCAACCATCAATATTGGAATTCATGTATGTGAATGATAATTATGCCAGTTTATTTTTAAACTAACTCATTATGTCCAAGATAAAAGATACGATAAAACCCATCATGCCCAAGCCTATGTGAATAAACCCATTATGTCTATGTCTGACTATCTCATGAGACATTATATTAAACCAATTAATTTTATTTATATATAGGACCCCACCAGTCATCATCCATAAATATGCTATCCATTTAAAATCAACCAACATCATAACTTAAATAAACCACAAAAAATGATTTGGTTTCTTAAACCTATCACAGAACATGATCTTATGAAATCATACTGTCCAAAAATATCATTATACAAATTGGTTCATAACATATTAAAACATAAAAAACCACTTCATGAGATATATATCATTTAAATAAAATAAGAACTAAATAATGTGTTTTTTTTCTTTAAAACATTTTTTAGTCATTGTTGTAAATGTCATAGTTATGAGTGCCTTTTCAAAAAGGCCATTTATTTTTAAAAGTAATGAAAAAAATTCCTTTCATGAAATTTAATTTGGATAAAAAATTATTTTGACCATAAATGAGGAAATATTAGTAATCAAAATGTATAGTCTTTGGAAAAGGATATTCAATAATTAATTTTATAACTCAAAGAAATGATTTGGAGTTACCATGTAACATTACATTACCCTTGATTTTCATAAAATTATTTATCCTCATATATAATAAATAAAAAATAGTAATTTCATATTTTAGAACTTTATTCTTATATATTTATATTTATACTATTCATTCATAACAATTCTTTTCATATATCTGATTTTTTTAATCTATTTTCAACATCGCGTTTTTATAGTCTTAACTGTTTTAAAAAAACTATGAAAAAGATGTAATAATATTCATTTTTATACCAATGATAATTATTTAAAAACCATTAAAGGCTATTTAATTGATATTTTATAATTTTTGGCACAAACAATTGGGAATAGGAAGAGGAAATGAAAAGCCTTAGGGGATGCCTCGCGAAGCTTGTTCGTAGAGCCCCACAACACCATGGCCGGCGCGAAGCAATCCCCTATGCGAAGCCTCTGTGAAGCTTGGAGGATGGAGGCACCATGATCCTATTAAAATTTTAGAAGCCTCCATAGAGCAAGGAGCTGATAGGCTCCATGAATCGATTGATGTTTTCGAAGCTGCTATAGAACAAGGAGGGCGGAGGCTCCACAAATGGCTTGATGTTTCCAAAGACTTCATGGAGCAATGAGGAGAGTGGCTCCATGGTTACAACAAAGTTCATCATAACTCTATGTCGAGTGAGCTCTAATTTGCAACACCTATTTCCTATAAATACCGAGCTCCCCTCGAACCCAAAGAACTGATCCTCCAACCTTTTTTCTTTCTCATATCTCAAATCATGAAGAAAATTATGCTCTGTGAAAAAATGAGCTCTTCAAGGTAATTGATCATCACGAAGTTCCATTCCCATGACTTGAATTTATTCCCTATTTAAAGGTGGATGACCATCCCAGATCCCATGTCCCTTCTTGAAGGAAGGGGATATCCAAGGGGACTCGGTTATTCATAGATCACTCATACATTGTGAAGTACCATCCATGAACATGTAACCCACATGTTTTGGAACGGACACTGTGCTTCGCAAAGCACATTGATTTTCAATGCTACACATTGCATGTAACCCTTTATTCACAAAGCACTTCTCAGTGAAATCCTTTACACTATGAAAAGCACCTTCCATATGCACATATGCCCTATTCCTAGGCTAGGACACTTCAATTCGTGAAGAATTCCCCTTCAAAATGCCCCTCCACTACATGGAGCACCAGAGCTTCATGAGGCATCTTCTTGTGAACCCCTTTTCTCTGAAACCCATTTTCCCATGTGACCCTCCAGGTTTTCACAAAGTGATTTTAATGCCCCATGGGTATTGCTTTATGTTTCCTTGAATTTCCTCATTATTCTTCACATAAGAACGCTAAAATCAATTTATTCTTCTCATAGCCACTATAACGTGAGACCCCTCAATGGATCACTCCACGACACCCGCTCACTAGGGAATTGCTGATGCTTTGCCTTCCCTAAGGGTCAGGTGGTACCATTCATATATCTCCTTGGGGGGTATGGAGTGAACCTGACTCATCCGAGCTGCAGGATGCTAATTTGGAAAATGCCATCGTCCTCACCACATGACATTAAACTGTGACCTCACCCTACACACTCTACATAGGGAACCCCATCCCAGATATTCTCTATGCCCGCTCGTCTCCATGGGATTATGAACATCCTCATGTTGAATGAGATCTTCTATGCTGGATTGGAACCTATCCGTGGTGATAGGAAACCATCTTGGTGTAATACCCTAGCCTTTATTGTAGGATGCAGTGTTCGTGCTTCTCCTCCTTTCTACTTCGTTGCTAAAGACTATAGGGGGATGGACACTGAAACCCTCCTCTCTTCTATTCCTAATCCCTCTAGGCCTTGTTTCCACCAGCCTACATCCTGAATAAGTCCCAATCTCCTTGTCCATGGGATGCTAACCATCAATAATCCCATGTTTCCTCATTGAGCCACAAACCATGTGTTATCCCTAGATCACTTCCCACGGACGCACCTTTTGTGATGTGATCATTAGGTCCCTACTGCCTCTTGTTTCTCACACCGAGAATGAATCACATGGTCTTATAGTAACCATCACCCATCACATCCTCTTTGGGCCACCTTAGATTGTGAGCCCCAAAACCATTCCATACTACACGGACTTTGATCCTTGCGAAGGAAAGGTAATTAAGAAGTCTCACTGAGGTTCAATCCCAAACAACCATTGGTCTTGACAACTTCTTTTCAGTTCACCAAACCATTCCGAACTACGCAAACATTGATCCTTTCCATGGCAAGATACGGAGGAAGCCACTTTGAGGATTAAGCCCAACCACCATTGGTCCCAACCATGTCACGTAAGTTCACCAAAACATTCCTAAATACCTGTAATTTTATACATGTCTCCATGAAAGGTATATAGGAGGCCTCCCAGAGGTTCAAGCCCAATATCCATCTAGTCACGACAACTTCATTTCGGTTTAGAAAACCATTCTGAACTACGTGGACTTTGATCTTTTCCATGGAATGGTACATAGGAAGCCTCCCTAATGATCAATCCCAACACCTATTAGTCCAGACCACTTCACTTCGGTCCACCCTCATCCTGCATGACATCATACTATATTCCCCTTTTCATCCCGCAAGAATTTAGACAGAACCCATTCTAAATACGTGGGCTTTGATCCTTGTCTCCTTGGAATGGTATGAAGGAAGCCTCCTTGAGTTCCAACCCCGACCAATGGTATTCCATTTTTTATCTCATTTGATGGAAAGCTATTGGGTTTCCCAACTGACAGTAATCCATTGTGTTTCACATCCTATGGTATGCTGTTGTGTTCCTCAATCATCGGTAAGCCATCGTACCCCATCTAGTGGTAATCCATTGTTCCCCAATCGATGGTAAGCATTTGTACCCAAACCAATGGTAATATATTGTGATTACCAATGACAACGAGCTGTTATGATCCCCAACCAATGGAATGTCGTTGTGTTTCCCACTCTACGTTAATTCATTGTATTCCCCTTTGTTGGGAACAAAATCTCCGTCCCCCCCTGAGGGTCTGACCAACCCGGGATGCTAACCACTCATAAACCCCTATATATCATCAGGTCTCTTTCCTCTCCACACACCCCGATTCATGCCTCATTCTGAACTATGTGGAATTTTTTCCTTTCCAAGTAAAGGTACATAGGAAGCCTCCTTGAGGTTCAATCCCATCACCCATTTATCATCTTGGTCTCTCCCTAGAGCCTATGTGTTTCGGGAAGGTCATGCCCCAACCCGGAGGTTCTGCTTCCTCTGAGTCCCATCCACATGTGTCACCACCTTAGGTGTCCCATCGCCTCAACAAACTATCTGGACTTTGATTCCCTCCCACATGGATACGTAGGAAGTCTATTCGAGGTTCACGACCAGCATTTCCATCTCCCATGAGTTGTGTCCATTTCTCTCTCCATTCAACAATCCACATCCATCATCATTTTTACCTAGGCCACCACGTCTTGGTGAAATCATGTCACCCACTTTCTCGCTGCTCCCAACATCAGTATTCCCTCCAGGGATTGCAATGATCTGATCCACTCTAGTCAGTGTTGAGATTAGTCCAATCCATCCCGTCTAGACCTTAAACTCATGACATACCCTGTGTTAAACATGGGAAGCTAAGGAAAACCTCAAAGACATTCCAATAGCATAGAATTTCTCATATACGACATGGTAAGCCATGAGATTCTGTGCCCTTGAGAATCCATATCATAAGGGGAAGAATCCTAGAGGCTCTAATGTTCCAGTATCTAGACACATCAGTGTTGTCCAACATTACTACTCCCCCGAATGAAGGTTGCTACCCTGATCGGACCCCATGGAATGTCCTGACAGATGCAGTGTAATTAACCAAAGACCATGAAGACATGGCACTAGGAAGAGTTTCATGAATAACGTATAAATAATAAGGGATACCCAGACTAGGTAAAGTGTTCCTAGGAGGAATAAATTGAAGGAGGAACCAACATACCATCATCCCATTTCAATCAAGGATAAAACAACCCTGAATAAGAGAAAGATGATGCCCACCTATGGAATGTGGGAATGCGGTGAAACAAAGCTGTGCTTACAACCCCCAAATAACAGATGTATGAGAAACCCATAAAAAGCATTAGAAATATAAATGGTGAACCCAAAATGAATATATTTTACTCAAGGTGGAGATTAGTAGTGTTCAAGACATTCGTGGAATAGCGTGTCACCAGATCCAGTTATCCGGCATTGGGTCCCGACAAGCAAATAGTGGGCCTGGCATGAAACTCACTAGAAGTTGGGGAAATTGAACATTGGAAATCCGGGTCTGTGATGTTGTTAGTGTGGATACTTCTTACCATCAATGGAAGAAGGAATGGTGTTGGGGCATTGGGCATCAATTTCCCAGTTTCAACACAAATTGTTTAATCTCCCTACCTTTGAGGATCCATGCTTCCGTAACAGGAAAATGATCACCACACATCCACCGATGCATGGGTAGGGGAAATGTTAATACAACAACCTCCTATGGCTCCACCACCTCTGCGACAGTCTCCATGTCCACAACTGTTGGGCACCCGCACCCCATCATCCCGTCTGAATTCATTCAGTGAAGGGTGATAAAGACTTTTTCTGCCGATACGAGGAGGAGGGGATTAGCCTGAATTGAGATTTGCCCCCCCCCGGATTTAGAGGCATCTAGACCTTGTCTCCATAGTTTTCCCCAAGGTCCTTGTAGGGGGACACTTCTCCCCCCTTCGACGAACAACTATTTCGGGGGTGTCTCCTCGGGATGCATCGATTACCTCCTCCCACACACCGACGAGGTGAGTGATGTACGAGCTAGCTCGACCGGGATCCCATTCAAGGGGTTCCCATTGAGGTCCCCACAATGCCACTCTAGTGCCTCCACCCAGCACCACAGGTCGAGGAGTGGGAATGATATGTGCCTACACCACTAACCCCAATCTGGCTGACCGGACGCCAGCGTCAGGGGCAAGCTAAGGAGGATCCCAACCAAGGGGCGTCAAAGTCAGCAACTACAATTCCTCGTTCCACCACCGATGTATACCATCAGCACCCTATGTATGATGAGTAGGGGAAGTCATACACCCGGCCCAAATCAAGGCCCCAACCACCCCTTGAGCAGGCTGGATTGACTCTACTTGCTGTCCGTGTAGGTAGTGCTCACTGCCGGCCGTCCCGTGGCAGCGACACCCAGTACGGGGGTCCTCCTCGTACCACCTACATTGAGAACACGAGTGCTTCCTACATCCATTCTAAACATGGAGGTCTGCCCCATTCCACCTTCAATAATAATGACAGTCCTCCCCATGACAGTGACACTCAGTATGGAAGGCTCTTCAGCACTTATGACATCTGGTATGGAGTCATTTCTCTTGTCACAGGCCGCCGACATGGATATGTTACACATATGATCAATCTCTAGTGTGGGGGCCTTCCCCATGTCCCTAAAATTCCTAGAGATGGTCATCCTCACCCTATTAATCATAGGAGTGAAGGTTAGCCTTGCTTCATTGGAACCTAGCATGGATGTTCTACCCGTGTTTGTCTTGACCACTATGAGGACCCTCCTCGCGTTGATGCTGCTAGGGGAAATAATGAAGGAGGTCCTACCCATTCTTTTACTAGCTCTGGTGGAGGTCCTACCCACTACATCACTTCCCATGGAGATTCCCCCAGCACATCCGCAAGTGGACACAAAGGTCCTCCCCATGTCCCCTTTGAAATATATCCAAGTGCTCCTCACCCCCCATCTCACTTAGGTGGAAATCCTCTGCCACCTCATCACTAGTTTGATCAAAGGTCCTCCTCATGCTAAAAATCATCCCCATCTAGGATATCCATCCAGGGGGAGGAGGGTTGGACATCACCACCACAAAAATAATTTCGGGAAGATTCCGATAGAGATTAAACTAGTCTGCTTCTTAAATACTGAGGAGAAATATGGCTCATCAATGGATCCCTCAACTCAATCCTCCATTTTAAGGTATGGGGATAGAACGAGGCGCATCATCCTCATACATCCGGAATGAGAGGTCGACCAGATCCCTGCCTCCCTCTGTAGATACATCCATCGGGACATATAGTTATCATTTCCCCAGGGATCGACCATGTAATTGTCACCATCATAATCAGTAGAATTTTATACCTCAACCATAGATCACATAGAGTTATTCAGGGGACCGATGGAGAATGAGAAATATCATGGTCCACCATCAGCAGCTATAGTCAATGTTCCAGAAACTATGGTCAGTAGCCCGTCTTATCATGATGTGGTGGCCAAATCACTGAACTATTCGAAGGATAGACAAAGATGCAGCGGCTAGTTGTCCCGCTTGGTGTATTCTCCCACGGATATCCTACCATCTTAGTGGTCTTATTTAGTACCACTACAGGTTCCCCAGCCACCTGCAGTTGATGAGTGGGGAAATGAAGGGCCAAACCCTGAGTCTGGACCGAGGAGCTTCTAGGACAATCATGCATCATACCATTTCCTAGAGATGTTTTGTCCAGTTGCATCACCAAATATTAGTGTACCATAATCACTCAGATAAGAGGATGTTGGATTCTTTCTTTAGACCCTCAGGGTGATTCATTTCTATCTTCTTCATCATCGAGTTTCTTATTCCAAGAGCCAGCTGCACTTCGAAGATATTGGCCAACAATATCGTCTGGTTTATTTAGCCGCACTCATTGTGGCACAACACCATGAGTCACCAGGCCGCAATAGGACCCCCCCAACAATGGTGTGTTCACCGCTTTTAAGTTCTCCATAATATTTTCGTGGAGGATTTCTCCCATGTGTAGATCCAGGGCTGGGGGCAGTATGGTGACATCCACTTCTATTCAAGATGGTGACAACCTAATTTCTAGACGATATCTTGGATATGCCTCCTGGTAGGGTTGTGGATAACTAGGAAAACCTACCAGGGGGAAGATAATGAGCTAGAGATTCTTGAGGGAATACCAACCCCCTATGGTAGTATCTAACCAATTGGATTCATTGGGGATGACTAATCTCTATAAAAGGAATGTATTGGGTCTTCCTTTGCCTACCGAGTCATTAACCCTCGTCTGAAATCAAAATAAGGTTAAGAAGCACCTATGATCTTTCAAAACCTCCGAAACTTATGGCTTAGTATAAAATACGGAGGACGATCCCAAGAAATCCACATTGTGTCAACTCCTTGTAGAGAATAAGAAGATGACCAATGAACTCCTTTTTGAGAGTGTTGTGGAGAGGTTTGTAGACTACAATGATCCTCAGTCGGGGTATTAGAGGTGGCACAACTTCCCCCTAGCGAGTTGCCTCTAGGTGCACCTGACCATCCTTCCCACATATACAACTATGAGGCAGGAACTTACGACAAGATTGAATGGTGTGTGTCTCCAAATCCACCTGAGTAATGGGACAAACCCTAGGACCCAGCTCAGGTTCCCCTAGCTGCTCCGAAGGCCATCCTACCAGCCACTCCACGTGCCATTGGGTATTCTTATCACGTTGAAGAACCCGCCAACGCACTAGTGGTAAAAAATCCCTATTAATAAAGGAACCCCTGAACATATAATCCCACATCAGTACTCATTGCTCACCTCAAGGCATTGGAAACAAGACAAGTGGAAATCGTGCTAGATGGAATGTCGTATTATGTGTGGGTGGATGATATTCCCGCACCTCGGGATTCGGGAATCCCATGTTATCCCTATTTAATGGGTTGAGTTATTTTTTATACCATCTGAATTGCTTGATCACAAGATGTGGACCCATGCTGGGAACTCGATCACATATGTTGGCCACCAAACTCTGATCTTTAGTACAGACATTAGAAGGGCCTACATTTGTCCGGTATAACTAGCTACCCATCGGGTCATTAGCTAGCAGTGAAGATCTTCATAAGAAATTTTGTTACAAGATTAGTTCCATCACTCCAAATAAAAGTATTTCAGACATCTTCATGTTCTATAAGAGGCATGATTAGTGCATCCTGGAGTTTTTCTCTTGGTGGAAATTGCTCACAGACTTCCTTGACATACCACCGACTCAAGAGAAAATGCAGACGATTTGTGTGAGGAATATCAAGAAAGAACTTGTCCCCTATCTTATCACCCAGAACTACCCCGAGGGATTATAATACTTCTATAATATGAAATAATTCCTTGATAAATCCTTATAGATGGATAAGTAGGAACTCCCATTACATCTGGCAATTCCTGAAAGAAGGGAAGGTTAGCCTGAGCCCACTACAGTGGCCCAAATAAAGGACCCCAGAAAACTAGAGTTGTTACCAGTGGAGCCACCTCTATAGCCCCACATAGGCCATCCACCTTAGTCACAACCTCTCTCCCAGCAGTGCCCCACCTCAGAATCGGCAGGTGCCCCCATGCAATGCGCCACCACCTCCCAGTCGAGATAACCAAGATCCACCTCCTCGAGAGGCTCCTCCATCCCATCAGAAGGGTCAGACTCTCAGATCCCCCATCCCTAATAGTAGAAATCATACCTACTCATTTAATGAGTCTTAGGACCCCGGATATTTCTGAAGTGCTTTGGAATAGGGAATTGGACGTTTTTTTAAATGTTGGAGGCCGAAGGAGGCAGGTCTCATTGATGGCCCCAATTACTACCCCTATCATCAGATCCTGGGGTGCACTTTAAAATAGTGCTACATGTTTAAGGAAAGTCTTCTAGAACAAGTCGAAGACAACACGGTCAGGTTGGGATCAATTCCGGCGAATGTTCCAGGTGTGTTCGTGAAGCCCGATAGCAGCATTAAAAGCGAAAGTGAATGGCGTCAGGTTTATAACTGCAGGTCCCAAAAGTTCAGTGACTGGATGGATTATAAGGTAGTCTCCCATGACCATGGAATTATCTGTTCATTTCTGAATCAACCTGATCCTTCATAAGATTCCACATCACCGGCAGCCAGTACCTTTTCATCAATGGCTCGGCTGTATTCTTCCAATAAGATCAAGCATAGGTGGCGTAATGGAAAAAAAAGTCCCAATGTAATGTCATCAGCATCATGTAATCTCAATGACTTCATTCCCCTAGAGATGGTGATTCACCGTAGAATCCATCCAGTAGCGGATTATTCTTGAAGTGACAGTCAAGGGTATGCCTCAGTTAACACCGTAGAGATGGTAAAACCCTACATGATTTATGACGGCGATGAGGGCCAGGAAGATCCTCACAATGTTCCCAGACGTCGTCATCATCGATGGAGCCACCAAAATATAGGTATTCATAGTTCCTCAGTCATTATTTCTGGCCAGCCTATGCATGTGAACGAAACTAGGAAGCAGGCCCAACACAGAGCTCAGGCCCCACAACCTTCTCATCTAGTGTCATCAAATTTACCTTTATCCCCGTTTGTGCTTCTTGGTAATGCAGAGCCACCTCGACCATGTCGTGATCACATGTTCTCTGATATGGACCGGTCTCAGTCTTCTGGCCCTCATCTGTTAGTCATCCCACTGGCTTCAACTAGTGAGTAGTGGGGTATACCCAGCACCAGTCAGCCGCTAGTCCAGCCAACAGGTCCCGCCATACCTCCTGTTATAGAGTGACCTCCAGTAAGCAAAATATCACACCTTGCATGAATGTGTGATGTCCTAAAACATCATTCAAGAATTATATAAAGGTTTTACAACCTTTTAGCCCTTCAAATATCAACAGATATGTGTGAATCCCTCAGTGAGGCTTTATAAATCCCCCTCCAGTTCAAGATGGAGGTAGCAGCTGTATAAGCCTTCCACGTTGAGGTAGTCGAGTATGCTGAATTCTAGGCCATAATATTGTTTTCTAGATAAGATGAAGGATCACCCATATAGGGGAATATTCACCCACTGTATATCACAGACCATTTTAATCACATGGAGGTTTATCGGTGCCTTGCCGATACAAGCTCCAGGATCAACATAATCCCGACACAAACACTGTGAAAACTAGGGTTGTCTGAGGATGATCTGAGTCCCTTTGACTTGAGAATCTAAGGTTATGATATTACAGAACCTACACTGGTTAGAAAGATCCACCTAGAGATCCATTTCGGTGGCCTAGTTACCAACACCGAGTTCATGGTTGTCTCCTAGGACACCGCCTACAATGCGTTCGTAGGCAGGACATGGCTCCACCTACATGCGATGGTCACTTCATCATATCACCAGTTCCTCAAGTACTAAATTAATGGTTGAGTGGGCATACATCAAGGTGACACATCTCGTTTTACCTCTTGTGAATCCCTCTACCGAGATGAAAACTATTATATGTGCAATGAAAAACAGATTCAGGCTAACGAGGTTGATCATGCTCCAGCTACGACTGACCCGTGGATAGATCTGTATGATGCCTAAATGTTTCCAATCCACCGATTAGAGGATACAACCCCAGACATGGGACACTAACTTGTTGTTTCTGGAATTAGAGGTGATCAAATTCCCAAGTCTATGCAACACCATAATATAACCTCATACTCCTACACGAATTAGGCTCAGGTGATCCAAGAGCTCCCAACCCTTATAAGGTATCAGGATGTCCACCCCATGGTGACGATAATACGTCATACTTTCTGGGTTCTCTGAGCTACGATAAACCGGCCCAAGATGGTGCGTCACTATTGCATTGATATCATCATGTATAGACCTTAGTTCGAATACTAGATGGGATCAGACCAACATCCTTCGTCTTTATGGTTTCATCATCACATGATTCTCCCAATGTAGTGTCCACCGCCGCGCAAGATGCTACCAGCCTCCCATCAGTATCTTTTGACTCCAAGGAAACACATCCATATGAGGATCCCTCCTCCATAAGTGATGATGAGGATTTAGAGGATACTCTTCTTCCATTAAAGAGGGCGGATCTACCACAACCGATGAATTGGTACAAGAAAACCTCGATAGCGAGGAAGATATGAAACCTACATTGATCAGTGTTGTTATGCCTCTCAAGGAAAAATAACAGTATGTGGACTTCCTGTAATAGCATCATGATGTATTTTCATGGAGTTACAAAGAGATTCCCAGACTTGATCCCCAGTATCGGTCCACCTCCTCGGCCTCTCAACAAATCACAGTGGGTTTAAGTAGCCTCCAAAAAATATGCAACCTTCCCACAGTGCCATGGTTGAGGCCAAATTTGATAAGCTCATCAAATAAAAAAAATTTAAGGTGGTCTAGTACCCCAAATGATTAGCCAACATTGTGCCTGTCATAAAGAAGAATAGACATATCAGAGTCTTCATCGACTTCCGAGATCTCAACTGTCAGAGTCTAGAGGACGATTTCCCCCTTCCTATGACATAATTGTTGTTTGATTCTATAGTTTCTTTTCCGAACCTCTTCATTATAGATAGATATTATGTGTATAATCAGATATGAATGGCCCCCGATGATGAGAAGTCTACGGATTTCAAGGCACTATAAGCTATATTCTATTACCAAGTCACCCCCTTCGGTTTAAAAAATTCTGGTGCCACCTATTAGCGGGATATGCATCACATATTTAAGCCTTTCCTCCGGACATTGGTGAAATGATTCATGGAAAAGATAGTGGTCAAATCATTCAAGTGTGAGGATTATATCAGAGATCTGGAGAAAGTGTTCGTCTTCCTCCATTCTCACCACTAGAAGATGAATCCATTAATGTGTTCCTTTGGGGTCACCTAGGGGAAGTTTCTTGGATTCGTTTTCAGTTACAAGGGAATCTAGATTAACCCAGAGATGATCAAGGACAATATCCAGATGTCTCAACCTGAGTAACATTCGGTTTCATCGAGGCTTACAAGGACACTTGAATTACATAAGCCAATTCATTGCGAATTTGGATGATAAGTGTAAGACCTTTTCTTGGCTCATGAAGAATGGCACTCTCTATAAGTGGAATGAAGAATGTCCGACAACTTTTGCAGAAATCAAGTATTATCTGCTCCAGCATCTGATCATAATACAATGTGTCTCCAAAAGGATTATGGTCCTTTATGTGACCTCCCTGGAATGATCTCTCAGTTCCCTTATCGTCTAGAGGAACAATGGAAGAACAGAGAATAGTCTCTGCTATCTCAGCAGAATGCTATTCAAAATGGAGAGTAAATACTCCTCTATTGAGAAGGGATTCCTCACACTCGTATTGGATATACATAAATTGTGACATTACTTGCAGCACCATGAGGTACAACTAGTGTCCTGAGTGTATCCACTGAAGTACATCCTGAACCACCCCATGCTGATAGGCCATCTAGCTAATTGGGTAGTAATCCTTCAACATTTGTACATCAGGTTTGTCCCTCAAAAGATTATTAAGGGGAAAGTATTGGTAGATTTCCTTTCCATCCATCCAGATCCCACTCACCAGTCCCTGGACCTTGATTTTCCCGATAAGGACATCCTCTCAGTACATAAATCCATTCCGTGTTGGAAAATGCACTTTTGTGGTGCTACCTAGAGCCCTAACAGTAGAAGGCTCAATGACCATAGGCTCAATAGAGTACGTCTGGGTGTCATCTTCCTCAATCCTTCAAATTCTTCCTGCCATATTCATTCTTGTTTTTATATGTTTGCACCAAAAATTAGGTGGAAAACCATGTTCTCATTACTAGCCTCGAGCTGGACTTTAATATTGAAATTCCCCACATTCATGTGAAAGGGGAATATGAACTTACCATCAAGAAGATCAACGGTGAATATGTCATCAGGAAGACAGAGCTCCTACCACTATTGGAATGAACCCTCCAGCTGATGGCCCAGTTCCGATAATGTCCAGAAGTTACTGATGTCCCTCAATCCTAGAATGGTCAAGTTGAAGCCCTGGCCAACCGAGTTGTATCACTTGAAGAGTCTGAAAATGAATTTTTGATTATTCATTTGGCCCACCATAGATTCATCACTCCTACCACTGTAAATGACGATGGAATCCCATAAGTAAGCCACTTTACCACTGGAACCTCCACGTGAGGACCTCTAGGTCCCCTGGATGTAGTGATTGAAGTAATGCCTGACTGGAGAACCTCCTCTGTCGACTATCTCCACCACGGTAGTCTCCTCAAAGATCGATCCGAGCACGAGTGAATCCAACATCGCGTACTATTGTTTACCCTCAAGAGTGTCCCCAGTCTTGAGAATATCCTCTACATGTGTGGGTTTGATGGGGATATTCTCTATTTCATTCATGGAATTGAAATTGTGCAAGTCATGTAAGTGGTTCCTTCCAGTTCCTGCGGGGCTCATCAAATTGGGCCAAAGTTATCTCTCCAGATCCGGTGGCTGGGATATTTTTGGCCCTCCATGATCCATGATTTCATTGAGTTTTATAATAGGTTCCATGAATTCCAAATTCATTCCAACATTATTCATCAGCTAACAGAGCCTCTCTACATTACCAAGTACTCTTGGACCATTACGGTCTGGGGACTCGATGTTGTGGGAATATATCCACCGGCGACAGATCTCCAATGCAGGTTCATCCTGACCACAATGGATTTATTTTCCATGTGGGCTGAAGCGGTTCCACTCATGGAGGTCAATGAATGTTTAATAATTGAATTTGTGAGCTCCAATATCATCTACTCATTCATAGTTCCTCACGCCATACTCATTGATAACAACACCAACTTCTGGGCGGCCGAGTTGAATAAATTTTATGCCAATTACAATATTATTTCTAACCATTCCTCCCTCTACCATGCACAAATGAATAGGAAGATTTAGGCGTTCAAACAAACCCTTTCTTACATTCTGTAGAAAATGGTTGGTCAGAAGAAAAATATTTGGCCTGACAAGCTCCCCAACGCCCTATGGGCTTATCGGATAATGACTCGTAATCCCCCACAGGTGACCCCATACTCTCTGGTGTGTGGAACAGAGACCATCCATCCCATCAAGATTCATTTTCATTCATTTCTCGTAGATTTATATGATTATAAAGAACCAGATAATGTATTTGAAATCCATATGGCTGAATTAGAAGCACTCGATGAGAACAGGCTTCGTGCCCTGCACAATCTGGTAGGGAATCAGAACAAGATCGCTAGATCTTTCAACAAGAAATTTCACCTCCTCTATTTCTTTCAAGGTGACATGGTTTTCGCCTAGAGAACATGAATTATACCTAGATGAATACCCACAAGGTAAATAACAAGTGATAAGGACTTTACCTTATTCACAAGGTTTATCCAAATGGCGCATACTTCCTGGTTACCATGGATGGGGAGTATATAACTCCTCACACCAATTCCATGTTCTTCAAGTAGTACTTTTATTGAGAAAATGCAGTCCTACATGACCTTAAACTATTGGGTCCTACATTACCATAAACTATTATGTCCCGTATGATATTAAATAGTATTTCATCCTACAAGACGTTAAATGGTACCTAGTCCGACACAACCTTAATCTTTTTCTTCCATACAACAAGATGTTAAAATGTGATTTTCATCCAAAGTGAATATTATAAAACTATTCATAAATCATCCTGCATGAAGATAAATTTTTAGCACATGATTTACCTCTTGTCCTGCATGACATTATACTTTATGTCATCCCACAGGACGTTAAATTGTATCTGGTCCAACAGGACCTTAAACTGTTATGTCCCACAAGACAATGAACTGTATACTATCCTGTAAGAGGTTAAACTGGAAGAACTATATATGGATTGATTCCCATACTCATGGAATACGTATGAATGCTCAGACAGTTCATCTTGAGTCTATACCCCAGTTCCCTTTTTGAATATCCCCCTGTGGATAGTTCTCTAAGAGGATCCTACATGGTGTCATGTAGTCTTCTTTGGCCCCACTCATGTTAGGATTACAATGATTACACCATGTGATCCCCTCATGGTTCTTTTATTCTCCAACATCCTCACCACACCACACTAAACTACAAGTACTTCAATAACTATCAATGGATTGATTCCCATCCTCATTGGAAACATAGGAACGCCCAAACATTTTGTCTATTACCCAAGCCCTAACTTTAAAATCTCACCTCGGGTCATAAAATATGGTGTGGTGTCAGCTTTTTCCCTCCTTTAAATTGGATTAATCATGACCACACTATATGTCCCCTTCCCTGGAGATCTCCACCCTTTTCCCCATCTTTCTCGATGTTAAATTGCATGAGCACATTTATGATTCACACACTCCCTCTACTTGGGACTCTTTCATCCTTCTCATCCAAAAGGGCCCCCAAATGATATGGATACATAGGCTAAGGGCTATCCTATAATTTTTTTCCAACTCCCTTGAGGACCTTGAACGAAAATTTGATATAAATCCCACATTGCGCATTTGGCCAGTGGTCTACAGTCATTTGTAATTCACATTTATGGTCACACGATATAGATATTGTGTTTCAAACCTGGTCAATAGCTATCCTTTGTCATTTTCACCACCCCCATACATCCAAAATATTGAGTGTAGTGGTTCATTCTACCCGGTTATCTCTTCAGGCTTCAGACAGCCTCAGGTAGGTGTGAGAGTCTAGTTGTTGAACCCCAATATACTGGGGAGGGCCCGATCCTACTCTTTTTTACCACACCAAGAAATATTCACATGGGCATAGGATATGTGGAAAGACAATACCTACATGAGGGTTCGAATGGTTACATTTGGCTAGGACTCCCAGCCTCATGTCCCTCGATCATTTTAGACCCCATGGCCCATGTTTTCATCTAGGATTGTATGGTGTGGTGTAGAATCACGTCCTCATTCAAATTGGGCTATTTTTCTGAACCACACATACCCCCTTGATACATCCCTCCTTCATCTATCTCCCTTTCAGTGAGCATAATCCCATACATGCTTCATGTACACCATCATTTGAGTTTCCATCATCATGTATATCTAAAATGACCCCTGGACATCGTTGATTCCTGGCCCAAGGGATCTCTTACCATTTTGGGATAACGTATTTGATGACAACGAGTGACAAATTGATACAAGTCTTGTGTTGCGAATGTGGTCAACAGTCAATGATCAATTGTTTCCCCCCGAACCCGGGTCATATAAATATAGAAACTATGTTCTGAACTTGGTCAACTGTTTTTTTCTATTATTGTTGTTGTTTTTTGGTTTTCCTCCAGCATGATGATTTTCCCTCTCCACTCAGCTTTACCATGCATATAACATTATACTAGGAAACTATGGTCTGATCCCAATGACCTTAAACTAAGAGCACCATCATTCTCACTGGAAGACATTAAACTACGAATTGGTTGGGTCATCCTATTTCTGGTCCCTCATCCTTTTCGACCATTGGACCAAGTGTTCATTCAGGATTTTATGATGTGGCATGAGCTAGTGTCCCCATTCACCTCAGGCTACTCACTGTGCCGTAAAAATCCCTCATTGGGGTACATTTCCCCAATTTGCATCCTTGCCGCATGACGTTAAACTGCACAACATCCTTATTCAGAACTATATGTGGCCTGATTCCTATCCTTTTGGGATATGTAAGACCACCTGAACATCTGTCCTTTGGGTCCATCCACATATCTTAGAAACCTCATTATCATTCTGGCCTCTTGGCATAAGTCCTTCCAGGAGAGGGGTACGCGATGTGGTGTGGGATTATCTCCCCATTCACGTCGAGTTTGTAACAGCCATTCCACATGAATCTTTCTCTTAAGATCCGCTTACCCACTATCCTACAATAATCCTTTTTAGTCTGATGCTCTTTTGTTGGGTCCCTTAACTCAGTTCCTCACTTTTCCAATTTTCCCAGGAGTACTCTGGTTCAGAACCTAGAGTATCATATTCTACCTAGACATGATTTCACCCATCTTTTAGTATTTTGGTTCCCCTTAATTTGGGATTTCATCATCTTTCAAATCCTAAGGGACCCCCAAATATAATGGATGCTTACCCAAGGGCACTCTTAACATATTGGGACAACGTCCTAGAGGGTTTCAAACAAAAAATTGATACAAGTCCCACATTGTGAATACAGTCAATGGTTGGAATTCTTTTTTTGTTCCCATTCCAGGACACATGATATGGATACTATGTTGTGAACGTGATAAACAATTATCCACCATTGTCATGCCAGCCCCATAAATCCTTAAATAATGGTTGCATGATTGACATCATTTTCCACCCCATCATGTCCAACGTGAATTTTTACACTCTTGGTATTATCACTCTGTGCGAATTTTCACATTTTGTGGAAAAAGCTGTGGTAAGGAATCATTCATGGCTCCATATCAACTGCCCCTATACTTGTATCACATGTGTCCAAAGACATATTTCTACCTTGTTTCCCACACTCTGTATGAATCATGTTGGATTAGGGATGAGATTGAAGTCTGCGATCTCTTGGAAAAGTTTTTCTTCTCCATGGTCCGAGCTCTAATACCTTAAACTATGATTTCATTATAAATCATACCCTTAGAGATATCTATTGCTTGATTCCCATCCTCATGAGATACATAGTAATTCCTAAACATCTCGTCTTTGGGTCCAAATTTGGTTACATTTATTCTCTCTTACGTTCATCCTTTTAGGCCCTGACTCTTATAGGATTGCGTGGTGTGGTGTGTGAGGGCTTATTCCATCTTTAATGCCGAATTTTCAATAGCTACACCATACACTCCCCTTCTAGGAGAAATTCTCTTCTAACTCTTATCCTACATGACATTAAACTCTATGTTGTACTTCTTGAAATTAAACTGTATATTTTCCTACATGTCCTTAAATTGTTACATCCTACATGACATTAAACTGAACTCTTAAAACTATATATGTCTTGATTCCCATCCTCATGGGATACATAAGAACACTTGGAAGTTTCATCCATAGGTCCATCCCTATATTTTTTTGACTTTTGTTGGCCCCTCAGCGTGAGGTTTCTTCCCCAGAATCGTGCATCTTGATATGTGGACCTCATCCTCATTCACGTAAGGTATGATTTATCATGTCATGTTTATTACCCATATTGTCCAACATGAATTTAAAATGTTGTGTATTTATTTCACGACATTAAAAATTTATAGGTTGGTCCTATCACACGAACCTGAACTGTGACATTATCGTCCTGGCCACACAATGAAAAATGACACTACATCATGATGTACTCACTCGAGGGGACATCATGTTGGGTATTGGTAATACACTATACTATATGTCAATACCTACATGCAACTTGATTTCTTTAGCGATACCATGATTCTTTGTCCTAGGTCTATTGATTCACAAAAAAACATGCATCTACCCTAAAGGACAAGAAAGATTTATCAAATGCTGCTTCTTTTGGTGTGTGGACTAGACCTGCATGAACTTATCATCCCTAATGTAGGTACCTGACCATGCCACATCCAGAACTACATATGTTTTGATTCTCATCCTCTTAGGTTACGTAAGAGTGCCCACACACTTTTCCATAGGCCCAACCTAACTTTAATTTTTGGTCCCTCGACCTATGACCTCATCAAGAAACACATGGTGATATAGAATCATGTCATCATTCATGTCGGGTTTTATAATTTCCTCACCACGTGTATCCCACATTCCTTATAACCTCTAGCCCGATTTCTAAGAACCATAACTAAGATATATCAATGTCTTATCTACAAGGTGTAAAGAAAAAAGTCTAGAACTACGTATGGATTTATTTTCCTCCTCATGCGATACATAAGAATGCCCAGACATCTAATCTTCAGGTCCATCCCCATGAATTTTAAAATCCTACCACCCCCTTTTTCTTTGACCCTTTGGAATGTACTCCTTCTCTCAGGAACATGTGATGTGATGAGTGCCTCTTTGGGGTCTCATTCACATTTAGATATTTACCATTTTGAACATACCTATTTTGGGTAACCATTTAACTGCAGCTCTACCCTGAAAAAGTTCAGGATTCCCTATAATAACTATGGGATGTGTTTGATCCCTCGCCAGAGAGGATTTCCCTTATTCGCGTTGGTATCTGACCCCGTCGTGCTTCCCGAATGACTTTTTGATTTATTCTCATCATTATCGGATACATAGCGACACCATGTAATTTCTCCTTCGGCCCATCCCTAGTGTAATTAACTCTTCTAGCCCCTCGACCCGGATCATGGTCTACGAAGTATGACCTTTATACTATGGGAACCATCCTCACTGTATGAAATTTTAAACTACATGTATTTCGTCGTTATTGGTATGAAGTAAGGCTATAGATAATTCTAGGTTCTTACCAGAGAGGTCCTATTCAGAATTAAGTTTGATCACTAATCAGACAAATGGGTCCACCTAATGTGTTTCTACCACGTTGGAGTAATTTTAGGAGTGTTAGACTCCATTAGAGTATCCAATGACTCCACCATCCACACTTTAAATGCCATTTATTCGGACTCTTATCCTCTTTCACGTCTAAAGGAACCCCCTAACGGTATGTATTCTTGGCCTATGGCACACCTACTAGCCTGGCATAACGTTATGGAAGACATATGGATAAGATTTTGAGTCAGGCCCCTTGTCTCTAAAATGGTTAGTGGTTGGCCCTAATTTGTTATACCCACTCTAGGCTAACAGAATAAGGATACCATGTTCGAATACGGTCAATAGTTATCCTTTATTATCACACCACCTATAAAGTGTCCCAATTCTTGGGTATCATGATTCAGACCTTCCATTCCCCTCTATTTGGATTAATTCCAATGCCCCTGCTATTTCCCCAATCTTGCACTGGAGCACAATTGGGAAAGTGGCACTTTGATTGTTCTGAAACCTTAGTTCTCCAGTTAGGCCTCTGCCTTTCTTTTTGGAAATCCAGATTGGTTGTTCGAACCCCTGATGCTCAACTCTTGGTTTTAAATATTATATTTGGATGGAATAATGTTGCATTCGTCCCTTTTTTCTCACATTGGGCCTTACAAACGTGTGCTCATGGATTTACCACTGGGCATTTCATGAATATAGAAGACACACAGAAAACCAAAAAAATGATAGAATTCATGCATGTATTGGCATAAAACAATTAAAACATGAAGGTATTTTCGAAGGTTTACAAGAATTATAGCACCCTATGATAAATACCTCCCATAGACAAGTTGACCCCTTAAAAGAGTGTTACAGCTCCGCCAATCTCTGGCTGGTGGCATCCAAGATTCACAGTCGATTTTTTAGTTCTCTTTCCTCCTCAGCAGTAATGGGGAATAGTTCATCAACTGCAATCTGGGTCCTCTCCTCATCGCTGCGGACGATATCCATATCCTCGGAGGCTTTATTCATCTATTCTTCGACCCCTTCCCACTGGGCCTTCAGCTGTGATATAAACTCTAATTGTATGTTGAGTAAATAAAAATGCTCATCTGCCCAGACCTACAGCCATTGGATCTCATTTTCATCCTCCTGGAGCCTCTTGATGTTCACCTATTTTCTTTATTTCGAACAAACACCAAGGCCCCAATCATATTCCCAAATCTTCTCCACCATGAGATCTCGGAAGAGCATGTGAGGACGTTGGGAAACCACTCCACCAGTGCGCAGTTCAAATAGTTAGGACCAAATCCTCCCCAACTGGTCTATACATCGTGCTTGAGGGGTCTCATCGATAAAGCGCCTAATCAGATTCCATGACCGGTGATGGAAAATCATGTTATCTACCTCATCCGAGGCCGTCTCGTCCTAATCCATCAGGTTGGCATGATCATATACATAAACTAATCAACAAGTACTGGATATGCATAGTAAAAATATCAGTTGAGAAGTCCCATATGACGTGGAAAAAGACTCTGGGGATGTCATTTAGAGATATTATCTCAAGAGCCTCTGCAAATTATTCCAACTCCGGATCTGAATCGCCAACCTCACCCTCCTATAAAGGGATCCCTCTACCAGCCTCCCCCTTAAAAGAACTCATATGAATTTTTTGTAAGAGGTAATTGATACCACAGTTCTGCACCCAACAACAGTGGAGGGGCCATTCGATTTAGCAACACATTTACATGATCCGTCATTAGGTGTGGGAAACCCTTGGTGTGCTCGAAGTCCTTCAAATTGATTTGGTACTGATCTGCCTCCACCTGGGATATTGAAAAGAAAGCCTTGAGAGGTCTGATCCCTGGAATATCCCTTATAACATGGATTAGGTGTTGCTACGTCTTAGAAGGGTTGAGGAATTTCTAGTTGACATCCCATTTATCCTAGGCATCTGGGAAGACAATATTCTCTGGCATGTCTATATGGAGCAATCGCTTCCCCAGAGCCTGAGTGGATATGCCAATGAACCCCAAGGAAAGCTTCCCCAACGGATGACTCTACACCTCTAGGATCACTGGGTCTGCCGCTACAACTGCCCTTTCGACCGATGCAGGTCTCACCACCTCTGCAGCCCCGCCACTGTGAGATGTCCTCGCCACCTTCCGGCCCCAGCCTTAGGGTTGGGGAGGAACCCCATCACTGCCCTGAAGAGTTGGATGGTCCATCATCTCCCAAGGGTAGGCTACCTCCCAGCTCTTGGTATACTTCTTCACCAGCCCAAATTCTGTCGTGGGCGGAGGCGGCTCAATCCGCATCTTCCCATCTTCCCATGTGAACATGATCAACATCTACCTAATCAAACATAGGTGATACTTGTGGTGGACCCATTAATATACCTGTGGTGTCAGTATCAGAATGCACTGAAACTGCCTCTCAAAACAACGTGGGGTGTACGACTCACAGAGGGACTCAAGGTCCACATGCGCCACCAGGACTCCACCCAAAGGCCAGAAGGTAGGACCGATGCTCTTACCTTCTCCGGCCATCATCAGTGAACACACCCGTTGGAAACTAGAACGGGTTGACCCATCCCCCTTTTCGCCGACATGGACTCCATACGAAATTTGTTTGGTCATACGCCCATGTTTATGTCTCTCATCGGCATGGATCAAACTGCAGATATGCGACGCAATGAATGTAACCAACCAGACTAGCATTTTCTACTTGGTACTGACATTGAATCCCTAGTATTTCCACAGGTTGTCCTCCAAAAGCTACGAGTATGAGTGCTCCTTGAATTATTGGGATCCCTTTGGACATGTCTAAAGCCTCAAAGTGAATTGAATTTTTTTGGGAAGTTTCAGATCTGCCTAAACCACCGTTTATATTGGAAGTCCCTCACAGAATATTTTTTCACTCCCAACACTAGGCCCATCAATTCCATCAGTAGCAGTTGCATCTACTGTGGATCCGTCCACGCACCCACAACTGGGATTAAATCATCGTACATTCCCCCAGTATTGGGACCCCCAAAATCTGGTGTAGATCCCATAGGCTGATGCCGACCTCTCTAATGTGAAAATGGAAGTTATTGGTCCTCGATGACCATCTGATTCAAAACATCGGCATCAGATGCTCCGAATGATAGATATGGAATTGGGAGGGCCAAGATGCCTTATACAGGCCGAATCACCTCAACTTTCCTCCAAATTGTTTCCATGAGGAACCTACCCAATAGGTCGTGGCCTAGTCGTCAGGAATGTTTCAACCCTGGCACATATCCCACACGTCAGTCCACCCCTTCTCCAAGTTCCACAGGGCTGCCTTCAAAATAGTATGGTACATCGTGGGAGATATATCTGGCTACGGTTCCTTACCGTCAACATTACAGACATGATTTTACATACATTAAACATTGATAGGTGTGAATTACTCCCAAGAATGGCTGTAAGCCACCCCGAACCACTGGTGCTGGAACTACATGCTCCTAAACTAGTAAGATTCCTCGTCCATACTAATTTCATGGATAAGGAAGTCATCCCTTAGGACAATTTCATATAGATTCAGCCTCCTGCACAATATATAGACCTCCTAACTCTCTCACATCAGCTCTACCAATGAATTATGGTCATAATGGATTCATACAAACTCCCCTATACTCGATCGATCTGACATATCCTCCCTCAAGGCAGCATGAACATAGACCCCCTTAGTATCCTATCAGTGAGAAATTCAGTTTTTGGAAATTCAGATCTTTTTTGTTCTAGGTCATGAAGCACTTTCGCGAAGCCAGTTTGTAAATATCATTTGAAATTCTCTGTCTATGCAAAGATATCATGGATCCCTGCCCCAACCTTTAGGCACAATCCGTATAGTGCACCGCTGCGAAGTTGAATATTTGTTGTGCCATGTGAAGCACAAAGCCCAATTCACCGAGAGAAATCACGGAGTACACAGAGCTTCGATAATCGAGAGTGCTAATGTCAAAATGCAGAATTGATAAATGAAAAAAGGGAGGACATCATCCCCTATTTATAAGTTATGACTCATTGTGCTTTTTATCGATCTCAGACCATGCTTTGCCTCTCTACCTTGCGAGCCTATTCCAGGAGTCTTCTCCGTGATTGAACAAGGAATTTTGGTGATTGACCCACAACCATTGACCATCATTTTCTAGTCAGATCAAATTGGGAGGGTGGGGGGTAATTTTCTGGTGCCACAATTTACGATGAGTAAGAGAAAATGAAAATACTTTGGGACTTCCTAACGAAGCATGTCCACGGAGCCCTGCAGCAATGTGGATGGTGCGAAGCTACCCCTTCTGCGAAACCTCCACGGTTTAAGGAGGCAAGAGGCTCTGTGATCTGATTGGGGTTTTCAAATCCACTATAGATCAAGGAGGTAGAAGGCTCCATTAACTGGTTGAAAATTGTGAAGCTTCCATTGAGAAAGGAAGCAGGAGGATCGTCGGTTACAACAAAGTTCCACGTAGCTCTAAAACGAGTGAGCCCTGCTTTGCAGAACCTCTTTCTTATAAATAATGGACTCCCCTTGATCCAAAAAGATGGATCCTTTGAACTTTTTCTTTCTCATCTCTGAAATCGTGATATAATTTCTGGTATGTGAAAATCGAGTTCATTAAGGTACTTTAGCATCGCGAAGTGCCCTTCCCTTGACTTGAATTCAACCCCTCTTCAAAGGGGGATTCCCTTCTTAGAGCCCACAGACCATTGTGAAGGAAGGGGATCCCGAAGGGGACTTGGGTATTCACAAAGAACTCATGATTCACGATGTACCCTTCATGCACATGTAATCCTGATGATAAGGTAGGTTCGATGTGCTTTGTGAAGCACATTTCCTCTCAATGCTATGCTTCGCATGGCACCCTTGCTTCACGAAGCAATGCTCCGCGAAATCCATTACACTTTGCAAAGGACAATAATTATGAACTTATTCCCTACAACTAGGCCATGACACATCACTTTGCAAATCATACCCCATCGAGAATCCCCTCCACTACATGGAGGACCAGAGCATCATGAGGCCTCTTCCTGTGAACCCCTTTGCTCCGCAACCCCTTTTCCCATGCAATCCTCTAGGTTTTCACGAAGTGATTTCAATTTCTCTTGGGAGGTGATTCATTTTGTGTTTATTCGCTTCATGCTTCTTCGTATAGGCATGCTAACGACTATTGCTTCTTCACATATCCATGATAACGTGAGCCCCTCAAAGGATCACTCCATGACACCCCATCACCCTGGAATTGTTGGCTTCTTCTCTTCCCCAAGGCGTGGGAGGTACTGGTATTGTATGTCTTAGGGGGGAAGAGTGAAGCCAACTCATCAGAGATACAGAACATTAAACTACCAAGTTCCATCATCCTCACCACATAATGTTAAACTGTGACCTCACACTATCCACTCTATGCAGGGCACCCCGTCTCAGATATTCTATACACCCACTCATCTCCATGGGAGTCATATGTTCATCAAATGGAATGAGATCATCTTTACTATAGTGGGGCCTATCTACAGGTAGTTGAAACCATATTGGTGTAATCCTATGGCCTTTTTTCCAGAGGTAGTTTCCTTGCTTCCCCTCATCTCTTCTTCGGTGCCAGGGACCCGTGGGGGATGGGCACCAGAACCCTCCTCTTCTATTCCATATACAATTGGGCCTCCATCCCAGAGTATGTCTCTATATCCATCTTGTTGGGATTCAAACTATTCATAATCCCCATATTTCCCCTTTGGTCCACTAACCACATGTAATCCCCACATCACTTCCCATGGACGTACCATTCACAAAGTGATTGTCAGTTATCTGCTACCTCTTGTTTCTCACACCGAGCATGAATCCCGTGGGATAAGTTTAAGCATCGAACATGAACTACTCTTTTATCTGACTTCAAGCATAATCCCGAAAACCATTCTGAATAATGCAGACTTTGACATTGCTAAGGCAAGGTAAGTAGGAATCCTCACTGAGGTTCAAGCCCGACAACCATTGGTCCCGAACACTTCATGTCGGTTCACCAACCCATTCCGAATTACATGGACACTGATCATGGCCAAGGAAAGGTACGTAGGAAGCCTCCGTGAGGTTAAATCACAAAAACCATTGGTCTCAACCAATTCAATTCAATTTACCAAACCATTCTAAACTACACAGACATTGATCCCTGTCTCCATGGCAAGGTACTTAGGAAGGCTCCATGAGATTCACGCCCAACATCCCCTAGTCCCGACCACTTCACATCGGTTCCCCAAAACATTATGGTCTACGTGGACTTTGATCCTTTCCAATGTAAGGTACGTAAGAAGAATCCCTGAGTTTCATGCCCAAAACCTATTGGTCATGACCACTTAATGTCGGCCCACCCTCGTCCTGCATGACATTAAACGGTATGCCACTTTTGTCCCCGCATGATGTTAAACAGTACACATTAGAACAAAGTGGGATTTGTTCCTTGTCTCCTAGGAATGGTACATAGGAAGCCTCCCTAAGGTCCAAACCCGACCAAAGGTAAGCCATTGTGTTTTTCATACAATGGTAAGTCGTTGTGTTTTTAAACCGATGGTAAGCCATTGTGTTTTCCCACCGAAGGTAATCCATTGTTTTCCCCAATCAATGGTAAGCTGTTTTTCCCCAACTAGTGGTAAGACGTTTTACCCCAATCGATGGAAATCCATTGTACTCCAACCAACGGTATGCCGTTGTGATTCCAAAACAACGGTAAGCCGTTGTGATCCCCAACCAGTGGTAAGTTGTTGTGTTTCCCACTCTATAGTAATTAATTGTAGTACCCTTTGTTCAGACTCACATCTCCAGTCCCTCCCAAATCGTCAGTCCAACTGGGCCTACTAACCACACGTAATCCCTTGTACATCATTAGGTTTTTATCCTCTGTGCACACCCCGATTCCATGCCCCATTCTGAACTATGTGGACATTGATCCATGCTAAGGCAAGGTACATAGGAAGACTCCCAGAAGTTTAATTCCATCACTTATTTCTCATCATGGTCTCTCCCTTGAGCCTATGTGTTTTGGGATGGTCATGCCCCAACCCTTAGGTTTCCCAACCTCTGGGTCCCATCAACATGGTTCGCATCCTTAGGTCTACCATCACCTCACCAAAATATGTGGACTTTGATTCCCTACCACGAGGATATATAGGAAGTCATTTCAAGGATAACACCCAACTTCATTATAACTCTCACGTTGACTCCATTTTTCTCTCCATTCAACTATCCACATCCATCTTGATTATTAACCGGGTCACAAAATCTCGATCAAATCATGTCACCCACTTTCTCATAGCTCCCAACATCAGTGTTCCCACTAGCGGTAGCATCCATCTAATTAAATCATATCAGTGTACCGATCAGTCCAATCTATCTCTTCTAGAGTTTAAACTTGTGTCATACCCTGTGTTATACACGGGAAGCTGAAGAAAACCTCAGAGACATTCCTATGGAATATAATTGAACACATTTGACATGGTATGCCTTAGGCTTCCACGTCCTAGAGAAGCCATATCATAAGGGGAAGAAACCCAAACGCGCCAGTGTTCCTACCTCTAGACACACCAGTGATGTCCAATGTGATGACTCCCCCAACCAAAGGTAGCAGCCCTAACAATACCCCTTCACATGTCCTAACAGAAGCAGTTTAATTAACCAGTGTCCATGTAGACATGGAACTGGGTAGAGTTTCATGAACAACTATATAATAAATAAGGGAGACTGGGACTAGGTAATGAGTTTTGAGGAGGAATCCAAGGATGGGGGAACCAACATCCCATCATCCCATTTTGATCAAGGAGAAAACGTCCCTGAATAAGAGATGGATGTCGCACACCTCTATAAAGTGGGAATGTGGGGCAACACACCTGTACTTCCTCCCCCGAATAACAGATGGATGCACACCGCTATGAAAGATTCTTAAACAATAATGAATTAAAATTTTATAATTTCATTACATTTGATTTTTATTCATGCTTCTTGAAAAAAAATGTTTAAGAACTCGAATCATGTTTTTTATGGATATCATGGGATTACCTTATAGTTATAATTACATATTGTGGTATTAAAAAACCATATTATGGACATATATAACATATACATAACATTTATTACAATAAAATATGAACTAAAATCTATTATACTTTTTATTTATTGAAATAATGGAATATGTTTATTTGTGGAGGTGGTAGTCCGCATAATGAATGATTCAAATTTTCATTTTTCTTAATGGATAAGGGGAGTGAGATTAATAATAGTAAAATCCTTTTAATAACATACCATTATAATAATTATACTTATGTTATTATTTTAATATAATGTTATTAATGTTTAACATGAATAAAATGATTTAAATAATTATAAAAATATAGAGATGTTTAAGAACTTATACATCACTTCTTGGATTATTTACTTATGATGGATGTCGAAACCTTGAGTGGATTTATTTTTAGAATAGAAGAACATATATAAGTTCTATAAGAGTGTTTATAATATTTTTTTTAGATTTTGGGACGAAATTTGAGGGTTTTAGTTATCATAAATGAGGAGAGGGGCTCCCCTTTTATAAATGTTAAGGAGTAACATTTTTGTAAATAATGAAAACTATTCAATATTGGGAAGTCACACTTAAGAAATGTCAATATAATATTTTCATTTATTTTATTTTATATATTATAAGTTTTATCCACACCTCCCCAAATCAAATATAAACAATCTTTAAATGTTTTATTCCCTTTACCTCTATGGTTACTAAGTTTTACATTATAGTTTTTACGATGGTAACTCATTTTTATCTAGGTAACTAAACATTTAAGACTAAAAATAAAATTAGACTTATTAGATAATTTATAACCACTAATTATAAATATTAAGTTCAATTTATAATATAAAAATACATTGTGTATGGAATATTAATTCTAACACATACACATGTAACAAAAAAAACTTGTTTTTTGAACAAGGTTATTTTTAATAAAACCAATTTAGGATTCATGTAGGATTATAATGTAAATCAATATTAATGAATTTTTAATAACTATTATTATTAAATAATTATTTATTTTAGAATGAAATATATCAAAAGGCTTCATTTCATCATTTTATAATCAATTACATGAAATAGTCAAAAATAAGTTTTTATTAAAATGCTATATAAATTTTTAAAATATTGAGCATGGGTTTATAAATTTAAAAGATTATTTTAAATTTCTTTATTATGATTTATATTATATAATTATAATTTGAAAATTTTCATACAAATTCGATATATTCAAATAATAAAATAATTTCTTAAAAGTGATGGTATTAATAAAATAAGTATTTTCACTATTAAATTGAATATAAAATGATTTAAAAAGATACGAAAAATTAATCTTAAGAGTATAGGATTATGTTAAATACAAAATTGATGAATGTTCTTTCATTTACACATCCTAAATTTTATAAACATGATATTAAAAATAATAATAAAATATCGTGAAAAACTGTTCATATAAGAAATTATTTTTTACATATTAACTATTCTATTAAAATTTGTATGAATCATAAACATATCAATATTTTAAGAAATAAATATTAAAATTTATATTTTAATTAAAATAAAATACGTTATTATTTTATTAGTTATACCAATTATGTTGGTATTTAAAGTTATTTTACCATTTTTTAGTTTTCTTCATATTTATTAATATATATTTCATAATTATTTACAACTTTTTATACCTTATAATTTATGGATACCTTATAAAAATATATATTTTTTATGGTTTTATGTTCAATGTGGTTAAATTCACCCAAAAACATTATTTAATTAAACTGAAAAATCATAGGTCATTACACTTCATAGGAATGTAATAGTTTAGGCCCCCAAACATTATTATGATCCAGCTCATCCTTTAAATCCTTGGTTGTTTACCTCTCTTTTTAAATATTCATTCTATTTCATTTCCAATATTAAATCTTCATATGGGGGAATTCCAACCTACGTCAAATTTGTTATCATTATTTTCATTGTTGATACCTTTTTCCACATCTCACTCATTTATCCAATCATATAATATCATAGTCATGAATCCCAAATATAATTTATTATTTCAAGAATTTATATATCATTTTATATCATTTTGTGTAGGTTTTTATAATTTAAACCATGATATATGATCATTTCTCACTTAGTAATAATTAATGAATGATTAGTGAATGTGGCTTTAAATATTATATCATCAAGATACCCAATAGATAAAATATTTCTTCTTAGAAATGGGATGTATAACACATTCCATAGAACAATAATACTCCAATTGTTTGTTTTAATTAGTACATTTACTTTTCCCATAGTCTATAAGTTTTTTTTCATCATTAAGTATAGCTTGCTAAAATATATGAAATCATATATATTTAAGAATCCATCCTCCAATGTGGAATGAAATAATGATAATGAGTCCAAAATCTATGAATCCATAAGGATATATATGCTAAGCTCTAATATAAATTAAATTCCATTATCTATTGTGTTTTCTAAATTGGTTTTAAGTAACTTTTACTTGTTAATTACCTACTTATTGATGTGTTCATAGAACTCAAATAAGAAAGACCATCCCAATTTTTATTATCATTAATCTTACCTCTTGATTGTGTTCATCATTTTAAATTCTATTACTTCAAGTATTTTCCAATTCCATCCACGTACATATATTAAAAAGAAAATAAAACTGACACAATTCTATAGATATCCTCATCGAGAACTAGATTTCACATATAATTCAACATCAACTTTGCATTCTAGAATATATTCTCACTAATCTTATAATAGATTCCAAACTATCATGAAATAAAGATAGTAACACTAGTATATATAAATCGGTATCTATAAAAATTCACTATGATGTATATAATCATTTTATGGTGTTGTATTTTCTAATGTGATCAACAAAAAACATCCCTTCGATCATCCTGTTAATGGGTAATTAATTCCTTAGGTACACTTTTCTTTGTATTACATAGAGTCTCAAACATTTTCATGAGATATTTCATGAACCCATCCCTCATTTTCTCTTCTATGATATTTAATTCTATATTTTTATAAAACATGTGGCTCCTAACTTCTATAACATACTAATTAAGTTACCCTTACTCATAATTCCTCATCTCTGTTGGCTTAACCAAAATAATAAACATGTGTATCATTTTCAAATAAAGATACCCCGTGATATTCATCCTCCAATAATTGAAGTATGATCTATTGAAAAGACCAATCATAATATTTGTTTCTTTTATAATCATCATTAAATTTAAGAAATATGATATCAATCTTATAAACTCAATCATTGATACATATTGTCATATATAAAGGTAACCCAACCCAAGATTTTTCACATGATAAGATAGTGATTAAATCCATAAAAAACATATTTAACTAACAATACCTATAAATGGAATCAATATGGTAAGAGAAAGACAAATAACACTAAACCATATTTATTACACATAAAAAAAATATAGTTTATGTTTTAAAGTCTTCTAAGCTTTTGAAAGTGAAATCATTAAAATCTCTTATGACTGCCTCTCATGGTCGTGAAAGAACCATTTTATAGAAAAAATATGTGTAATTATAACAATTGATATTTTATAAACAAAAATATTATAACTTGTTACCAAAAAACTGAAATCCATAAATAGTAAAAAAAAATGAAAGAGACAAACCTTTTCATGTCAATATGGAATATATCAGGTTTGGATATTGTCATGGTGTATATTGTGTCTTATATATATAATAAAAAACATATAGATCAGATGTCTTGTTTTTAAGCCTTGGTAGTCATCTATGAAATCTATCTTCATTGGAAGTGGCATGGAAATTGAAATTCATGTGTGATATATTTGTAATTATTGATGAAGAGTATAACATAATCCTAATATTAATCAAAGTGAATATATAATATATTATTAAATAAAAAATAGACATATAATCATATTATATATTGGGAATTATAAAGTGAACATCTCATGTATTAAAATTGATTTCAAAAAAATACCATGGTGAAAAACCATCAGAATATGAGTATAATTATATATACAATATGATGTTTAGACAAGACCCACAATAAGAAGTTTAGACTAGATAGATAAAAAATGAACAAATAATATGAGAAAAATTTAAATATGAAAATATAGTATGATATTGATGAATATACATTATACATAAACAAAAATTAGAATACAAAAAAGTGGATATGGAACTTGATTATACAACATTTCTATACAAATTGTGAGCCTACATAATGAAAATTTATCTCTCAAAATGGACCATGAAAACCATTAAATGAATGATGTGTCCCAACATGAATTATATTTCATGCAGGATATTTGAATCACCTATAGATAAGAATGAAAGGATCCATATATGTCCCCAACATCATGCCCCATGGTGAATAGTTCCCATACCACATCCACCAATGAAATGCCCTAAAAAATTAAAAGAATTAATAAAACATATTTCAAATAAATTTAGAAATATTAAAATTATGGGAATATTTGTTTCATAGGGTTTTTTAAAATGTGCCTCAAATTCTTTGGGAATACCCTATTTTGTCCAAAAAATTGTACAACATCATTTAATCTAACTGACTCAATAAAACACATATTACTACTTCTTACACTTCACTGGTATTTTCTTTAATAAATTAAACTATTGACTCAATAATATTTTGAGTACTACATACAATAATGAAAAATATTAATGGTGAATATAGCATGTAAGTATCACAAGGAAATGATTAAATAATAAATGTTCTTCTATAGAAGAGAGTTTTATTTTTTATCCAACCAACAATTATATTTTATAAAATTTTTATTTCACAAAAAACCATCACGGATATTCTATAAAATTTAGTTCTTGAAAAAAATAGTGAATTTTGAAAAGGATTTCTATTTAATAGAAAAAGGATAAAATTGTGAAGTTGAATTTAAAAATCCATTTAACAACTAGAATATTCCATTAAAGAAACACATGTTATTGTTCTTAATAATAATTCCATGAACACTCACACAATGAAAAATCATCCTTACGCCCCCACTAAAGATGTTGTATGTTCATTTATTTCACCACTAGTGCCCCACCACCCCCTGTAGTTTTTTCAATTTTCTCTAAAGAGATGGTCATTAACCATTCATCCTATTATTTGTTATTTCTATAGGATATGAAAAAACATAAATAAATCAGTATGAATATTCCAATAATGGGTGAGTATCTTGAAATCATATTTAAATTGGAGAAACATCAAGAAATTTACCTTCGAAAACTAGTGCCTTTTTCTCTTTATGATAATCCCCAAACCACTGATTTTGATCATATTCTAATAAAGAGAGAACATCAAGATGATTATAGTGATCTTTTTTTAAATTTATTATTCATGAATGAATAAACAGTTATTCAAAATGCTACATTACATTTGGTTATGTTGTATGTTCACTCACTTTTAAAATTTATATTTTCTATAATGAAATCTAGGGTTGTAGTATTGGAATGTGTTCATACACATCTAAGACGTTTTCTTATTGAAGATGGAACTATAATATTATCACAATAAAATTCATTAAATTATCTCATCTCCCCGAAATAGATGATTGAATCTTGCATTTCAACATACCAATTAGATCTCTAGAATTGAAATTCAATAGAATTGTTCTGTGTTGGTGATATTTAGGATGTCTAGGAGATTGGTTGTATAAATCACATCATTTTGGATCATGAGGATAAGGATGAATATGTATATTCTATGTAAAGTGATGGATATAGAGATGTGAATGAATGGAGATGAAGAAAAAATAAATATCAATTTCTAAATTTTCCTGATCATAATTCCAAGGAGTCCTATCGTGTAGTAATGGTGATATGGGATGCAAATATTTCATGAAGGAAAAACATAAGTGGCGCTGGAGGTCCATCACCTTCATAGTATTTGGAATTCAAATATAGAGTACCATTTTACTTCTCTGAAACATTCATAATTTCCTTAATGCTTTGGACCAAAATTATTATGATCTATTGGAAGATTACATGGGTTATGATTACTGATTCCACTATTGATTTGTTGTGATATTCCATTTAGATTATAACTGGACCTATTTTTATATTCCTATTCTGGTCCTACATTAATTTTGTGAGCATAAAATAGAGAGTTATATTAATAGTAGTAATTATAAAGGGACTTCTAATATGTTCCAAAAAGAATATATGACGGCTAACTTATGAAATTAAATTGATTAAACAAACATAATGAAAAAATTATAATTTAAATAAATATAAAATAAATACAATTAAAATTTTGAGTTCATTAAAACAAATATATACTGAGTTTCACGAAGTTGATAATGTTAATATGACTTGTATATCAAGATTTTGCACTATCTTTGTTTGTGATAAAAATTAAGAGACTATGTGTAAATTAGAATAATAAACCAAAATAAAACTATAGAGATAATTATTCATGACCGATATTGATATTGATGACAGAATTTAAAAGAGTCAAAACCTTTTAAAAATTGGGATTTTAAACTATTTGAATGTTTCTATTTTCATATGACACCATACAAGGTTAATCCATTATAACCCCTGAGATGAAGATAATTTCTGTAACTTCACAATGGTCATGTTATTGGAGGTGGATATAGTCATCTCCCATATTGGTGGAGACTTTGAGGTATATTTAGGAGAGTTTGAATTGCATATCGATGGCTAAATGAGAGGATGTAAAGATTGAGGATATCAGAATGAAAGGAAAACATGTTCTTTCTGTACTAATGAATAAATGATATGAAAAATGGCAAACATGTTCTTTATTCAGTGAAACAGTTCAAATTATAAAATAATACTGGAAAACAGAAAATGTAGTGATGTTTAAAAAAAATAAGGGGAATCTAATTATTTTTAATGATATTATTAAATTGAATGTGAATTGTAAATGTATAGTGAAATAATATTCTGAATAAATGCATAATGTTATCTTACAAATTATGAAATTAAAAACACATTTACTAATTGATAAAATGAATTAAATTGAAAATACATTACTAAAAGTGAATCAAACATATATAGAAAATGAAATCACACTAATATGAAGGTACATTGTTCATTTTTTAAAACATGATATACCACTTGTAATATCATTAATGGTTAAAAGAAATTTAATTTTACTACCCAAATCAAGTTATATATCCATGAATAAAATTTAAGAAAATTAATAAGAAAAAAATCATAAAAATCATAAAGGATAATAATTACATACACCATATGACATAATATAATATTTTAAATGAACTCTAACATCAACTATTTGTGTGTTTGAAATACTTAAATTAATCAATAAAGATTAAAATAGGTTGTAGATAAATTACCGTAGATATTGATATGAAATACCAAATTTTGGTTCTTCTGAAGTCCTCCATTAGAAACCCTTCATGTTCCTTAAAGACTATGATTTAATTAAGCACATCCTAAAAACCTAAAGTAGAAAAACATATTTAAGAAATTAATAAATATAAGAAAATAATTTTTATTTTTTCAAAAAGATGGAATAATCTAAGACTTGAAATTAAATCCAACTTCAACAATTTAATAGGTTTATTTTTTTATTATAATATAAAATAACATGTTAAAATCAATGAAACATTTATTTTTCAATCTCTATTGCCATTAAAAAATGATTTTTTTAGAATGGAATATAAATCTAAAAATGTACCGTCCTATGTGTTTATAGAATAATACATTTGTATATCTATTAATATTAATTAATAAGGCATTAATTTTGTGTTAAAAAGAGATTATTTTTTGATAGTGTACTCGACAAGCAACAATAGGTTTCTCTGATATATTACATTCCACACAACACTAAGATATACCAAAAACTAATACAATATTATATTATGATTTTAAATGGTAGTTGCTGCCTAGAAGTTGTTCTGGGAAGAAATAATATAACTAAATAAATTATTATTACACTTTTTTTAAATGTGTTTTCATTTATACAATAAATTTTAGAGGATTAAAATGTGAATGAATCTTATTTTAAACCTGAAATATTCTAATATTTTAAAAGGTCATTTTACAGCTTTTTGATGGAGAACCATTTAATAATCTAGTTCTTCCACTTTTATATGTTTATTTTACAAATTAAACATCTAATTTGGAAGTGGGACACCCGAATTTATTTTGGATGAAATTTTGGTATTTTTTCTGGTGGAAGTCATATTTTAATGAAGAGTAAAAAATACAGCATTTTTATTTAAAAACTGACTTTTTTTCTAAATTTATATGTATTAATATATTATGATTTTAATTTTTTTATATTTATTTATATTCATATTATTTAATTAATTCACTGTTGTTCATTGGAGGTATTTCCACATTGGAATTTGATATAAACACATGGCAATATAGTTATTGGTTTTACATTTCAAAAACCCCAGCTTCTCATTTTGACAGTAGGAATTAATTTTAATTTTATTAAGGAAACTATTGTGTTTTGAATTTGTAAAAATGGATACTATATTTGGAATCCGAAGGTCCAAATTATTTAAATTGGTCCCTTTTATTTTTGTACATGATGAAGACAAACCTTATATATTAATTTTATTTACCATAGTTAAAGGGTAAATGATGTAAATAATGGTAAAACACATTCTAATAATAAAAAAACCCTGAAAATTGTCCTAATCCTAACTTATGAGATATGGACGACTAATTAAACCCTATAAATGAAACTTTTTTCCTTTGGAATCCCCATGGGTGTGATTATGACACTTGTATCTTTTAATTTTAAGTAATGGAAAATATATTATAAACATAAATATTATTTATAAAAAAATTTAATAATGGATTATATAAGTGATCTCTTAGACTATAAATAGTCATTATAAATTTAATAATACTTTATACGTCATGGGGTTTTACTTATAATTTTTATAAATTAAATAAATGAATTTAATTATGACACAATGATTATGCATGGATTACTTTATTTATTAAGGAATCAAATAAATGACATTATAAATATGAAAATAAATTATATGAAATAATGTATTTAATAAATGATTTTTCAGGGTGACTATAACATGTTATATTACTATTAATTTTTTTTCTATGTTAACACTCGATTTGGATTTTATTTCATTTCAATAAAATAAATAGTGTAAAACATGACATAACTGATATTTCATAGAAATAATAATTTATTAAATTATTTAAAAATACTAAAAATCATTTAAAATCACCATTTTTTGGTGATAATGTCTAAACGTTCATTAAGGGTATAATTATGGGTAATTAACCCCATATAAGTAAAATCATTAGCCTCATAATAATTAAAATATTATTAACAAAATTAATTAAAAGATAACAATTAAAGGTAAACTTGAACGATAATGATAAAATAAAGTCAATACATATCTAAAATTTATTTTTTTAGAGGATTTATAACTAAAATAATCTTATATTATACATATATCAAGTTGGAGAATATTTAATTAAAAAATTAATTTATATTAGTTTAATAATTTATGTGTTTCAAAGGGTGCCCCTTTCTTCTCCTATAAAAATGTACCCACTCTTCTCTAATATTCACCCTTCATTAACCCTTTGGATCGACAATTTTGTACCCAAATATATTCCTACAATCCCTCCCCTTACACTCAAAGCCTCAGATAGGGAAAAAATCATCCCAAGGAAGTGTTTTCGTATAAACAAATGTTACGAGATTAAGAGGTAATAAATTCTCTCATGTTTTTTAGTTTCATTTCCATTCTACACTCCCTAAACTATTAAAATTTCTATTATTAAAAAGATCCAATATCTTAATTATAAAATGATGTTTATATGCTATTTTATAAATCTATATATATAAACACCTCCATTTAGTGGGTAATGAACATACTGATTCATTGTACGATGAACTATTGCCTCATGATATGATGATTGTTTAATTTTCCCTAGCTGATGACTAAAAATGGATTCCCCTTATCCTGGCAGTGGGAGGGGGAGGATGGGTTGGCTTCAAGTCATCCGGGGCCAGAAGGAACTTTTTACCCTTTTCGAACCCTAGTTTCCTTCCTAATTTCCCATTAATTTCCATAAGCCCGAAATTCCTAGATCTTTACCTTGGGGAACCTCATCTCTTGATCACATTATCAGAATTATCTACGGCTTCGAGCTTCTTGGATATGACCCTGGTTGTACGGTTCTCGCATAAACAACCTTCGGTTGATGATTTCGACCGTTTTGTGTTCCGAAAATGGGATCTACAGGACCGCGCAGTAATATGGTTAATTGATAATCATCACATGGTGATACGATTCACTTCAGAGGATTATTAAATACGTGCTTGGTCCAGTTCTCCTTGTAGATGTAACAGATTCAAATTCTTTCTTCTTCGATGGTCATTAGGCCTTTGCTTGAACCGGGACCCTCCTGTAGTAGCGAGATGGGTATGTCTGCCGCATCTCCCTTTGACCTTTCAAAATCCATCTATAATTTGTATTATAGGCAACCTTGTTGGTTGATTTTTATGCTCTGATGCTCGCACATCCTCTGTGAGCCACCCGATAAATCCATTCCATTATATTGAAGTGGATTCTTTGAGGCCACCAGTCGATTGGATATGTATTACTATAGGTGAGGAGTTCCGATGGAGGTAGGATGTTGTTTTTGAGGATTGGGTTGATTTCTGCTCGAGTTGTTACTTCCTGGGTCATTTGTCCAGTCATTGTCGTGGAGAGCAAGGAGCCGAAGGTCGGCTACTGTGTTGAAGAGGCCTGGTAGGTCATCTGGTAAGGGGATGAGATATACAGATTCCAGCAAGCTTGGAAATACTGTTGAGTTGGGTGGTTCTGCATTGGGAAAGTAAGTGTGGGAAAACATTAACCCATCTTTTGCTGTGGTTTTTTATATAATGAAGCAATATCATCAATTGAATAATGGTGTGAATGGTCCTGGTATTGGTGTCGGAGGCACCTCAGGAGTGTTCGACTCCTCTGGGGCTGCATTGCATCACATGCATCGGCTGAGTCAGGATGCGACTGGTGAGTGCAGTGGGCTATTTTTTTCCGGTGGTGATCAACAGAAGGATGGAGAGTTGCCATTGAGTCCAGCTGGTGATGGGCCAGTACATGATGATAGTACCATTTGTCCTGCTATTGAGAGGGACGTGTAGCCGACATCTGATGGTGTTTTTCTGATCATAATTGACACTTGTAATCAATTATAGGAGATGTCGCTTGATGAAGTGGAGGGGAGCTCTTCATTGTGGAAACAAATCTTGCAGGATGCCTTGGAGGATGGATTAGGGAAGGAGGTTGATGCTGGTCTTTCATTTGTGGAGCCTCCACAATTTTTGGACTTGATTGACAGTAATGGAAGCTATGAAAAGGTCGAAGATGCTTTCCATGATTATCTTGTCACTATAAAATGGGGGGATGTGTCAGAGAGTGAAAAAAAACTAGAATGGTTTAGTTAAGCCCTCTTATAGTGACGCTGTCAAGGATGGGAATAAGAAATCTGGATTGGAGGAACCCCATCCAGTTATGAGAAGGCTGAGGAAGGATTATTCTGCATTGCCAAAGCCAGTGGCAACTGGTTCCTCTATCAAGCAATCCTCTAAGGAATTGATATCTCTAGATAAACTGAATCTCATAAGGAAGTACGCGATGATACTCAAGAACTATGAGAGCTCAGAATTGTATTAAGACATTGCGGAGGATTTTCATGGGTGCGGAGATGGGTATGACTTTTACGAAATGTAATTGGTACCTCCTATTTGTTTTGTTGTTCACTAGACTTTTCTTTTCTTCATAAATGGTCTGAGGCTTTACCTCAGACTGATATTTCCTCGTAAATATGATTATTTCATTTGAGAAAGTGTGGACTCCCTCCCCTTGAAGAAGATACAAATCATTCCCACAATACATGGAATGTATGAAGGATGGATTTTATTAAACATATGAGACATACATTACATAAATATAATACCATTATTATAATATACATACCATTTAATTATTATTGTTTTAATTTCAATAAATGGAAGTTGCATTCATGCATACATATGACCTACCATCTCCCTGAATAGTGCTTTTAATTTCTTATCTCTAAATATTATTTAAATTAATAATTCAAATATACTGGATATATATGATATTTAAAACATGAATAATATTATCTAGATGATGGACTTTTGACCACATGGAAAATTTACATCAAAACTAGTTCCTTTTCAACTATAAGTATCGAATATCAAAAAAAACATCCAATTTGAATATAAATAATTATGTAATTTTTATAAATGGTAATAAGTGATATAAATGGAATAATAAACTTGAAAAAGGATCCCATGAAAATATAAATTAACCTAAGTTTATTATTCATGAATGTTACAATTGTACATGATGAGTCAGATTCAAGGTAAGGGACTTCCTCTCAATATTCTTTCATTGAGGAATATTTTGATAATTTACACCACCCTCTTTTATATGGTGTATAATAAAGACCGTTGAATTATAATTAAAAAGGAATATATTTTATAAAATTCATTATTCAAAACAAAAAAAATTAGTTTTTTTAAAATATGCTACAACAACGACTTCTCCACAGTCATAACCGTTATTTGATATTTTGATTCCTCTATAAGATTGATTGTTTTTCTAAAAGGAAAAGAAATTCGTAATTTCCTTTTTGGGTGTTTTGGTATTGAAAATGGTTTTGAACGTGGATTGATTATTTCAATATCATTAAATGATTTTTTGTGATTTCAAATGAAAATTAATGAGTAAAATGTTGATAATTGAAATTATTTATGTTTTATGATTATATAATGGTACTTGGACATTTGACGGGAAGTTACATGATACACCAATGATAGGTGGTTAAATGATAAACCAAACATGGTTGGTTTTGAGATAAACCATGTATGAGTGGTTAATTTATAACCTCCAATTCATTAGGTATGGAAGTTTTCCGTATAGTTATTCCATTTGTATGAATGATATTTGTGGAAGTCTACCACATTATTATTCCATTTATTTATGATTATGTCCCAAGTAACCTTTTATATGTTATGTGTGAAATCTATTGGTTTTATGGAAATCTTTTGGATACAAAAGGGTGATCAATGAACTTATATTACATGTATAATATTTACTACTTCATAAAAGTGAAGATAATTATATTATGATAATGTATTCATGGACTTAATGTTTTAGTATGGCTAACAATTTTCCTCCTTTGTGTATCCTTTATTGATATTTCTATTCTGATACCAAGTTTTCGAAATGTTTTAATATGCTATATAGATGAGATAGGGAATGGAATAAGTCAAGAATATTTTTATCAAGTAACTAAATCATGCTTTATTTTTAAATGGGTTTCCTTTAGTGGAAAATTGATAATCTTTTGAAAATATCCTCATTTATGATTATGGAAAGATATGTATTAATAATGGAAAAATTATATAAAACTCCAAACCATAAATGTTCATTGATGTGAATTAATTTCAAATTATTGACTTATCTGACTATTATATAATGTTTTTAGGCTGGGGCCTTATAGATGTTATTAGTGTTCGCTTTTGATAACTATAGAAGTTAGAACATTTTCAATAGAATGTCCATAAATGTAACACCCTGGGATTTTATGAGAAGTATTATTTTTATGTTAGTTGTTGTCTTTTGTTGTATGATACACCAAGATTATCTTTCACTATACGCAACACCCTATTAACTTGCAGTATATGCAACACTATTCTTGGATCGTGTTACACAAAATTTCAAGTTCATCTCATAGAAGTTATTCTACGCAACATTGAGTGTGTGTATATATATATATATATTCAATATATGAATAAAATATGGTTGGATTATATTATACACAACAAAAACGGAATATTTCACTACACGCAACCCTGACTTGGCTTGCATTACACGCAATCAAGACCTTCCTCGATAGCGTGTATAGTACGCAATACCGAGTTTCAATAATATTATTATGAACTAGCCGTTATGAATAGTAATACCCAGTTTTTGAAATTTTATAAATGTTATCTTTCAAAATGGAATTCATTTTTGGATTATGAATATCAAAATTATCCTTGGGTTAATTTTAGGTATTTTTCTGAAAATGTTCAATTTTTGATGAATAGTGAAAACAATGGGTTACTATTTAAAAAACGACTTTTTATTTAAATAAATATTTATTTTATTTAAATATATTTTAGGTCAAAATTGATACATAATACCTATATAAGTTCATATTGATTCATTGGATTCATTTTATATTAATTTTAGATATATAAAAATTTTATTGAACTTTTCACCGTCTTTTACCAACCTCCTAGGAGAATTTGAAAAATTACATAAAACATAATTTAACCACATCTGTGACTGGAATTTTGAAAATCCCAGAGAAATGGTTAACATGAAGGTGTAGAATTTTGTTCAATAAGATACAAAAATAATTTTTGTGAATAGTAAATTTTTACTTTTATTTATCACGGTTAAAAGTAAATAGGGTAATTAAGGGTAAAAATGAAATTATTATTACCTTAACACATGTAATAATTTTATTGGATAAGTATAATTCGGCTAAAAATAACATTATGAATATAATATTATCATTTCGCTCCACTTGGATAATATTAGGACATTTATTAATATTTAATTAAAGAATACTTGAAAGAGTTAAATTCATAGTTTAATAACTAAAACATTTTTAATATAGGGTTATACATAAGATAAATTCTACAATAAATATTCATTATAAATACAAAAATATTTTATATATAATGGTATTTTATTTATAATTTTTATTCATTAAATTATTTAAGTTATTTATGACACAATGATGATGCAATAATTACCTTAATAACAACATATTAACATAATTGATGCTATAAATACCCAAATAAATGTAATTTGAGACTTTTTATGAATTACAGTAATTTTATAGGTTAATATGACATGTTAGTTTTGATTTAATTAATTTTTTTAGAACTAATCACACTGTTATGATTTTCACGAAAATAAATTACCAAATAGTGTAAAAATTGACATAAAATAGTTTTTAAAACAAATATTATATTATTACTTTTTATTCTATTCATAAAAATCTAACGTTTGGAAAAATGGATTAGATAAGGTTATATATATTAATATTGAACCCCTTGGTGTCTGTTTGTCTTGTTACAGTATGTTTATTAACCCTATAGTTTATGAAAACAAGAAGACACAGTAAACGATATATAATTTATCTTAGAGTGAAATCTAAATGATAAGGTTAAAATAGCAACATAAACATGAATAAAACCTATTGTTTGAGATGATTTGTACCCATCCCAACTTTAGTTTCGAAATAAATCAATTTAGAGCTATTATAAACCGAATATTAATTTATGATAAAATAATATTTTGAGTTTTTCCTAAGGTTCCCCTCTCCTCCCTTATAAAAGGGCACCTCCTCCCTCTTCTCCTTACAAAATTTTGAGCCATCAAGCACGGCCAAACCCTGCCCATTTCCCTTATCAACATCCCTATAAACATTATAGAGGTTCTAGTCTCCTCAAAAGACCAACACTAGTGCCTTAAAAGGAAGCTTAAAATATGTGTGTCGATGAAGAGGTAATCTATTCTATCGATTCTTTCAAGTTTCATTCTTATTAAACTTATACTTATTTATTTGTTTACGCATAAATTAATAACATCAGTATCAGTCATATACGGATATTTTATTATAAATATGAAACAAACATATTTAACCTTCTATCCATCCTACGAAAAATGAAATCATCGCACGTGCGTATGTACAGAATACCGTCTCCATGCCGTGGTGTAATCTATTTTTCAACCACCACCTTACTTTGATGGTTATAATGGTGTAAATAATAACTATATATAGTTATTATAAAATCATACTGATTCTGAGATATTATACCATCCCCTCCAATTCAATTTAATAATTATGGGAAAGATATCATCATTCATGCGTACGTACAGATTACCATCTCCACGATGCTATTAGATTAATTCTCCATGTTAACCATGAAATAAAGATTATAAAGTAAATATAATGAATAATAATGAAATATTTTACATTATAAAGCTATTTTATTTATGTATATATATATATGTCGTCTACTTACTTCTTTTCAAGTCAATAAGGAAAAGAAAACAGCGTTCATGCGTATGTATGGCCTACCGTCTCCATGAACGGTGTATTTCAGTTCATTTATCTATATATTACATATATGTATACTGAAAATATATGATAAATAAATAATTATTTAAATTCTGGAAGTAATTAAAAATGATATAATTAATAATAATATCAAGAACAAAAAGTCCAAACACGTACGATTAATAAAACGATTTTACCCAAAACGTTTCTTTAACATGGAATTTACAGAAGAACGGGTAATATAAAGTCATAAGTGAGCCATATATGATATCACAACAATGAATATGTTTAATTAATAAGTCAATGACATTATTTAAATCATTATACAGGGTGTTTAGATACGTACAAATCATATCAGACCTAAGGTAAGGGATAAATTTTCCAATCACATTCTTATCCAAGATTGTTTACTCGTAAGTATTTACTGGGGTTATATTTATCAACCATGTCTCTGTTATCTAAAAATGGTTTTAAGTATGTTTAAATTCATTTTTACCCATTTTTGACTTTTACTACATGGTTTGTAGGGAATCTTGCTTTTGTTTACCATATGTAGTACTTTTTACTTTTCTGTTAAAAGTACGAGGAGAATGTTTTCATTAACTTATACGGGATGAATGGATTTTTACAGTTTTATAATGCCTTATATTCATGAAGGTTAATATAAAATATTTCATGATTATTTTCAAAATAATCCTTTTATCAAAACCATTTTCCATCTAAGATGACATTATTTAATATGTGTATGTTTCAATTATAATGTCTCTATGATTTACATGGTTTCTCATTTATTATGATAAAATGATATCCATTTGTTTTATAAGGATTATGTTATTATGGGATGATGTTTATGAAACCAATTTCATTCTTTGGGTTATGATGAATGATTTATGTTTATTTTATGGAACAAGTAAGAATGATTTCATTATGAGATGGGTGGGACCTCTATCACCCTCAAATTCATTGGGTAAAGATTTATATCTCATGAGATAGACATGGATGGAACGACAAGTTAATCTGGTTCAGTGATACATGACTGGAACGAGGATAGAACTCGATTCAGAAAGGGACTTTGTCCACTAACATGGTCTTGGCTGCAATGCCCTGGCTACTATAGAAATCATAACATGTGCTTAATGATTTCCACAATTACTTTTTTACTCCCATTCTATTTTATCATGATTAATGTTTCTTGATGATCTATGCCTTACGTACTGCCATGTTTTATGTCATTGCCCAATATTTGGACGTTTAAACATTACGTTCATCTTTTTTTAAGTTAAAATGTATATGATTTGTTTTTCTCTATTCTTCACCTTACTAATCATTTGATCTCACCGTTTATATGATTTCTTTTCCCCAGTATTTAAAGAATGTTTTTAGGTAAGAAAACAAAAGGGGAAGATCTTTGTGGGAGATGTTGAAGATCTTTCACCATGATTAGAGGATCATATTCCGAGTTTCCAAAGACACTAAACTGTTACAGTCCTTGTGTGTCTATTTTATTATGTATAAATTATTCTACAAAATGTAATGTAATGTTCGTGTTCATCATGCTTTGGGTCTCTACATTTCGTATCAGAGGAAAGGTTTAGTTAACCTTTGCAACTAGGATGAGAAAACTTTAGGGAGATCCCTTGAGATATTTGTATGGTATTTCAAGGGATGTACCTAAGGTTAAGTATAAGTATAGGTTATAGTCCTATAATTACGGTAACAATCTTAGAATTAACCCTAAGATGAAGGTACTCCCCCTTTATTATGTTGTTTTCCCTAGAATTATTTTTACCTCTCACACTATTCTTTTTGGGTTATAGACAATGCCTGGAACCCGAAGGAACCATGTTGATCAATGTAATGGACAATGCAATGATTTTCCTCCTGAACAAACCAATGATATGTAAGATGGAGTTCAAAATCATATTTCTATACTTACACAAGCTATGAACAATTCTGGACTTCCAAATGAGTAGAGAAGGGAACAATAATCTATTGAGTCCTTCATGAGGAAACATCTACCTTCTTTATGTGGGTCTTCTAATCCACTTGTTGCTGAAAAATGGATCAGTACCATTGAAAAGATATTTTCCATACTTCACTGTTTGGAACAAGAAAATGTCATTCTGGATATTTATCATTTAGAAGGTTAAACAGATCAATGGTGGACTCTAGTTAAGAATACAAGTCCCCTAGATGAAATTGAATCCATGGAATGGAATGAGTTCAAGAAATTGTTTTTCAATAAGTACTTCCATCTTATTCTTCAAATATTGATGGAAAATGATTTCCTTGATCATAAAAAAATGTTTTATGAATCTGTTGGTATATACGAAGAAAATTTTACATTGCTATCAATGTATGCATCTAGTTTTATCATCCAACCTGAATGTAAAGTTGATTAATTCTTCAGTGGCTTAAAACCAAGTATTTGAAGGGAATTAACTATAAGAGACTTTAGTAGCTATGAAGAAATTGTGTGTTATGCTATTAATGTAGAAATGGATGTTGGTGTTGCATATCCATCTCATGGTTTTTACAATAAACGAAAGATGGATTTCAAGGAGAAATCACAGAATAATGTTGAAAAGTAGATCAATGTTTCTTTATTCTCAAAGTGTGGAAAGAAGCATGGTGGAGATTGTCTTAAAGGGAGTAGAAAATGTTTTAAGTGTGGAAAAGAAGGTAATAAAGCAACTGAGTGTCGAAGTAATGGAAAAAGGGTTTCTAATGATGTTAATAAAGAAAAGACTGCAGAGAACGCACCACCAACACTTCAATACTTCAAGTGCAAGGAAATGGGGTATTATATTAATCAATGCCCTATTCCAAGGGTTAATGATGATCAATGTGAGAAACCACTTAAAGAAAAGGATAATGTGAAGTCACATGAGATCACTATTTGTGATTTTGAATATGAAAATGTTGTTGTGTATGATTATGTGTTTATGCATTGGGATTTCAAAATAGTATCATGGAATCTCATTTAAGGTATCGTGGAATTTTGGAATATCTATGTATTGGTTTTCAATAATTATATGGTACCGGTAACCATGAAAAGTGATTGAAATATTTTTTGAAATAAGATTATATGTGAATAATGATAGGATAAAGAAAAAATGAAATGAGCTCATGACATATATAAGGACAAAGTTATATCATGGTTTGAGTAGATATAAATTTTGGGATTTTGTTATGTGGAAAGTGTGAAATTTTGATAGCATTCATGTTTTCACTATGGTTTAATGGGTATTTATTTTTCAAGAGAATACATGATTAAGGTATTCACATGTTTGTAATTTGACCAACCAGATATATCGTATGATATATGGGGGATAAATTATGGTATTTACATGCTCGACAGATGACATTTCGAGTAATTATTTTCTTTATACAATGAGGTTGGACATAAGTATTCTGGATAAGCATAAATATTGGAATGGATTATGTTGGACATCAGATAGTATTGTTTAAGGCTAGAACATTTTGTTATGTTTAAATTGTATAGTTTTAGAAAAAGGACAACCCGTAGGATGGGCGACAACCCATCGCGTCAAGCAAGGATGCGGGAATCGAACCCACAACCAAAGTGCGACATGCCTTTATCGCCTACCACTACCCTACAAGAAGTCCCCGGTTTGTATAAATTAGTTCTAATTTATTATGTGGTATGATATACGAAGTATACGTCCATTTTAAGAACCATATACGATTAATGTCACCATAGATGGGATTATGTAAAAATCTTTTTCTAACCATATGTTTGAGACAGATGGAATGACCTATCATTCTATCACATGATCTGCTAACAATTCATGGAAGAAAAATTCAACTTCATTTCTTTAAGAGATGATGTTGAAATTGTTCAAGACACAAAAAACAGTGAGATTGTTCCAAAATAAAGTATGTATTTCTTCTAATTCAAAATTTTCAACTTTAGGGAAATGATATTGAAAACCAAAAATGGTGTTCTAGTGCTCTTATATCTGATGAATCAGATGGTACCATAGATAATCACAAATTTATGGCTTTTTGTTTTTTGTCTTTTTCATAGCCATGTTCTCTACCATTCTCCATCACAACTTAACGGTTATATTTCTCTTCCATATCCATATTTTCACCTAAGTTCTCCTATATGGAAAACCATTGATTAGTTATTTTGGGTAACCATTACATTTCATAATTTTGATTTTGAAGTTCAGTTTTGGTATTCCTTTTTACAACGAGGGATTCTATAATAGAAACTTTCAAGTAGAAAACCATTAATAACCCTGACGAATTTTGAGGGTGCAGTTTATTTTAAGGGGGGGGGGGTAGAATGTAACACCTTGAGATTTTATGAGAAGTATTATTTTTAGTTTATTTTATGTCTTGTGTTGTATGCTACACCAAGATTATCTTGTGCTATATGGAACACTATATTAACATGCAGTATATGCAACACTATTCTTAGATCGTGTTACAGAATATTTCAAGTTCGTTTTATAGAAGTTATTCTACGTAACATTGAGTTTATATGTATATATATATATTTAAAGTAGGAATGAAATATGGTTGTATTCTATTATACACAACAATGATGTAATCTTACACTACATGCAACCCTGATTTGGCTTTCATTACAAGCAATCAAGACCTTCCTAGATAGCATGTGTAGTACGCAATACCGAGTTTCAATAATATTATTATGAACTAACTGTTATGAATAGTAGTACCCACTTTTTGAAATATTATAAATTTTAGTTTTCAAAACTGACTTCATTTTTGGATTCGGAATATCAAAATTATCCTAGGGTGAATTTTTGGTATTTTTCTAAAAACATTCAATTTTTGATGAATAGTGAAAACATTAGGTTACTATTTAAAAACTGACTTTTTATTTAAATAATTATTTATTTTAATTATATTTATTTTAGGTAATAATTGATACAAAATACCTATATAATTACAATGTAATTCATTGAAGTCAGTTTATAATAATTTTAGATATATAAAAATTTTGTTGAACTTTTTACTGTCTTTTACCCACCTCTTAAGAGAATTTGAAAATTTACACAAAAAATAATTTTACCGCTTCTGTAATTGGAATTTCCAAAACCCGAGAGACACGGCTAACATAAAGGGGTAAAATGTGGTTCAATAAGATACACATAATTTTTTCTTGAATAGTATCTTTTTACTTTTATTTACCACTGTTAAAAATAAATAGGGTAATTAAGGGTAAAATTGATATTATTATTACCCTAACACATGTCCTAATTATATTGTATAAATATAATTCGACCAAAAAAACCTTAGGAATATAATATTATCATTTAGGTCCACTTGGATTAGATTAGGATATTTATTATTATTTAATTCAACGAAGAGTTAAAAGAGATAAAATCAATGTTTAATAATTAAAACATTTTTAATATAAGGTTATACATAAGATAAATTAGACTCTAAAAATTAATGAGAAATATAATAAGATTTTATACATAATGGTATCTTATTTAGAATTTTTATACATTAAATGATTTAATTTATTTATGACACAATGATGGTCCTGTAATTACCTTATTAATGAAATATTAATATAATTGATGCTATAAATACCCAAATAAATGAAATTTAAGACTTTTTATGTATTCCACTAATTTTATAGGTGACTATGACATGTTAGTATTGATTTAATTAATTTTTTTCTAACTAATCATGCTGTTACGATTTTCACAAAAAATAATTACCAAATAGTGTCAAAATTGACATAAAATAGTTTTTAAAATAAATATTATATTATTAATTTTTATTCTATTTTTAAAAATATAAGGTTCGGCCAAATTACTTAGATAAAGTTATATATATTAATATAGAACCACTTGGGGTTATTGAGGCTTTTTATCGTAAGTTTATTAACCATATAGTTTATGAAAACAAGAAGACATCTTAAAAGGTATTTTATTTAACTTAGAGTTAGATCAAAATTATAAGTGTAAAATAGTAACCTAAACATGTCTAAAACATATTGGTTGAGAGTATTTCAACCCATACCATATTTGTCTTCGAAATAAATCAATTTAGAGCTATTATAAACCGAATATGACTTTATTATAAAATAATATTTTGAGTTTTTCCTAAGGTGCCCCTCTCCTCCCTTATTAAAGGGCACCTACTCCTTCTTCTCTTTACACAATTTTGAACCTTCATGCTCAGACAACCCCTGACCATTTACCTTCTCAACTTCCTTATAAACATTATAGAGGTTATGTTCTCCTCAAAAGACCAACTATAGTGCCTTAAAAGGAATCCTAAAAGGGGTGATTCGAAGAAGAGGTAATATCTTATACCGATTGTTTCAAGTTTCTTTCTTTTTATACTTCATCTTAATTTTTTTATTCATAAATTAATAAAATCAGTATCACTCATATATGGATATGTTATTATAAATATTAAAGAACCCTATTTTACCTTCTATCCATCCTACAAAAAACAAAATCACAGCGCGTGCGTACGGGCAGAATACCATCTCCACGCCGTGGTGTAATATGTTTTTCCACCACCACCTTACTTGGATGGGTATAATGGTATAAATAATAACTATATATAGTTATTATAACATCATACTGATTCTGAGATATTATATCGTCCACTATAATTCAAATCAATAATTATGGGAACGATATCATCACTCGTGCGTACGTACGGATTACCATCTTCACGACGCGATGATATTCCTTCTCCATGTTAACCACTCAAGAATGATTATAAAGTATATATAATGAATAATAATGAAATATATGAAATTATAAAGCTATTGGATTTATTTATATATATATTTGTCATCTAATTACTTCTATTCAAGTCAATAAGGAAAAGAAAACAGCGTTCATGCATACGTATGGCCAACTGTCTCCATGAACGGTGTATTTCATTTCATTTATATATCTATTAAATATATATATATATATATAATGAATATATATGATATATAAATCATTATTTACATTATTGAGGTAATTAACTCATGATATAAGTAACAGTAATATCAATAACAACAATTCCAATCATGTACGATAAATAAAACAATATTACCCAATACGGTGCTTTAACATGGAATTTACAAAAGAACAGGTAATATAAAGTCATAATTGAACCATATATGATATCATAACAATGAATATGATTTTATAATAATTTAATGAAATTATTTAAATCATTATTCATGGTGTTCAGACATGTATGATGCATATCGAATATAAGGTAAGGGATAAATTTCCCAATCTCATTCTTATCAGAGATTGTTTATTCATAATCATTTACTGGGGTTATATTTATCATTAATGTACCTATTTTCAAAAAATGGATTCATGTATGTTTAAAGTCCTTTTTACCCATTTTTGACTTTTACTATATGGTGTGTATGGAATCGTTCTTTTGTATACCATATGTAGTACATTTTATATTTTCGTTAAAAGTACGAGGATAATTTTTTCTTTATCTTATACAACATGAAAGGATTTTTACGGTTTTATAATGCCTTATATTCATGAAGCATAACCTACTTGATTTCATGATTATTTTAAAAAATATATTTTTGTTTTATAATTTCATGTAATTTTGAGAAAATAAAATGATTTTAAAGAAGAAAGAATATTTTCCCCAAGAATTCGTTTCAAGTGTTTTATCAAAACCATTTTCAATCTAAGATGAAATTATTTCATATGTGTATCTTTCAAGTATAATGTCTTTATGATTTATATGGTTTCAATTTTCTTATGATGAAATGATATCCATTTGTTTTATATGGATTATGTTATTTTGGGATGATTTTTATGAAACCCATTTTATTCTTTTGGTTATGATGAATGATTTATGTTTATTTTGTGGAACAAGTATGAATGATTTCATTATGAGATGGGCGGGACCTATATCTCCCTCCAATGCATTGGGTATTGATTTATATCTCATGAGATAGACATGGATGTAATGGAAAGTTAATTCAGTTTAATGATACAGGACTAGAACGAGGAGTGAACTCGATTCAGAAAGGAAATGTGTCCACTAAGATGGTCTTGGCATCAATTCCTTGGATACTATGGAAATCATAACATATTCTTAATGGTTTCCATAATTACATGTTTTATTCCCATGCTATTTTATCATGATTAATGTTTCCTAATGATCTATGCCTTATATACTTCCATGTTTTATGTCATTGCCCAAGATTTGGATGTTTAAACATCACATTCATGTTTTTTAAGTTAAAATGTATATGATATTTTTTTCACCATGCTTACCCTTACTGAGTATTTGAGATCACCCGTTATATGTTAGCTTTTCCACAGGATTTAAAGAATGGTTTTAGGTAAGAATACAAAACGGGATGATCTTTGTGGGAGATGTTTAAGATCTTTCACCACAATTAGAGGATCATATTATGAGTTTCCAATGACACTAAACTATTACGGTCCTTTTGTGTCTGTTTTTTTATGTATTAAGTATTCCACAAAAAGTAATGTAATGTCCATGTACGTCAAGCTTTGGGTCTCTACAATAAAATATTCTTAATTTATGCAAAAAATGAAATGATATTTAATTTAAATATTACTATGTAGCTTCATATAAGATATGTATTTTAAAAAATTATTTCCTCAAAGGAAACAGGGAAGTTATGCTGGGAAGGAAAACAGAGGGAAATAACCTTCAAAATTGATATCCTGATATGGTCACAATAAGAACTAAACAGTTTAAAGTAGTGATGGATCTGCTGACATGGGAAATAAATGGTGGTGGTGTCTATGCATGAGATCAACCAAACCAACCATAGAAGAATATGTTAATAGTGGATCATTTCTGGAGGCAACTCCCCCCATCATTCAGGGGATCATCTGACCCTATGAAAACTAAAGGTTGGATTAAAGAACAGTAAATTGTTTTTGGTGTAATGGGGTGTTCAGAAATTTAAAAGGTTAGTTTATCTATTTATCATTTTGAAGTTGAAGCTGATATGTGGTTTTCAATGACTAAAAATATAAAAGTAAGTGAAGATATTGATACTATCACTAGTGAAAAAAAAATTAAAAGGTCAACATTTTTCACCCTGGTTCTATATAACTAATGTGAAACTCTAGAAAAATTGTTTTATCATATTGGATATTAAATAACCGACCTGATAAATCGAAATAATCAATTTATCACGTCAGTTATTTTATAACTGACCTGATAAATCAAATCTCGATGATTTATCAAATTCTTTATTTTATAATCGACGTGAAAAAAAAACCATTTATCACCTCAGTTATTAAATAACGAATGTTATAAACATAAAAAAACAGTTTATCACATTGGTTATTGAATAACTGACCTGATAAATCTTTTAAATTATTAATCATTCCCCGTATTCAGTCATTATGTTATCTTTGATCAGGTGACCTGTGACTTGTCACTCTCCCGTGGAAAATCTAGAAAGGATTCTTCAAAGTCATGCCCTCCAAACTCATTTTTCAAACATAATTCCTTATCTTTATTATCACCGTATCTATCATTTCAAATCTCAACACTAAATTAATCCTCACATTCCTCAGTTTAATTTATTATTTTTCATGATTCCGTAAACATTTGTTTTGAGGTGTTATTTTTCCATCCTTCTTCTTGATAGCATGGTAAGTGTCATAGTGTAATTTTAATCCATGCTAAATTATTTTCTAGTAAAATAAACCATGAAAGTGATATCATGCGGGTTTATTATTTTTGAGTGTGCTATCATGTGTGTGTGGATGTACTTTCATGTGTGTGTGGGGTGGGGTTGGGGGTGTTTAGGGGGTGGGGTGTCTAGGGGGGTGGGGCTATCCAAGGGGTTGGGGTGTCTAGGGGAGTCCAATGGCGTGGGGGTTGTGTCTAGGGGGTTTTCCTAGGGGTAGGGGTGTTCAGGGGGTGGGGGTGTCCAGGGGGGAGGGTGATGTCCAAGCATGTAGGGGTGTCTAGGGGGTGTCCAGGGGGTAAGGGATCTGTCCAGGGGGGTCGAGGGTTTATAGGGGTTGGGGGTTTCCAAGGGTGGGTGCTGTCCAAGGGGTGGGGGCTATCCAAGGTGGTGGTGGTGTCTAAGGGGTGTCAAAGGGGGTGGGGGTCTCCATGGGGGTGATGGGGCTTTCCAAGGAGGTTGGGGGTGTCCAGGGGGTGGGGGTGGTGTATAGGGGGCGAGGGGACTGTCCAAGGGGGTAGGGGTTGACCAGGGGGCGGGGTTGTTCGGGGGGTGTCCATGGGGTTCGGGGATTGTACATGGGGTGGGGGTGTTGAGGGAGGTGGGGGTTGTCCTGGGGGTGGGGTGGGGGGGGGGGCTATCCAGGGGGTTGATGTGTCTGGGGGGCTTTCCAAGGTGGTGGCGTTGTCCAGGGGGTGTCCAAGGGGGTGGGGTGGTGTCCGGGGGTCTGGGGGCTGGCCAAGGGGGTAGGGCTGCCTATGGGGGTGGGGTGGCCATGGGGTGGGGGTCAATGGGGGTGGGTGTCAAGGGGGTGGGGGCTATTTAAGGTGGTGGGGGTGTCCAGTGGTTTCCAAGGGGGTGGGGGTTGTGTCCTAGGGGTGATGGGGCTTTCCAAAGGGGTAGGGGTGTCCAGAGGGGTGGGGGTCATGTCCGGGGGGTGTGGGGGTGGGGTCTTCCCAGGGGGTTGGGGGTTTCAATGGGGGTGGGGGTGTTCAGGGGGTGGGGGTTTCCAAGGGGTGGGGGCTGTCCATTTGGTTGGGGGTTATCCATGGCAGTGGGGGTGTCAAGGAAGGGGCGGTGTCCACTGGGTGGGGGCTTCCCAAGAGGGTTAGATATCCCCCTCACCCCCTGGACACCACCCCCACCCCCATGTAATGCCCCAACCCCAGAATCCTAGAGCTGATACATTATTTCAATGCATTGGCATGGTTACAAGGAATCCAGTACCAAAGGACCTATCAATTTTGCAGTCAAGGAAAATAGAGTACATACATTAACTTTACATTATGATTTAAATAATAAAACAAAACATATATAGTTCATTGATAACAACATTATTCCCTTTATCTTAACCCTGCATATCAATAATTATACACTTCTAGGAATCCTGGTAAAATAAAAAATAAGAAATGGGTGAGCTCAGATGGTCAGAAAGGGTAAATAATTTAGCAGAAGCTATAAGATTTTAAGGAAAGAATGTGTAATAAAAATAACATCCTTTTTAAACATAATATTAAACATAATATGGAAAACATTAATAAAAAATCACCATATAATCATGAACATGGATATTCTACTAGTCTAATAATCACATGTAATCACAAATTTCATAATGATGGAATGATTAACGTCGGACATCATTACCACATAGTCAAGGCCATGTGACAAGACTATAGATAAAAGTCTTGTCAAGGACTTGTTCCAAGACACTAATTTGTCTCATGAGACATACCGATGCATCGAGGAGCTATAGTGGGCTCCACCCGTCACATACTAAGTCGACTTCATTCCTCATATGAAAAAGTTGAAACATAACATAATCATTCGTATTAAAACATAGATACGAAAACGACAATACATTAACCATAAACCATGAATGGTATAAAAATAGAACATTCACATTCAAACATATCATAAATCATTCAATACAATATAAAATATTATATTATAATAAATCAACCAAAATCAAGAATAATATCCAGTAAAGAATGTTGACATAATTGAAAATGATTAGTAATGCTTTTTGAGAGAAATATACCTTTTTGTGAAATCATTTAAAAGTCACACATTTAGAAAGGAAGTAATATAAAATATATTTTTTAATCCAACTATATCATACCACATTGAAACTTTTAAAAATAATTATCATTTCAGAACATTCATGTCCATATAAATAAATCAATATAATCATTTTGAAAACATGGAAATTAAATAATAGGATTTAGAAAGATAAATATTTAAAACATTAAAATTATGATCTTTTTAAATAGACCATCCCATAAAACCATAAAATATTATTTTTGAAAACATTTTTATGAAATATGGGTATCGAAGATAAATATGTCCCAGTAAATACTTACACATAAACAATCTTAAATAATAATGAGAATGAGGAAATAACCCTTACCTTGCACTTTCTATTGTTAGAGTGTACGTTTAACATCCTGTCTAATGACCATAGTATGTTATTAGATTATATGAGAACAATATTCATATTTATGATATCATACATGATTCACTTATGATTTTATACTACCCATTTAATAATGATTTCCATGTTAAATTAACATTTCAGGCAATAATCTCTTTCTTTATTGTACCGGTTTTAACATGTTATTCTTGATCATATCATTTAGATCATGATTTACATACTTCTATAATATAACAAAAATTTATATATCATATATATTTATAATATAAATATGTATAATTGATAGATATATGAAATGGAAAACACCATTTATATAGACGGTGGGCCGTACATATGCATAAACGTTATTTCCGTTTTCATATCATATTGAATTGAAGTAGGGGAATAAGATATATGTATGTACATGTGTATATATATTCAGTAGCATTATCATATCGTATATTATATAATTATTAATAATATATATTTTTATAATCATCATTAGATGGTGAATGTGGAATTGAATCTCATCGCATTGTGGAGATGGTAATCTGTAAGTACGTATGAGCGACACAATCATTATATTGATTGTGAAATGGTATGTAATTGGATTTTATATAATATATAACGATTCATTAGAATGTTATATTTTTTATTTACATTATTTATACTCATTATTATACACATCCAATTAATGAAGTGCTTGAATAAAAAACTACACTAGGATGTGTAGACGGTAAGTTGTACGTACACGCGTGTAGTGAATTTATCATTTATAGGATGGATAGAATAACGTATATGGATTAACCATATTTATAATAAAATCAAAGTATTTTGGTGGTACTGGAGTTATTATTTTTGGTATGGAAACAAAAAAGAAGGAGGAAGTGGAAGAAGAAAAGAACTAGAAAGAGGGTGGAGAAATTATTTCTTCTTCCTGCGGTGTTTCCTTTTGAGTTGATCAAAAGAGCTCCCTAGGTTGGCTTTATGATCAATGTGAGGACTAAAGGTTTATGTGAGGGAAGTGGGGAGGAAATTTGGGCCATGTTTTGGTTGATTCAATAAGGTTTCCTTATAACTTTATCATTCCTCTTGTTTTTGAAAATCACAAACACCTAATCTTAAGGAAAAATTCTCTTTACCCTATATTTTACCTCTATAAAAAAAATACATTCCCAAAGAAAATTTATCTTTATCATGATTACCTTGTCCAAATAATTTTTTTTCTTAACTATAAAAATCGGATACATATCTCAATACTGGTAATTGTATAATACTTAGAAATGAAGCATTCTGTTTTTGGATCTGAATTCCTGTTACGAACTTTTATGAAGTTCTACTCCGAACTCACTTTTACGAACTTTTATACAGTTCAACTCAAAATTCTGATTACGAACTTTTGTATATTTCTAAATAAAAATTCTGATTATGAATTCTAATTACGAATTCTGATGATGAATTCTGATTAGGAATTCTCATTATGAATTCTGATGATGAATTCTGATTACGAATTCTCATTACGAATTTTGATGAAGAATTATGATTACGAATTCTCATTACGAATTCTGATGATGAATTCTGATTACGAATTATCATTTCAACTTCTGATGAAGAATTTTGATTACGAATTCTCATTACAAATTTTGATGATGAATTCTCATAAATAATTATCATTACGAATTCTGTGGATGAATTCTGATTATGAATTCTGATTAAGAATTCTGATGATGAATTTAGATTACGAATTATCATTACAAATTATGATGGTGAATTATGATTATGATTTCTCATTATGAATTCTGATGATGAATTATGATTATAAATTCTCATTTTTAATTCTAATGAATAATTCTGATTATGAATTCTCATTACAAATTCTGATTAAAAATTCTAATTACGAATTCTCATTACAAATTCCATATTATAAATAGAATCTGAATATCTTAGTACTATAGACTCCGAATTCAGTTTTTACTTATATTCTGAACATTCATTTACATCCATTCCGAACATTCATTTACCTTCTTTCAGAATATTATCTTTGGTTATGCTTACACTCATTTTGTTATAAAACTATGTCGTGCTTTAAGTTATTAACTAAACGTTGTTTGAGTGACATGTGTACAGGTACCTCTGAAATTCAAGGAATAATATGACTGTTGGAGGAGGGAGACGACTGTTGGAGCATTGCCTATATATAGTATCTCATTTGAAAATAACATCAACACTGAACTTTTACATCTGTGTCTACATTCTATTGAACTGATTTCTAGAGAGAGAGAGAGGCACTTACCAACTCTCAAGCTTCATGCATAATGTTTGAAAAGCTTGTTAAAAATTTTCCTTGTGCATATTTTCTTTATGCGACTCTAATTGTTGTTTTGTACAATCGAGGGCTTCCGGGGATATGAAGACAGAGGTTCCAACACCTTGATGTTGAGGGCTTCCTTGCTGAGGAAGACAGAGGTGCTGATTACCTAATAGTTGAGGGCTTGTAGGAATAGCAAGACGGACTCCAATCTTCGTATCGAGGGCTTACCCTAGTGTGGGTAAGACAGAATTTCTTGAAATTATAAATCAAGGTACCTTTATCCGTGGTTGTAGGATACCATTATCTTTTGGTTAAAAGACTAATTACTTGTTACTTTTTTTGTTACAAGTTTTTTCCACTACATTTGTATTGTTAAGGAATGTATAACTTTCGTATACTCCATTACACTTGTACTCTGATATAGTTAGATTCTATATGCTTTAAGGTAGAATCTACATCTTTGTAATCTTTTGTTAAGTTTTATTTCAAAAATCACTTTTTTGGAATTTATCCAGTGATTAGAACTTATAGAGGTCTTGTGAATTATCTTGTTTAACCTTGTTAAATATAACCATCTTTAAAAGTTCCAAAAGAATTTTTAAAAGGTACAATTCACCCCCCTCTTGTATCTGAGAATATCATTCTTATTTCCATCCTACGTTTGTTATTATAGAGTATATCATAATCAGACATACCATCCATACAATTGGTATCAAAGAATTTGGTTAAATTTGAATTAATAACATTATTAGATTCCAAAGAGAATTCTCATAATTTAATTTTCGGATTCACACTTCCAGATTTATATTTTTTTTAAATCTATTTTTCGGACTCATATAGTTCAGATTCACTTTTTTGTAGAGATACTTTTACTCTATATTTTTTCTTGCTTAGAATATTTTTCTTGTTGACAAACTTTTTCTAATAACATGTTTTTTTTGTGGAAAGACTTTTATTAATGATGGAAGGAATCAGTGTTGGATCCATAGATAATATCAATCAAACCAGTCCACCTATCTTTGATGGTAATGATTACGAATATTGGAGAGATCACATGAAGACATTAATTATCAGCACTGGGGTTGAAAATTTTGTTATGCTTACTGGTGGATACAAAATTCATAATAAAGAAGTTAGTGCCTTTACAAATTAAGAAAAGCATGAATATCAAATTAATTATAAGGTACACAATACTTTACATTGTTTAATGACTAGAAATATATATATCCAAATTTCATCTTGTGAAGCAGCAAATTATTTATGGAAGAAACTAGAAGTTACTCACTTTGGAACTTTTAAAGTAATTGAGACCAGACGATCCATTCTTAGAGCTGAATATCATGGTTTTAGTTTTCCTTATGGTGAACCCATATTCAAGGCACAACATAGATTCATGACTATTCTGAATAGTTTACCATCAATGGGTTAAAAATAATTGGATGATGAAGCCCTTGTTGACAAGATCATTGACATCATGTCAAATGAGTGGGAATCTAAAAGGACTACAATTGATGAGAATAGAATGGTTACTCAGATTACCCTTGATGAGATGTTTGGAACTCTACTTCAGCATGAGACTAGAATGAAGAGAGATGATGATATTGTGAAGAAGAAAAATGGAAATGGTAGTGTAGATTTTACTACTACTTCTAATAATATGGAAGGCAAGAATCCTGATAGTGTTACTAGAACCATATCTAAGAAAGTTGTTATCCATTCTGAATCTAGTGTAAGTGAATCCTCAAAAAATGAATTAGAAAATCTTGCTCGAAGGATGAACAAGATATATGGACAGAGGAACATTAATTACAGATATAAGAAGAAGGAAAGGAAATACAAAAATGATTCGGAAGTTACATGATATGAATGCAAGAGAGCTGGACACATAAGACCAGAGTGCCCTATGCTCAAGAGAAAAAAAGAAAGTAAAGGAATTCTGAGAAAAATAGAAATAATTATTACAATTCCAAAGCTAAGAACGATTTGAAAGCCAATGACACTAGGAGTGCTAGTGGTGGAGAAACTTCTGATGAATTTGTAGTTTATGAATCTTCTGGATAGAAGAATCTTGGTCTTTTTTCCAGGATAACTATTGATAATCATTTCTTTAGGGATAAGGTACACAATGTTGAATCAATGACCAATGTTTATTTAAATGCAAATGATAGTGAATATTATAACTCATTGGATGAAGAATATTCTTTTGATGAAGATAATTCTTTACCTACCTTTGAATAAGTTTCTAGGCTTTCCAAAATCCTTGAGAATGAGAATTCAAATCTCATGAATAAACATGATAAAGAAAAAATCTAGGAATATTATTCTTACTAAGAAAATATCAAATATTTCTAAATATCTTGATAAGAAAAATGCTGATTTTGAGAGTATTTCAAAAAAACTTGAGGAAGTATGTTCTGAGAAGAATAAACTTTCTAAAGATCTAGAAAATGTAATTTAGAAGAAAATTTTATTCGTGCCTAGATCTAGTTCAAAATCAAATGTTTTTGAGGAAAAGAACTAATTTTTAAAATAAAAATCCTAAATATTCTCCTAGAGGAAGTGTTTTTCACACTTTACCATAGGAATAGAAAATTGTGATAATATATTTTTACAAATCCAAACTCGAAGGGATACTTCTGGTTTTTGTTACACAAGTTTTAAACTGATTTTTAGCAACAATTACTTTGTTCCTCAATGTTCCCTATTTTGAAATAAGTGTGAATGTGGTGGTCATTGGGAAATGAATTGTTCTCTAAAAAAACCATGTCTTTCGGATTCCATAAATATTATTTTTCAAATAAGATGTGGGTTCCCAAAAGTATACTTTCTGAGATTTCCGGATTGAAGCAAGTCTGGAGTCTGAAAACAGAACTTTTTCTTATTTTTAGGAAAATAGGGAAAGTACCAATAGAAATACATGGTACATGAATAGTGGATGTTACAGACAAATGACTAGAAATAAAAACTACTTCGAAAAGATTATCAAGACAAAAGGAGGAAAAGTAACTTTTGTAGTTAATGATCAGGGAGAAATTACAGGTATAGGCAACATCGTTCTTCTTGGAAAAAATTTGATTTCAAATGTATTATATGTTAAGGGTCTTAAGAACAACCTCATCAGCATATGTCAATTATGTGATGAAGGCTACCTTGTGAATTTTAGGAATGATAAGTGCTTAGTACACAATTCAAAGGAAGAGTTTATTCTTTCTACCCATAGGCAAGAGAATGTTTACACACTAAACATAGAAGACCATAGGAGACAAGACATTCCTTGTCTTAGTGAAATGGAAGATCATTCTTGGTTAGGGCATAGAAGGTTAGGACACTCTGACCTTAGGAACATATACATACTTTCTATGAAGAGACTAGTTAAGGATCTACCAGATCTTAGATTCAATTCTTCAAAAGTTTGTGACCCTTGTCTATATGGAAAGAAACATAAGTCATGTTTTAAATCAGTCAGTGAAGTCTCAACTAATGATACATTATAGCTAGTGCATATGGATCTTTTTGGTCTAACACAAACTGGAAGCATTTGGGGAAAGTATTATGTATTTCTCTTAGTTGATGTTTACACTAGATTGACGTGGGTCTATTTTCTAGCAAAGAAGACAGAATATTTTTCTTATTTCAAAGGATTTAGAGTCCATGTTAAAAATGAGAAAAACCTTCCATTGAATACTATTCATAGTGATTATGGAGTAGAATTTCAAAATTCCGATTTTGAAACTTTTTCTAGTAGAAAAGGCATTACTCATAACTTTTCAGCACCAAGAACACCTCAACAGAATGGTGTTGTTAAAGAAGAAATATAATTCTTCAAGAGATTACCAGTACCATGTTGAGTGAGTATTCTGTTGCCAAACATTTTTGGGTTGAAGCTTTAAGTACTACTTGTTATACTATAAATTGAATTTTGATTAGACATTTTCCTAATAAAACTCCTTATGAGTTTTGGAATAGTAGAAAACCTATACATTATTACTTTATGATTTTTGGTTGCAAGGTATTCATTCTTAATAATAAAGATAACTTACACAAATTTGCACCAAAATATGATGAAGGAATTTTCCCAGGCTACTCCACAACTTATAAGGCCTATAGTGTTTTTAAAAAAAACAAATGTACTATTGAAGAGACATTACATGGTAAATTTGGTGAAACTGATCCTTTTGTTCTTAAACAACCTCAACCTTCATCATTGGATGTGTTTTCAAAAACTGATTATCAACCTTTGATAGAAGATCCTTCTGATAAAGAAAATGTTCAAGAAGATACTCCTGAAACATTTACCCAAGAATATTTCATACCATATGTTGATGAACAGTTTTTACAAAACCCTAATCAATCGTTTCTAAAGAATCATCCCAGTGATAGTATTATTGGAGATGTGAATCAACCCATAAGGACTATATGTTCCTTAAGAAATGAAGTAGAACATCTATCATTCCTCTTCCCAATTACAACCAAACAGCACTAATGAAACTCTAGGTGATGATGATTGGATAAAATCCATGCAAGATGAACCAAATGAATTCGAAAGGAATAATGTCTAGACCTTGGTTGAAAGTCCTATGGAAAATTTTGTAATTGGAGTGAAATGGGTCATCAGAAATTAGTTTGACGAAAATGGAATCATAGTAAATAATAAAGAATAATTAGATTCTAAAGTCTATAATCAACAAGATGGAATAGACTATGAAGAAACCTATGCTCCAGAATCTAGACTTGAATCTATTCGTAATTCACTTGCCATTGCAGCATTCTTCAATTTCAAACATTTTCAAATAAATGTGAATTGTGCTTTCTTTAATGATTATCTTCAAGAGGATGTTTTTGTTAAACAACCTCCTGGCTTTGAAGATACAAATCATCCTGATCATGTTTTTAGACTTACCAAAGCTTTTTATGGCCATAAACAAGTTCCTCAAGCTTGGTACGATAGAATTACATGATTTTGGCTTCAAAATATCTATGTTAAGGGAAATGCAGATCCAACCGTTTTTAGAATTACAGATAAGAAAAATGTTTTGACTTTTCAAATTTATGTTGATGACATTATATTTGGTTCAACTCAGCAATATTTAACTGATTCCACTGTAGATCTAATGAAATATGAGTTTGAAATGAGTATGATGGGTGAGTTATCATTTTTCCTTGGTTTTAAAATTTCTCAAAAACTAGAAGGAATCTATATATCCCAACATATGTATATTAAAGATCTTCTTAAAAAGTATGTATATGACAACACTATGAGTATAACTACTCCCATCAGTACCTCAAAAACACTTGATCTTGACGAAGCTGGGAAACCAATAGATCAAACATCATTTAGAGGAATGATAGGAATATTTACTTTAATTGATAGCTAGTTGTCTAGACATAATGTTTTCAGTATGCCTATGTGCAAGATATCAATCCACTCCTAAGGAATATCATTTAAAGGTAGTGAAAAAAAATTTCACTACTTAAAGGGAACCATGTATTTAAGACTATTTTACACATCTAGAATTGATTTTGTTTTGAAGATTTTTTTGGATGATGACTTTGGTGGATGTATAATGGATATAAATAGTACATCTGGAACATATCATTTCATGGAATATTCATTAGTTTCTTGGTCTTGCAATAAGCAACACTCAATAGCACATTCCACTGCTGAATCTGTATATGTTGTAGCTTGAAGTTGTTTTGATCAAGTGTTGTCGATGCAACACACACTCACAGACTATGGCTTGAGTTTTACTAAGAATAAAATTTTGTGTGATAACACAAGTTCCATTTCCTTGAGTAAAAACCTTGCACATCACTCTCGTGCAAAATACATAGACATTAGGAATCACTCTCTTAGGTATCACACACAAAAAAAGATATCATTCTTCAATTTATCAGAATGCAAGATCAACTTGCTTATATTTTCACACAATGTTTACCTACCGATAGATTTGAATACATTAAACTAAAGTTTTGAATTATAACCATAAGGTAATAATCCTTGATTAACTTCTTGTTGAACCATTATCCTTATAGTAAAAAACATATTTTCATAGGGGGAGTAATCTGTTGCTGATGTTTTTCAAAATTTTCATAATAAAATATTCATTGTAAGTTTTTCAAAATTTTGGTAATAAATTTTTTTTAGATGGTTTTGAAATTTTTGTAATGGAAGTTTTCGTAATAGAAATTTTCTTAAATGAAAATTTCGTACTTGAAATTTTAGTACTGGAAATTTTTGTAGTGGAAATTTTCGTAATGGAAATTTTCGTAATGGGTATTTTTGTACTCATAGTTATTATAATCGATGTTTTTGCAATAAAAACATTTAAATATTATGTTTTTCGTAGTATGTTTTTCATAGTGAGTTTTTCGATGTGAGTTTTTCGTAGTGATTTTTTTGTAGTCAAATGTTTTTCAAGAAGAATATCACCTATTACGAATAAACTTCATTGCCAATCCGAAAGGTATGATTTCATTACTCATGTTTTCATAATATTTTTTAATTTCTTGTATTCTCTTTTAATATTTTGGTTTCATTTCATATTAAATACATATGTTTTTCTAAAAACCTCAAAATAGAGGATTCAAGATTTCCTTGTGGGTATATTTTCATCCTTCATATCAGATCATATAGTTTCTCAACCATTATATTGGATTTGGAAGATGAAAGTTCACTTTAATCACCTATATAAAGAAACCCCAAAGGGCTTTCCCACATAGATTTTCAATGCATTTGCATCTTGATGCTCTGCCTCACTTCATAAGCTCATTCTGAATCTCTCAGAGTTCCTCCAGTCTGAATGTCTGGGGAAGCTTCTTCCCATGAAATGTCTTCCATGAAGCCAATCTCAAAATGGAACGTATACAGGGAATGGTTGGTGCATAATAACCTTTTCAAGAACAATTCTATCATTTCAAAGATTATCAAGTTAAATGGATGGGAAGATTTCTGCATATCTAAGCTAGGTGTTCAAGACTCTGTGTATCCAGATTTAATCATAGAGTTTTATGAGTCAATGTGATAAATTAAGTAAGATAGAAATGATAAGTTTTCATTCACGTCTTTTGAAAAAACATGAAAACCTTTCTCCAACATGGCAGTATGATTTATGGGGTTGGAATATGAAGGCGAAGCTGAGTTTTGCTCACACAAAATCCTAGAGGTTCAAGGAAGTTTTGTAATGGTAAAGGCTTTGGAATTTCTTGGACTTTCTGATGTCAAGACCGCAAAAATTTCTCATCTATCTTCTAACAACCAGATCCTTCAACTTTGGGTAGAAGATTTTTTTGCATCAAGATAAGGTGACAAAGATACCCTTAAAAGGAGTGACAAATATTTCTTAGATTTCTTGGTAAATATAAGGAAACTCAATTTGATGAGGCATGTTCTTTTTAAAATTCAGAACATCAGGAAAGGAAATTTAGGAGCCCAAATTATCATGTATCCTACCTTACTTTCAATACTGATAGTTTGGTGTCTTGAATCATTCAAGATTTCATGTAGTTCCAAGAATCAAAATTGAAAATTTATGCTTGTTAGTGATGCCACTCTATAAATAATAAATATGGGATACTCTAAGGAGATAGGAGAGTTCTATGATCTTCCATAGGAAGAGGCAGAAGCCATTCCAAAAGATGAAGAAGAAGCCAAACCAATCAAGAAATATGAGAAGAAAAGATAATTGAAGGAAGTGGAAGCTGAAGGTGAAACTCCTAAAGCTACGGAAGCCCCATCCGCACATCCTAAACCCAAGAAACAAAAATCCTTTTTGGATGAAGTGGTAGAAAAATGGAGGGAAGATAAGAAAAATAAGAAATAAGGGGATCCACAGTTTGGCATGGACCCTATTGAAGCTAAGTCTTGAAGGGAGATGACTGTTGAATACCTTGAGAAGAAAGAAAAAGAGAAGAAGATGAAGAAGAAAATGGCTGATGATGATGTTGTACAATCTCTTTTTAAAGCCACAAAAGTTGCTTCTGAGAATATTCCAGTGCCGGAAACATTTATAGTCGATCCATTACCTGAGACTCTAGGTAATAATTTCTTCACTTCGAAAAAATATAAAGAGAAAGAAGTTATTGAAGAAGTGGACGATGTGGAAGTAGAAGAATAAGAAGAATAAATTGAAGAAGAAAGTGGTGATATACATGATCTGATTATGCAAGTTGAAGAATATCAAGATAAGACAAACCCATCAGAGAAATTATCACTCCAGACATCTGAGGCCGAGTCCTCAAATCTTGTCACTCATGGAAAGGAAGAAGAGAACGTTGGAAAGAAAGATTAAGACAAGGAAGAAGAAGAGGTAAATTAATTGTCTGAGGAGGAAAGTTAGGAAAAGAACTTTATTGAGGAAGGAGCATAAAAAGAAAAAATTTAAGAAGATAGAGTTGTTCAATTATCTGACAGCGACCATAAATCTCCTAATGAGAAATTCATACCGACGATTGATAAGGGTAAGAAAGTGATTATTGATACTGAAAGAAAATATATAGTGAAGAGGAAGGGAGTTTTAGGAACATCAAAAAGGATTCTTGTTGAGCTTGAAAAACCACACTCTCCAACTAATGTCTTAGATTCATGGTCATCTTCACTTGGAAATGATTTTATGCAGAAATCTTTGAAGAAGCGAGTCGGTTCCATTCTGACTTTTACAAGCATAGATTCTAGATGACAGATGCTCCAACAAACTCTTAATCAGAAATCAGATTCAGTGTCCATGGTGATGGAAAAGTGTGTCAAGATATAATCAGATTTCAAAACTTTTCATATAGGTTACAATTCTCACAGGAAGTCATACAAGAAGATAGTTATATGTTCAAAGATATCAATCCAAGAAATGAGCGAGCTTGATGAATTTCAAGATGGAGTAAAGGATGATTTTGATATATAAGAAGGGTGGATAAAAAATATTACAACTAGTTTTGAAGAAAATCTGACCCTAGAGAAAAATATTCAGAATCAACAGGTGAAGGATCTGAATGGGATGGTTAAATCTGTTGCATAACGATGGAAGAGGGAAGGTGATCTCCGGATTGAGATTGATGAAAAGCTTGTAAAGAAGGATGATGTTCTTAAGGCCTAGTCTGAGTTTTTGAAGGCTTAAGATGAAAGGATTAACTCCTTAGAAAACCAAGATGAGGAGGATCACAAAGAGTTAAAGAAGATAAAAACCTTTCTGATGAAGCTAATACCCATGAAAAAAAAGAAAAATAGACCTAATCTGATATTTTTTTGTAATTGAATTACTCTTTGTACTAATATTTCCGATCATAATGCAATTTTTGATGCTTGAATTGTTTATATTTTTTACAAATATTTCAGGTACCATATTGTTTTCTATTCCCTCATACTCTTTTTGATAATCACAAAGGGGGAGAAAGGAAAATGAATTATAAAAGAGAGATGAAAAACCTAAAGGAGAAGACTTCTATGTACAAGAAGATCATCACTAACTATTGGGGAGTGAACATTATGAAGATTTCCCCATTCCGTAAATCTAGAATACGATCATTAGAGATCCAAAGCCTAAGGGGGAGTTAGTCGTATTCACCATTGTCCATAAGCCAAGGGAGATAAGCTTTAATTTCAATGTCTAGAAATATATTATATGTACTTACATTCTTTTCTTAAAGATGTTTGTGCTTTCCAAAAAGGGGGAGATTTTTTAGTTAATAAGGATTCCTTATGACTTTATCATTCCTCTTGTTTTTGAAAATCACAAAATCTTTATCTTAACGCAACATTCACTTTACCCTATATTTTACTCCTATAAGGAAAAATTCAATTTCCCAAGGAAGTTTATCCTTATCATGATTACCTTGTCCAAATAATATTTTTTCATAAGAATGAAAATCTGATTCATATCTAAAAACCTGGAATTGTATAATACTTAGACATAAAGCATTCTGTTTTAGAATTTGAATTCCTGTTACAAATTTTTATGAAGTTCTACTACGGATTCCCTGTTATGAACTTTTATAAAGATTAACTCTGAATTCTGATTACGAACTTGTATAAAGTTCTAACTATGAATTCTGATGATGGATTCTGATTATGAATTCACATTACAAATTCTGATGATAAATTCTGATTACGAATTCTCATTACAAATTCTGATGATGAATTCTGATTACAAAATCTCATTACGAATTCTGATGAAGAATTCTGATTATGAATTCTCATTGCGAATTCTGATGATGAATTCTGATTACAAATTCTCATTACGAATTCTGATGATGAATTCTGATTACAAATTCTCATTTCGAATTCTGATGACGAATTATGATTACGAATTCTCATTATGAATTATGATTACGAATTCTCATTACGAATTCTGATGATGAATTCTGATTACGAATTCTCATTACGAATTTTGATGATGAATTCTGATTACGGATTCTCATTACGAATTCTGATGATGAATTCTGATTATGAATTCTCATTATGAATTCTCATTAATAATTCCTTAAGAAAAACAGAATCTGAATATCTTAATACTATATACTCCGAATTTATTTTTTACTTAGATTCCGAACATTTATTTACCTCCATTCCGAACATTCATTTACCTTCTTTCCAAATATTAGTTTTGGTTATGATTACAATCATTTTGTTATAAAATGATGTCTTGCTTTCAATTATTAACTAACCATTGTTTGAGTGATACGTGTGCACATCCCTCTGATTTTCAAAGATGAATATGACCATTGGACGAGGGAGCTGACCGTTGGAGATTTCCTACAAATAGGAGCTCATTTGAAAATAACTTAAACATTAAACTTTGACATCTGTGTCTACATGCATTTGAAGTGATTTCTAGAGAGGGAGAGAGGCTCTTATCAACTCTCAATATTTGTGCAGAAAGTTTGAACAGGCTGTTCAAACATTGCCTTGTGCAGATTTTCTTCATGCGACACCGATTGTTGTTGTGTACAATAGAGGGCTTCTGGGGATAGGAAGACAGAGGTTCCAACACCTTGAAGTTGATGTCTTCCTTTCTAAGGAAGACAGATGTGCCAACTACCTGATAGTTTAGGTCTTGCGGGGATAACAAGATAGGATCCAATATTCATATCGAGGACTTACCATGATGTGGTAATGATAGACTTTCTTGAAAGTATAAATCAAGAGACCTTTATCCATGGTTATTGGATACCCTACTCTTTGGGTTAAAATACTTATTACCTGTTACTTGTTTTGTTACATTTTTTTTCCACTGTATTTGTATTGTTATGGAAACTATAACATTCGTATACTTCCTTACTCTTATACACTGATATAGTTTGATTCTATACGCTTTAAGGTAGAATCTTCATCTTTGTAAACTTTTTTTAAGTTTCATTTCCAGAATAAATTTTTTTGAATTTAGCAAGTGATTAGAACTTATAGAGTCTTGTTAATTATCTTGTTTAACCTTGTTAAACATAACTATCTTTAAAAGTTCCAAAGGAATTTTTAAAACGTACAATTCACTCCCCCTCTCTAGTAACTGATAATATCATTCTTATTTTGATCCTATGTTTGGTATTATATAGTATATCATACTAAGACATACAATAATAATATTTTTGATGATCCAAATGGCTTTGGAGGTGTGATATTGGGAAAAGGGAAAGTTCCCTTTTATAAGAGTGGTGAGGGTCACTTTAGGAAAACATTCAAATATTAATTTATTATACAATAATATTCGGTTTATAATGGCTCAAAATGAAATTATTTATAGACATAGATGTTTATGGGTCAAAATACTCTCAACCAATAGGTTTTATACAAGTTTATGTTTCCATTTTATCCTTGTCTTTTAGATTTAACTCTCAGTTAAATTGTATAACATTTATCGTGTCTTCATGTATTCTTAAAATATATGGTTAATAAACATATTCTAAAATTTGAAGAGAACATCATGTGTTTTATTAATGAAATATATAATATTATTTATGCCTTTTTTTGAACCTTAGTGTTTTAGGAATATTAAATCAGCTAATAATATAGTATTTGTTTTGAAAATTATTTTATGTTAATTTTGACAATATTTGGTATTTTGTTTTTGTGAATGTCATAACAACATCAGAACTTTGAAAAACAATTATCTAATCAACCCTAACATGTCATATTAACCTTTAAAATTAGTGGAATTCATCAGAAGCGCCAATTTACATTTATTTAGATATTTAAAATATCAATTATTTTAATATTTCATTAATAAGGTAATTACTGCATTATCATTGTGTCATAAATAATTTTTTTTTATTTTCAAAAAATTATAAATAAAATAAAATTATTTATTAAATCATTTTAGCTTTCTAATTGATATATACAGTCAAATTTAACTTATGTATAACCCTATATTAAAAATTGTTTAGTTAATAAACTTTGAATTTAACACTTTTAACTCTTCTTTAAATAAAATAATAATAAATGTCCTAATCTAATCCAAGTTGAACTAAGAGGATCATATTTTATTAAAAAGGTAATTTTTTGTAGAATTACACTTATCCAATATAATTAGGACACATGTTAGGGTAATTATAATATTACTTTTAGCCTTATTTACCATATTTACTTTTAACCGTGGTAAATAAAATTCAAAAGATACTATTCAAAGAAAATTATCTTCATTTTATTGAACCACATTTTACTTACTTATGTAAACTGTGTATCTCGAATTTTTTTAATTCAACTCACAGTAGTGGTAAAAATAAGTTTTCTGCAAATTTGCAAATTCTCCTAGAAGGTGGGTAAAAAATGATAAAAGTTCAATAAAATTTTATACATATAATTTTATTATTAAATTACTCCAATTAATTACATTGAACATATATAGGAATTATTTATCTATTTTGACTTAAAATATATTTATATAAAATAAATAATAATTTAAATTAAAAGTCAGTTTTAAATAATAACGTAATGGTTTTCAATATTTATCAAAAACTGAAAGTTTTAAAAATATACCAAAAAATAACCCTAGGATAATTTTGATTGTCTAAATTTAGAAATGAAGTCTATTTTACCATATTGAAAACATAGAAGTTTCATTTATTAATTTAAAAATAATTCCCGTTGTCAAAACCCAAAAGAAGGCTTTTAAAAAGTAAAAAACTATCAAAATGTTGACACTGTTTATGTCAAATTTAATTGTGAAATTACTTATAATGACCTGAATTGTATTAAATGATAAAAATATAATCTAATTATACTTCCAAACCATTAAAATATATAATTTAATACTATAAATTATTTTGATTAAAATGTTGTTTTCAATTAAAATTTATTATTTTTCACTATTCACCAAAATTTGTATGTTATCTGAAAAAAAATTATCAAAATGAAATTTTTATGTATCATTTCTATAGAAAAATTTTATTTTTTCTAATTTAATATATAAAAGTTTCAAATAATGTATTTAAAAAAAGGTTCTTCAAAAAAGGGAGTAAAATTACATTTTATTACAAATACTTATTTTATTTGAATAATTGAATTTGTACTTATATTATGTCTATGAAATAGAAAATATGACTGTTAAATTTATATAATATATATATTAAATTCAAAATTCAGTTAATACTGTTGATAAATACTTTTCAAATGGGTAGTTTGGTAATTCGTGGTGCGCTTGAACTCGTTTTTGCATGTAGTGCATGTTCTAATTTTTTTTTGAAGAGATAACATACTATGAAATCTTGGGGTGTTACATTCTCCCCTAATTTAATAAATTGTGTCATCACAATTTGAAATTGTTCTTTGAAAATAAATTTTTAAACATATTAAAATACCTTTGTGGAAAACCCACATCTGATATTGGGTTAATAAAATTCAGTCTTAATAAGAGGGAAGGGAAATGAAAAAGTCACCACCAAATTATTATTTCAATTAGAAAAACATTAGTAGAAATTAGAGACACATAATTTGTGAAAAAATGTAAATATTTATAGGGAGTTATTGATTTCATCCATCAGAAACAAGTGTAAAATTGAGGGCCTCAAACCCATCAATCTAAGATGATGTAAAATATCATCGGTCCAACAAAACATAAGGTATTAGGATACCACATTTTTTGTTTTATGATCCCTTCCCTAAAGATTGAGAATTAATTTATTTATAGAATTATAGGAAATATATTTTTATTTATTCTTAACAAGTATAGATTCATCCTTCGACTAATTCCAACCACAAAATCATATTTCACTCTAAAAGAAAATAGAATTCAAAATTATTATATTTATCCTAATCATATGGGGTTCAAAAAATAAATAATTTACAATTAATTTGTCAGACTATTTAAAAAAACTACATTATACAATCTAGGACATCAGGTATACCAGTGGTAGGTGATGCACCCTTGTCTCCCTTTAGTTGTTGGTTTAAGTCTCGCAGCCTTGCCGGACGCGATAGTTGATGCCTGACCTCCAGGTTGTACATTTTATAACAATACAAAAATATTATCAAGAAATGATTTAACCTTAAAAACAATATCAAATGTCAATTGTAATCAATTCCAACCATTAGAATTATCAAAAATACTTCTGTCCAAACTCACAGTCCAAAATTTATAAGTAAGGTTACCACAATGAAGATCTTTTTTCCCGTATCAACATGTGAATACGTTCATCATGTATTATATTAAAACACGGTAACACCCTGAATTACAATAAAACCCTATTTATTACATTCATGATATCTTATTCCTTATAGAATGCTGGATATACTCTTTATATAAAAATTTTTTAGTAAACTCCAACAATGATGGAATATACAAATCATTAATCAGTTTCAAGGTAATCAAGAATATCCAATATAATTATTCAAATTCAATTATATATTATTCCCAAAATCACCACCTCAATATCAGAACCATATTAAGGTTTATATTTCTCTCAGCAATATATTTTCCAAAAACATTAACCTGCTATTGAGTCATCTTTCATGGTTCCACACAATCTCAAGTCCTTAATTAAATAATACTACTGTACAATCCATAAATACTCTATAATTCTTCTAACATGTAACTCATTAATAAAATACTCCAGTGACACAATACATTAATATCAACATAAGAACTCAAATCATTCCTCTTCATCATTGTTCGTATCATAAAGTGATTATTATCCAATAGGGTCATTTGTGGTATACTCTGATGATTTGGACATTGATTTTCTTAGTGTCCCAACGCCTTGTAGTTGATGAATTGTACATTTGAAACCTTCTTATTACCCTTGAAAGCATGTATTCTGTTTCCTTTTTCTCCACTCTTATAACAAACTCCCATTCCCTTCAGCATTTAAAAAATTAATCACTTCCAAAATTATCACATAAGGGAAAATTATTCTTTTCTTTATACCATTTATCCATCATTCCCTCTACCATCCATTTCTTCTCTATCATCCCTTCAAATCCATAGGACTTAGAAAATTCTTTTCTTATGTTGTTAACACATGATACTATTTATTCATATGATGATAATATGTGGGATACTATTTCCTTTCTAATTTTTGGCTTAATCTCATGAAATATTTGATCCTTCTTTCTCTTGGGATCATGCATATTGCTGGAGTTCTCCTTCTCTCTACTGGGATCCATTTCTAAACAATGGAAAACACTAGGTTAGTTTTATGAATCGCAATGCATAATTACAAACATTTAAAATACCTAACATAAATTGAAAATATTATCCATATAATATATAATCATAAATAAAATTTTCTCTTTGAGGTATTATTTAATTTTAAATATTTTTAGAGTCTTGTAATGAAAATGTGAATTATCCTAAGCATATCCCCTAGGAGTGTTGTAACCAAGAGTGCATCAATGACCATTGTTGTGTACCAAGATACTTCGGGTCAAGCCCAAAACTCCTTGTCATATTTTTCACTCCTAGGTACATCTGTTCTAGAGCAGCATCTACCTTCTCGTATCCTAATAAGGATATATTTCTTGGAATGTTCTCAATATCTCAACATTACCAAAATTCTAGGATGTTCTTCAATTATAATCCTCAAAGTCTATCTTAGGTTAATGTTTTCTAATCCGAGTTTTTATAAATCTAGATTCCAAGGTTATTTCTAAACGTCCAATGATACCAACTATAATGCCCTGACCTTAGAAGCCCATATCCGATTCATTATTTTATTACATTGGCATGATTACAAGGAATCAATACCTGAAGGACCGATCAGTTCAGCAGTCTTGTAAAATATATTACATACATTATCATTACATTAAAATTTACAACATTAAATAGAACATAGATAGTTCTTTGAGAATGCCATTATTCACTTTATCACAACCCTTCATATCAACCATAATACACTTCTTTGAATCTTGGGAAAATAAAACATAAGAAAGGGGTGAACTCAGATGTTCAGTAAGGGTAAATAATTGAGTGGAAGCTATAGGGTTTTTTGGGAAGATGTGTAATAAAAATAACACCTTTTTTAAACATAATCTTTAACATAATATGGCTAAATTAAATCAAACATAACCATATAAACATGCACATGGATATTCTACTATAAGAATAATCACATGTAATAAATAATTTCATAATTAGGGAATGCCTAACGTTGGACATCCTGAACACATAGTCAGGGCCTTGTGCCAAGACTAAAAATAAATTTTTCTTCAAGTCCTTCTTCCAAGACACTAGTTTGTCTCATGAGACCTACCGATTCAACGAGGAGTTATAGCATCCTCCACCCGTTACTTACAAAGTCCACTTCATTCCTCATATGAAGAATATGAACTGTAAAATAAACATTCTTATTAAAACTAGCATACGAAATGTCAATACATTAACCATAAACCATGAATGGTTTTAAAATAGAACATTCACAGTCAAACATATAATAAATCCTTAAACACTCTATGTAAGATTGTATAATTTTAAATCAAACTCAATAAAAAATAATAACTTGTAAATGATGCTGACATAGTTGAAAATGATCAGTAATTCTTTTGGAGAGAAATATCATTTTTTGTGAAATCATTTAAAAGTCACATATTTATAAAGGAAGTAATTTAAAAGAGATTTTTGAATCAAAGTGAACCATACCACTTTGAATTTTTTTAAAATAATTATCATTTCATAATGTTCATGTTCATATAAATAAATCCTTAAAATCATTTTGAAATGAGGGACATTAATTAAAAGGATTTAGAAAGATAAATTTTTATAACATTTAAAATGACAATCTCATTAAATATACTATCACATAAACCATAAAATATTCCATTTGAAAACATTTTTATGAAAAATGGGTATCGATGAAAACTATGTTCTAGTAAATACTTACAAATAAACAATCACGAATAATAATGAGATGGATGAAACAACACTAACCTTTCTCTTTCCTTTGGTCAAGGGTACATTTAACATCCTGTATAATTTACATAGTCTGTTATGAAATTATATCAGAACCATATTCATATTTATTATATCATTCATTATTCATTTATGTCATTATAATACCCATTTAATAATTATCTCCATGGTAAATTAACCTTTCAAGTAATAATCACTTTCTTTATCGTACGTGATTTAACTTGTTATTCTTGATCGTATCATTTATATATCATATATATTTAGAATATAATTTTCTATAATAGATAGTTATATGAAATGGAAAACACCGTTTTTGGAGACGGTATGCCGTACGTATGTATAAACTATATTTTTGTTTTTATATCTTATGGAATGGAAGTATGTGAATATGATATATGTATGTACATGCATATATATATATATATTCATTTTCATTATTAGGTCATATATTACATAATCATTAATAATATATATTTTGATAATCATCGTTGAATGGTGAATGTGGAAATTAATCTCGTCACGTTAAGGAGATGGTAATCCGTACGTACACACGAGTGAAAATATCCTTATATTTTCTCACATGATCCACGTTTTTTGATGACGTTAATAAATATAACTACATAATGTTTTTATAATTAAAAAATATTATGATTTAATAAAGTATCTGAACCAAAAATATATTATTATCAAGGATTATATGTTTACCTAAAACAATATATAAGAAAGTACAATATCATATTTGGATGTAAACATATTATATTATTGAATATGAAAGCTTATAAAACCCAAAATAATAAAATTAGTGATGTATTCACACTACAACTGTACCAATATCGAAAAGTGAAATTTGTAAAATGTTGTAATGTTTAGTTAATTAAAATTTCACCCAAATTCAATTTATATATTGTGATCTATAATTTCAATATTTTTATCATGTCTAGGAGTTTGATATTATCTAAAGTTAGTTGGAATCAGTAAAAGAAAATTTTATGGATCTAGAGCAGGCATATTTTTTTTTAATCACTCTTGGAATTTGGGGATGTGGTGGTTACAACGTCTAGTAAATCAAGTGGTAAAATAAATTTTGTATTTAAAATTATTAAATAAATAATTAATAGTTTGTATATTTTATAAAATCAAATCCTTAATTCTAAAAAAAGTATATTGGATCATGTAGGTGATGTTCAACTATATTGATGTGTCATATGATTTTGAAAGGAAGAAGAAGTAAAAGATGATGTATTTCATATCATGGAAGTCCCATATGTATGAATTGTTGGAAGAAATTACTTATAGAGGGATATTATAGAGAGAAAATTTTTATTTATAAAATATATGTGTTTAAATCAACATCTATGAATCCTATTATGGATGACTTGGGTAGAATTTTATTGAGGGTCTCCAGTCCACTTGAGTCTTGAATAATAGATTATTCAGATACATTTAACTCTATATCCAATAGAATATGTATGAATTATATAACTAGAATATTTAGAAAGTTTAATCATGTATAATATAAAACATTTGTGATTATGGGAAAATGGGTTGTTTTCATCCAGATATAAAATTAACGATTTATTAAATTTCAAGGGATATGACACATACTAAAGATATAAAAAAAATTAATTTTGGAAGGATAATTTTATGATATTTGTTTCTACAATACCTTTGTTGGATGAGTTTGAAAACCTATATATATTTTATTGGTTTTGGAAAAAGTAGTGAAAATGGATAATTATACCTGAATAGAGTTTCATAAGGAGCAATGCATTATTAAAAAATAACATTCTATTTGTTCATGCATGAATTCCTTGGTCAATTGACTTAAAATTAGATTAAATACCTTACTACTAAACTAATTATGAGGATTGGAATCATGGAGTTTTTAACATGTGAATAATTCATATAGGTGATTAGTTGATGATGTCATTATGATTATGACGAATGATGCCCAAGGATTGAATGTCAAAGCTAGTTCATTTGGAGGTAATGGGTGCAGTTCTGGTCTAGTATCATGAATACTTACTATATAATATTTCCTTTAGTGTAGATTAATAACAATGGTGTGGGTTTTATTTTTCGTAACATGTATAATGTTGACATAACCTTTATCCAAGGCAGTTAAATACTGGAAAACAGACCAATAGGTAAACTAATTTTTTTTTTGGTTTGGAAATAATAGAGAATAGAAAAGTAGATAATTTTATATGCTCAAATGGAATAAATAAATATGGTTTCATAATATCTTACAAGGAAAATAAAAAAAAAGATTCATAAAAATTATAAATAAAACAATAATGGGTATATGATGTATAATTACTATTTACACCGGTTTCTCTAAAGAGTTTGGGGTGGAAATTGTCAATTGTTCTACATATTTTGTGCAAAAAATCCCATAATCTCTATTAAAGAAAGAACATTAAAAAGAGTTTTGGTCTAGATGAAATATTAAAAGTGTATTTTTTGTTCTCAATAATTCCCATATTGATTATAATTAAAGGGAGATGATATTTGAGATGTCCTGAATATTTTTATTTGTCGTGTATAGATAAGTAGGATTAATATTTTGTGTCCAGGATTACAACGCACAACAGGTTTGTAATGACCCAATCTTCTCATAGTCACATATTAATTCTTTTTAGTTTAATATTCCACAAATAACATAAATAAATATTCTAAAATCATTATAGTATTATAAATTTGGAAAGTCGGATTCATAAAAAAAATGTTCATTATAGAACTACATCGTGTCCCAATAAGTTCTTCATAACTATCACCCTTCATAGAAAAATCATATATAATTACATTAATCATAACATAGTAAAATTAAACATTTGAAAATATGACCTCAGAAGCTCAAATGTGTAAATAATGTAGATAACAACATAGCATGAGTGTAAGGGTATTAGAAAAAGAGAAAAAATTTGAAAATTATTCCATTTCATATCATAGAACCTAATCATGAGTCATGACATAAAACATTGATGTTCATAAGACATGAATAATAACGAATTCAAAGAACATGATCCGTGATAGAATAACATTGGAAATATATATATATATATATGTAACAAACACATAAGAATTGAAAATTATTTCCTTAGAGGCCCGGTCTCATTTCTAAAATTATCATAGTAGAATGGGTTCACTACCCAAACTATCATAGTAGTCAAGGTTCAATCTAAAGATAGTCATCTAGGAAAAATGTCCCTTACTGTCTAGGTTCACCCCACATTTTAGTCTAGTTTATCTCTTGATATATCAATAATTTTTGAATTAATTTGAGGTAGATATTGGTCTTACCTATCAAATAATCTATACATTTGTGTTCCAAAAGATCATGAACCGTTCATAATATCATAAATAATATAATGTAAATGGGTATTATTAAAATTTCTTCATTGTATAATCCATTTAAATGAAATTATTTTCATAATTATCTCATAAATTCATTATATCTTAACCTATATAAAAGGAATGAGTTTTATAAAAAAACAACATCATAATCAAAAACCATCTATATAAAAAATAAATATTTTATCCTTTGATCATATCCCATGTAAATATTTAGTACCATCAAAGTTCATCTACAAATATGTAAAATTAATTTGAATGATCATATGGAACATTTCTTGAATAAAATAACTTTTTCACATTAAATAATATTAAGAAAAAAAGAAGTTCACAAAAAATTAAAAAATTCATTTGTATTGAAAATTTTATAAAAAATATTTTAATGGAATCTTTAAAACATTTAGTAGTCATGAATATGGTAAATATCGTTCACGATATACACTTTAAAACCAATATTCCTATCACATTTTTAGTAAAAAGTCAAAAAGTACCTCATTAGAAAAATTAAAAGAATAATTTTAAACCATTTAGTAAAAATTGAAACATTTGTAATTTGTTTAATAAATCATTTTATACTGGAATTTTTTGAAAACTATTATAGAAAACATAGACATAGAAGAATTATTATTTTGGGCCAAAGTGGGAAATAATGTTTTGTTTTTCATAAAAAAAATATTTTCAATCATAGAGAACATAAATAGAGGAGAATGAAAGGAATAAAATTAAATTTATGAACTAATAATATGAAAATAAAATAAATGTGTTTCCTAAGAGGTATATAATAATATTTTATAATTAAAAGCATAATCATAATTAATCCTAATAAATAAATAGATTGTAATATAAATCCTTAACAACATTAGTATCTTTTGAATAATATTTCCATGAATGAAAGAACATTATATTGATATTTATATCCCATTAGTTTCATGATATGAATAATAAAATAAATTCATTGGATTTATATACACTACAAAAAAGAATCATGTGGTTAACAGGGCATGTTTCCACCAGAAATAACAGGGAGAAAAAAATCACTTATCATAAGTCTCAACATCCTTCGTACACAATATAAAATTTCATATAATTAATATTGGTTGATTATAAATATAATAAAGAACCACAATAATGTCAATAATGAAATATTTTATTTACTGATAACTTTTTATTTATTTTTTATTAATAAATCCATATTAAAACCTCGTTTTCGGTATAAATGATTTGTTTTTCATATGGGTTTTATTTTTTTTATTTAAGTAATTTTACATCGATAATGGTTTCATAATATAAAAATTGATAACAAAATTATATTATTATTAAATGTATTCATTATATATGTATTTATAATAATAAAAAAAGTTATATACAGAAAGTTAATTACAGTATTCATCAAGATGGTTAGCAGTATATACACATGAACGTTGTTTCTATTTACTTGATGGATGGAATGAAATTAAGGTAATTAATATATCAAAATTAAATTTTCAATATTATTTCATATATATAACATATTTTAATTAAATTTTCCCATATTACCTTCCTTGTAAATGGTAGTTGAAAAATTAATCACATCGTTTTGTGAGGCAGTAGTCTGTCATACACACGTGCGACGTTATTATATTCCCAAGGAATGTAAAATAAGAATTTATTTCACATATAATAAATACTTTTGTATTATTATGTCTTAAACGTCACATACATATGTTAAGTCAATCATTATATCCATCTGTTAGTGGTGGTGATGTTATAATAAATCCATCAGTTCATGAGTCAGTAGTCTATCACAAATGATCTCTAATTTTTTTAATCCCATTTTATGTAAGAGGAGATGGATATAAGTTATTTCATTAATATAGTGAAATATTAGTATATTGGAGAAAATTTTTATAATATCATCAATTTTTATGAATGGGTTTAGGAGGTTTAAGTGGAAATAAAACAAATACACAAGTTGAATAATTTAACCTCTTCTTGAGAGAACCTCTTTCAGGTTATACCTAAAAACAATTAGGAGGATTTCAAAATAAAATATATTCCTCTAGTAATTTGGGATGGAATTAACTAAGTTATTTTGATATATATTGGATGAAAAAAAATTGTTTTCGAAGTGTTATGGGGAGAGGTGATATGTGTACCCTTTTATATATTGGGGAGGGGAGACTCATGAATGTCTGGAAAAGATAAAGGTGTACCTACATTTTAAACATTCCAAATGGATCTAAAATGGCTCATTATCAGCAAATTTTGGTCATAAAGAGTAATTATGTCTAAAATATTTGATTTTTAATTTTTTGAGGTCATTTTACAACTTATCATTTTACATTAACCCCCCCCCCCCCAAAAAAAACTTATTTCAACCATAATATTAATAATTACTATTTTTAATATTAAATATGGAAAAAAGTAAATTGAAATTATTAAATATATTTAATTATGTTGATTTAAAATATGTAAATAATATTTATAAATTACATTCAAATAATTGAAAAAATAAAAAAAAAATTAAACTCATAAATGATATGAAAAATTGGGTTTCCATAGAGAAAAGATTCATAAGTATAAAAAGTTTTAATATAAAATTTAAAATTGAATTTTATTAAAATGAGATAAATTTGATTAATAATAAAATAAATAAACTAATATAACTTTTAAAACATTTTTAAACAATATGTATGTTTCTAAATTCATTAAAAGAATATGGAGTTTTTCATAAAAATCAATATTTTCACTATTCATTGAAAATTTAATCATTTTAGAAAATTGAAAAATTTATACTGAAATATATTATTGAAATTTTGATTAAAAGTATAATTTTAATTTTATTCAAATCATTTTTTTAAAATTATCAAAAATTATGTTTCTATTTTTTCACAACAAAAAATAATCATATTTCGAGAAAAATGAATTTTCAAATAATATAAAGACTAATAAAAATTAAGTATAAATTTATAAATACATTTAATTTATCTATAACCATTACAGTTAATTTTTTAAAAAATATTACTCATATTTATAAAGAAAATTTAAAATTGTGGTTGTAATTTCATGTTTAATTATTAACATTAATAGTATGTTGTGGTTCGTTAACATTTGTTATTGACTACAATAAAATCAATCAAAGAAATTAAATTTATATTTAAAAAATATTTCATAAATTATCTTAGTGTTACATTATACCTATATTAAAATTAATTACAACATTAAAATTACATCACTTTGGTCAAAAATGAGGATACTTTTGAATCATTACATCCTCAGGAGCCTACGTAACTTCTTAAGGATGGATTTTGCACCCAAAAAAAATTAACTAGGTGATTCGTCTTGTTTCATCATTTTTTTGCATGTTCAATAATATCTATTTGTTGTTCCTCATAAGAAATATCCATCCAAAATTCTATGACATGCATGTTTAGTACATGTTATGGATACCCTATTTATTTCCTTAGGAGATATAAATAGAACCCATAATAATCATGAGAACGGTTCAGTGGATGTTCCACGAGATAAAATGGGGCTCCAATAAGATCAATAATTTTATAGGGAAGACATACCTAGGGATTTGTTTTCTCATCTTTCCAAATATTATAACCTTCTTCATTAGAGAAATTCATTGAAACACCATCTCACCAACTTTAAATTCAATATCACACTGATGATTATCTATATAGATTTTCATTCAAAACATGGCCCACCCATATATATTTCTAAATGGATATAACCATCTATAACTCAATATGATAGTTTTGTTCCAAAAACCATTTATTCTACAAATTTATCCTAGTACATTATTTTTCTACACATATTTTTATATATAGATTCCTATGGAGAAATATCAATCCTCTACTGAAACCAATTATTATAAGAAAACCCAACCAGTGGATTGTGTTGATCCCATCCATCATTCAAATCCCTAGAAGAAGATATCAATATATCCAATAGGGATTGAATTTTACTCTTATAATGAATATCCAAATGAGTATGTGTTCAGTTCATAAAGTAAATTCTATGTCTAGAGATTTCTAGAAAATGTTTAAACACTTTGAGGTAATCCTATGATCGGAATTAGATACAATTAAATATGGTACTCCATGCAAGCATAAAACATCCTTAATGTATATTCTATCAAGTTGATATTGAGATATCTAATCTAAAATGATGTTTATGGGTGATTAATTTTTATGTATTTTAAATAAACCCCATATAACATTATGCCCTTTTAATGGTTTGGGGAGTACAATAGAAAAACCCATAGTGATGTTTTCGAATTTTTATTCTGGTATTGGAATATTTTGTAATATCCCCTACAAATTAAGTATCTGTTCCTTAACAAACTTATATACCAAGAAATGAGATACAAGAATTGCAATATTTCTCTTTATAATATCATACTATAAATACACTTTCAGATATCTATGTATATTTAATCTTCGAGGATGAATAGAGAATGAATAACTATATACTTACACTAATATATGTTCCCTAAAATATGGTATGGATGGAATACAAACACGGTTCTTTATCCTTCTTACTCTATCAAAAAAATTATTAAACACATGAAAATTTATAATCATATTATGTAGTTCTACATAATCTTTATTTTACTCCTTAATCTTCACTTGTATAGATAGTTGAACACTCATTTTAGAATGAAAATATTTCTCCTCTTACATTAGGATTTGTAGATCCAACCTTTTCAAAACCATAAATATTCTATATTTTTTTATCATCTCCATGGATAAGCTAGAATGATCCTTTCGACTCAATGTATCAACCACCCTGTTCACTTTCCTATGATGTTCATGCAATGAGTATTCCCAATTATTAATCATCTTTGACAATATTCTATGTTGTATATTCAGCTCTATATATGTAAATATATGCTTTAAAATTTATGATTTTCTTATATATCAAAATTTTCATTTTAAACTTAATTCCTCCATATATTTAATGAAAATTTCGTGTAACTAACAATAAATTATGAGTTGGGGTACATTTCTCATGAACCATAAATATTCATGAGGCATAAGATATAAACATTTAATTATACATGAAAATTATTCCCTTCTTAGATGATTCAATATAAATTATATACCCTTATCTACAATTGGGTCATGAAAGAATAGGTTAAATAGCTAGTATTCTCTTTGTTTACTTGATATTTACCTAATATTATTCTATCCAGAGGAACATGGATCCCTTCCAAGTTAAAATGATGAGTGCATTAGATAGTCATGGGAAATTATAAACAAAATGTCCATAAAAAATTCTGAAACCAAAAAAAATTCAGATCTCATTTACTGTGATTATTCTATTACAATGTTCAATAGCATCCATATTTTATGGATCAAGTGATATACCCCTTATTGAAATTATATTACCCAATAATAGAACATTTTTTATACAAAATTCATACTTTTTAAAAAATTTATATAGTTTCTCCTTCAATTTGGTATTTAGTTCAATTCTAAAGTTCTCTTTATGCTCTCCATTTTTTGTTTGAATATATAATAATATCATCTATAAATACTTTTCCAAAATTCTCAAGGTAATCTCTAAAGACATTATTCATTTAATATATAATGATAATGGTTCATTATTAAGAATAAATGGCATCAACAGATACTCATACTATCCGTAACTTATAAAGAATTTTATCCTTGGTATATCCTCTTTTTAGATGATCAATTGATGACATTCAAAATAAAGGATAATCTTGGGAATGTATTGATCACAATATAGTTAATCAAACAAATCATCAATATTTTGTAGAGGATATTTATTCTTGATTCTTATCTTGTTAATTTCATGGTGATATATAATTATTTTAGTCAACCCAACTTGCGTATAAATGAATAGAATAGGTTCACCCAAAGGTGTCAGATGAATGATACCATGGTCAATGTTTTCCTGGAGTTTCTTCATTAATTCATAAAACTCAATTGGGCAAATTATATAAGGATTCATTAAACTTTGTATAGAAATATATAGACGTTATTTTGAGAACTAAACTTCATGTTTCGGTGTAGGACTACAAGACTCATCCAAAAATACATCAAATGACCCATAAAAAATTGTCCGATCATAATAGTTAATTTTCTCCATAAAAATATTTGGTAAACACTGCTGTTGAATCAGAATCCTAACCCATAAAATAGATGTTATCTTTATTTTAAGTTCATATTTATTATTGCACTGATAGATGATCATAGGATGTTTTGGAACATAAAGTGTGAATTCCTTTCCTCAAAAATTGATGTGGGATTTAGGTATAAAAATCCAATCCATTCCTAATATGACATCATATTCAACCATAGGGAGAATAACAGGGTTTCTGAGGAAAAAATTCATGAAAACATCAATAGTAAAATAATCAAAGACTTGAGATGAAATCATTAAACCATTAGTGTCTTTCAATACTAATTCAACATCTAATAACTGGGGCTGGAATTCAGATACCCTTAAGAAATTCATTAGACCTAAAATAGTGTATATATCCATATTCAAATAATACATTAATAGTTCAAGATTTAATAATAAGTGTAGCTTTCACCATGTCATTATTTTACCCATCGTTAGAAATAGTGATCTCTTGGGATTTACCATTTTATGTCAACTTAATAAGCTACTGACATTGATCATTATCATTAAATAATTTATTTTGGGATTGTTTAGAATCAGAACCATATTAATTTCATTTGAAACACCATAGTGTGTGTGTGGTTAATAATGTGTATATTTCTCTTTATTTTAAACTTTAATTAACTTTTTCTCATCACTACAATGATAAATTTCATGAGGATCTTCCTTCGCACACATAAAATATTTAACAATCCTATTAAAAAAAATTCCTCTATGTTTCTTTCCAAACATTGGTCATTAAGGAAATCTCATATTCTTCTCTCAAAGGTTTTTTGAGATTCCAATTAATCCCATATTTCTTTTCATTACAAAACCATGATAGTGACTGGTATTTTCATTGATTGTTTCTACCTTGATAGACCATTTTAAAATATCAACAAAACTACTCATGTCCCTTATGTCTAATTCCATCTAAAGAGTTGGTTTTATTCCATTCATGAATCAATCAAAACTACTTTTAGTTTGGATGATAATACGACAAGAATACCTTTAAAGTCTTATAAAATTATCCTTATATGTGTCAAAATATTCATTATCCTTCTTGTTTAACTCAATTAATTCATTATGTATTTTCATATAATGAATATGGAGAAATTAATTATTTAAAAATAAGTACTTCAACCCATCCAATTCCATGGAGTCTATTTTATCTTACAGAATATTATTCTTGAAAAGTTTTCACCATTTATCTTCTTCTCATTCCAAACACTAGAGATTCAAAATTTTTATTTCATGCATTAAAAATAGAGAATGGAAAATAACACATCAATGGTACTGATCTATTACATAGAAACTAGTTGATCAGTGTAACCACTAAATGATGGTTGATGTTTACACATGGAGGACTCAACAGATCATTATAACCTCCTTATCTCATTTGAAGATAAGTATTATTCATATCCTAAGATATTTATGTGAGAATAGAAATTAATTTTTTTATCAAGATCCCAAAACATTTGGTTTCATTACAAGGAAATCATTTAATTTTTTTTTCAAGAAATGGATTAACATGGTTCTCCATCCATTGACTGAAAAATCTTAATGTAAACAACAATAATCACACCGGGGAACCCCATAATCATGAAAATATATTAATAAGATTTATAAATCATGATGAGTTATTTTCAATCGATGACACCTTATTCTTAACCTAAGTCATTCATGGCCATTATTCAAATAATTCTTGATGGTTCATAACGGGTTTGTTAATTTACAAAACATATCCCTTAGGATTATCAAACCCGGGGTAGAGTAATGCCTATTTTCAGGAACTAGGTGATGATCAAGTCAAACTAAATGAACACTTTTTACATTAATTATCACTATGTGAAATTATTATTAGGCCACATCCACATCTAGTATCTTGAAAATGATTTAATTTTATGGAAACCACTACCTCCATCCTTCGCCAATATTAAATAATACTTTCTTATGCTAATTTTTATCCTTATATTTCCCAATAATGTTTTTAAACCTAGTTTACAAATGTTTAACTAATATTTTATCTGATACAAACTATAATTCCCCAAACATCACATACATATATATTACATCCTGTTAGATGAATATTAATTTCATAACATAATGAACCACTCTATAATTGTATAGGTATAGTGACTTTGGAAACTTAGATACATAAAAACTGTTAAATATGTGAACTACATCGTCTCCCACTAAGTTCTTACTAACTAGAACCCTTTTTAGACATATCATAGATAAATAATTTCTTCATAACATGTGAAAAATTATATGAAAATGTGATATCAGATAATCAATACGGGTATAAAAGGGAGATATCACCATAATTTGAGCATAAAGGTTTGAAAAAAAGATAATGAAATTAGAGAACCAAAACCTACATACCATAGATCATAAAAATGAGTCATGTAAATGATCATAGAATTTCATAATACTTGAATAATAATGTAATCAAAGAAAATGATCCAAGATATCAAAACATTGACCTAATATATAAATTTCTATCATATACTTAATCATAGAAAATAATTTTCTTTGTGGTCAATGTTCATTTAAAAAAATATCATAGCAGAGTGGGTATACTTCCGAAACTATATTAGTTCTTTTGGTTCACTCCAAAAACTATCATCATGGAAAAAATCCCATACTAAACTGGGTTGAATCTTCATTTAAATCAATTTTATCTCATGATATATCAATCTTTACCCAAATTATTGGATTAATATATAAGTTCCACACATACAATAATACATAAAGTTTTATTCAAAATGATTATAAAACATTAATTGTATGATAAAACATGGAAATAAAATGGGTCACCCAAACATTTCATTATATGATAAACCATAAAATGTAAATTGGTTTTATAATCATCTCATCACTTCATCTTAGCATAACCCATTGAAAATTAGTGGGTCTCCTAAAATAAACATTTTTTTAATCATAATCAATATAGAGAAATAATAAGGATGATATCTTGGGATCGTATATATAATAAAAAATAATAAACATCAGATGATTCCATCTTATATGGAAAATAATTTTTAATGATTACGTGTATCATTTCTTAAGGGAAATAACATTTTCAAATTGAAAATAACATTTTTAAAAAATAAATTTCTAAAAAAATAATAAAATAATTTAATATGAAAATAATATTTCAAAATTATATATAATATATAAAACCATGAATGTGTATGATGGTGGGAAATACCATTCATTTATTACATGTAAAAAAATGATTCCATTCAAATTTTTGGTAATAAATAAACAATCACGTAATTCAAGAAAATAATAAGAGAATTAATTTTGAACCATTTTATGCAAATTAAAACATGTCTAAGAATTTATTTAATAAATATTTATAGGTCCTTAAAAACTTTTTTGTACCATTTTTAGAGAATATCTACATAGAAAATATGATTTTCAACTGAAGAGATAAATAAAATCAATTTTCCTTAAAAAATATTATTTTGAAATCCTAAGTATATAATGTGATGAAAATAACATAAAACCCCTTATTTTATTAAATTAAAAATAGGAGTGTAAAATTAAAGTATTTATTCATTGAAAGAACATTATATTTCATTATTGGAAGCATAATCATAAACAATCCTAATAAAAAAATGGACTGTAAGGTAAATTTATTACCACATTGGTATATTTTGAAATGTAAGCCCCGTGAAAGAAAAAAATTATATGGATATTTATATATCATAATAATTATGATATGAATCCAATTATATACTCCACAAAAAATAAACAATTGGTGTATAATTCATGTATCCTAGAGGAAAAAAGTGAGATGAAAATTCCATACCTTAAATATCAAATTCGTTCGTACACATTGAAAACTACTAAAAAATAAAAAATTGGTTGATTATAGATATATTAAAGAACTATAATAATGTGTATCACACTATATATTATTTATCTATATCCATTTATGATCCATGTATTAACAATTCTATGTTAAAGTCTTGTATCAGGTAAAAACTACATTGTTTTTCATGTATATTTTCATTTGGTATTTTTCATCCTTCTACTTTGATAATGGTTAAAACATATAAATAATTTTAAAAATTATTATAACCTTCAAATAAATTCATTATATATATATTTTAATTCTCCCATAAAATTTATATATAGAAAATGAATTCTACTATTCATGGAGACGGTAGGTCATACATACACATGAATGCCATTTCAATTTTTATAATAGAAGGAATGAGAGGATGGTAAATAATATATCACCATTAAATAGATATTATTATTTCATATTTATCACATATTTTCATAAAATTTATCCACACTATGTTCTATATAAAGCGTAAGGGAAAATGAATCACATCACTAAGTATGGTCGTAGATCGCTGCTAAACAAGAGAAATGTTATCACATTCCCATGTAATGGAAAGTAAGAAGGAATATGTGATATAAAAAATATATAAGTAAAATTATATCATAAATATAATTTAAATATGTTATACACAAAATTATATCTCACTATGAGAGGTGGTGATAGTAAAAGAAATACATCAATTCGTGTGGCGGTAGTTTGCCTTTTACAAGCACGGGGGTTAGGTTTCTCGTTTAATGGAATAGATGATGTATAGTTTTTATGATATGAAAACAAGAAAATGTAATAATATAGTATATAATGGTTTAATTATATCATTATATTTGAATATAACATTATAGATGTGGAAAATAAAGTTAATCAAAAATACAAGTTTAAGAATTTCACCTCTTTATCGGAGAACCTCAAAAGTATTATACCGAAATCCATTATACTAGGGTATAATGATAAGAATAATTACCATAGGATGTGGGGGTTTAATTAATGAGGTTTTTTGTTTATGTATTAGTATAAAATGATTATATTTTATGTGTGAATAAGAGAGGATAGTGTGATCACTTTTATAGGTGGTGGAGAGGGAACACATGGTATTTTGGAAACAGAATTCTGTACCCATGTTTTAAAAAATACAATAGGACCTATAAGGTCTCATTATAGAACATTAGTGCTCATAATATTGGAATATAGTCATAAAATATTGTTTTTATATGTTTTTTGGTCATTATACCCAAATACTGTTAGTTTAATTACACGGTAACCCCATTTAATCCTGAACTGTGATAAAAATTATTTTTACTATTTCGACTATTAATTATCACCATAAATTATGTTTAAAATATTATATAATATGTTTTATTATTCAAAATATGTAATTAATCTTCCCATATTCTTTTCACATAAATGTAACAATATAATTTAAAATTAAACCTCCAGACTATGCAAAACAATACATTTGAAAGGAAAACTTTTCAAAAGTATCAAAAGTTCTAATATCAATATTAAACATGAATATTAATAAAATGAGATAAGTTACTTAATAATTAAATAATTAAAATAAATTTAATTTTAAATTTTTTTTACAACAGTGTGAATCTTTTTTAATTCTTTAAATTGAAATGCAGATTTGAATAAAAATCAATATTTTTACTATTCACCAAAAAATTAATATTTTGAGAAAATTATAAAAAATCACCCAAATATAATTTTCAAATGTTTATTCAGAGAAAGAATTTTATTTTGTCAAATATATTTTATAAATATATCAAAAAATAATTTTAATATAAGTTCAAAAAAACCAATACAAATCATTTTTTTAGAAAATAATATTTTCAAAGTATATAGTGGCATTGAAAAAAATATGTAATAATTTATAAATATATTATATTTATATAAACCCATTATTATTAATTATTTTTTTATTCATATTCATAATTCAAAATTTAATGGCTATGTTATAATGGTCATGTTTAAATAATAATATTAAATATATATCATGGTTTGTTAAAACTCTATTTTTCATGAAATTCAACATATACTATAAGTTACATATATTTGAATATATATATATATATATATCAAAAATTTTATGGTTATACATGGTTATAAAATTCATGAGTTTTATATTAAATGAACAAATCTTAAAAAATGATCGAATCTAATAATAAGTTGCAAATGAGATCAAAGTTTCATCACAAGATGAGGATCTTTTTAATGGAAGAACATAATATCTTGTTGTTATATTAAATTTAAGTATTTTAGGAGTTCTAGAAAAACTATAATATATAGAATAAATTATATATGGATGTAATGTTATGATATTTTTACCAATGATATTAGTACGGGGGAGATCGAGGATTTTTGAAGATCATTAGAGAGCTCTAGAAGGTGAATTTATAGAAGCAATGGTTCTCAATAGAGCCGGTCTATAAAGTGAATTATAGAGGTATAAATGGATTCAACACCAATTATATATATATTTATAGGACTTTTACAAATATCTTCTAACTAATGATGGAGAAATATAAATTATATAAGAGTCTTCAAGTCAAAGAGACATGAGTTGAAGGGATTATGAGATGATCTGTAAAATGAATTCATTACATATATATAGGATATAGGAAATAATATAATGAATTTATTGGAAAATAATACATTATAATTAATGGGTTTATTAAATTAAAGACAAAGAATATGGTATAAAATAGCATAGGGTTTATAACTAGAGTAGTTTAGTATTAAAGTGGTACTTTTTAGAGGGATTTTGATAATTATATTTTCATGGGATGGTTAAATGGTATGATAGAGAATTAGAGTGATGCCATACTATGTATGTTTAAGTGAATACATTATGTGTTATAGTAATAATTAATGATGTGGAACCAAAAGTTGAATGACATTATGGAGTAATGAACCTTGTTTTTTGTAATACTAACAATTTTTTACATTGGAAGGTGTATTATGATTGTTGATAAACTATTTTACTTCATTATGTTGGAGACATGATTATTGTGAGACCAATTGTTGAAATTATTTTTGAGCTAAAGTATGAATTGTTTGGAAGGGTTGAAATGAAGGATCTCAGTCCAGTCAAATGGTCTTTTTTCAGGTACTTATTTTACGGGTCCTAGATTTTTGAAACAATGTTCCTCTCTCAATAAAAATACATTCATATAGTTGCGGAACACATAAAAATGACTGAGAAATTTTTTGTACCACTCCCTTAGTAGAAAATTTTATTCTAAGATAGGACATGACACTATGAATGGAAGAAAAGGATAAGTACCTACAAAATGATTAATTTTCATTGACAATGGGAATAAAGTTACATATAGACAAACATTTCACATTTATTGGGAGTCATTATAAAGTTCATATATAATCATTCAAGTCGAAATGGGGAATTGGTAATTTGTATACTCTGATATCTAAAATTTATCAAAAAAATTATCTTTATTTATAAATAGATATACCACAACAGGGGTTTGTAAATTTGGACTCTCTGGGAGATTTGGAAAGTTATATGGGTTCTAATAGCTTTCTGTTTACTTATGGGAGCATAAATATGCTTTTTATTTTTAAGATCTAAATATTAGTTTTACTTTATAAAATTTAGGAAGACTATAGTGGTCTAACATAACATGGGAATGATTTTTTTTGGATAAAGGGGATTTAGAACGATTGTATAATAAAGAGGGATGTTATGATGTTGTTCAATGATTCAAAAAATACAATTCACTTAGATAGTAATATGATGTTTTACTTGAGAGTGAAGGAAATTAATCATAAGTATCAAGTCATTTGGATGTTTTTGGAGGATAAAATGCTCGACATATAAATTCTACATGGAGTTTATAATGAAATATAAATATTGATCAAGGATTTATTATGAGATATTAAAGGATAATTGTAACACCCCAACCCTAGAATCCTAGAGTTAGTTCATTAATTTATTACATTTTCATGATTACAATGAATCAAATCCTGATGTACTGATCAGTTTAGCAGTCCTGGAAGACTAGATAACATTCATGAAACACATAATACATTGTTAAGGGAAATTGAAACATTTTATATATAATAAAATAAAATAAAATACATATTTTAAGGATTATTAAATGTTTTGTTATTCATAAAATTGAGAGAGGAATCCTAGGATAGTGGTGAGATTTGATTCATAGTAATGATAGGTAATACAATGGATGTTATCACAAACATAAAAACTAGGCACAATGAATTAATAAATACTCATTCCTTTAAAAATATATTTGATCTTAATATGGAAGTAATTAAAGATGTCTAAATAATTATAAAATTAAACATTACTATGTATATTCTACTAGTAAAATAATAACATGGAATATCAATTACATGTTTCATAATGAGAGAATGAATAATGTGGGACATCATAATCATGTCATTGAGGCATCGACCAAGGCTTTTGGAAATACTACTGTGCGGCCTCAACCAGTACCCAATTGTATTTTGTATCATGAGTCCTAATAATCCATTGAGGGGATATAACAGGCCCCACCCATCACATACTAGGTCTAATACATTCCTCACCCGAAAAATTTGATATATAGACAATATAATCATTTATACTGGAAAACTAGCATACAAAATGTAGATATTTTAACAAAACCCATGGATGGTATCAAATTAGCACATCCACAGTCAAACTAATAATAAACCATTCAACAACATATGGTAGATGATATCATAAGAGAAAAACCTAATCGAATTAACAAATTCAATGGGCATGTTGACATAGATATTGATAATTTTAAATTCGACCATTGAAACGCTTAGGAGGAAATAGTTTTTAAACATTCTAATGTGTCTCATACAAATTTGAAACATTCAATTCAAAATTCTTATAAATATCATGAAAATAAGAATACTATTGATATGATACGTTGAATACCATGAAAATAAATAGATTCATTCTATAATTCAATTATGGTTTTTATAAATACATCATACATGAAGAATAGGGGTGAATAAGAAATATCAAGAAAAAAATTGAGGTTAGATGAGAAAAACATTTCCATATATCTAAAAGTGTTATGCACTAGAAGTTAAGGTCATGGAATTAGAAATTAAACTCATTAATAATTTAAATTATAACTTATTAGACATTTATTTATTTTATTTTAAACTTATTATGTTCGTTTATGGCCTTTTTTATGAGTTATATGATATAATATTATCTCTTACGATCATTCATTTCTTTGGTTTTCATGATCAGTATACATGTATATAAGTATTTATGTTCATGTGGAATGGGTATAATTCTCCGAAAGTGAATTTATATGATATTAATGAATAAAAATAAGTTTACTTGTTATTATTTATTATTATTTTTCGTTATATGTGGGAGAATTAGTAGATTACATGTTGATGATAATCGTTTAGCTTAAATTTAGCGGTTTTCAATCACAATGAACTAGTTTGGTTCTATGATTTAATATCATGTATATAAAATGGTTCATAAACCTTAGATAACATATAATACTTATTATATAATATTTTTCAATAGTAAAAAATTTTTCATGAAAATATTTAATGGAGATATTTATGAATAAATATTTGTTTTCCATGAATGTTGTAAATCGGCACCTCCTGGATGATGATTTTATTTTTGTTTAATTAAAAGAGTGAGATTAAGGATATTGATGATGGATATTGAATGATAATTTTTTAATTACATTATATAGATGATATTGAATTTATCAAGATAATTTGGACAAAGGAGGTGAGGAGGTAATAATAAAACAATGAACATAAAATGAAAATAAAAGGACAAGGTGGGGGATTTGACATCTTGAATACTCCTCATTGAGAATCTCCTTAATGGGATTGATTTTGATCATTTTATGATACCAATATAATTTGGACGTGGTGTTGGATCATGGGATGAGGATTGGTTATGAATTAGGCAAGGCTTAATTCTTTGATGGTGTGACGAGAAGAGGGGTTGAGGGGTTATTTTTATAGTAGAGGAGAGGTGTAACTTCCCAATATTTTATAAATTATTTTATTATTTTGCTCCAGAAAAGAAATATTATTGATTATTATGACTAAAAATAGTTAATAGATAGTTTTATTTTGAAATAATGGTTTCCTACATCATTCATGACACATGTAATATTGTATTTATCATATAATGTATTTATACAAAAAAATATGGTATTTAACTATACAGCAAAAATTCCCATATTTCAGAGAAATAAAAAAACCCCCACAACCATTTTTCATCTTTTAAAATTAAAAAATGAACTCCATTTTATCAAAATTATTTTCTAAATATTTGTAATTAAATTTTTAAATAAAGTCAATTTTTAATTGAGAAATACAAGTTTCAAATTTAAAATGAATTTTATGAAATTATGAAACATTAAACTAGGTCTCAAAAAATTATTTTATAATCATAAGAAAAGAAATATTTATATATTTTATTAAAATATTTTTTCAAATGATTAAATTAATTATAAAATTATAGTTAATATTATATGTTTTCAAAAATAATATTGCTTAATTAATTATTTCTAAAACATTTATTTACTTATACATTGATATAATTATATAATATGTTCATTTAGAAGACACATAAATTTTATTTATACACTCATGGGTGATGTTACTATAAATTTGGTTGATTTACTATTATTGTGGGTCATATTATTATTCATAAGGGTACATTACTCTTCCAAAGGGTCAAGTTACTATTCACCATAAAATTATGTTTATTCTATCATCCTATAAATATCTTACTGATACTAACCATGTATTTATATTTTTTAAAATTCAATTCCAAAAAGTATAAAAATTGTTCTTAATTCAAATCCTACAAGTGTGGTCAGATGGAGGGTAAAACAATTGTTCAAATGTTCTATAAGTTCTTATATTTAATTTTCATATAAAATAATTATTTCAATAATCTAAATTTTATTTAAATATGTATAATTGCTATTTTTTGACATTAATAATAAATTTAAATTATAATAATTATTTAAACTAAAAACATATTATTTACCTATATTGTAATAATTTTCACTATTAATCAAAAATGAAATTTTTCATAAAAATACTATAATTTCACCCAAATTTAATCATTACCTTAAAAATTCAAAAGAAATGTTTTTTTTTCACAAAATATATATTTCATTATAAATATGTTTTTTTAATTGAAACCATTGACAAAAAAATTTAATAGTAGTTATTATTATTCATAATACTATGTATAACATCCTAGTTACAACTATGTTGTTTAAATAATTATATAAAAAGTGTTGTTTCATAGAGACTCAATGTTGTGTGCATTTCATTATATATAAAATGTATTTTTAAATCCATGGGTTTTTAAATTCTACTGTCCTTCAATAAATTTAGACCTTTCAATTTTAAATTACACTTTTATTGTTAAAGGAAAATACTTGAAAATTTCCATGCGGGGAACCCACAACCGAAATAGGATTTATAAAAAATATTCTTAAAAATTAGTTACATAAAATTCATAGGTTGCCACGAAACTACATATCTGAAAATGTTAAATTTTATTTAAAGTGAAAATATTGAAATTGAAGAATAATATATCTATCATATTATGATGAAGATTGATAGAAAACATGGTAATTAGAATGTTAATCATCACAAAACCATAAATCATGTGATCTGTAAAATGACCATGAATCTATTTTAATATCATTCTTTTGATATTAAAATCGTATGTAATTGGATGGTATATCGTATATAAAGAGTCATAATCATGTTATATTTATGATTCAAATCATTTATTCTCATTATTATACCCATCCAAATGAAGAAGTGTTTGAATAAAAAACTACACCATGACGGGGAGAGGGTAATCTGTATGTATGCACGTATGGTGAGTTTTTCATTTATAAGATGAATAGAATAATGAACATGGTTGTACCATTTATATAATAAAATCACAATATAAATATTATACTGGAGTTATTATTTTATAATGGAATCAAAAAGGAAAGAGGATATGGAAGAAGAAAAGAACATGAAATAGGTGATGAAATATTTACCTCTTCTTCAGGTTCTTCCATTTAATATACTCAAAAGGGCTCCTAATGATAGATTTATGACTAATTTATGACCTCTTGGATGAAGGGAGGACAGTTGAGAGGATATATGGGTAGGGTTTGGTTGAGCCAAATGTCTTTGAGGATGTGATATTGAGAGAAGAGGAGGTGCCCTTTTATAAGATAGGTGAGGGTCACTTTAGGAAAATCTTGAAATATTATTTTATAATAAAATAATTTTCGGTTTATAATGGCTCAAAAATGAATTATTTATAGTATAAGTTGTGGATGGGTCGAAAAATTCTCAACCAAAAGGTTTTAGACAGGTTTGAGTCAACATATTAACCTTAACTTTTAGATTTAACACTCAATTAAATAGTTTGACATTTACCATGTCTCTTTATATTTTGATATTTTATATTTAATAATCTTCCTATAAACATCCAAGAGAACCCCAATAGGTTCATTAATGAAATATATAATATTATTAAGGCTCTATGGATAATCCTTATATTTTGATTAATATTATATCAACCAATAATATAGTATTTGTTTAAAAAACTCAATTATGTCAATTTTTACATTATCTAATAAATGATTTTTTGAAGTCCTAAAAACATTATAACTTCAAAATAAATTCATATGTTCAATCCAACTATGTCATATTGACCAATAAAATTATTTTAATTTATCAAAATCCTGATATTAATATTATTTGGATATTTATAATATCCATTAATTTAATATTTCAGTATTAAGGTAATTACTGCATCATCATTGTTTCTTAAATAAAATATATTATATAATGTCTAAAAATTATAAATAAAATATCATTATTTAGAAAAAATATTTATCTTTCTAATGATTATTTATAGTCTAATTTATATTATATATAACCCTATATTAGAAATGTTTTAGTTATTAAACTTTGAATTTAACTCTTTTAAATATTCTTTAAATAAAATAATAATAAATGTCTTAATCTAATCCATGTGGACCAAAAAAGTCATATTTTACTCTTAAGTTTGTTTTGGTCAAATCCTACTTATCCAATAGAATTAGTACATGTGTTAGGGTAATAATGATTTCATTTTTACCCTTTATTATGCTATTTACTTTTAACCGTGGTAAATAAATGTAATAAGTTAATATTCACCAAAAATTATTTTCAACTTATTGAATCAAAGTTTTCATACTGATATCAATTGTTTCCTTTGTATTTTTGAAATTCAACTCAAAGAAGCGGTAATATTATGTTTTATGAGAATTTTCAAATGCTCATAAAAGGTGGGTAAAAGGTGGTAAATAGTTCGATAGAATTTTAAATATCTAATATTATTACAAAATTACTCCAATGAATTACATTAAACATATATAGGTATTATGTATCTATTTTGACCAAAAATAAATTTAAATAAAATAACTAATTATTCAAATAAAATGTCAGTTTTAACCAATTTTCTACACTATATTAGACAATACCATTATGAAACATAATGTATAATCTCAATACTACTAAAATATATAACATAAATTGAAAAATTAATGCATGGATAATCACATAATCATAAATTTGGTTTCGTTGAGGATATTATTATATTTAAATACTCCATAATGTCTTATAAATTACATGTTCATTGTCCTAGGAATATCCCATGGGAGAGTCAAACTAGTTCTGAAGTAAGGCATACTGTCGGGTAGTATGTTACCCTGAGTCAGGCCCAGGACACATTTTTAGAGTTTAACACCTAGGTAAAATTGTTCCAAAACCACACCAATGTGTAGTATCCATATAAGGATATATTAATTGTAATACCAACCTAATCTCTACCTTACCAAAATTATAGTATATTCTTCTACACTTATCCTTAAATTATATCTTTTGGTTATGTTCTTTAAAATATGTTTTCGAAATATAATTTCCATTGTTGTTGGTAATCTTCCTATGATACAAAATGTAACACCCACCACTCTAGAAGACTGGATTTTGTGCATTAATTTATTGCATTATCAGGATTATAAGGATTTAAATCCCAATAGACAGATCAATTTAGTAATCCTAGAAGACTATATAAAATTCATAATACTCGTAATACATTGGGGGATTAAATTAAAACATGATACATAATGAAATGAAATAAAATGAATCCTTGAAATATTATTCAAATTTTTCTTCTTCATATCCTAGATAAAGGAAACATAAGAAAGGGGTGAACTCAGATGATCAGTAAGGGTATGTATTGTAGTAGATGTTTTAAAAAACATAAACACTATGCGTGGTGAATAACTAAAAAAATATAGCCTTGAAAATATACTTGATAATAAGATGGAAGGAATGAAAGGTTCTTAAATAATATTATTAGAAAACATAAACATAGAAGTTATACTAGTCTAATAGTCCCATGGGATATCAATTATTATTTTCATAATGAGGTAATCCATAATATGGGACATCATAAACCTGTTGTCAAGGTCTCATCCAAGACTTCTGAAAATACTAGGGTAAGGCCTTGACCAATACCCAATTCTATATTGTCTCATGAGACCAAATGATGAATCAAGGGGCTATAACATGCCCCACTCATCACATAATATTTTCAACAAATTCATTATATAAAAAGGGTGATACATTGACAACATAAACATTCGTACTAAAAACATGCATATGAAGTGTGAATAAATTATCTATAACCCATTAATTGTATCAAATTAGCACATCCACATTAAAAATAAGCATAAAAACATAAAAAAAATATTGTAGATGTTATAATAAGAAAAACTAAATGATTTACAAGATTCAATAGGGATTTTGAAATATATAAATACACTTCTAAATGCGACCATTGCAAATTTCATGAGAATTTTTTTTTCAAACATTCCAAAGTGCCTCACACCATTAAGAAAATTTCAAATAATAATCCCCTAAAATATCATGCCAATAATGAGACCCATGATATGATATATCAAATAGAGTTAAATACACCTCAAATAAGGAATAGGGGTGATCAAATCATATATCCCACAAAAGTAAAAGATAGTTGAGAGAAATTGTATTTTACTTTGGAAAGAATAGTTCATTTTCAAAAACATTATCATTTATCATAAATCATATTAGAAACATTTATATCCCAAAAAAGAAAATTGAAGGATATTTAAATTTTATTTTAGGAATATATGATGTCACATCTAAGTTAAATCATGTATAAAGGAGTTTTTATGATGCTTTCAAGATAAAACATTTTATTACGGATTAACGAAAATATTAATGAGATTTTATTGATGGGATACATTGATTGAAATAATTAAACAAAAAATGAAACAAGATAATTTTTCCTAATAAAATGTTTTATTTTATAATGATAATTATGGGGTAAAATAGATTATATAGTCCACTTGAAAATTGGTATGAATTTTAGATGTTCCCTTGAATCCAGCTTGTTTATCAGGAAGAATTGAGAAGGGATCCATTTTAAAACATGTATATCACAATCAAAGAAGGATGATATGATATGTATATATTATTTAGAGACATATAAATAGAATTTATTAGAAATATTCAAAAATAATGAAGCATTAAAGTTGAGTAATGGTAGAGAAAAGTGGCGCGAATGAAAAATGGGGCTTCAGGTAGAATCCTTAACCAGTTTGTAATCAATCAAATCCTATCCCCCAAAATTAAAAATCATAAAATTATACCTTTAAAACCATGAAAATAAATAAAATAATTATATGTTTCATTAATGGACCGAATACATGCACCATACACAAGAAATTGTAGTGAATAATTAATATTACAAAAAATGAAAGTGAGAGGAGAAAAACCTTGCGTTATGTCCGAATGTGTTCTCCACGTGACAATATGATCCTGGAATACGGAACTAGACTCATTAATAATATAATTCATAACCTATTATACATTAATATATTTTATTATAATATTATTATGTTTATTTATTTCCTTTTTATGAGTTATAAAATATAAATCTATCACTCATGAGCGTTCGTTTTCTATGCTTTCATGACCGTTATACGTATATATGAGTATTGAAGTTAATGTAGAATGGTATAATTCTCAGAAATTAAATTTATTTGATATAAATGAACAGAAAAGTGTAATTACTATAATTTATTATTATTTTCCATATGTGGGGATCAATCATTACATAACATGTTAATGATAATTGTTTAGCTTAAATTTAGCAGTTCTTGATCACAATGAATTAGTTTTATTAAATTATAAAATATTGTGTATATAAAATGTCTAAAAAACAATAGATAAGTTATAATAATAATTTTATTATCTAGTTCATCCATATAAATGTTTTCATGACCAGCCTTGAAAGTCAAATTGGCAATTAGAGGTTTGTCATCTGCGAATGTTTTAAATCAGCACCTCTCAAAAGTTGATTTTATTTTCTAAATATGAGAGAGAGATTAAGGAGATTAATAATGGATCACAAATTAACATTATATCATTATAGTATAAATATTATACTAGAATTATCATTATCATTTGTATAGAAGTGGAAATAAGAGAATAAAAAAACAATGAAAATGAAACGAAATTAAAAGGAAAAGGAAGAGCATTATACCTCTTGAAAACTCATCCTTGAAAATCTTCTCAAGGGGATTGATTTTAATTTTTATATTAGATAAAGAGCTTCTAGAATAGGTGGAGTATCTTGGAAGATTATTGGATAGATATTTTTACAAGGCTTGGTTATTTAATGGTGTGAGGAGTATAAGGTGTGAGGGGTGTTTTTTAAAGTGGAGGAGAGGGGTAATTTCTCATTATTTTGGGCATTATTATTTTATTTTTCTCATCAAAAGAAATAAAATTGATTATTATGAGTAAATAAAGTAAATATATCTTGTTATTATGAAATAAGTATTTCTTAAATCATTCATAAATCATGTAATAGTGTATTTATCTTATAATGTATTTATATCTTAAATTACTATATTTTACTATTCACTAAAATTTCAAGTATTTTAGAAAACTAAAAAAATATCACTTTAACCATTTATTGATCTGTAGTATCCAAAAATGAACTCAATTTTTTCAAAATAATTTTCTGAATATCTAAAAATTATTTTTTAAATAATATCCATTTTTACTCTAAAAATAATGATTTTAAATTAAAAATTGATTTTATAATATTCTGAAAAATTAACCAAGGTATCCTATAATTATCCTTTAATAATAAGACTAGATAATAATAATAAATTTATCTATTTTTTGAAAATAATGATTTATATAGATAAAAATTTCTTAATAAACATTTATATTTTAAAAATATATGAATACATAATTATTAATTTATAAACCATTTATTTACTTATATAATGATAAAAGTATATAATATATTCATTTATAAGATAACTAATTTTTAATTATACACTATTGGGTGATGTTACTATTTATTTGGCATATTTACTATTCCTAAGGGTCATATTAATATTTATATGGGTATATTTTTATTTCAATGGATCAATTTACTATTCAAAAAAAATTTAGTTTATCCTATTAGACATTAAATTACTTACCGATAGAAATAATTTATGTTCATTTATTGAAATTCAATTCATAAAAGTGGCTAAATGATGCTTCATGAAAATTCAGTAAGTGTGGTAAGAAGGTTGGTAAAAAGAACTTTCAAAAGTTCAATATGTTTTTATATACTATATTAATATTAAAAAATGTGTCAAATTATCTACATTGGATTAATATATGTATGATTGATAAATCATGACATTAAGATTATATTTAAATTATATAAATTATTTATACTAAAAAAAATATTTTTCAAATATAATGTAGTAATTTTCCATATTCATCAAAAATAAAAATTCTCAGAAAAATACATACAATTCATCACAAATTATTTTTGGCATTTAAAAATCAATAACAATTTTTATTTTACCAAAAACAATATATTTAATTTTAAATATTTTTCATTTATGAGAAACTATTGATAATAAAAATTAATATTTGTTTTTACTATTCATATTTCTATGTAAAACAACTGTGTCATAACTATCTTGTTTAAATAATTATATAAAAAAGTGTTGTTTTTTAGAGACATGGTGTCAAATGCATTATATTATATATTAAATTTATTTATAGAGCCTGGTAATGTTACAATAATGTTGATCAACAATCAATCTAGAATCACCATAATGATGTTGGGGGAACAATACCATTGTAGTGGAATATTACGAGAGGAAGAGATTTTTATATTATCATGGAGGACTTTGGGTTAGATCTTGAGAATGATTATTAAATGGTGTATTATAATGATTTTCCATTTAAAAACATTTTTATGGGATGGTTTTAGAATTTCCAAAAAGAGTGAATCAAGAAGTAAAATTTTGAAACATAATAAATAATTTTGATTAGTGTAACAAAATTCCATAAGTGAATATTAATCTTAATTAGAAGTATAGAAATGAATACAACAGAGCAAATCTATAATTTTAACGTGAGGTGGAGGCTATGTATTAATTATTTTGAAGGTTTAAAGGAGATATAAGAATAATTTTACATGCCTTGAAAGATTAACCTAACTCAAACATGTAAAAATATCATATAATTCATTGAATGTAAGAGTTTAGTAGGTCGGTTTATTTCACATAATGATGGGAAAATCGTGAATATCAGACCTAAAAGGAATACTCTCCTTAAATATATGAATTTGATGGAAACTGGTTGACTTTGTTTATCTTATCAAACTATACTATATATATATATTTGTGGTAACTAGTCATTTTGTTCATGATTTTTCATTTATGTAATAATCCTACATTTCCTAGTAAATTATTATATAAATATCTTCTTTAGTAGTACATATTCTATATCAAGAAAAAAATAATAATTTTGTAGTTATTTACTTTTGTTTTTTCTATCATATTCCTTCTATAAGATCAATCATAATGTTTATAAGATTATTAGCAGTGCATGACTCAGTTGATTATTATTCCTAGGTCTTTAAACACTATGGTCATTTAATTACCCTAATATAAGATGTTCTGACACATTTTTAAGCATTTTAAAGCTATTATTGTCATACTTTAGGACTAGAGGATCGAGTCCCATCATGTAGTATTACTAAATTTTTTATTTTCTAATGGCCTGATACTTAGTAATAATACGTTATTAAGATTTATATTAACATTTTATGTGATTTATTATTTTACGTTTTTTAATTATTTTAAACTTACTTACATATTAATTATATATATAATAATGTAAATTTGAATTAAATACTTAACTAAAATGCAGCAACTTGATATTTCACTATACGTTTTACATAAATATACAACGAGTTCAATAGATTTACCCACATATAACATCAATCTAAAATGAATTCATTATATGTTTCACCCCTTAAAACCATACATATAATTAATATTTATGAATAATAGTAAACAAATTAACAAATATAATAATATATATTTATATGGAGATGTTATTTTAATACAAATTTACTTAAATCATTTTTTTGTTAATGAATCAATATTTTTATGTGATGTACATTCCATTAAATAAAAAAATTGTATTATCGTAAAATTATTATCACAATAAAGTATAATATTTATTTTTCAAATCTATCATTTTTATGGTATAAAATTATGAATAATAACATGTAGTATTTAACAATGTTATATTTCTATAAAAATAGTTTCTCATTGTATTTTATGATTTTTTTAAAAGTTAAAATAAAAAAATCTAGAAATTATATTTTGAAACATTTTTTTGGAATTATAATTTCAAAATTATATTAATATAAATTATTCTTATTTTTCTAAAATAATTGATTTTTTAGGTGAATATTGAAAAATACTATTTTTATAAATTACATGACTTCTATAAATTGTAAGTATAAAAGTATGAATTGGAAATTAATTAAACCTCTTTAAAAGAATAAGGTTATTATTAATATGTGAATTTATAATCTTAAGTTTTACTTATTAATTTACAAACCCATATTTGGAAATGTAGAACCAATGTTATATTTTTCAAAATCATTGTCATTAATACAATATAAATTCATTCATTTATAATTAATTTATGTCACTTTTTGAAATTTAACCAAATTAAATTTATTTTAAATTTGGAATCCATAGTTCCAAATCATGTAATATGGTCCATTATATTATTTTTTTATATGAAATAAATTACCATATGTAAAAAAACAAGTTTCAAATTGAATTAAAAAATGGTAAAAGTAAAAATAAATCTAACAGTAATGAGTTGAAATATGATTAAAACACGTGTGGTAAACCTCTCTCCTCACTTACCACCACAAAAAAAATTTATTATGCTCCAAAATCAGTAGAAACCTTTCTTTCACATTACTATACACCTCCAAGATGTTTGGTTTTTCTAAAAATACCTTCCCTTAAGGTCTTAACCCCATTCCCTAAGAAGATAATCCAAGAAGCTTGGTTTAAATAACTCACCAACCCATTCACATTTATATTTCTTTATATGAACTTATTCCTTTTAAAATTACATTAAAAATCATAAAATTATGAAAAAATAACATTAGTATATTATTATTTTATTTTAATGATTTAATAATAATTAAAAAACATTAACATTTCCTTTCAAAAAAATTGAAATCATCATTGGTGAATTCTGCAGACATACGCCTCCTCAAAGTAACATGTCTATTTTCCCATAAAAAAATATCAATTATGGTTTATAAATGGAATTTTATATATAAATATGTTATCTATAACATAATTAAAATTCTAAAATAATAAACCTTATTACTCATTTTACATATTCATTAACAAAAAATCATCATCCATGGGTACAGGAGGAAGAAAACCTCCAAGGATTGATTAATTTCAATTTTTATATTTATCATCACCAAATATGGAAGGTGATAATAATTTAATTAATTGATAAATATGATTTTTATGAAATTAATAATCTTTTATATAGATAAATTTGGTAACCATTTTATAATATCAACAATGAACATATGTGGTAAATTCAGTTTTCCAAAATAGTATTCTATTGCGAAAATCAAATTTATTTATATATATAAAATAAATTATTATTTGTTATTTTTCTTATTATTATTTATAATTGTAATATATCACATTTATTATCACTATATAATATCATTATTCTTATAGTATAATTATATTATAACTAAATCGCTACATAATTATCCATTATTTATGGTGCGTTCTTGTTTAGGATGGTTTAACAAGTTTATTGGACATTGCTATAAATTTATATCCTAGATGTGTATAGAAATTTAATTAATTATAATATATGATATAAATAATTAAATAATGAGTTTATTTTTATTTGAATATGGGTAATATAAAATGTTATTTCATCATTTAATAAAACAACCTTTGTTTACATAGAATCATTGTCTCCAAATTCATATTAAAGGATCATATCCAAACATACCCATATAATGAAATTATAAAATTATTAGTAAATATAAAAATTATAGTACTTTTTATGGTCTCGTAATGATTAAGGTTTTGATAATAATAAATAATAAAACCTGTATTTTTATGCAAGTTCAAAACGATACAGATTACATAATCCTGAAATTGAGAATAGATAAAAATAAATAATATACATGTATATAATAATTATAAATGAAATTTATCCACAATTTTAGATATTAGAAACATTCTAAAATTGTTTATTAATAAATTTACTTTTTTATGTCATATTTCAGTGTGCATTTTGACTGATTATGATTTAATTTCATGGTTTTCTTGGCCTCAATTATGATTCATTGAGACATGTTACATGTAATGAACCCTAAAACCTTTGTATAGTTATATAACAGTTTAATATACCAGGAATGTTTTATACATTATTTCCTTGTAATTCATTTGATATTTTATGCTAAATCATGTTCATTCCTTCAAATGTATTTTGACTCAAGTGTAACCCCATTTATAAGATCATTTCATAACTAAGTTTTTGTTAATTGAGTAGTGATAGATCTATATATCTAATTTCGGATATGTTGGAAAAATATTTCTTATGATTTTATTGTGTGAAATTATCTCATTTTTTATATTTTTATCACATAAAGTATTGTTAAATACTTTATGATTCATGGAGTATTTTTTCCATAAGGAATATTGATTACAGAGATCTCATTTCATTGTGTTATATTGTTTTGTATTGAAGATTATTTTTTCTTGAATGGGTTCTCCGACAATAATATTTTAATATTTCGTAATTTATAAATCTATTTTTTAAAAAATAAGGTTTAATACAATGAATATTTTATTACTCTTTTTACAGTTTCTTCTTTTGATAAAGGCAACCTAAAAGTATTAAAATGGTTCTTTTAATAATAAAATGGTTCATATCGAGCTTCAAATTCCTAGAAAAAACAACATTTAATTTTCAGAATTCCATTCTTGGGGATTATTTTGAATAATTAAATTTTTTAGAAATAATTGAATTCTACTTTCCCAAAGGACCATTTTAATGTGACATGTAAGTTTGAATTTTCTATCAATGATCATTTTTAAGGCTTTTTAATGCTTTCACATCATTCTTATTTTTCATATTAAAATTTATTTACCGTAATAGGATTTATATTACATGTTTTATCCACCAGTAAATATATAAATATATGTATATATATAATTTGGTGGATTGAACTCACAACATTAAATAGTTCTACTCTTAAAATCTTCATGTGTGAAACCATTTGAATAATTCTTTAACAAAGATTTTTTTCATCAATGTCAACATATGATAATCATTTGTATCAAATTAATATTATATAAAAATATTTATTTATACATATTATGTTCAATTACTAATTGGATATTCATAAATCACATTTCATTCTTAGGTTAATAATTGTTTGATGAAATTATGAATGTTTTCCAACATGACACAAATAAGAATGTACATAATATTACTTAACTGGTTGGTCCATAATTGTTTATTCATCCAATACATTGAGTTAAACATTATATCTCATGTGTTGTTCTATATGATATTAGGAAGTGATTCTAATACACTGTTGGACCTTTTCAACTATAGTAAGATAGTCTTGGGAATGAACCTTGACATCTTTGAATTATGTAATATATTACATTATGGTAAAAATATTTTGATTATAAATCCTTTGATACGAGTTTCCTTATGTTAAATCTTAATTCTATGATTATTTTATTATGATTCATGTTATATGTTTTATCAATTTTATATTTTATTTTCATGTCCAATACTTAAATTCCCAAACCCATATGTTAATTTTATGCTCACTTATGATGGTTTATTATTATAGATTATACATATCCATACTGAATGTTTGAGATAACACCATTTCAGTTTTCCATTTCCCTCTATAATACAAAAATGTAATATTTTATTTCTGTCTATGAAATTTTCATTTCTAGATAATATTTGGGAGAAGATAAACAATAGTTATGGATATATTAGTTGATTTTATAATTGAAAAATGGTTCATTACCTAAAAAATAAAATGGTTTTATTAGATAATTTGTTGTGATAATTCTCTAAACCATGAAAACAAAATTATATTGGGTAAATTTATCAATGAAATGTCTTATTTATGTAATGTAATAAACTTTTATCATTTCTAAGTTATTATAGTGGGTATCATAGTTGTGTTTTTATAAATTTATAGATTGGAATGATATTGGTTGAGGTAACAATTTGGAGATTAAAATGTCCTAAATAGTTTATAAGATAAGGTTCCTTATATTTTCAAATATATATATATATATATATATATATATATATATATATATATAAACCAAAATTAGGTCGAGTTAATAATACATAGATTATGAAAAGAGATCATTCGTGGATTGAACCTGGGGATAAGTCTATATATATGATAACATCCTAACACTTTTGTAAGGTATAGATTATGTGGACATACTAGAGATAAAATAAATGTATGGATACTACAAGATGATATAGGATTTATAATATACAAGCCTATGGTTAATATCTCTTAAAAGGGTCTAACGGGAATTTTCTCTATCACTGTACAGTGCTTGAAAAATAGGCCTAACAACACATAGAGTTTGACACTCCTGGAGAGTATGACTTTGTCCAACCACATTCTCTATATGAACAATTATAAAGGATTTACATCCTCATTAAATTAATGGATTAGGTTAAGAAGTAAAACATAACCTATCATAAATTAATTCAGACTGAAATAAAAGTATCAATGTATGAAATATTTGTTTCATTAGGAAATGTTGAGTTTTCACATTCATATGATCATTTACCCTGACTCTTTTGGATATTATTCCAATCATTTTGGATTCAGTATTTTGATATAACAAGATATTGAAAATGAAGTTTAGAATGGGGTGTAAATGGTAACACTATATCTCATAAAAAATAAGGAATCATACTTAATGCGGTGAAAATTCTGGTATATTCCTTCTATGATGGAAAATTTGAGCTTCCTATTCTTACCTAAGGAAGTGATGATGAAAATATAATATGAATATATATAAACATTTTAACTATTTTCAAATCTAAGTGATATTTATTTATGATATATTGGTATATTTCAAAGGTGATGAGAATTATAGAAGCATCTAAGGATTGTTATCCAGTAATTTTTATATTTATAGGATTTGAAACATTTCTTAAATGATATCAATATCCTTTAAAATAAATTTCGGTCCATGGTTATATTTTGGGGATAACTATTTGGAAACACATTATTGTGTTGTGGATAACTCTTGGGATTAATATATGATTTTGTTTAGGAGAATAAATGGAAGATTTTATTGATAAATATAAATTATACATTATTGATATCCTTGGAATTGATTATTGATTTATTTAAAAATGATACATTATATTTTAGGAATAAATTTTCTAATTTTTGGGATTATTATAATTATTTATTTTTTGATAATTTATAAACTAGTGATTAATATATTTTAGGGTTAAATATATAGTTAATGTTTAAATGAATATATAATATCATTGTGGTTTAATATCTTGATGGTTGAAATGGATTTCAGATAGGTATGTTATGATGAATATATGATTGGGTTACATATATATCGGGGGTTATGATTTTCTGAATAAATAATATTGTCTGAGGAGGAGTCATCCATTAGCATCGTGTATTTTTTAAGGGATGCTTATACCATTTTACTGGAATTAGAACGACCTATAAATTTTAACTCCTTACTATGGTGTATGCAGTTAGTTATGCTATCCAATAATGTACAACATCATTATGGATGGAATCTGACTCAAAAATTTATGTCAAGCCCCTGAAAAAAAGAACATTGGATATTCCTTATATAATATTACCCCTTTTTTTGAGTGTCTTATTAGGACCACTCACCTAAATTTGGTAATTTCTTATGAATATCAGGAGGCAAACTAGGTGGGGGATGTGTTTTCCAAGAGAGAAATCATGTAAATCAATATGACATGGTATTTCACTGCCCCCTCGATTATTATGACACAAAAGTAGATGTGTATATTCATGGTGTGCTCCTCTCTCATTTTTGTAATAATCCCTTGTAATCCTTCACTTTTCTATCACATTTTTATTTATTTCTTTTTAGGACTAGCCTAGACAATGTCATAATCTTTCTTTGTAATATTTCACAAGGAATGGTATGGATCATGATATAGTTAATGATAGAAAGGTATATGGTATATTAAATTTTATATCCTGAATTATGAATATGATATGAATACTCACAACTACTTTCATTATTTAGGAATAATTAAAACTGTGTGGGTGAAATTTATTTAAAGTGCGGAAAATGTGATAACATGAGATTTCAATGTACATTATCATTAATTAAACAATGTATTCAAAAACATTCTCCACATTAAAAACAAAACTAAAAAACATGATATGTTTAGACCATTAAAACAAATCCTTTTATTCATAAGTATGAATATAAAAAACTGGATGGTAAAATATAATAATATATATTTTTATAGATAAATTTTTGTTTAATAAAGGTTTAATTAATTCATTGTTATGATTAAGAATACATATTTGTATGAGAAATAATTTTTATTAAATAAAACAATGTTTATTATTTTTAAATGATGATTTTAATAAAATGTAACTTTTCTATATTAATTATAATCGAGATTAAGAAAGAAAACTAATGTATTTTAAAATGTTATTTTCCAATAAAAATATTTTACCATTATATTATTTGGATTTATTGAAAATTTTAAATAACACATTATAAATTTTAAATTTTTAAAAATAAACTACAATTCATGATTTAAAATTTCTATATTAATTTAAGATGAATATATAGGATATTTCTAAAAAAATGATTTATAGAAAAATTTTATAATATAATATTTTTATAAATAATATGACTTTATGACATTATTATAATATAATTATAACATATAAATTCAAGAAACCTATTTCTATGAAAAAAAATTATTTTATGTGCGAATCTATAATTTACTTTATTTACTTTCCAGACGTATATTTGATATTCTAGAACATTTTTTACTTTAAAAAATGTTTGTAATATATTTAAAATTTTTTAATTTAAAATAATTTTTCTCACTTTTAGATATTGAACATTGTGAAATGGATTAAAAATACATAATCATTAGATCCAAATTATATAATAATGGAAATATTATTTGTTCGAATAAGTGAAAAGTTACCATAGGTTAGAAAACAATTTACAATTGTAAAATCTAAAATTCTAATAATATAAAATATATAGTGGCAATTAGTTAAAAAAATGATAAAAACATGTGTATGAATGGTTGTTTGAATAAACGGTCAACCATATCTCTTAGATGGTCTATCATTAATCAAATATGTAGAAAATTTCCATTTTATTATCATCTTTTTATTAAAACCTTTTGGGTATATATAAAAATACCGCCCATTTTGACTTATAAAAGGGGAACTCCTATCCTCACTTCCTATCACACCACAACAAAATTACTTTAGAAAAAACATCATGTAATACTCTTCTAAACATTATTAGACACCTTCAAGAGGTTATGATATTCTCCAAATACTATCCCTCAAAGGAATATCTCTCTTTTCAATGGAGACAATCCAAGGAGTGAGGTATAAATATTAAACCGATGATTTTTCATTTTTGTCTATTTGTGTGCACTTATTATTCATCATATTCAATTAAACTAGATTAAAATTAAACAAATAAGTATAAATGTTATATTTAAATGTTACTATAATCATGTTATATGAAATAACCACCATTAATTTTTTAATTTTATAAAAATCAAATAATAATTTTTTGACGTGCGAACTGTCGCCACCACAAAGCCACATGGTTGTCTTCCTACACCACCTAACATGTATTGCTTAAAAATGGAAATTAATATATTATTATTATATCTATAAATTATTTATTATTTTTAAAAAAAATCATACTACTCCCTTTCTAATTCTATAAATAAATGAAATCATCAACCAGGCATACATGTGGACTACCACCTCCAGGGAACAATGGATTTCCATTTTTCTTATACGACCTAGCCGTAAACATTGAATAATCATGTAACAAACTTTAGACATTACTACTCTACATTCCAAAAGATATTTTTATTATATATTATTATAATTTTAGAATATAATTCATATATATCAACCCACAACCATAAAAAGTTGGTACTACTTAAACAGTATCCATTTCATTCATAATGAAAATGTTTTAAAATAAAAACATGAAATATTTTCATGAAAAGTATTCAAGTCATTCATCTAGTCTCACCATTTTCTCTTACAAATCCATAAACCCTATGAATATTTTTTAAAACATGGGATTACCACAACATGATCTATAAGGGATATAAATAGAAAGAAATAATCCATTAGTCCACGAATATATAAAAACTTACAAAATCAAATTCAGAAAGACATACTTCTCACCCATAAAGTAACATATACTTTGTTTTTGAAGCATTCGATTTCTCTAGAAAATTTAAATAAAAACATAAATGTATATTGATCCATTACATACATAATATTGTAACCCTTATCTCTACATTATTATTTGTAACCCTCCTGGGTACCTTACAATATAACCCTCACGACTACCTTATGGTGTGACCATTGTAGTTACACTGGGTGTAAAGATATGACCAACTATCTAATTACACATACCCAATGCATTGGAGGAACATATAGGTACCGCCCATCCCCATAAAAAATTCCTAAAATCCAGAACATAAATATGAATAATTTCCGAAAAACATTACTTTTGAATTTTTGTAAAATAAAATTTTAATATAACATTTTTTTAGAAATGACTATAAAAAATATAATATAATTAAATTGATAATTAATATAATGAATGTAATATGTGTATACATATTAAATCCACATATTATAACATAGTATAAAAATACATTATATAAATAATCTTAATACCACATAATTAATGATGTAGATGTTTAACCCCATGAATGGAAATTGGGATAAATGTCCCCTACCTCGGGATCATCATACATAGAATATTCATAAACCTACTTTATAGTAGTTAGAATAGTGTTATTAATATTTCACAGAAAATATTCATGTTTATAAAACTTTATATGATCCTTTTATAAAATCATTCTACCCAATTATTAATAATATTTTTTTATTTTCAGTATTTCAGGTGCGTTCTTTACATGCTTCCCATGGTTTGTTCATATTGTATATTATTGTATTATGAAAATAAATATACAGAAGTATAATAAAATGGTACTAATATGTTTACACAATATTGAATAATATGATAAATCATTTTGAATTTAGATATGATGAGGAATTATTATATAAAACATTTATGATATTCATTTAGATCATCTTGGCAGTTCTTTGATAATCTTGAACTGGTTTAATTATATAATTTTATATTTTCTATATATGTTCAATTCCAAAACATAAAAAAAGCAACAACAGATAATTTAAAATAATTTTCAACCATTAAATGTTTTTTACTAACATCCCCGATGGTGGTAAGGGAAATTGAAATCAAATTGACTATGATGTCTGTAAATTGACACATCACATATGGCATTTTTATTTATAGAATAAGAGGGATAGTAGGGGAAGTATGATGATGAATATTACAATAAATGTAATAAAATCCTAGTATATATATGATTTTTTAGTTTTCATGGCTCTTTCATAAGTGGATGTGAAGAGAGTAGAAGAAAAGAAAAAAAAAATCAACATAAACTTTAATGAAAATGAAAGATGATGTTTACCTCTTGATGTATTCTCCTTGATATCACCCTAGAGGCCATTTTTTTCCCTTTTTGTGAGACCAAAATTTCTCAGACTTGGGGTGTACTGTCACCGACTTATAATCCTCTAAACCAATGCCCTGAGCCAACCCATCATATGACCTTAAGTGCACATTCCTGTACGCCTGAGGTTTCCGAGTAGCGACGGGGGTCTAATGAGTCACATTAGTGACTACAACCTCTTCACCAGAGTAATACAAATAATAAAACAATTTAAATAGTACAAAAAGGAACATATAATAAAAATAATGGCCCAACAGCTCCCAAAATTGGGTACAACCACAATTCTACATCAACCATGCAATGACATGCTAATAATCTCAATGTGAATAATAAACAAATTAGTCAAATGGAAAAATCCCTAGAAGGTCCCGACTCAAAGTCTGGGTCCATCTACATGTACATCCTAATTCCTACTCAATATCCTAGTGTAAGGATATAGCCGTCATCTTATCCTGTAAGGGAGAATTCTTCTCGGGTACCAAATAGTATCCCAAGTAGGGTGTGAGTACACAACTCAGAAGGCCACCACTAATGGTGTCTACGAAATATATATTATAAAAGTTATTCCATGAAAGTACACATAAATGGTATGTAGTCAGGGGACATTTTGAGTGCCATTAGTTAATAAGGTTAATTTATTTAACACCTAGTATTTATAGAAATTTCTTTTCACATTCAAACTTTATTACATAGCCCATTTTTAACAAATACTCTTGTAGTTTGGCATATAAATCATCTATAAATGGGTCTATTTAAATCAATCAATATGTATAGTTGAAATAAGTCATGTCCATATCAAACTATTGCTACACATATCATATCATCACATTATCTTCACCTCAAAACCTTAGTCTGGGTGGATGCAACAGTTTGGGGAATAGTGCATCTATCCCCTTCCCTAACATGTGAATTTTTTGGGAGAAGGTTTGTACCTGAGTCTAACTCTACCCATAATAAAATATTCTCAAGTAAATATCTCACTCTACCGATCCATGTGCGGTGATTATTTATCCAATCACCATAACCATACCATATCACAAACAAGAAAAAACTATGCCATCAGAGATCACAATACATAACAAACAACATTAGAATTAATATTATACCATAACCCAATTATAAATTTACCATTTAAAATTCATATAAATTTATCCAAATTCCCATTCTCTCACCTTAACACCTTATGTGTATTCATCAAACCCTATGTCTTAACCAATATTCATCAATTAAAATATATTAACCTATTATCCCATTTATTATTTGACAATCATTTACCGATTTTTTCACTACAAGTACAATTCTTTTGTGACAAGTTACAACCGAATTATTACCTTAAACGATTTAAGAATATCCCATAATTCCCATGTATTAACCCAATCAACATATTAATCCATTTTCAAGTCCAATGACCAATTACAAGTTCACCGTCTAATACGTGTTAATCCTCTTAGGCAATTCTAACAAATGTTCCATAAACAATTGACATAATCTAATTCTACCCAATTCCCCCATTTTCATGATACACCAATCAACCCATTATTCTATTAACACCCAAGGATCAACTATCATTATTCAATTTACACATTATTCAACTCTGAGAATATTTTCTTAAAGGGTTCCACATTATTACCCAAAAACCCTTCACTTAACACTACCCCTTTTTAGGCCCAAAAGTGTCGGTGCACCCTATAGGAGGCCCCAAAATGATCATGTCATACTCTACGCATCCCATAGGGATTTTGAGAGATTAAGTTGGTCACTGAGACACCCCTTTATAGAAAACTCTCCAATAGAACCAAGAATGCAATAAGTAGAAAAATGTACCCAAGCATCCATGAAAAAAAATCTATAATACAACTATGGGATAATACGTGTAAAACACCTACCTCAAATTTTATGATTAACACACTCTTAATCAAATCCTTGGATCTAGATTCAAACACCCCTTAATTTCCCAAACCATATCTCACTAGAAAAAGAGGGATTTAGAGATTTGGAGGGATATGGGAGAACGATGAAATCCAAAATTGAGAAGAAGAAGAAATGTAGAGATTATACATACCCAAGGCATTGATCCACAACCAATGACTCTCCAAACAAACTACGATCAAAGGAGAGTCACCTCATGGAAAATTTCTACATCCAAGTTCATCACTAGGGTTGTAGGGGTGAAATGGAGGAGAAACTTGAGTTAGGGTTTAAAATCAAAGAGTGAAAATTTTGTAAATTTTCAAACATTACTAGGATGCATAGTTTACCCGTAAGATTTTCCAAACTGTTTCCAATCCGTGTGATAGATACAATTCCAAAATAACCCCTTCTCAGGGATTCATTGAAATTCTACATTATTAGAATTTCCATTTGTTAATCATGTACAAGCCTCTGTCCAAGGTTACATGATTTCCTGGGAAGATTCACATGGTTTTCACTAACCATGCGTAGAATGTGCAACATGCCCAAATATTCTATTTTCTTCCTCTTTCATGTCCCAATGCCATGATACAGACCCGAGTCTTCACATAAACCTTTGACACACTTATTTAACAAAAATAATACATATAAACAGAATCATAAACAACAACATTTCTCAAGGAAGAATCCCAGATCATACAACCTACACAACTTATAATTTCTCATCCTCGAGCCATACTCCCCAACATCACTAAGCTTCCACAACAAATAGACAAGGAAATTAGGCCCGTCTAACATTCCCATTTCCATAGGTTTCTTATTGAAAATTTCCAAGCTACAATAAAAGTGAACTAATACATGGTCTTGGCCAACAATACTTCATCACCACAACCCACAACCTGAACTGAATACTCATCAAGGATATATCAACATTAACTATACCTAAACATTAGACCCTCTTAGAAAAAAATATGCAACAATTATTAATTCAAAGTAGGACAAACATTGAAGATAACATCATTCCATTGAATAGGACCCAACTGGAACCACATCACTCTGATCTCCTTCACATCTCATGACCCAAATTAATGTGTTTCATTTTCAACTATTTTCCCCCAACTGTAAGGTGACTAAATATGATATCTCATAGAAGAAAACAAATGTTCCACCCATAAAAATTTCCTAACTTATGTCAACCCACCACTCATGTTTTGATGATCCCTTTCCACATCCACACATCCAAATGAAAACCAAACACTAGGGTACTCAACTGATTTGACCTGTGTAAATATCACTTCAAGGGCCAAAGCACCGAAATGGTGACCACATGAGTCCCTATAACCTAAAAAATATAATTAAATCATCAACCAACTATTTACCCTCTGTGGTTCCCTCTACACACATTTTTCTTTTGGAACCTCCACTTTCAATGAAATACCACCATAATCTCAACTTGACCTTCACATCATACATGACACACACATTGTTGTCATCCCATAAATTTTTGTAGAATCCATTCATAACAAAACCACTTCCCTCCAAACCATCGTTAGGATCCACCATCCCTACAACATTCCTTCTCACTAGCACTATATCCACTAATACACTATATAAAGAAGTTAATGTTCCAATTAAACACTATTACAAAATTTTATGAACACTTATCCTCCCATAGAATCTATCGAAGATGATTTACCACTCTCCACATTCATCCCCTGCTCTTGGTTGAGTAAGGTTTCCCCGATTGACCAGTCCTTGAACACTTGGCCTCATATTTGGCATGAAACTACATCACATGGACAAGGTGCCTTAAATATTAATGAGTTCTAAACCCACTAAAGAAAACTTACCTGGACCTAATTTTGATTTAAATTGGAATAATAGAGCCCAACCTATTGTTCCTCAAAACGATGTTACATCTCACTACATTATTTGATGAATAGACATAAGAATATAGAACTCCATTCAGAACCACCCAGAGAATGATCCAAAGAATACACTAGTCAACAACCATTGTCAAGGACCAACTGGCCTTTCTGAGAGACCCAACGTAAACCATACATGTTATTTATAATCATCCTGATGTCACAACAACAACTCAATGTTCCCTTCCCCACATCCAGGACTGACTCATCACTCCCCAACTTTGGGTTGTCATTACCAATTCACCCCACATTAGATTTCAGTCACCATGGATCACACACAAACAAAAACAAAACACCAAAACATAGACATAGTTTTTTGACCTTATATTGAACAAGAGGTTGACCATTAATTGGTGCATGCCCCCAAAATTCATCTATGGTAACTATGATGTTCATCAAAAAACGACCCATCCTAGGGACCTCACCCGAAACCATCGAAGGTGTGCATCCACCATCCAACTTCACAAATATCACCACCTATGAAACACCTTCAAATTTCTAGGAATAAAACTATAGCTTCTCAATGTACATAAGATGATGTCAAGATATTGGGCATGATCGTCTCTAGATGAGGTACACTAAGAAGTTTTAGAAGAACACCACCACCAACAAATCTATTTCTGATATCACCTCCCTTGATTAAACACCATTTTCTACTAATGATTTCCGGATGCCCTATTTGACACATCTCGTCATCATTTAACTAGTACCTCTCAAAGAATATTGATAAATAAGACTCACCACCATCCTACAACTATCTATCAACATGTTATGAAATAATGTTCCTTTGGTACTATATCAACCAAAACAAGCAAGGTATTTCAGTACGTCCCCGAAAACGTACGAGAGAAGAATATGGTTTTTCATTCCAATCTAACTAACGGTCCCTCGCACAACAACACTCTTTGCCTTGGCTTCATAGAGTATGAAAGATACTTATCCTGGTTGGAATCATGCCTTACCAGTGTATTCCCTCAATTGGACCACTTAGAACACTCATGGATTCAAATTTTCCTTTGACTAATCTCATGCCATCTTTAGTTCTCAGAATCCAACCATTAGGTGGAATACCAAAACACCCACTTACTTACCTAACCATGCTTCTTGATTAGTCAGATTCACAAACCTAAGGCATTATCAACATCTCACCCGACAACCAAACCATTCATACAATCATGCCTAGCCTATTGACAACCCTCACCTTGGGTGTCATCTTCCATTAAGATCTTCTAACAAAGCACCATTCCTCCTTATCAATTTTGACTGAAAACAACATCAGGGTCTCCATTAACAATTTTCCAAAATGATGGGTTAGGTTTCCCTGTAATTTTGTTTTCTGATTCTTAAAGGTAATAATATGCATCGAACACACCCTTTATGCATTCCACATGCATCCTATTCAATATAACCAGCATCACTAAGGTCCCCTCCCATGAGGTCACCATTGATTTCCATAAAACTACTGATGTATTACCGTAACTCAATTCATATCACCAAATCATCGACCCTCCTACTTGTTCTACTATCATAAACTGCACTAGACAATGTCTTCAACAACCCACTATCAAGGCCATAGATCCTCCCATATGAAACACACCCAAGAGAACTATGAGCATGGTCTGACCTCTATCTTTGGTCACATTAAAGGTCGAGTGAATGAAATTCCCTAAAATAGAATCACAATGAACAGAAGATATTAATCTTCATTCCAAACTATACATGTCCACATACGAACAAAATAGTGTTCGTGAACAAGAATCCCCCCCCATTCTGATACACGTTGTGCCTAGAACACCAAGGAACCATTTACTCTATGTTCCACATAAGAGGATATTTTACACATACATCAGAACCAGAAGCCAAAAACCCCATTATAAGTTATGAGATACAACTCGCACGGTCTAAACCCAAATGGGTCACCACACACATGACACATTCCAATCGCTAAGGAGAATACCATTAGGATACTACCTTTTTGTCCACTGTATAACCCATAAGGATTACTAACTTGACATTACCAAACATCACATGAATACCTCGAGGCCACTACATTACTTAAGACACAATGAGGAATACCCAAAGGTTCGTGCCTTAGAACCTTATACAAACCAAAATATTTAAAAAAATTTATTAACTCAGATTTGTATCCCTAAACACTTTCACCAAAAATACATGAATGGAACCCCAAATGGTATAAATCATAATTGAAGAATGAAATATCTTACAAATATAGTTCAATCCACATACAAAATTCCAATGGATGTGTCCAAATCTCTACAACTACCCTCAACCCTTCTATCTATGGGTCGTGGTCAACATGGGGAAATCCTAATTTCTAAATGAAAATCCATTCATCGAACTTCCCCTTAAACCATTTCCTATTTTACATAAGAATAGTTTATCTTAATCACATTACTAATTTCAAAACATATTATGGCCATCATTTAACTCATTTACACTCTTCAATATGAAATATTCATTAACTATTTTATAACACCCACACAAACCTTTTTCTCTTAAACACCATTAAATCTTTAAAATTAACGACAACCCAAAACATTAACCCGATCAGGATGTTTCTTTATACAAAATATTCATTAACTATCCATTTAATTATTTTCATCTACCCACTTTCAATACCAATTTACACACAATTTTCTTAATATTTTCCAATGAATTGAAATTCATTCTACTCTATTCCCAAGAAACCCATCTCATGTCATCCTATCATGATTCATGCCACATATATCCTTAGGTTCGTAAAATGATATATAAATGGAAAACCTAATTCCATTCCTGTCAAGATAATAATATCATATATCAGTCAAATCACAAGACATGTGAATCACACAATGGTAAAATATCATTCATTTGTAACAACATACATCAAGAACAACAATTACCACCATTGGTAAAATGGGTTTTCCCTCAAACATGGGTTAGCTACTCCCAAGAACGGGCTCGGTACCAAGCCCCGACCATGTCGTAATCTTTTTTTTCTAAAATTAGATAGTAATAATAAATGCAAATTAACACCTATGATACCACTTTGTGATGTCCCCGACCCAAAATCCACCAAACCATTCCCCCGAGTTAAGTCATCACCGAACCTCAAGCGCACCTCCCCATATGCCAGAGGTTGCTGACCAGTGGTGACGATCTAACGAGTCACATGGGGAGACTATACCCTCTATATTAGAGTAATCCACATCATAACATAATATAACACTACTATAAATATAGCCTTTATCATCACTAGAAAATTAAATTAACAGCCCTAGAAAAAGTGCTGATAATCAAGGCAAAGATAATGGGAGTCCCTTTTATAAGTGCTTAGAAAAGCACTAATAAAGCCCCCTATTATCTGTGCTAAAAAACAACTAATAAAAGTGGTCTTTTAAGAGTGATAAAAAAATAAATGATAAAAGGGTCCTTTATTAGTGATTTTTTAGTGCTGATAAAAATCCCTTTTATCAGCAATTTTAAAAAATGCTGATAAATGTTTTAAAAATAGTGAAAAAATATATTGTTTTCAATTCTTGGGGGCTCCAACAGTGCTTGAAGCCCCCCTTTAACAGTGCTACACCCCCATGGTAGCCCACACATGACCCAACCAGCTCCACAAACCCCCACCCCCTTTAATAGAGCCCCACCCTCTCTTTAACAGTGCTAGGTTATTCCCACCACCTGCGCCTGGGACCTACCTCCACTATGATTTGAACTCGAGACCTATTTTCTGGGCGCCTAATCCTTTACCACTCAATCATATTACTTTTCACTTCATTTATTAATATATATATATAGTTATATTACTAACATATTAATATATATATATAGTTATATTAATATATATAGATATACATAGATATATTAACCTATATATTTATATTAATATATATATATATATTAATATTTATATATATATAGTTATATTAATATATATATATATATATTAATATAACTATATATATATATTTATATTAATATTTATTTATATATATTAATATATGTATATTAGGTTATATTAATATATATCTTTATTTTAATATATATATTAATATATATATTTTTATATTAATATATATATAGTTATATTAATATATATATATATTTAGTCATATATATATATATATATAAATCTATATGAAAATATATATATTCATATATTAATATATAATTATATCTACTTATATATATATTTTTAGTTATAATTTTTTATCCGCATATTTATTTGTATATTTATATATATTTATAATATTAATTTTAAATACATTAATAAAATATGATTTCTTATGTGTGTTTATAAATTAATAAATAAATACATAAATATATAATACAACACACACACAGATTTATATATATACGAATAAATACATATATATATATATATATATATATATATATATGCTGAAAAGCCATAAAATGTTAAAACTACCATAACTTCTAATCCAGAAGTCAGTTTCAACTTCACAACCTGTCAAATCGAAGAAAATGAATGTATCTTCAATATGATATGTGGTACAGGCCTAATAGTCATCCAGATCAGATGTTATATTTGAATGATTACAAATTTGGATATCCAGACTAAAACTCAGTTTTAGAGGCCTTCTAGGCCTTTTTTGGACTAAAAAAATGTGACAGAAGTTTCCCTTTGATAATGATCACATATATCATGTCACAAGCTTTGATTTGAAATGTTTTAGAGCTCAAACGGACACCCAGATCAAATGTTATGGTCATTTGATGATTGAGATATATTTTAAAATTATTTTAGATCTTTTATTAAATTTTTTATTTTTTTTGTCAAAATGTCATTAAATGATTATTAGTGAATGAAAATTAGAAAAATATTAATTAAAAATATTTTTAAACATATTTTTTTAGATGATTTTACTAAATATATTATACATTAATTTTATATTTCCATTTATCCTTATCTAAAACATATTAAAAAATATATATTATATTTATATCAATATAAATGTTATATATCAATATTTTTTTGAAAAGTAATTATTTTTTAAATATACACTTTATTAGTGCTTAGAAAAAGCATAGATAAATCCCCCCAATATTAGTTCTACTAAAAAAAAGAGTTGATAAAGGGGTCCCCTTTAACAGTGATAAAAAATCTTTGATGGGGGGGGCTTTATGAGCGCTAAAAAAAGAGCTGATAAAGGCTCACTTTTAATAATTCTTTTTTAACTCTGTTAAAAGTGCCCTTTATCTGCGCCTTTTTTAGCACTCATAAATGTTCCCCCTTTATCATCCCTTTTTTTAGCGCTATTAAATGGTGGAGTTGTGGAAACCCAGTTTTGTGGTAGTGTAATTAGAGGAATATTGGGAAAATTATTAAAAAGAATTGAAAAACATATCCCAAAATTGGGTGCAACCACAATTTTATATCAACCAACTAATCACATTATAAAAATTTTAATGTGAATAAATACTAAATTAGTCAAATGGTAAAATCCCTAATAGGTCTCAAATCTATTTTTGGGTCCATCTCCCTATAAATCCTGATCCTAAATAAACATTAAATCATAACGCAATTTCCCTTGTCCTGACCTACAACTAAGAAATCGTCTTAGGTACACAACATTGGCCTGAGGAAGGTGTGAGTAAAAAACTCAGTAGAGAAACACTAATGATTTCTACAAATATCTAGTCTAATACATAATGCATTCAACTAAAAATAAATGGTAATTAAACAAAGCATCATTCAGGTTCCATTGGTTAACAAGGTTCATTTAGTTTACTCCTTATATATATTCAAATATCTTCTCTTATACCATATTTATTATATATCCCATTTTTAACACATACTATTGGAGTTAGGAATATAAATCATCTATACATAGGTCTAAGGCAATAAATCACTATGCGTAGGGTAAATAAGTAAAGTACCAATCTCATTAGGGATACACATATCATATCAATAAATTATCCTCAACTAGAAGCCTCAGTATGGGTGCATGAAAATGTTATGGGAATAAATCCTCTATCCCCTTCACTAACAAATGAATTTTTTAGTGCAGTTTAGAGCTTCTGTATAACTCGACCCATGGGAAATGAGGCTGAAGTCAACACCCCACTCTATCGATCAACGTGAACATTCTTATTTATCGAATCACTACAACTATAAAATTAAAAAACTAAGCTTAAACAATGCTCCCTGAGATCAAAAAAATAAAAATCAACATGGTACTAATAATATGCTAGACCCCATTAATATAGTTAACATGTAGATTTCATATAGATTTATCCAAATTCCCATTCTCGTTCCTTAACCCCTAATTTGAATTCAACAACCCCTATGTCTTATCCAATATTAATCAATTATCATACATTAACCCATTTAGCTTAATTGTCATTTGAGAACAATTTACCCACTTATTCACTACAGGTATAATTCTTGTCTCTGAAGGAACTTCCACTTTTTTACATTTAACACTCTTGGAATACCCCATAATTCCCATGTATTAACCCAATCAAAATATTCATCCATTTTCTTTTCCATTAACCAATAACATGTTCACTACCTAATATTTGCTAATCCGCTTAGGCAATTCTAACCAATGTTCATTAGAAAATCAATATAATCTTATTCGACCCAATTTTTCTATTTCTATGTTTTTCTATACAACCCCTTATTCTCTTAATACCCTTGTTAAAACTAGAATCATTACATTAACAACGTAATAAGCTATTAAAACATATTCATTATGGGTTCAACATTATTACCTGAAAACCCTTCACTTAATCCTACCTTTTCTAGGTCCTTAAATGCAGGTGCATACCATTGGTGGAAGAAAATAGTCAAGTCTCCCGCTATGCATCCCATGGGGGTAATGAGGGTTTTAATTGGGTACTTAGACACCCATTTATATCAAAAATATTTATGGAAGCAAGAATACGCTTATTGAAAAAATAAGAACACAAGATTCCATGTACAAATATAAAATAAAACAATGGTATAATACTTGAATTCCACAAACCTCAATTTTGACGATGAATACACTCTTAATCTCAACCATGGATCTAGACTGAAACACCCCATGAATCCCTAACCCATGTCTAGTGGGAAAATGATGGAATTAGAGCTTCGAAAGGATGTGTGAGCGAAAAAAAGCATAATTGCAAAGAGGATGATAGGATGATATTAGACTTACCTGTGGCTTCAATCCATAGAAAATGGAGATCCAAACACCCTAGGATTGAAGGATAATCACCTATTGGATGCTTGGGTTGTCCATGATTATCACATGGGTTGAAGGGGTTGAAATGGAGGAGAATATAATGTTGTGGTTTAAAATCCAAGAGTGATTTTTTTTTAAATTTTCTAACTTTACTGGCCACCATGGTTTACTAGCACGGTTTTCTAAACCGTGCACAAACCTTGTGAGCGATATTTTCCCAAAATCACTCCTTCACACATCTCCTTGAGAATTATACATGGTTAGCTTAATCATGTGGTAACCATGTTCAAGACTTTTTCTATGGTTTCATAGTTACCTAGGAATATCTGCACGGTTTTCCCTAATCGTGTGAAAACTATGCACCTTGCCTAGAAATTCATTTTTTCATCTTTTATGTCCCAAACTCTTGAAACACCCTCGAGTCTTTACATGATCTTAGGAAACACATATATATTCAAAATAACACACTTGAACAAATGAGTAAACAAGAAAATACTTCATGGAAGAATATGCGATCTTATATAATGAAGAATCTTGGGAAGATTATTGTGTAGAATTTGTATAATTCATAAATCATGAGACATGGGAGGAAATGATGGGGTGATGGGTGGTATAAATAATGGAGGTGAGGGGGGTCTCCCATTATTTCATTAACTGTTTTATTATTTTTCTCAAGACAAGGGATGATGTTAGTTCATGTTTTTAAATATAGTAATTAGTGTATGTGAGTTAAAATCAAGGGTGGTAACATCAGCATAACATCATTCCGGACTTAATAATTCATGTATATAGATTATTTTGTAAATTACCATATTTCACTATTCACAAAAAAATTCATGTATTTCAAGGAAATACCAAAAAATCAACCCAACCAATTTTCTACTTACTGAATTCAAGAATTAACTCAATTGAATCAAAATAAAATTCAAACTATGGTAAATTTAATATAAAAATTCACAATTTAATATAACAATAACAGTTTAAGAAATGTAAATACTTTTAAAACACCTAAATAAATTTAATGAAGGTCTCATAAAATTATATTACAATCTTAATACAGTAAAATAAAAATTTACAATTACATTGTAGTAATTAAATTTTCATTTAGAGTTAAAAATTTTCCATAAAATTGAAATTAAATATTTATGACATAATTAGTAAGTTTTTTAAAGAATATATATATTTTCTTATTCTATGATCATATTTTCACTTATAAAATGTCAAAATTTTATTAATAAATTCTTTTGTGAGGTTATTGTTCATTTGAATAATTTAATTTTCATAAAGGTAATATTATTATAAATAAGGGTAACATTACTATTACCTAGGGTCATGTTACTATTCACCCAAATTAAGATGATCCAATCAGACACTAAATATCTTACCGATCACAAACACATATGTCCATTTTTTTAAATTCATGTAATAGAAGAAAAAAATATATTGAATAGCAAAGATATAACTATCTCCTTTGAATAAAAAACAATTGTTTCATAGAGACTCAATTTTTCATGCATTTCATTCTATATTAAATTTATTTATAAATACTTGTTATGTTAAATTGTCACCTGCATTATGAAATTGCATCCTCGTAATTTTTTATTTACTTATTAAAATAGTGAGGGTACATTTCCCTCATAACATTTTCAGATCCCCATGTTGCTTCTTCAACCATGTTGTTTCGCCACAATACCTTATCATGGTGAATTACAATATTCCACAATACATTCTATATATGATCATGATTATAATCAAGAAACTCTTCATAAAAAAGGTTCTCTTCCAGCTGAACTAATTCTGGGTTCAAAACATGATAATAATCTTGAATATATATTCTCAATAACAAAAAACGAAAAACATTTTATACCTAAGATAAACTCGGAGGGAAATATACTCATTATGAGAATGGTCCAACATTATCCAAGATTTGTTAAGCTCCGATGAATCATGGACTTAGCTTTGCCTTCATACCAAAACACCAAACAATTTTACATGGTGAGATTTTATGAAATACATGATAAACTACCTCATAATTATTGTCCTTACTCCTATTATTTGAAGAAAATGTTGGGTACCTTGAGTTATCCTCTTGTGTTGCTAGATCATCTTCACATTCTCAGCTAATTCCTCTACTAATTCTAGTCCTAGAAACATACTTTCCCATACATCATACAAAAATATTTGTGTTCTGTAATACATCCCATATAATGCATCTGAAGGAAAAATCTTTATACAAGAAAGAAAATTGTTATTTTTTTAAAAAAACTAAACAACCTAAAGATGTTGATACCAATATCCTTGGTAGTCCATTGAAAAATCTCAATGAATAACCACCATTGTCTGAATTATTCTCTCAAATTTCCCATCAGATCAAGGAGGGAAGTGTATTCTAAAATTTAATTTGGTTCCCATTAAAATTAAAATTTATTTCTAAATGTTATAATTAACCCTAATATGAGGGTCGGATACAATGTAAGGAGGAAGTCCATGTAACCTGAAAATCAATTTGAGGTATAGTCGGGAAAGCTGATCCAATGACATAGTATCTCGAATAGGATGGAAATGTGCACATTTAGTTTGGATATTAGTAATAAATAAAATTGAATTAATACCTTGAGAAGTCATTAGTTGACCCATCACAAAGACTAGAGATATATTTTCTAATTTCCACTCTAGCATTGTAAAAGGATGAATTATCCCATTGGGTAGTTGTTTCTCTACTTTGACCTGTGGACGTGTCAATCATTTTGTGGTATTATCTAAAAAATCTATTTTCATTCCATCCCACCAGTAATACTCTTGAATGTCTAAATACATCAGAGTATTTCTTGGATGAACTGAAAATGGAGAACTATGAGCCTCACAAAGAAATTCTTTCTTCAGACGGGAATCAGAGTTCACAAATAATCTCTTTCCAAATCGTAAAACATAATATTTATCAATGAAAAATTATTGAAACATAAAAATTTTAACCAATTCTAAATATATATATGACACATGGTCTCCGGTCTATGCTTTCTTAATTCGGTCTGATAGAGATGACTACACCGACACCTAAAAAATAGAGGAATATCTTACACCATCAAATTCTAAGACAAAATTCATCAATTCATTCATAAAGAAGTCATGTTCCAAATGTAACATGGTTAATGAGACATGATGTTTTTGTTAGGTATACTAGGTCAAATACACTAAGAGGGGGGTGAATCAAAGTTTGAAGGATTGAAAATTTTCCCCTTCAGATATTGTTTCATCCTTAAATAGAACTCTCTTCTCTCTCCTTCCTATTTCAAGGTTTGAAAAAAAATTAAATCGCTTATGATACACAACAGTTTTTACTTGGTTCTGCCTCACTAGTCTATATCCATGGAGTATTCAACGGCTATGTTCCGATGTACAAAATTTATTATAGATCACTGCCAAGAATGAGTACAATGTTCGGGCTAGTTCTTCTATTCCCAGGATCACTGCATTTACATGGTTAGGGTTTTCTCACTACATTTCCAAGGGTGACTCCTTATGCCTCTTTCTTTGGATCACTACCGGTGGAATGTTTTATCATCTTCCTCTTCCTACAGTCACTTCTCTTGGAAAGTAATACACAAACAGTTTATAGAAATGTAATTCAAAAACATTTTATAGACATGTATTACCCTTTATTTTCATGAAGTCATGTATCCTCAACTCTAGGTATATGCTCTGTTGAAGTTCCTTTTTGCCCATAGCTGAAGTATACCTTCCTGGGAACTGTTAGGTACCAGAAAATACTTTGTTAATGTGAGTTGATGCTTTTGAATGCTTCCTTGTGCAATTAGAAAACCACCATGTTCCTCCCACATATTATGTACTGGTAGTAGTACACAGAACACATCCTCCTCATACCGCCACTGCTTTAACGAACCTACCTTCATCCATGGACTACCTTCGCCTTCGCTATCGCATACCGCTTCTACGTACCAACTCCACGAAGCTCCTCTATGAATCACCCTATGTCCGCGAACTATTCTCTATTCGTGGACTTTCATTGAAGCCCACTTATGTACCATTCCTTCTTCCTCCAAATAATATAACCTTTTCAGAATATAGTTTCCCATAGAATCATTTGGCAGAATTTCTTCCGTGCGAACCAATTAATCCTTCACAGAAATATCCCATGTTAAATTACTTCAGAATTTGGAAAATTCATAAATAAAAGAGTATTTCTTTAATGATATTTTTTATCCCCTAATAAATGAAATTTTGGATCCTTATATAGGCAAATATATCCTCCAAATACACTAATAAATTATTTACCAAATTTTTCATTCAATACAGCCTCCACCGCATACCAGTCATCTTGCCGTGAACCACACACATTACACAAACCATTTCTCCATGGTGGTCCATGTACTGCCTTTGATTATATGTGGTAGATCTCCTCAGCCAACGATAATCCATTCATGTACCCTATTTCCTTCAACATCGATCCATTTTCAGTTTCGCGAACTGCTACGAAGTACCGTTCCTACTACGTAGAATGCGACTGTGTACCCTTCCTAGACATCGTACGTGGTGCCTTTCATGGGCTCTATGTTTATCATCCTTTTAGTATTTTTTTTACTTTTTATCACACAATCTATTCCTATGAAGAAAACCTTACTTTTCCAAACAAATATCCCCGAGTTTGAGGCCTATGAATTTCGCAAACAGATGGAAAATTTTCCAACTTAAAAACTTATCTTTAGCAAACACCAATAATACTCATTCACGGTCATCTGACATGGTCAAAAAACACAATCACACCAAAAACATACTAAGAGTACATATTGAGAGATTTATTCCCAAAAATTTTCTACTCAAGGCATCGACCAATTTTTTTTTCCAAGATTTCATTTGGTCGTGAAATCATAATCCTTTATCTGATCAATCTATCTTCTCTGCTTCATGATTTATTCCATCAATGTGAATATATACATCATACATTTATGGATAGTATATACTTCACATTTTCTCTATATAAATGATGCTTCCAAATTTTCAAACTAAAAACCACAGCTTCAAATTCTAAATCACGTGTGTGGAAATTAAACGCATTAAGATTTTGTTGTCTTGAATCATAAGCAATTACCTGATCATTCGGTGTCAGAACACAACTTTTTCCCTTCAATTAAGCATCACAATAGTTGGAAAACAGACTCATTCAGGAAAGTGAGGCTGGAACTGGATCATTCACAAATCTATTATTCATTTTATAAAAACAAAAATCACATTCTTCATTCTAATTTAATTTAACCCATTTTCTTGTTAACTAAGTTAGCGGTATTGATTACTATAAAAATATTTTAACAAAACATCAATAATAAAATTCCAATCTAAAAAAACTATGAATCTTTGAATCATTTGTATGTCTTGTTCATTCATCAACCACTTTTCTTGGAAACATCAAATATTATTCCATCCTTCTTTACAATTTTCAAAATAATAAAAAAATATGTTGAAACTAAAAATCTCATTTTCAATTTTTTTTTGTATAATTTATTTTATTTGAGATTTTGGATTAAAATACTTAAATGTTTTTCATGATCCTGTAAACTTTTTTAAAATACCATAATATCACCAATAAAAATAATGACAAACTTATCCACATTTTCACAAAATATTGTATTCATAAGATCCACGAATGTAGTTGGGGAATTTGAAAAACCAAGGGACATAACAAAAAAATCCTAACGCCCATATCTAGTATTATTTTTTTTTTGAATTTTATCTTCCTTTACGTTAAGCTGATGGTGCCCAGATCTCAAGTAAATCTTGGAATAATACTGAGCTCCCATAATATAATCAAACAAGTCATTGATATGAGAAAATTGATACTTAATATTAACAATAATGTTATTAATATATATATATTCATTACAAAGTCTCTTGGAACAAAATTTCATTCAAAAGAACAAAACAGGAGTATCCCATGGTGATGTTATATGAAAAATAAAGTCTTTATTAAGAAAATAATATGAATGGTTTGTTAATTCAAGAAGTTCCACTTGATCCATTCAATAAGGGGGTCTTGAAATAGGATTATCACTAGGAACTACATAAATAGTAAATTCAACAACACGATCTGGTATAACACATGGAAACTTTCAATAAAACCATTCAGGTATTTTTTTACCACTGGTACCTCATTACTATGAATTTTTCCCTTATTATTAAAAATATGAGTATGGTAACTTTAATTTTCGTCTATTAATAATTTCTCAACCTCCTGATATGTAATCAATTATATGATCTTAATATTTAATAGAAACCAAAACCCTTTCTGAAAAACAACATATTTTACTCTATCATCAATTTTAGAATGATAAAAAAAATTCAATCCCTACCTAGAGAAATATCAAAATTTACTAAGGGAAAAAATAATATGGATTACAGCTCAGGTCATTCCACAGATTCTAATAGGAAAATACTTATAATTCCTTTTTATGGTAATATTAACACCTAGTCATATAAATATAAGTTTTATTCTCATTTGTTGAGGAGAAATTATTACTTTACTAGAATATTTATCAAAAATAATGAAATGTGTAGACCACATATCAAACAATACATTAAAAAATTATAAATAAAAAAACAAATTAGCAGATACAACTTCATTAGATGGAACACCATCTACTCACCAAGTCACAAAAGATCTCACTACAACTTTTTTATTTTAATCTCTCTTCCTTCCAAAATTCATTTATTTTTTCAGGAAGGTAATTTCATAATGACACGTCTCACAATATTTAATAAACTTTATTGTTTTTCTTATAAGAATTAATCCTAAGACAATTTTTAATACAATCCCAATCATATTTACAATCATACCTCACCAAAAACACTTCCCATAATTGTTAAGGAATTTCACTGTGTGCTTTTTACAACACTTTTTACAATATACATGTTTATCATAACTTTTGAATTCCCAAGAATCCAATTATCATTTATATAGTGACTTCAATCTTGAGTAAGTAGGTTTATTTTTCTATCCAGACCCTGAATATGATTTTGAGTGTACCATACCATTCAGGTGATGTTTGTTTCATACATGGACAAAAATTATCCTCGTTTTTATTCAATTGAAGTAATTTCTTTTCCATACTATATACAACCACCTATGGAAAATATTTTTCAAGGATCATATTTATAAATTTATCTCATTCCAAGGCATCACTCTCCTTGATATCCCTGATATTCTTGACCATTTACCACCACTAGTCAACTTCACCTTAAAAATGAAAAATGGAAATACTAAACTTCTAAGTATCTACACACCCAATGATGTTGAATATCATTTCATGTTCTTTAATCAATCCTGTAACATCTATAGGGTCAGAAAATCCACAAAAATTATGAGGGTGTTTCATTATAAAATCTTTCACTATCATTATGTTACATTCCCTTAACATTGGTTGTTATCTTTTATGGATTCCACCACCATTTATTTCCTTTTTCAACTGACCCGTTATTGTATCAAATGGTTTGGTTCCAATTCCAACTATTCCAGTTTGCAGATTCAAGATGATATCATCATCTTAGTGCCTTTATAGTTTAGTTTCCCAGTTTATTCGAAGGAAAATCATTCTGAATAGATATATAATAGATGATGCAATATGGTAATATTAAAATTCTATAAACATAAGTAAAAAATATTTTATGTAACTATATTAACATCATCATAACCACTAATGTTATCTAAATCATGCTCTAATACCATCTATAAGGACCCATACGTAAACATTACATTATATAGTAAATTACACTAGAATTTACTTATTTACATTCCAAAATATCTTTTCAGTTTAGAGTTTTATAATGTTTGGATATAATTCATACATACCATCCCCAAACATACAAAGTGGGTACTACTAAAATAGTATCCATTTATTTCATAATACAAATGTTTTAAAATAAAAACATGAGATATTCTCATGAAAATTATTCACAACATTCAGCATGGATTCTTCTTATCTCTTACCCATCATACACCCAGTGAAAAGAATTTTAAAATATGGGATGAACAAAAAAATCATTGTAAGGAATATAAAAAGACTTATAGAAACAGTTGGTCCATGAATACTTATAAACATATGAAATCATTTTTTAGAAAGACATAATTCTCACCCACAAATAATCATATACATACTTTTTAAAACATTGTATTTCCATAGAAAAAATAAATAAAAAAATAAATGTTACATGGGGAATTTAAAAACATAATATTTTAACCCCCGTGACTGCCTTATGAGTTGCAACCCTCACGACTACCTTACAATATGACCTCCGCAACTTCCATATGGTGTGACCATCGTAGATACACGTGTATTAACCATAAAACCGACATCCAACATACACATACCCAATGTATTAGAGGTAGATATAGGTCTCACACTTCATCATAAAAACTTACCAATATCCAAAACATAAACACAAATAATTTAATTAAAACATTGCATTCGAATTTTATAAAAATAAATTTTCAAAGTATGATTTTTTATAAAAGTACCTTTCAAATATCATATAATTAAATTGAGGATTAATATAATGAAAATAATATTTATATAAACTATAAATTCACATAGTGAAACATAATATATAAACAAATCGTCAGAAATATTATTAGTACCACATAATTGATGAAGTAGAAGGCTATCACAAATAATTCCAACTGGGTTAAGAATTTCCTAACCTCGAGTTCGTATCACCTAAAACATGTTTAAAACTGATTTATAATTTTTAAAAGAGTTTTAGTAATATTTTAAAGAAACATATTCATGTTTATAATAATTTATCTGATAATTTTGTAACATTAGTATTATTTTGTTTTTTCCATTATTTTTAGTGTGAGCTTTGCATGATTTCCATGGAGAGATCGTATTTAGTTTTCTTGTTGAATGGAAATACAACACCAGAATTAGAATGAAATAATATTACTATTTTTCCAAAATATTAAATGATACCATTTATCATTATTTCATATATTATTATGACTCATAAAATAAAATATTAACGATATTAATTTTGATCATTTTGGTGAATCTTTTATAATCACGAATTGGTTTTATTATATAATTTAATATTATGTATATTTTTTTTCCTTTACATGAAAGAGAATATATAATATAATTTATAATCAATCTAACCCATTTAATGGTCATATGAACTTCCACAAAGGTGGTAATGGAAATTGAAAACACATCATCCATGTTGTCGGAAAATTAACACATCATAGACAATGTTTTTAGTTTTAGAATAAGACAGAGAGGAGAAGTATGATGATTTATTTTTATATAAAATCAAAAAAAGTCCACTATATATATGATACTAAAGTATTAATGCCTCTTGAATAAGTGGAGTTGAATATAGTAAAAGAAAATAAAAATAATAAAAATGACAATAAAAAAAATGAAAGAGGATTTTTAACTCATGATATATTCTTTTAGAGATCCTCCTTAAGGCCTATGTTTTTTCCCTTTTGGCAAGACAAAAGTTGAGGGATATAAGGGAATAATATTAGGAAGAATATGATGAATTATTTTGAAAATTCATAATGCTCGAGAGGTGTGAGGAGAAGAGGTTGTGTGGGGTAGTATTTATAGTGAACGAGAGGGGGTCCATTATTTTAAACATTATTTTATTATTTTTATAATGAAAAGAAATAGATTTTTTGTTGTTACAATATATATTAATTAGTTCATATGGGTTTTAAAAAAGGTTCTCAACTCACCAGAACAAAATTCATGACACAATAATTCTAGCATTTAGCTTATTTCATAAATTAATATAATTTACTATTTATCAATAATTCATGTATTTCAAAAAAATCCCAAAAATTCACATAGATCATTTTTCTATGTGGTAAAAATTAAAAGGAACTCCATTTTATGAAAATAATTTTCTAAATATGTGAAATTTAATTTCTAAATAAAATATTAATTTATTTTGAAAATAAAAATTTAAAAAATGTAACTGATTTTTATAACACCTAGAAAAAACAAATCAAGTAATCATAAAATTATATTATTACAGAAAAAGAGTAAAATAAATATTTATGAATACATTTTATGAAAATAAATTTTCATTTAAATTATAAAATTTTTCATAAAATGGTAATTAAAAATAAATGACTTGACTAATAAATTTTTTAAATATTTATTTACTTAACTTATGATCATGTTTTCCCTTATAATATGCTAAAATTTTATTTATAAATTAATGGTTGATGTTACTATTCATTTTTATGATTTACTATTCAAAAGAGTTATATTAGTATTCATAAGGGTAACATTATTATTCCCAAGGGTAAAAAACACTTCACCAAAAATTAAGTTGATCCTATCAGACTTCAAATATCTTACTCATTGCAACTACATATGTTCGCTTTTTGAAATTCAATTCATATAAGTTGAAAAATTACTGTTAATATATGGGTTATAACTATATCCTTTAAATAACTACGTTTTCATTAACAAAGACTCAATGTTCCATGCATTTCATTCTATATTAAATTTATTTGTAAATACTTAGGGTGCTACATTATTTTAAACACCACCTTACAAGGATGATCATGATAATATGAGATATGAAAAAATAATTATAAAATTAGTAATTTCTATAAATATTTACAAACAATCAATTTAAAGTATAATAAATATTGTTTTTTTTTGAAAATATAATAATCTAAATGTTCGTTCTCGGAGGAATTTTTTCGTTCTTCATAATTATCAAATATCCATTTATAGGATATCTTATTCTTATTTTTATATATTATATTTATATATAACACTAATAAACACTAAATTAGATAATTAATCTTTATGTATAATTCTATTCAAAGAAAATCACTTCATAATCATACATTATCTATGGTATTTTCTTCTTTCAGTTATTTTAACAACCTATATGCACAATACAATAAATTTATCCCATGGATGAATATAGGAATTTGTTTATTTTAATATAGGAATTAAATAAATAAATAATGTTTTTTAACTTGAGCATAGATATATTAGAATTTAACTCATTATTTAAGGAACGACACTTCATTTCCAAAGAATCATTAAAAAATTATAATCCCCAAATTCAACATTAAAAATTATAAAAAAATTTAAAATAAACGAAAATTATAACACTATAAAGAAATTATAAAACATCAATTAAAGTAACATTTATGATCTCATAATGATGAAATCAAGGAGAATAATGAATAAAAACACAACAATTAAAAAACTAATTCAAAAAAGAGTCGATGAATCACAAGAAATATCAAATTTACATAATAATTGTATAATATACATTCAGGGAATAATTATAATTGATTTTTGTAATGGTTTTATATATGAAAAAATTCTAAAATGTGTGATTAATATAGTAAAATTTTTATATAGGTTGTTAGATAAAATTATTAATTAGTAAGAATAATGGTAAGGCATTTCTTGGTATTGATTAGGTTTTATTGAGGCATATTACATGTTATGAATCAGGTTTCCTTTATATAGTGTCATTATAATTTAATATCCCATGATCATTCAATTATTTTGTTTATTATAGATCGTAGGAAATAAAAATCATAATCAATCTATTTTCTTCAAATTCATTTTGGCGCAAGTGTTACCTCAGTATTAAGTGGATTAGTTACTCAATTATCATTCATTGAGTTATGATAACTCACTCGAATGTATTTCATATATGTTTGGAAATTTTGTATATTTTATATTTTTATATGGTGTTCTGTCATTATTTATATTTTTACTACATAAAATCTTTATTAAATATTTCATGCTTCGTGGAGTATGTTTCCTATTAGGGATATTGACCACTTAAATTTCCATTATTTTATTTATAAAATTTATCTATAATCTTTTTCATCCATTTTTGGGTTCTCCCACACTAATATTTTATTATATTTTATATTATGATCCCCTTTTATAAAATGATGTTTAAATGCAAAGAATGATTTTTTTATTTTTCCAATATTAGTTTTAAAAAATTTTAATTTCATAATATGTAAAAAGTTCCGTTCATAATAACATGTTTTATCATTTCTCTCAGGTTTCTTATAGAGACCATTATTTAATTTTCAAGGATAAATTTTTCGAGGTTAATTTTTAAAAGTAAATTTTTTCAAAATATTTTAATTCTCATTTTAAAAAAATTATTTTGAAAGTGAAATTTGAGTATTTTTATTTATAATCCCTTTTATGACTTAAAAAACTATTTAATTTTCATATTGAAAATGAATTACCGCAATATAAATTATTTTACATTACTTATTCTCCAATAAATAAGTATATAAATTTTAATGTTTTGGATTGAATTCATGGAAAAAAATTTGATCATTGATATCATCTTATATGATAATATTCTAATTATTTTTTACAAGGTCATTTTTTCCCTATGTCGACATCCTATAATATTTCATATAATTTTAAGAAATCCTTCACATTCTTTCACTAGATAGATTATGATCAAGTATTAGTTAAATAAGCATGAAACCCTTTAATTTATAATAGTAATAATGATTTTCAGAAATTATTAATACATTCTTTTGGGGAACAGATATTCATGTACATAAGATGATTTGGTGGTGGATCTTTATTTTTATATGACTCTAACGTATTGGATAAATATTAATATATATTGAGATTTTATATATGAGATTAAGGAGTGAACTTAATTCAAAATAAAATAGTTTCCACAAAGTGATGATGTTATTGGAATTCATTCTTGACTTTTAATATTTATGTTAGGTATTTTGTTGCTGTTATAATATTTTGAAACCACGATCAATTGATATCATTTTATTTATGCTCAATACTTATGATCTGACTCTTGGATTATGATCCATGATTTATTGGGTATGAACTCTATATTTCATATTCAACTTTCATTACATACATTCTCATTACCATATTTTTAAATTATGATCACTTATGATATTTCATTTTTATCGCTTATGTATACCCTTACCATGTATTTGAGGTCAAGCCTAATTATATTTCCATTACCCTATGTAATTAAGTATTGTAATATGTTTGGTGAGTCTATAAAATTATCTTGTGTGGAAAATATTTTTCAGAAATTGAATATTTTATAGATTAATAAATTAACTGTTAAGTTGGAAAGAATCCTATTGGCTAAAAAGTGTGATGGGTTTTATTAGTTAATTTATTACTCCCCATAACAATCCTTCCATATATAGTGCAGGATATAATGTCATTAAAACTATCTCTGTCCCAAAGTGAGATGAAACAATCACTAGTTTAAAGCATTACCATATGATAAGTATTATAACTCAAAAAATATCTCCCAATACGTTAAACATAAGGATCAGTGTGTTTCAAGACTAGTTAAATGGGATACATATTTAAAAAAACTTGTGATGATTTCTCTATAATCCAACCACACTAGATCCTCTTATAGAGATCTATTAGGTTATATAAATTTTTTCACCAAGGTAAAGAAGAAACAAAAAAGGGATGATCTCCAACTCCCAATAAGATAAACATATCGATAAATTATAAAGGATAAAATCACCAAAATATAGGAAACCATTGAAAGGGTCGAATTATTCTTATTAAAGAGAACATGGAACAATATGAGTTATATATAATTCAAGAAAGAAAGACATATAATCTAAAATAAAAAAAGAAATTAATGTTAAAAAAGTATACAAAATCATGAGACATTAAACATGAGTCAAGGATCATTATCATTGGAAAATATAAATGTTTTGTGTCATTTAATCACATTGTAACAAAGAGTTATGGAATACTCATAATCATGTAAAATAAAGTAAAAAAATATTCATCATAGTTCTCATGAAAAAACAAATGAAAAAACTTTTTTTTCAAATCATTTACACAAAAAACATGTGAACAAAGATTATAACATCTCACATTCACAAAAAAACTTATAAAATACCATAACACATCTCATTATCAAAACAATTCATAACCACGTGTAATATGTAACTTTAACCAATTCATTGGAGGGGAATATATAACCCGACATGTCATCATTATATATATATATATATATTTATATATATGATTCACTTAAAATAAATCATTATAATATTCTGAATAAACCATTGAAAAATAATTCATTTCATATATATCCATGTGTAAATAACTTATTTTAATAAATAACATATTTAAATAAAATGAATTTTATAAAATAACCAATTAGTATAAAACCACATCCGGAATTAAAATGTTTAAGTTGAAAAATTCATCACCAAAAATAATCACATAATGAATTAAAAATAGGGTGGAATACTATACATAAATCCATTATATATAGATAACAATATGATGAGGGAATCAATAGAGTGGTGGTGGAATTTACTACTTTCGATGGAAAGGGAACCCCGCTTCAGGAGTAGGCCAGAGCTATGCTAACAGGGATCTCCCTTTGCGAACAGAGTAAAATTGTGATCACCCAAGCAGAGACCGATTCTTTAATTCTTAACAATTCTCTGATTGGTAAAGGTAATAAGCCCTGGTCACCATCCTACACGGTTAGGAAATGTCATACCCTCCTTCATAATGTCAGGGTGACAAACCCATGGAGGGAGGGAATAGAGTTGCAGATCACCTTGCAACACTTGCGAGCCCGGGCTCCAGCATCCCCTGCTTCCCTTCAATCAATTTCCTGAAACCTGAAGGGTTTAATTTGATAAGAGGGGATGATCTTGGATTACATTACAATAGAACACCCTAGGACCGTGTGCCAAGTTGTTTGTTGCTTGTATCGTGCTTTGTTTTATTTTAGTTTCCTCTTCTTGTTCCCATGTTTCTTCTTGAAAAAAAATTTGACGTTATGATGATGAGGATGAGGGAATCAAAATAATAAAATATATTTATGAAAAAAATTTTCATTCATAATTGTAAATTTCATACTTATGAGTCTATTTTCAAAATGTCTCCTTAAAAAGTGTAAATAGAATTGTTCATATAAATGGATTTAAATTAGAAACATTTTTAGACCAAAAACAATGAAAGAAAAAAATTGAAATTGGAAAATGAAATGGACACATGGGAAAGAAACCCAAGAAGAAGATATATAACTCAAATAATGAATTTTGAGTTTCCAAGTCTCTTAAAAATTCTGTAAATTTTGAATAAAAAGTAATTAGAAGCATGAAAATAATATCTAAATAACATAAATTAAACAATTTATTATTTTAAAATAAATTATTTGTAAATATATCTATTATATAAGTAATAAACTTAGGCACATCATTAAAACTTGTCTCAATGAGGAGACAATGTGATGTAAAACACTCAAGATTTTGTTACTATAAAAATATGAGTCACATAAATGGTATAACATTAGATGGATTTACAAATCCCTTATATAATATTGATATTATGATTAAAATAATTTCATGGAATAAATATACACTGATAATAATTAATAAGTGGTGAATACAATTCATATCTCAATGAATAAAAACTGATTTGAAAAAACCCTTAAGAATTATGAAACATTCTAATAAAGTATGATTTATAGAGAGACATATAATGAATTTGGATTTAAAATAACATTATTTATATTAATTAAGGATAACACATATTAAATAGGTAGCATACACACAATTTAAATGAAATTAGGTGCATAAAAAATTGTGACATAAAGAACGAAACTTTGAGAAAAAACCATCAACCCGTTCTTGATTCATTTTGTGAATATTCCTAACATCCTGAATAATCACAATACATTTACTATAAAACGTATAAGTAACCTTATCATTATTTATTTAATATTATAGAGACTATTTTTTATAATATATTTTTTATTTATTATACATTTTTATTTCCTGCATCGGTTACTTGATGATATCTGGACTATTATTCTGTGACTCCTTATGTTTGATGAACATGGTAGAATGTATCATAAATTAGATTATTATTATCAAAAATAATAATGGTTTAATTAAAATAGTTTTCTTAATTTAAATATATATTTAAATCCATCAAGGGTAGGTGGTGATGGAAAATGAAACTCGTTTCTCAAGGATTCAGTAGTCCACACACACACACACACAATTATTGTTTCCATTTATCAATGAATGTGTATGAAATAATGTATAAGGAAGTTTTGTATTTCATAATCAAATTTATAGTTTATATATAACATTTATTCATCAATATCATCATCAAACCACCATTGATAGGCAGTTATGAAAAATGAACAACATTGCATCATTGAGACAGTAGTCTGCACACCACACTAATGACACTTCAATTTTTCTTAGAAGATAATGAGGAATAAATAATGGTTCTCTAATTAATTTAATAACATATTTTTTTAATATTTGTTCTTATTTAATTATATTTTTATGGATATAAGATATTTGGGGGAGGATGATTAAGTTGAAAATATTACACAGAAAGAACTAATTATTTGGGAGACTTGATCTTTTGTTTGAAATATTTTTTGAAAAGGGGGATTTAATATTAATTCTACAGATCATATAATTAACAATTATAAAAGGACATATATGATAATATTTTTTTGTAATTTAATAAATGTAATTTTTAATTTTAATTTTGACCATGAAGGTGTGGAAGTGATCCCCTTTTATAATGAATGAAAAGATATATTTTAGAAATACCCTTTAAGAACCCCTGATATTGTTACACTATTCCTTGGTCAATGACTCCAATAATTTATAAATAATATATTCTCGGGTGATATTGTGTCAATAAGTTCTTAACCAAGACATTCCACACACCTTTTAATCACATTTCAAGTCTTTTCCCGTAGGTTTTTTCATTTTTACATTCTTATTCATACCTTTGAAACTAGATTTTAACATAATAATATATATTTTATTTAATAATAGAGTTACAAATAAATCTAATGATTAATTTTTTTACCAAAAAATAATATCTAATTTTTTCATTTCAATTTACAAATATGAAAAATTCATATTTGAAATTAAAATATATAGTGTATAAAAAATGTTTTCTATAAAAAAAATACCTTTTAACCATTATGTTCCATTAATATTATTAATTATTTATTACCAAGTGAATGAGTTTAAATATATTAATATATAGGTTTAAAAAATAATTTATATTCATCATTTAAATCATATCAATCTGAATTTTATATAAATATTAAAAAAATCTTAATAAAATAATTCATTTAAAAAATAATTTTACCATTATCACAATAAATAACTTTAATATAACTAATATTCTCGGTATGAAAAAACGTTTATTGAAAACATTAAATAGGTATATAAAAATTGAACAAAAATGGTAAAAAAAATTATATATAATTTCTAAAAGTGATAATGCCAAATTATTTATATAGGCGTGTAAAAACAGTTTCTACTGTGAAATATTTATTGACTATCAGAATTGATAAAAATATGTTTTATAAATTAAATATAATATTTTATGTGATTTATATTAAAAATTAAATAAATTTTTTATATTAAAATGATTTCTTGGAATTTTATATCATTCTTTCATAATAAAAGATATAGTTATTTACAAGATTTGATATTTTTTTTGTTCTCATAACAATTGATTTTTTATGAAAAATATGAAAATTTAATACTACACTAATTTTGATATAATGAATTAAAAAGAGAATTTTGTGTAATAAAATTTTTAAAAATTCGGGTTTTTATTAAAATTGTTAAATGTAATGAAAAATCATTTAAATTCAAAAATGACATTTTCAAATATTAACTGTTTTTATAATTATTTCATAGAATTTAAAAAAGTATTGTTAAAAAATTATGAAATTCAAAATTATTTTATCATCATTATTCATATTTCTATTGAAATAAAAAATCATATCTCATAAAATTATTTTATTAGAATGAAATAGTTTTCTAACTATTAAATGGTCTTATTACTCATTTTGGTTAAACTAATTGAATTTTAATAATATTAATGTAGACTTTATTTTATTTCTATAAATACTTCATAAAGAAGATGATTATATTCATCCCTACGAATTCAATTTATGGGTTTTAATTGATATACATATACTTATATTTTATCTAAATATGCCACATTTTTTATAAGTTTATTATTGCATATGGATCAAGTGAATAAAAATCATATATTAATTAGATGAAAAAAATTATTAAAATATTAAGTCCCTATATAATATATTCCCTAGTAATATAAAATTAATAACATAAAAAATATTGAGTATTTATTAAAATGTAGTAATTTATTTTAGTTATGTTTACATGATGGTCACATCGGAAATATGATATATAAAATATACAAAAAAGTAAATAGTAATGATGGGAACAATATTAACTTTATCAACCATAGGGAATATCAATCCCTAATTTAGGAGTATAAATTTCATGTCTATATATACTCTATTGATCATCATTCATAACAATCATTGGAGGTGGTTTTTTCATGCATGTTTTTCCTTTTCATGTAATTAATATGGTTATACTTCCATTGGTAGAACATAATTTGGTATAAATGTCTTTAACATTTATACAGTATATGAACATGTAATAAAAAATGTGTTGAAACTATGATATCACTCACTTGATTTTGCTGATGGGAAAAACATCAATAGTGTAATCCCCTAGTAACTCGAACGACTACATAGTATAATAAGTGTAAAAGTTATGATAACACTACTCCCAATCCTCAATAACAACAAGGAAATCATAAAACGATAATGGTATATCACTGATAGAATGGGTATGAGATGAAAAAAATTTATTCCTCTAGTCTAATAGCTTATGTTTGATGAATTTCTCTATAATCTTGACATCCCTACTATGGTGGTGGTAGTGGTGATACATAATCCTCACAGGGGAGTTGCGTAATCATATGGGTTGAGATATATATATATATATATATATATATATTCTTTATCACCATAAACACTATCATATAGGGAAATCCTACAACATATGAGGGATAATATTATGGAATCAAAGAATAATTTTTTTAATTACAATAAAATTCCCATAAAATTGATTTTACATGAACATGGGTTTTGTTTTTTATGTATTGGATAAATAAATTTTTGGTAAATATAAAATTCTAGTAGTTTAAACATCACTAACTAATTACATTTAGTTCAGTCAAAAAAACTATTGCAGTATTGGATAAACTCATAGGTAGATAAAGAAACATGTTAAGACCATTAATAGAGATCAATGTTGTAATTGATTATACTATAAGTGAATTATAGATTCCTATAATTTTACCATTAAATTTCTATAACATATATTATTAAAAGATATTTGACTCCAGGGTTAGAATAGTGAATAATTTTAAAATTTATGAACTAATGAAATATTCCCATCAGTTGAAGTCTTCAACATCTTGTTGGCTTAGTGTAGTTTTTATCATTTTACATCCAAGTGATATCAAAGATAAATATAATGTGATTATTTTTTTTTTATGTTCATATATCTGTCTTCTAATTGTTCTTTTTCTAATCCCTTGTGACTGCTGGTTACTGGGGATATGAATCTATATAATTTAGCAACCCAATTTGATCAAGTGATTCCTGGGAATGGAAGATATATTATTCATAAATAATATACTATACCTACTAAGATGATAAGTAATGAGCTTTTAGGGATAGGAAGATAATATTTATAATAGTTATATAATTTAGGTTACCATATTAAAGATTAATGTCAATGAAACCATGGATCTTATCTAATGATTCACCCTACATATTGGTTTAAAAGTGTGATTTCATAGCATCATTCTAATGGTGTTTCCCTATTTTTAACCGATGCTCTATGAATTTTTTTAAAAAATCGATGGTATTGAATTTTTTTATTTCTATCAATTTAAATTTTCTATTTCTACAACTTATATTTCTGTTATTATATTATCATAAAATTTTCACATGTATATTTCCAATATGATTACTAAAAATTTTATATTCTATATTTCAATTGCACACACATTATTATCTATGATCATTGGATTAATAAATAATTAATAAATATAATATACATAAAATATGAGGTTTATACATTATTTATTTTAATTTAATAAAAAATAATTCAACCCTTCTGGTAGAATAGATAAACTAAATTTTTGGGGTAACATTTTGTATCACAACATGTTTGTAATTGATTCTATGTTATTATGGATTTCTATTTGCTTATTACATTTTTAGCTTTGTTTCCTTAATCTAATTGTTTTGGTAGAGTAAATAATTAAAACAATTACATGTGTTATAGTTATATACCTTGAAACATTAAATTTGACATGACAACCTGTCTTCAATAGATATGATTATGATCGTTTGTATGATCAGATGAATTCTTTTATCATTAACGATATAGTTGAAAATTATATCATGATGACTAAAAGTAATAATGTTTAAAGAAAGCATTTTTTGGGTTTTCTCGGGAAGAAAACATTTAATATTATGTAAATCATAATGTTTTTAATACTCTTTCATTTTCATTAACTATGAAATTTTAGAGAAAAATATCTTCTTGTGAGATAAAGAACAACATTTTGAATAATCTAGTGGTTACTAATTTTGAAACATCAAATATTTTGGAAAATAAAATAGTTATGTTGATAGTGTATTACCAAGAGATTCAATTTATACCTAGTGAAATTGTACCAACAATAAATCAATTATTTATGATTATTTCTAATATTTTACAATCTCATGGTGGGAAAGTACTATCAAAATATTGTCTTAACAAAAATTTTATTGACATTAGGCTAAAATAGTGGGAATCAACGGGGATAATCAAAAATGATAATAAAATCATGGATAAGATAATTATAGATGAATTAATTTGAACATTAATGAAATAGAAAATCATAATTTTCCTTCAATTCCAGATGATGGTCATGGAGATAATGCTGCTGCAGTTTTTGGTGAATTGGTCACAACATCTGATGATGATGTTGTCCCTATACAAGACATAGTTAATGATCCGTTGGGCTCTTCTATAGATTCTGATCATAATATTTCTCCAATTACTGATGATGGTCATGGAAGTAATGCTACTAATGTTCGTAGTGATGTGGTCTCTGATGACCCTGGTTTTGTGCAGGTCCATGTGACCATAGCTGCAAGGACAGTCTTACCAGCTAGTTTACTGGCTGCTCCGATTGACTATGGAAATAGGTTCTCGTTACTCAGTATTGAGGACTCATCTGAGCAGGATGATGGTGAAAATGTGTCTAATTCCCGGGGCAATGATTACAATTTATATTCAAGTTAGACAATATAAGTAAATGAAGGGCCTAGTACTAGGCTTAGGTCGAAAAAAATATAAATCCTTTTTTGGAATTGTCAAGGGATTAGGAATCCTCCCATTGTCAAGTCCCTTAGAAAATTTCTCCTGATAAATAAACATTTGTTGGTTTGTGTTGCTGAACCTAGAATGAAGTTTGAGAATTGAGGATCTTTCAAATGGGCCTCTTCAGCTTATTCCTTTGTTGCATGAAATCAGCTTGAAATGAATTCTAAATCTTTGTGGGTTCTTAAGCATGATAGTGCGTCATTCAGTTCTTTCCTGGATGATGCTCATTATGTTACACTCACCTGTATCTATGGTAATTCCACTTTTTAGTTAATTTTGTGTATGATTTCAACCTCTATACAAGAAGATGAGCACTGTGGAGAAATCTATTGGATCATTCTGGAAATATGGTGAATAGCTGGATTTTAACGGGTGAATTCAACACTGTCCTCAGACCTGAGGAAAAAACTGATGAGAATTTTTGTCATGCCTCGGAGACTAATCTATTATATTGTATTGATAAATTCGATCTTACTAAGGCTCCTATTTCTGGGGATGAGTTTACATGGAGTCAATGTACTATTAATGGGAGAGCAAGCAAGCATGTTAAATAGGTGTTTTCCGCAGGTGGATGATAGGAACATGGCAATTTATGTTTCTGGAATTAATTTTCCAAGATTAAATTATGATCATAGTCCCATCCAAATTGTTGTTTTTTGAACCATGAGATGAGTACCACTTCCATTTAGGTTTAATAATGTCTGGCTGGTTATCCCAGGCTGCTGAGAAATTGTTCTAAATTCCTAGAAAACTTATTATCTGGGCAGTCCGTCCTACATTATTTGCTGCAAACTAATGTGTGTCATGGAAAGACTGAATAAATAGAGCATGGAATAATTTTCGTCCATTGATAATGGTATTAGGGAGGCTGAACACACTCTTTCAAGGCTCCAATAGTCCAGTTTGCATCTAGATTTTCCAACACGGGATGAGATTCATGCTACATCAAATCTGTAGAAGCTGTTGTGACTGAAGGAAAATTTAGCACAAAATAAGTAGAATGTTAGATGGTTAAAGAATAGTGATCAAAACACAAATCATTTTCATTGCATAAATAGAGAGAAAAAGGTTAAGAGGTGTCTTCAAGCCCTGAATATTGAGGGAAATCATCCCTCCTTTGAGAATGATATTGCATGTGCGGCCATTAACTACTTTGATAGGCTATTTTAAAAGAATGGTGAGGATATCTCTGAAAAAATTATTCAGTGCTTTGATCCTTCTGTTGGGGATAATCAAAATAAGACTCTTGTTTATATACCCAAGCCAAGAGAAATTTATTATGCTCTTTTTTCCCTGAATATTTACAGTGTTGCAGTCCCTGACGGCTTTACGAACAAATTTTTCATGTTCTATTGTGATATTTTTCATCTTTATGTAACAAATGCTATGAATGATTTTTTTAGAATAGTCCACATGCCCTTTCGGATGAATTCCAGTTTTATTTCCTTAATCCCCAAGAAATAGAAAGCCCATTATATTAAGGATTTTAAGCCCATTACTATTGGAAACACAGTCCCAAAAGTGATTAACAAGATTCTAAATAATCATCTGGGTGGTATTGAAAAGAGTATCATCTCCCTTAATCAGTTTGGATTTGTTCTATGATGGAACATCCAAAATTGTATTTACACTGAATCTGAGTGTGTCAATTTCATGAGAAGAAAGGCTAAGGACGGTAATATGTCATTGAAGATTTAAATTTCCAAGGCCTATAACACCATAAGATATAGATTTTTGTTCACCATTCTTAAAATGAATGTGTTTTCCCAAAAATTTATTGATCTTGTTGGCTCCATCCTTTCAAGTTCCAGGCTCTCTATTCTTATTAATGGATCTCATAAGGGTTTCTTCCATTTCTCAAGAGGGGTTAGGCAAGGAGACCCTCTATCTTGTAGGTTGTTTGATATTGTGGAGGAATACATGAGTTGGTGCCTCACTGATCACTCCAATTTTGTATGGTATCAGAGAATGAAAATTGGTTGTCAGATGCATGCCCCCTCCCATCTATTTTATGTTGATGACATTCTTCTTTTTGGAAAGGCTGATACAGGAACCATCTCTTGTATCAAGGGCATATTCTCACATTATGAGGAGGTTGCAGGTCAGGCAATTAGTTGGGGGAAATCTTTGGCTATGTTTGGTGAAGGTATTAGCATCATGATACAAGATGGAGTGGCACGATATCTTGTTGTCCAGCGAGGTATTCTCCCCTTAATTTATCTTCGGGTCCCAATATTCTGGGGTAGGGTTAAAAGGTGTTATCTGGAGAATATTTCTCTCAAATTCAAAAATTAGTTAGCAAGTTGGAAGGGGAAAAACATGTCCATTGTAGGAAGATTATGTTTGGTCAATTTTGTGATCAGTTCGATGTTTGTTTACTCCTTTTCAGTGAATCGTTGGCTTAGAATTCTAAGTAATGATTTAACTAGTAAGATCAAGAAATTTTATTTAGACTGGCTCGGTTTATGAGAGGAAATTGGTCACTGTGGCGTGGAAGGATTGCATTAAACCTCTTCATGTGGGTGGGATTGGTGTCAAAGACATCAGATTATTCAATGACACCTTGATCAATAAGTTTTTCTGGAATTTAATTTCCAATTCCGATGAGACCATGGACATTCATCGAATCAGGTTTCTTGTAATGTTGTGTAATGGGTAATCTACATACCTTGCTTCCTCTGTTTGGACTGCAACTAAACAGTCATTTACTGATATAATGTCTTCCTCTAAATGGATTATGTGTAAGAAATCCCCTCTTAATTTCTGGACCACACCTTGGTTGTCTCGGCCTATCTCTGATGATATTGCAATTCCCACACTCTTAAGGGGGTCCTCCATTGCTAATTTTTAATGCAATTCAACAGAAATAAACACCTTGATTCAAAATCATGTTGGAATGGAAGTCACCAGGTATCGATATATTGATTGTGACACTCTGGTTTGGATGTCTAACATTAATGAAAGATTCAATACATGTGACTGTTTTGGGTTGATGTGTGGAACTTCCGTAAATCCTCAATTATGGGTCACGAAATTCTATTGAGAATTCATCCCTCCATATTCCTCTTTTCTTATATGGAAAATATGGAGGAAGATACTTCCGTTGTAGGCTATGCTCCAGCGTATTTGAGTCAATCTTGCTCCGGGTTGTATACTTTGTCTTCATGCTAGTGAAGAATCTGATCATCTCTTTGTCTCCTTCAACCTTGCTTCCAGGTTATGGACCTATGTTCAAGAGATCTTCCATTGCTGCATTCCCTCTCAATCAGTTGAAGGGATGCTGAAATTCGTTTGTAGGATTAATAGCAGTGAGCAGGAAAAATTTCTCCTCCTTGCAGCGGTGGCCATCTTGTTGTCTCACTTAAGGAAGGCGAGGAATGCTGTAATATTTAATGGCATTTCCCCTAACTTCCACTCTGCTATTCTGGAAATTCATTGTGCAATACACAATGCTTCCTCCATCTAATCTGGCTCCATGAGGAATGATGTCTCGGATCTTGTTTTATTGAGATCCCTTGGTGTGAATGGAAGGGCAAGGAAACCTTTGATGATGAAGCATGTACGCTGGATTTCGCCCATCTCACGATTGCTGAAGGTTAATATTTATGGGGCTGCCTATGGTGCACTAGGTCCCTCCGGATGCAGTGGTGTCTTTCGTACTAATAGAGGCATTGTCAGAGGGTGTTTCTTCCATTGTATTGGAAATGCGTTTTCCATTGAAGCTGAGTTATGGTCCATGATAAAGGCTATCATATATGTTTTCTAATATGGATAGCATGACTATGGATTGAGTCAGACATGACTGTTGCAGTCTAAATTCTTCGTGAACGGTCAAGAAATGTACCATGGTGAATGTTACCAGTTTGGGTGGAATATCTCCAGATTGTTGAATCACATTCACTTGAAGTATTACATGTCTATCGTGAGGATAATCAAGTTGCGGATGCTCTCTCTAAGAGAGATATTGCCGAGGTGAGCTCAAGTTGGTCTTTGGTCTCCCCAGATTTTTTTGATAGGCATGCGTAGGCTGATTTTTAGGGTGAGACTTACACATGCCTTGGTAAACCGCCTCTATGACATTTCATTGTGTACTTTTATTTTCATTAATAAAATTTTTCTAGGAGCAGGTGTGCCTAGATCTTGATCTTCTTGGTATAATAAAACATTAAAATATTAAGCTTCATAGGGTAAGTGTAAGTATTTCGGTCAGAGTAATTCAAAAGATATTTGTAATAATGTTTCTCAGCTAACAAGAATAATGAAAATACTTTCTAGTAATATGAATTCTAGAAATAGACAATGAAAATATAGAAATGAAAAATAGATAAAAAGGTTTAAAAAAGTAGATTAGATAATTAGGAACTCCCTTATCCACCCAATCCTGGATGCCCTATATCGATGATGGTGGTCTTGACCACCTCCCCAATGGAGTGGGGTCGGATTTCAACTTGAATATTTTTCTAACGCTTGATGTAACGCCCCAACCCTAGTTTCCCAGAGTCGGTGCATTATTACATAACATTGGCATTATAAAAAAAGGTCAAGTCTCAAAAGAACGATTAGTTTAGTAGCCTTTGAAATACTAGATACATTCATAAGTTTTACATTTAATTATAAAATGGAAAAATACAACAACATAGTCTTCATATTACATACTCATATCCCTTATACTATCCCTATAGGTCAATCATAATATAATTTATTGCATCCTCGGAAAAAATAAAACATAGAAAGGGGTGAGATCAGATGCTCAGTAAAGATATAAAAATAAGCATAAACATTTAAGGAAATGTAAGACCAAAGCAAAAGCCATTTAAATTTTAACATTATCATTATATGGAAAATATAACATATAATAATTCCATTTACTTATTTACATGGATAATCTACTAGTCGAATAATCACATGAAATATCAATAGACACTTTCATAATGAAGGAATAAATAATGCCAACCATCATAACCACATAGTTCAGGCTTTGTACCAAGACTAAAAATAAGATTTTGTAAAGGCATTGTACCAAGACACTAGTTTTCCTCATTAGACCTACCAATTCATCGACGAGCTATAGCGAGCTAAACCCGTAAAATACTAATTCCTATGCATTCCTCATATGAAATGGTTTAAACATAACATAAAAATTCCTATTAAAACTAACATATAAATTTGAATAATTTATCCATAGACCATGAATGGTATAAAAATAACACATACATAGTGAAATGTATCACAAAAACATCAATACAATATGATAGATTTTTATCATAATAAATCAACTTCAAATAAGCTTAAAATTCATCAAAGGATGATGACATATATGAAATCAAAACTTTTTTTTTGTAGAAATACCTCTTCCTTTTTGAAGTCATTTAAAAGTCATATTATTATAAAATTAAAAATTTATTTTTAATATTTTATTATAATATTGTATGGGAATCATCAACGATGTTATAATGGTTTAAAATAACCCAACTCGCAGTATAAGTCAAAAAAATATTCTTACCTTAATTTTGTCAAAAATGTTATAACATACCTTGATTAGATAACAATGGAAAGAATCCATTCAGAACATTTTATAAAAATTAAAACATGGGTATAAATGACATTGACCCATAGTCTGGTAAATAGTAAAAATGTTTTGGAATATATTTTTAAGAAACATGGATGTGAATGATAATGAGTTCCCAGTAGATACTTACGTAAAAACAACCTCAGATAATAAAGAGATTGTGAAATTAACCCCCACCTTGTAATTTTTCTTGGTAGAGGGTAGGTATACCTTCGGTATAATCGTGAAACAATTTTTATTATATTATACAATAATTATATATGTTAATATGATATCTTATATGATCTTCTAATATTTCTTTGTTAGTGATATTTTAATAGTATCATCATTTTGGAGGATAACTGATCTGTTTTCCTTTATAAGAATGGTTACGTAAGCCATGGTTGTTATGGGTACGTTGTATTTGATTCATATATAGAATTATATTAAGTTCATAAAAAAATTATAATCATAAAATGAAAATTATTTTTTAATGATTACGATGGTGAATTAATCCCATCATGTTCATAGAGCTGGTAATCCGTACATATGCATAAGCGACAATATCATTATTTTTATTTTAAAATCATTTATATTTGTATTTATATCATATATACAGAATAAGTATCAAGTTATATTTATTATTTACATCATTTATACTCCATATTATACCCATCCAAATGAATAAGTGTTTGAATAATAAACTACACCACGACGTGGTGACGGTAATATGTACGTACACACGTATGGTGGCTTTGTCATTTATAGGATGTATAGAATAATGAATATAGTAGTACTATTTTTATAATAAAATAATATTATAAAGAATATTCTGGAGTTATTATTTTATAATGGAAACAACAAAGACAGAGGAAGTGGAAGAAGAAAAGAACTTGAAAGAGGTGATGAAATATTTACCTCTTCTTCGGGTTCTTCCATTTGATTTGACCAAAAGGGATTATTATGTTGGATTAATGACAAAATAAATCTCTTTAGGATGAAGGGAGGACATTTTAGAGAATATTTGGGCTGGGGTTGGCCAGAAATATGGCATTGAAGGTGAGAGTTTTAGAAAAGTAGAGGTGCCTTTATATAAGAGAGGTGAGGGTAACTTTAGAAAAATCATGAAATATTATTTTATAATAAAATCATTTTAGGTTTCTAATGGATCCAAAATTATTTATTTAAATTATATGGTGTGTATGGGTAAAACATATATCAACAAATTGTTGCTAGACAGGTTTGAGTAACCATATTAACCTTATCTTTAAGGTTTTACTCTTAGTTAAATAGTTTGACATTTACCATGTATTTTTGTATTTTTATATTATATAGTTAATTAACATACTATAAACTAAAAATGTATCCCCAATAGGTTAATTAATGAAATATATAACATTATTAATGCCCTTTATTTGAACCTTAGATTTTTAGGAATGTTATATCAACAAATAATATAGTATATGTTTTAAAAACACAATTATGTCAATTTTGACATTATGTATTAAATTATTTTTGTTAAAGTCCTAAAAACATTATTACTTCTAAACAAATTCATATGTTCAATAATAACATGTCTTATTAAACTAGAAAAATAGTGTAATTATCATAATTCTTAAATAACATTTCTTTGGATATTTATAATATCAATTATTTTAATATTTCATTATTAAGGTAATTATTGCGTCATCATTGTGTCATATACAAATTAAATTATTTAATGACTAAATTATTTAAATAAAATATAATTTTTTAGGAAATATTTTTATTTTCATAATTAATATTTATAGTCGAATTTATATTTTGTATAATCCTATTTTAGAAATGGTTTACTAATTAAACATTGAATTTAACAATTTTAACTCTTCATTAAATAAAATAATAATAAATGTATTAATCTAATTTAACTTGACCAAATAGAATCATATTTTATTCCCAAGGTTGTTTTATGTCAAATTATACTTATCTAATAGAATTAGGGAATGTGTTGGGTAATAATGATATCATTCTTATATCTTAATTACCCTATTTACTTTTAAACATGGTAAAACAAAGTAAAAAGTTAATATTCACCAAAAATTATTCTCATCTTACTGAACCACGTGCTTCATATTGATATCAACCTTGTCTCCCATATTTTTAAAATTCTACTCACATAAGCGGAAAAATTATGTTTAATGCGAATTTACAAATGCTCCTTAGAGGTGGGTAAAAGACAGTAAATAGTTTGATAAAATATTATATATCAAATATTATTACAAAATGACTCCAATTAATTACATTGAACATATATAGTTATTATGTATCTATTTTGACCTAAAATAAATTTAAATAAAATTATTATTTATTTAAATAAAATTTCTGTTTTAACCAACAACGTATTGCTTTTTAACTATTCATCAACAATTGAATGTTTTTAAAAAAATACCAAAAATTCACCCTGAGCAAATTTCAATATTCCAAATCCAAAAAATGAAGTCAATTTTGAATGATAAATTTTATAAAATTTCATAATGCAGTTATTACTATCTATAATGGCTAGTTTGATTGGTCTCCATGTGTTAGAATCTTGAAGTTGCGTACAATGCAAGCTATTTCATTATTCTAAGGGAAACGCACCATGGAAGCAAGGGAGGTTACATTCTTCCCTCCATCAAAAAATTGCATCCTTGAAATTTCTATAATACTACCACACAAAAAGATTTGGGTGCTTCTTTATTATAAGTTCTTCTGGTTCCCACGTTACCTCTTCCTACTTATGGTTTCTATATAGAACTTATACCAGATGAGTTGTCCTATTTCATAGAAGTTGTTCTCTTGTATCAAGAATGTCGATAGGCTCTTCACAATAATATAGATCGGGTTCCAGATCAACTTCCTCATAGTTGAGTACATGCTTTGGTTCTGGTATGTATTTTCTTAACAGTGATACGTGGAACACATCATGAAATTTGGAGAGACTTGGAGGTATTTCCAAACGATAAGCTACAAATCCAATTCGTTCTAAAATTTTGAATTTTCTGATGTACCTATGACTCAAATTTTCCCTTCTTAATGAAACGTATAACACCCTTCCATGGAGATACCTTCTATAAAACATGTTATCCTAATTGATATTCCAAATCCATCCTTCGGTTATCAGCATTCCTCTTTTTCCAACTTTGGGTTGCTTTGATGTGGGTTTGGATAACCTTCACCTTTTCCATTATTTCCTCATCATGTTCTGGGCCTATGAGTTGTCTTTCACCAGCATCATCCCAAAACATTGGTTTGCGAGATCTCTTTCTATATAATTCTTCATATGGTGCCATCTGAATAATTGAATGGAAGCTATTGTTATATGAAAATTCTACCAGGGGTAAATATTGATCCCATAAACCTTGAAATTCAAGGGGGAAAGATCTCAACATGTCTTATAAGGTATGAATAGTACGTTTTGATTGTACATTAGTTTGACGGTGGTAGGCAGTGCTCAAACAAAATTCAATATCCAGGGCTTTCTGAAGACTTTTCCAGAATCATGATTTGAAATGGGGATCACGATTACAAACAATCCATAAGGGTACTCCATGAAGTCTTACATCTTCATTAATATATAGTCTGGCAGGATGTTCATGTGGTAAATATTCTCTTATAGAATGAAAATGTGCTCACTTGGTAAGACGATCAACAATGACCCATATTGCATCATTACATCTAGGAGTCCTTGGTAGCCCCATGACAATTTCTATTGTAATAGTATCCCATTCCCACCCATGTATGGGAAATGGTTGCATGACTCTTCTAGGTTGTTTCCTTCCAGATTTCACTTGTTGAAAAATCATACATCTTGACACAAAATCAGTAATCTCCCTCTTCATGTTGTCCCACAGAAAATGTTTCATTAAATCTCTATAAATATTAGTGCTACCACGGTGTATGGATAAATTGGAGCTATGAGCTTAATCCAATAATTCCCTTTTTAGATCAAGTATATGGGTAACACAAAGTCTCTTCCCAAATTTCAAAATTCCATATTTATATATGAAGCCACTCAATCTACCATCATTCACTGCATTAATCTTCTTTTGAAACTCCTCATCATTAGCCTAAGAACTTTTTATTTCTTTTAGTAAATATGGCTTGGAGACTATTTGAAAAAGTATTGATTCCTCACCTTCGATTATTATTCACATAACCATTTTCACTAGATCCATGAAAATAGGATCCCTTTTAACTATCATCTTGTTCAAAACACCATAATTCTTTCTTCTCAAATCATATGCCACCTTATTTTCCTTCCCCATGAGGTAGCATATTGTGCAATCATAATCCTTGAGTAGTTCAAGCCATCAACTTTGCCTCATGTTGAGTTCTTTTTGTGAGAAAATATACTTCAAACTCTTGTGATTAGTATAAATCTCACATTTTTTCACCATAGACACAATGTCACAATATCTTTAAATAAAAGACTATAACTGCTAACTAAAGATCATGAGTATGACAGTTTTTCTCATGAATTTTCAGTCGTCGTGTTTTATAGGAAAAAACTCTATCATTCTTCATAAGGACACAACCAAGTCCTTTCTTTGATGCATCACTATAAATAAAAAACCCATTATTACCAGATGGTACAGTCAAGATAAGATCATTGACTAATCATATTTTCAATTATTCAGAACATGCTTCACACTCTTTTTTCCAAGAAAATGTAGCCCCATTACGTGTGATCTTTGTTAATGGGTTATCCAATTGAGAAAAATTCTAGGCAAAACACCGATAATAACCTGCTAAAACAATAAAACTACATACCTCAGTAATATTCATCAGTTTTGGCCATTCATGGAATGATCTTGTCTTAGAAGGATCAATAGAGATTTTATCCTTAGAGACAATATAGCCAAAAAAAATCTCTTTAATCCATAATTCACACTTTCTAAACATCATGTATAATTCATTTCATCTGTGGGATTTCAGGATGCTATGCAATTGATTTCCATGATCTTCATAGATTTTGGAGTATACCAGAATATCATCAGTAAATACCACTACAATTTCATCATGATATTCTTGGAAAACACTGTACATTAGATCCATGAAAATAGAGTGTTCATTACTTAGATGAAAAGGGATTATTGTAAACTCGTAATGCCGGTACCTAGTTCGAAATGTGGTTTTTGGAATTTCTTCCTTCTTTACACACAATTTATGATATCAAGATCATAGGTCAGTCTATGAAAAATATTGAGCTCCATAAATTTGGTCGAAGAAATCATCAATGCAAGGTAAGGGATACTTGTTCTTTAATGTTATAGCATAGATCACCCTGTAGTCAATGCAAAACCTCATAGATCCATATTTATTCTTAACAAAAAGGATATGGGATCCCCGTAGAGAAACAATAAGGAAATGAAATCCCATATTACTAAATTTCTAAGTTGTTTATTTAGTTCCACAAATTCCACAGTGGCCATTCTATAAGGGGTCTTTGATATGGGCCTTGAATGAGGAATTAAATCAAGGGAAAACACAATTTCTCATTCTGAAGGATTATTATGTAAATCCTCTAGAAACACATAAAATTATTCTTGCACAATAGGTACGTCCTCTATTAAAACATTCCTTTCCTCTCAAATAAATATTTCATTCTCATTCCCCCCAATAATTTAATTTAGTAGAGCTACTGGGGGTTGATCTAGATAAGAATTTTTTGGTGATGTTTCTACTCTAAAGATAATGTACTCCTTATCATCATCGAAAATTGTAACCTCCTTCTTCTTACAATAAACATTCACTTCATGTTCTGAAATCCAATCCATAACTAAAATTATATAAAATTCAATCATGGGAATGATGATGAGATCAGAAGATAAAGAACATTTATATTCCCTAATGAGAACTCATTCACAAAACATTGTTGCGATGATACTTCCCTTATGTGTTTTGACTGAAAACTCCCTTCTTAATAAAATTAAAAATATCTAATTTTATAGAAAATTTGGATGATATAAAATAGTTTGATGATCCGGAATCGAATAAATCATTTACTAAACCTGAGGAAACCATTATATTATATGCCATCACATCATTCGGAGCTTCAAACACATTAGTATTGATAGAAAAATCTTAGCCTTGATCCCTTGGCTTTTATGAGGTATCTTTCCTTGGCACATAGGAAAATTATTTTTCATAATTCATCCTTTCACAACAATTGACGAATTCAATGTTGATAGCCTCTTTTTCCCAATCCAATCACGAGCTTCATGGCCTTCTTCACCACACTTGTAAGAGACTCCCATTCCCTTCATGTAAGTACTAGGGTGTTTGTTCCCACATTTACTACAGGATGGATATTAAAATTTTCCCTCATTCCCCTTATTTCCATTTCTAGAGGGTTCATCAGATCTCTTCGTCTCTTGCTTTTCTTTAAAGTTGTAAGACATAGAGAATTCATTTTCTGTCTTGATAGCACATGAGACAATATCATCATATGATGAGAAGGATTCTAAGTCTAATGATTGATGAAGAAATTTTTTTAACCCATAAAATAATCGATCAATTTTACTTTCTTGGTTACATATATATTTTGCATCATGCCTTGCTAAACTTGTAAAGTTAGACTCATACTTTACGACATTAACATCCTCTTTATAGCTCACACTCAGAAACTGTCATTATATATCTTCTCGATGGTGATGAGGAATGTATTTCTCTACGAAAAGATATTTAAACTCCCTCCATTCCATATTTGATATTTCATCATATTTATTTTGTGTTTTAAATAAACAACGACCATTGATCTGCATTTCTTGTGAGGCGATAAACTTCCATGAAAACTTTTTCCCTTTCGCTACTCCCCAAAGCATAAAATGTTTTCTCTATGTAATTTATCCATTGCTCATCTACTAATGGATTTGTACTCCCAGTTAATATTTTTGGTTGTTTCCTCATGAAGCGGTCTTACATTGATCCTCCTTGTTGTGGATTAGGGTGCTCCATATAGGTAAGGTTATTATTCCTATCCTGAGTGAGTTGTCCCAGTATGGTGATAAGCTGATAAGAACCGATTGCTTCACCAGCTCCACTATAATTATCTTTAGTAGGAGGGAAATCCCTACATGTATTATGTACGTTGATACGATTTACATTCCCACCCTTAGGCACCATTTCTAAAAAATGGCATATAGTATATTAGTTTATGAATCACACTACCTAATTCCAAACTTGTAAAATACTTAACATAAATTCAACAATTTATAGATATAATCAATATTCATAAAAAAAATTCTTTGAGGAAGTATATAATTATAAACCCCTCATAATGGTTTGTAATGAAAATGAGAATTATCCTAAGCATATCCCCTAAGAGTGTCGTAACCAGGAGTGCAACAAGGCTCGTTATCGTGCACCTGTTCCCGTTCGAGTCTAGCTCAAAGAGGTGTTTTCATGTTTTACCCCTAGGTACATCTGTGATAGAGATGCCTCTACTTTCTCGTATCCTAATAGGGATTTATTTATTGGAAAACTCACAAAATATCTACAATACAGAATTCTAGGAAGTTCTTCTATACTAATCCTCGAAGTCTACCTTAGCATAATGTTCTCTAATAAGAGTTTTTCTAAATCTTGCTTCCAAGGATTGTACTTAACTTCCTATGATACCAACTATATCACACCAACCCTAGTTTCTCAGAATCAGTGCATTATTACATAAAAGTTTTCATGATAATAAAAGATCATGTCTCAAAATACTTATTAGTTTAATATCCTTGTAAATACTGGATACATTCATATGTTTTACATTACAATATAAAATGAAAATCTACAACAGCGTGGTCTCCATAATCCACACTCATATACATTATACTATCCCTATAGGTCAGTCATAATATACTTATTCGCATCCTGGGAAAAATAAAACATAAAAAGGGGTGAGCTTAGATACTTAGTAAGGATAAAAAAATTAACCATAAACATTTAAGGAAATGTAAGACTAAAGAAAGCCTTTTAAACTTGATCATTAGAATAATATAGAAAAGCTGGTATCAAATAATACGATTTACAAATTCACATGGATATTCTACTAGTCGAATAATCACATGCAATATCAATAGACACTTTAATAATGATGGAATGCATAATGCCAGACATCATAACCACATAGTCAATGCCTTGTTCCAAGACTACAAATAAGATTTTGTCATGGAAATATTCCAATATACTAGTTTGTCTCATGAGACCTACAGATGCATCGAGGAGCTATAGTGGGATCCACCCATCACTTACTATGTCCAACGAGTTCATCATATGAAAAGGTTTATACATAACATAAACATTCATATTAAAAGTAACATACGAAATTACAAATACTTTTTACATAAACAATGAAAGGTATAAATATGACACATCCACAGTAAAACATATCACAAAAACCTAAATACATTATGGAAGATTTGTATCATAATAAATAGACATCTAATAAAGATAAAATACATCAAAGGAACTTGACATAGATTAAATCAAATGTTTTTTAGAGAAATATCTCTTTCTATTTTGTAATTATTTAAAATTCATATATTTATAAATGAAAAAAATTATTTTTAAGATATTCTTATAAGCTTCTAATGGAAGCTACAATGATGTTATAATGGTAGAAAATATCCAAACCAACCATATATGTTAGAAAACATTCTTACCTTAATTTTGTTGAAAATGTCACAAGGTAACTAGTTTGGAAAACGAAGGAAAGATTCCCTTAAAACCATTTTATAAAAATTAAAAAAAGGGTATAAATTAATTTAACCTATAGTCTATTAAATAGTAAAAATATTTTGGAATAAATTTTTAAGAAACATGGATGTGAATGATAAAGAGGTCCCAGTAGATACTTATGTAAAAACAAACTTAGATAATAATGAGATTGTAAAATTAACCCTTACCTTGTAATTTTCCTTGGTCGATGGTAGGTTAAACTCCTGTATAATGTTGAAATAATTGTTATTAAATTATACAAGAACCAGATACATTAATATGATATCATATATGATCTTCTGATATTGCTTTGTTAGTGATATTTTAGTAGTATCATCGTTTTAGGTGTCAACGGATTCGTTCTCCTTTAAATGCTTGGATATGTAAGCCATGTTTTTATGGATAGGATGTATTTGATTCAAATAAAGAAGGATATTATGTTCATAAACATTATTTTTAATAATAAAAATGAAAATTATTCTTGATTACGATGGGGAATGAATCTCATCGCATTCGGGGAGACGATAATTCATACGTATGCATGAGAAACAATATCATTATTTTGATATTAAAATCGTATGTAATTGGATGGTATATCATATATAAAGAATAATTATCATGTTATATTTATGATTTAAATCATTTAATCTCATTATTATACCCATAAAAATGAATAAGTGTTTGAATAATAAACTACACCATGACGGGGAGACGGTAATCCGTATGTATGCACGTATGGTGAGTCTTTCATTTATAAGATGCATAGAATAATGAACATGGTTTTACCATTTTTATAATAAAATCACAATATAAATATGATACTGGAGTTATTATTTTATAATGGAAACAAAAAAGAAAGAGGATGTGGAAGAAGAAAATAACATCAAAGAGGTGATGAAATATTTACCTCTTCTTTAGGTTCTTCCTTTTAATATAATCAAAAGGTCTCCTTATGAAAGATTTATGACCAATTTACGACCTCTAGGATGAAGGGAGGATAGTTGAGAGGTTATATGGGTAGGGTTTGGTTGATCCAAATGTCTTTGAGGATGTGAATTTGAGAGAAGGGGAGGTGCCCTTTTATAAGATAGGTGAGGGTCACTTTAGGGAAAGCTTGAAATATTATTTTATAATAAAATAATTTTCAGATTATAATGGCAAAAAAATGAATTATTTATAGGATAAGGTGTGGATGGGTCAAAAAATTCTCAACCAAAAGGTTTTAGACAGGTTTGGGTCACCATATTAACCTTAACTTTTAGATTTAACTCTCAATTAAATAGTTTGACATTTACCATGTCTCTTTGTATTTTTATATTTTATGTTTAATACTCTTCCTATAAACTTCCAAGAGAACCCCAATAGGTTAATTAATGACATATATAATATTATTAAGGCTATGTGGATAATCCTTATATTTTTATTAATATTATATCAACCAATAATATAGTATTTGTTTAAAAAACTCAATTATGTCAATTTTGACATCATCTAATAAATGATTTTCTAAAGTCCTAAAAACATTATTACTTCAAAATAAATTCATATGTTCAATCCAAACATGTCATGTTGACCTATAAAATTATTTTAATTTATCAAAAGCCCGAAATTAAATTTATTTGGATATTTATAATATCCATTACTTTAATATTTCATTATTAAGGTAATTACTGCATCATTATTGTTTCTTAAATAAAATATATTATATAATGTCTAAAAATTATAAATAAAATATAATTATTTAGAAAATATATTTATCATTATAATGAATATTTATAGTCTAATTTATATTATTTATAACCCTATATTAAAAATGGTTTAGTTATTAAACTTTGAATTTAACTCTTTTAAATATTCTTTAAATAAAATAATAATAAATGTCTTAATCTAATCCATGTGGATGAAAAAAAATCATATTTTATTCTTAAGGTTGTTTTAGCGGAATCCTACTTATCCAATAGAATTAGGACATGTGTTAGGGTAATAATGATTTCATTTTTACCCTTTATTATGCTATTTACTTTTAACCGTGGTAAATAAAAGTAATAAGTTACTATTCACCAAAAATTATTTTCAACTTATTGAACCAAATTTTTCTTACTGATATCAACTGTGTCCCTCTGATTTTTCAAATTCCACTCACAGATTCGGTAATATTATGTTTTATGATAATTTTCAAATTCTCATAGGAGGTGGGTAAAAGATGGTAAATAGTTCGATAGAATTTTAAATATCTAATATTATTACAAAATGACTCCAATGAATTAAAATAAACATATATAGGTATGATGTATCTATTATGACCAAAAATAAATTTAAATAAAATAACTAATTATTAAAATAAAAAGTCGGTTTTAACCAATTTTCTACAGTATATTAGACAATAACATTATGAAACAGAATGTATAATCTCAATACTACTAAAATACATAACATAAATTGAAAAATTTATGCATGGATAATCACATTATCATAAATTTGGTTTCGTTGAGGATATGTTTATATTTAAATACTTCATAATGTCTTATAAATTACTTTTGCATTGTCCTTGAATATCCCATGGGAGAGTCAAACTAGGTGTGCAGTAAGGCGTACTGCCGGGTACTATGGTACCCTGAGTCAGGACCAGGACACATTGATAGAGTTTTAACACCTAGGTAAAATTGTTCCAAAACCACACCAATGTGTAGTATCCAGATAAGGAAAAATTAATTGTAATACCAACGTAATCTCTACCTTACCAAAATTATATCATATTCTTCTACACTTATCCTTAAATTATATCTTTTGGTTATGTTCTTTAAAATATGTTTTTGAAATATAATTTCCATTGTTGCTGGTAAACTTCCTACGATACAAAATGTAACACCCAAAACTCTATAAGATTGGATTTTGTGCATTAATTTATTTCATTTTCAGGATTACAAGGAATTAAATCCCAATAGACCGATCAATTTAGTAATCCTGGAAGACTAGATAAAATTCATAATACCCGTAATACATTTGGGGATGAAATTAAAACTTGATACATAATGAAATGAAATAAAATGAATCATTGAAATCTTATTCAAATTTTTCTTCTTCATATCCTAGATAAAGGAAACATAAGAAAGGGGTGATCTCGGATGATCAGTAAGGGTATGTATTGTAGTAGATTTTTTAAATAACATAAACACTTTGCGTGGTGAATAACTAAAAAAATATAGCCTTGAAAATATACTTGATCATAAGATGGAAGGAATGAAAGGTTCCTAAATAATATTATTAGAAAACATAAACATAGAAGTTATACTGGTATAATAGTCCCATGGGATATCAATTATTATTTTCATAATGAGGTAATCCATAATACGGGACATCATAAACCTGTTGTCAAGATCTCGTCCAAGACTTCTAAAAATACTAGGGTAAGGCCTCGACCAATACCCAATTCTATATTGTCTCATGATACCTAATGATGCATCAAGGGGATATAACATGCCCCACTCATCACATAATATTTCCAACAAATTCATTATATGAAAAGGGTGATACATTGACAACGTAAACATTCGTACTAAAAAACATGCATATGAGGTTTGAATAAATTATCTATATCCCATTAATTGTATCAAATTAGAACATCCACAATAAAAATAAGCATAAAAACATAAAAAAATATTGTAGATGTTATATAAAAAAAATTATTGATGTACAAGATTCAATAGCTATTTTAAAATATATAAATACAATTTTAAATGCGACCATTGAAAATTTCATGAGATTTTTTTTTTCAAACATTCCAAAGTGCCTCATACCATTAAGAAGAATTCAAATAATAATCCCCTAGAATATCATTCCAATAATTAGACTCATGATATGATATATCAAATAGAGTTAAATACACCTCAAATAAAGAATAGGGGGTGATAAAATCATATATCCCAGAAAAGTAAAACTTTGTTTAGAAAAATCCTATTTTACTTTGGAAAGAATAGTTCATTTTCAAAAACATTTTCATTTATCATAAATCATATTAGAAACATTTATATCCCAAAAAATAAAACTGAAGGATATTTAACTTTTATTTTAGGAATAAATGATGTCACATCTAAGTTAAATAATGTAAAAAAGAGTTTTTATGATGCTTTCAAGATAAAACATTTTATTACGGATTAACGAAAATATTAAAGAGATTTTATTGATGGGATACATTGATTTAAATAATTTAAAAAAAATGAAACAAGATATTTTTTCCTGATAAATTTTTTTATTTTATAATGATAATTATGGGGTAAAACAGATTATATAGTGCACTTGAAAAATGGTAAGAATTATAGATGTTCCCTTGAATCGAGCTTGTTTATTAGGAAGAATTGAGAAGGGATCCATTTTAAAACATGTATATCACCATAAAAGAAGGATGTTATGATCTATATATATTATTTAGAGACATATAAATAGAATTTATTTGAAATATTCAAAAATAATGAAGCATTAAATATGAGTAATGGTAGAGAAAAGTGGCCCGAAAGAAAAATAGGGCTTCAGGTAGAATCCTTAACCAGTTTGTAAACAATCAAATCCTATCCCCCAAAATTAAAAATCATAAAATGATACCTTTAAAACCATGAAAATAAATAAAATAATGATATGTTACATCAATGGACCACATACATGCACCATACACAAGAAATTGTGGTGAATAATTAATATTACAAAAAATGAAAGTGAGAGGAGAAAAACCTTGCCTTTTGTCCGAATGTGTTCTCCACATGACAATAAGATCCTGAAATATGGAACTAGACTCATTAATAATATAATTCATAACCTATTATACATTAATATATTTTATTATCATATTATTATGTATATTTATTTCCTTTTTATGAGTTATAAAATATAAATTTATCATTCATGAGCGTTCGTTTTCTAAGTTTTCATGATCGTTATATGTATATATGAGTATTGAAGTTAATGTGGAATGGTATAATTCTCAGGAATTAAATTTATATGATATAAATGAAAAAAAGTGTAATTACTATAATTTATTATTATTTTCCATATGTGAGGATCAATCATTACATAACATGTTAATGATAATCGTTTAGCTTAAATTTAGCGGTTCTTGATAACAGTGAATTAGATTTTTTAAATTATAAAATATTGTGTATATAAAATGTCTAAAAAACAATCGATAAGTTATAATAAATATTTTATAATCTATTTCATCCATAAAAATGGTTTCATGACCAACCTTGAAAGTGAAATTGACGATTGGAGGTTTTTCATCTGCGAATGTTGTAAATTGGCACCTCTCAGAAGTTGATTTTATTTTCTAAATATGAGAGAGAGATTAAGGAGATCAATGATGGATCACAAATTAACATGATATCATTATAGTATAAATATTATACTATAATTATCATTATAATTTTTAGAGAAGTGGAAATAAGTTAGTAAGAAAATAATGAAAATGAAATGAAATTAAAAGGAAAAGGAAGATCATTATACCTCTTGAAAACTCATCCTTGAAAATCTTCTCATGGGGATTGATTTTAATTTTTTTATTAGATAAAGATCTTATATAATAGGTGGAGTATCTTGGAAGAGTATTGTTTAGATATTTTTACAAGGCTCGGTGATTTAATGGTGTGAGGAGTACAGGGTGTGAGGGGTGTTTTTTAAAGTGGATGAGAGGGGTAATTTCTCATTATTTTGGTCGTTATTTTGTTATTTTTCTCATCAAAAGAAATAAAATTGATTATTATCAGTAAATAAAGTAAATATATCTTGTTATTTTGAAATAATTATTTCTGAAATCATTCATAAATCATGTAATAGTGTATTTATCTTATAATGTATTTATATCTTAAATTACTATATTTTACTATTCACTAAAATTTAAAGTATTTCAGAAAACTAAAAAAATATCACTTTAACCATTTATTGATCTATAGAATCCAAAAATGAACGCAATTTTATCAAAATAATTTTCTGAATATCTAAATTTTTTTTAATAATATCAATTTTTACTCTAAAAATATTGATTTTAAATTAAAAATTGATTTTATAATATTATAAAAAATTCAACAAGGTATCATATAATTATCCTTTAATAATAATACTAGATGATATTAATAAATTTATCTATTTTTTGAAAATAATGTTTATGTTAGATAAAAATTTCTTAATAAACATTTATGTTTTAAAAATATATTAATACATAATTATTAATTTCTAAACCATTTATTTACTTATACAACGATAAAAGAATATAATACATTCACTTATAAGATACCTAATTTTTAATTATACACTATTGGGTGATGTTACTATTTATTTGGCATATTTACTATTCCTAAGGGTCATATTAATATTCATATGGGTATATTTTTATTTCAATGGGTCAATTTACTATTCAAAAAAAAATTTAGTTTATCATATCTGACATTAAATTACTTACTGATAAAAACAATTTATGTTCATTTATTGAAATTCAAATCATAAAAGTGGCTAAATTTTGCTTAATGAAAATTCAGTAAGTGTGGTAAGAAGGTTGGTAAAAAGATCTTTCAAAAGTTCAATATGTTTTTATATACTATATTAATATAAAAAAATGTATCAAATTATCTACATTGGATTAATATATGTATGATTGATAAATCATGACATTAAGATTATATTTAAATTATATAAATTATTTATACTAAAAATAATAATTTTTAAATATAATCCAGTAATTTTCCATATTCATCAAAAAGAAAAATTCTCAGAAAAATACATACAATTCATTAAAAATTATTTTTGTCATTACAAATTCAATAACAATTTTTATTTTACCAAAAAAATATATTTAATTTTAAATATTTTTCATTTATGAGAAACTATTGCTTAAAAAAATTAATATATTTTTTTACTGTTCATATTTCTATGTAAAACAACTATGTCATAAATATCTTGTTTAAATAATTATATAAAAAAGTGTTGTTTTGTAGAGACATGGTGTCAAATGCATTATATTATATATAAAATTTATTTATAGAGCTTGGTGATGTTACAATAATGTTGATCAACAATCAATCTAGAATCACCATAATGATGTTGGGGGAATAATACCGTTGTAGTTGAATATTACGAGAGGAAGAGATTTTTATATGCTCATGGAGGACTTCAGGTTAGATCTTGAGAATGATTATTAAATGGTGGATTATTATGATTTTCCATTTGAAAACATTTTTATGGGATGGTTTTATAATTTTTAAAAAGAGTGAATCAAGAAGTAAAATTTTGAAACATAATAAATAAAGTTGATTGGTGTAACAAAATTCTATAAGTGAATATTTAACTTAATTTGAAGTAGAGAAATGAATACACCAGAGAAAATATATAATTTTAATGTGAGTTGGAGGATATGTATTAATTATTTTTGAAGGTTTAAAGGAGATATAAGAATAATTTGACATGCATTGAAAGATTAACCTTACTAAAAGATATAAAAATATCATATATTTCATGGAATGTAAGTGTTTAGTAGGTCGGTTTATTTCACATAGTGATGGGAAAATCGTGAATATCAGACCTAAAAGGAATACTCTCCTTAAATATATGAATTTTATGGAAACTGGTTGACTTGGATAATATTATCGAACTATACTACATATATGTGTGTGGTAACTAGTCATTTTGTTCATGATTTTTCATTTATGTAATAATCCTACATTTCCTAGTAAATTATTTTATAAATATCTTCTTTAGTAGTACATATTCTATATCATGAAAAAAAAAATTGTGTGGATATTTACTTTTGTTTTTTCTATCATCCTCGTTCTAGAAGATCACTCATAATGTTTACAAGATTATTAGCAGTGCATGACTCAGTTGATTATTATTCCTAGGTCTTTAAACACTATGAACATTTAATTACTCTAATATAAGATGTTCTGACACATTTTTAAGCATTTTAAAGCTATTATTGTTATACTTTAGGACTAGAGGATCGAGTCCCATCATGTAGTATTAATAAATTTGTTATTTTCTAATGACCTGATACTTGGAAATAATAAGTTATTAAGATTTATATTAACATTTTATGTTATTTATTATTTTTAGTTTTTTAGTTATTTTAAACTTACTTACATATTGATTATATATATCATAATGTAAATTTGAATTAAATACTTAACTAAAATGCAGCAACTTGATATTTCACTATACATTTTACATAAATATACAACGAGTTCAACAGATTTTCCCACATATAACATCAATCTAAAATGAATTAATTATATGTTTCACCCCTTAAAACCATACATATAATTAATATGTATGAATAATAGTAACCAAATTAACAAATATAATAATATATATTTATATGGAGATGTTATTTTAATACAAATTTACTTAAATCATTTTTTTGTTAATGAATCGATATTTTTATACGATGTATATTCCATTAAATAAAAAAATATATTATTGTAAAATTATTATCTTAATAAAGTATAATATTTATTTGTTAAATCAATCATTTTTTCTATGGTATAAAATTATGAATAATAACATGTAGTATTTAACAATGTTATTTTTCTATAAAAATAGTTTCTCATTGTATTTTATGATTTTTTTAATGTTAAAATAAAAAATTCTAGAAATGATATTTTGAAACATTTTTTTGGAATTATAATTTCAAAATTATATTCATATAAATTATTCATATTTTTCTAAAATGATTGATTTTTAGGTGAATATTGAAAAATATTATTTTTATAAATTACATGACTTCTATAAATTGTTAGTACAAAATTATGATTTGGAAATTAATTAAACCTCTTTAAAAGAAAAAGTTTATTATTAATATGTGATTTTATAATTTTAAGTATTACATATTAATTTACAAACCCATATTTGGAAATGTAGAACTAATGTTATATTTTTCAAAATCATTGTCATTAATACAATATAAATTCATTCATTTAAAATTAATTTATATCACTTTTTGAAATTTAACAAAAAGAAATTTATTTTAAATTTGGAATCCATCGTTCCAAATCATGTAATATTTTCCATTATATTATTTTTTTTATATGAAATAAATTACCATACGTAAAAGAACAAGATTAGAAGTAAATTAAAAAATTGTTAAAGTGAAAAGAAATCTAACAGTAATGAGTTGAAATATGATTAAAACACGCGTGGGAAACCTCTCTCCTCACTTACCCCCCCACAAAAACAATATTATTGTGGCCCAAAATCTGTAGAAACCTTTCTTTCACATTACTATACACCTCCAACATGTTTGTTTTTTCTAAAAATACCATCCCATAAGGTCTTAACCCCATTCACTTATAAGATAATCCAAGAAGATTGGTTTAAAAAACTCACCAACCCATTCACATTTTTTTTATTTATGTGAACTTAATCCTACTAAAATTACATTAAAAATCCTAAAATTATGAAAAAATAACATTAGTATATTTTTATTTTATTTTAATGATTTAATAATAATTAACAAACATTAACTTTTCCTTTAAAAAAATTGAAATCATCATTGATGAATTCTGCAGACAACAGCCTCCTCCAAGTAACATGTCTATTTTCCTATAAAAAAATATCAATTATGGTTTATAAATGGGATTTTATATATGAATATGATATCCATAACATAATTAAAATTATAAAATTATAAACCTTATTACTCATTTTACATATTCAATAATAGAAATCATCATCCATGGGTATAGGAGGAACAAAACCTCCATGGATTGATTAATTTCAATTTTTATATTTATCATCACCAAATATGGAAGGTGATAATAATTTAATTAATTGATAAATATGATTTTTATGAAATTTTTAATCTTTTATATAGATAAATTCGATAACCATTTTATAATATGATCAATGAACATATGTGGTAAATTCAGTTATCCATAATAGTTTTCTATTGCGAAAATCAAATTTCTTAATATATATAAAATAAATTCTTATTTGTTAGATTTTTCTTATAATTATTTATAATTTTAATATATCACATTTATTATCACTAAATAATATATATATTCTTTTAGTATAATGATATTATAACTAAATCGCTACATAATTATCCATTATTTATGGTACATTCTGGTTTAGGCTGGTTTAACAACTTAATTGGACATTGCTATAAATTTATGTCCTAGATGTCTATATAAATTTAATTAATTATAATATATGATATAAATAATTAAATAATGAGTTTATTTTTATTTCAATATGGGTAATATAAAATTTTAATTCATCATATAATAAAAAAACCATTGTTTACTTAGAATCATTATCGCCAAACTCATATTAATGGATCATATCCTAACATACCCATATAATGAAATTATAAAATTATCAGTAAATATAAAAATTATAGTACTTTTTATGATCTCTTAATGATTAAGGTTTTGATAATAATAAATAATAAAACCTGTATTTTTATACAAGTTCAAAACGATACATATTACATAATCCTGATATTGAGAATAGATAAAAATAAATAATATACATGTATATAATAATTATAAAAGAAATTCATCCAAGATTTTAGATATTAGAAACATTCTAATTTTTTTTATTAATATATTTACTTTTTTATGTCGGATTTCAGTGTGCATTTTGACTGAGCATTATTTAATTTAATGGTTTTCTTGGCCTCAATTATGATTCATTTAGACATTTTACATGTAATGAACCCTGAAACCATTGTATAGTTATATAATAGTTTAATATTCCAGGAATGTTATATAGATTATTTCCTTGTAATTCATTGGATATTTTATGCTAAATCATGTTCATTCCTTTAAATGTATTTTGAGTCAAGTGTAACCCGAGTTATAAGAGCTTTTCATAACTCAGTTTGTGTTCATTGAGTAGTGATATATCTATTTATCTAATTTCTTATATGTTGTAAAATTATTACTTATGATTTTATTGTGTGCAATTATCTCATTTTTTACATTTTGATCACATAATGTACTGTTAAATACATTATGATTCATGGAGTATTTTTTCCATAAGGAATATTGATTACTGAGATCTCATTTCATTGTGTTATATTGTTTTGTATTGAAGCTTATTTTATCTTAAATGGGTTCTTCGACAATAATATTTTATTATTTGGTAATTTATAAATCTATTTTTTTAAAAATAAGGTTTAATACAATGAATATTTTATTACTATTTTTACAATGTCTTCTTTTGATAAAGGAAACCTAAATGTATTAAAATGGTTCTTTTAATAATAAAATAGTTCATATCGAGCTTCAAATTCCTAGAAAAAACAACATTTAATTTTCAGAATTCCATTCTTGGGGATTATTTTGAATAATTACATTTTTTAGAAATAATTTAATTCTACATTCCCAAAGGATCATTTTAATGTGACATGTATGTTTGAATTTTCTATCAATGATGATTTTTAAGGCTATTTTATGTTTTCACCTCATTCTTATTTTTCATATTAAAAATTATTTACCGTAATTGGATTTATATTACATGTTTTATCCACTAGTAAATATATATATATATATATATATGTATAATTTGTTGGATTGAATTCACAACATTAAATAACTCTACTCTTGATCTCTTCATGTGTGAAACCATTTGAATAATTCATTAACAAATATTTTTTTCATCAATGTCAACATATGATAATCATTTGTATCAAATTAATATTATATAAAAAATATTTATTTATACATATTATGTTCAATTAATAAATGGATATTCATAAATCCTATTTCATTATTAGGTTAATAATTGTTTGATGAAATTATGAATGTTTTCCTACATGACACAAATATGAATATACATAATATTACTTGACTGGTGGGTCCATAATTGTTTATTCATCCAATACATTGGGTTAGACATTATATCTCATTTGTTGTTCTATATGATATTAGGATGTGAGTCTAATACCCTGTTGGACCTTTTCAACTATGGTAAGATTGTCTTGGGAATGAACCTTGACATCTTTGAATTATGTAATATATTACATTATGGTAAAAATATTTTGATTATAAATCCTTTGATATGAGTTCCCTTATGTTAAAGCTTAATTCTATCATTATTTTATTATGATTCATGTTATATTTTTTATCAATTTTATATTTTATTTTCATTTCCATTACTTAAATTCCCAAACCCATATGTTAATATGATGCTCACTTATGATGGTTTATTATTATCGATTATATTTATCCATACTGAATGTTTGAGATAACACCATTTCAATTTTCCATTTCCCTCTATAATACAAAAATGTAATATTTTATTTATGTCTATAAAAATTTCTTTTCTAGATAATATTTGGGAGAAGATAAACAATATTTATGGATTTATTAGTTGATTTTATAATTGAAAAATGGTTCATTACCTAAAAAATTAAATGGTTTTATTAGATAATTTGTTGTGATAATTCTCTAAACCATGAAAACAAAATTATATTATGTAAATTTATCAATGAAATGACTTATTTATGTAATGTAATAAACTTTTATCATTTCTAGGTTATTATAGTGGGTATCATATTTGGGTTTTTATAAATTTATATATTAGAAAGATATTGGTTGAGGTAACAATTTGGAGATTGAAATGTCTTAAATGGTTTATAAGATAAGGTTACTTATATTTTCAAATATATATATATATATATATATACACCAAAATTAGGTAGAGTTAATATTACTGAGATTATGAGAAGAGATCATTAGTGGAATGAACCTGAGGATAAGTCTATGTATAAGATAACATCCTAAAACATTTGTAAGGTGTAGATTGTCTGGACATACTAGAGATAAAATAAATGTATGGATACTACAAGATTGTATAGGATTTATAATATACAAGCCTATGGTTAATAACCTTTAAAAGGGTCTAATGAGAATTTTCTCTATCACCATATAGTGCTTGAAAAATAGGCCTAACAACACATAGAGTTTGACACTCTTGGGGGGTATGATTTCGTCCAACCACATTCTCTATATGAACAATTATAAAGGATTTATATCCTCATTAAATTAATGGATTAGGTTATGAAAAAAAACATAACCTATCATAATGTAATTCAGACTGAAATAAATGTATCAAAGGATGAAATATTTTGTTCATTAGAAAATGTTGAGTTTTCACATTCATATGATCATTTACCCTGACTCTATTGGATATTATTCCAATAATTTTGGATTCAGTATTTTGATATAACAAGATATTGAAAATGAAGCTTAGAATGGGGTGTAAATGGTAACACTATGTCTCAAAAAAATAAGGAATCATACATAATGTGGTGAAAATTCATGTATATTCCTTCTATGATGGAAAATTTGAATTTCCTATTCTTTCCTAAGGAAGTGATAATGAAAATATAATATTAATATATATTAACATTTTAACTATTTTCACGTCTAAGTGATATTTATTTATGATATATTGGTATATTTCAAAGGTGATGGGAATTATGTGAAGCATCTAAGGATTGTTATCCAATAATTTTTATTTTAATAGGATTCGAAACATTTCATAAATGATATCAATATCCTTTAAAAGAAATTTGGGGCCATGGTTATATTTTGGGGATAACTATTTGGATACACATGATTGTGTTGTGGATGACTCTTGGGATTAATATATGATTTTGTTTAGGAGAATAAATGGAAGATTTTTTAAAAAATATAAATTATACATTATTGATATCCTTGGAATTGATAATTGAGTTATTTAAAAAGTGATACATTATATTTTAGGAATAAATTTTCTAATTTTTGGGATTATTATAATTATTTATTTTTTGAGAATTTATAAACTAGTGATTAATATATTTTAGGGTTAAATATATAGTTAATGTTTAGATGAATATATAATATCATTGTGGGTTAATATCTTGATGGTTGAAATGGATTTCAGATAGGTATGTTATAACGAATATATGATTGGGTTACATATATATTGGGGGTTATGATTTTCTGAATAAATAATATTGTCTGAGGAGGCATTTTCCATTAGAATCGTGGATTTTTAAGGGATGGTTCTACCATTTTACTAGAATTGGAACGACCTATAAAGTAGAATTCCTTTCTATGGTGTATGCAGTTGGTTATGATATCCAATAAAGACGAACATCATTATGGATGGAATCTGACTCAAATATTTATGTCAATCCCTGAAAAAAAGAACATTTGATATTCCTTATATAATATTACCCCTTTGGTTTGAGTGTCTTATTAGGACCACTCACCTAAATTTGGTAATTTCTTATGAATATCGGGAGGCAAACTAGGTGGGGGATGTGTTTTCCAAGAGAGAAATCATGGAAATCAATATGACATGGTATTTCACTACCCCCTCGATTATTATGACACAATAGTAGATGTGTATATTCATGGTGTGCTCGACTCTCATTTTTGTAATAATCCCTTGTAATCCTTCACTATTTTATCACATTTTTATTTATTTCTTTTTAGGACTAGACTAGACCATGTCATAAACTGTTATTGTAATATTTCACAAGGAATTGTGTGGATCATGATATAGTTTAAGATAGAAAGGTATATGGTATATTAAATTTTATATCCTAAATTATGAATATGATATGAATACTCACACCTACTTTCATTATTTAGGAATAATTAAAATTGTGTGGGTGAAATTTATTTAAAGTGGGGAAAATGTGATAACATGATACTTCAATGTAAATTATCATTAATTAAACAATGTATTCAAAAACACTATCCATATTAAAAACAAAACTATAAAACATGATATGTTTATACCATTAAAACAAATCCTTTTATTCGTAAGTATGAATATAAGTAACTGAATTTTAAAATATAATAATATATATTTTTATAGATAAAATTTTGTTTATTAAAGGTTTAATTAATTCATTTTTATGATTAAGAATATATATTTTTATGAGCAATAATTTTTATTAATAAATATATGTTTATTATTTTTAAATGATGATTTTAATAAAATTTAGCTTTTCATTATTAATTATAATCAAGATTATGAAATAAAACTTATGTATTTTAAAAAGTTATTTTCCAATAAAAATAGTTTGTCATTATATTATATGTCTTTATTTAAAATTCCAAATAACACATTATCAATTTTAAATTTTAAAAAATAAACTACAATTCATGATTTAAAATTTTTATATTAGTTTAAGATGAATATATAGGATATTTCTAAAAAATGGGTTATAGAAAAATTTTATAATAAAATACTTTTATAAATAATATGACTTTTTGACATTATTATAATATAATTATAACATATAAATTCATGAAACCTATTTCTAAGAAAAAAAATTATTTTTTATGTGACTCTAAAATTTACTTTATTTACTTTCCAGACGTATATTTCACATTCTAGAAAATTTGTTACTTTAAAAAAATGTTTGTAATATAATAAAAAAAATTATTTTAGAATAATTTTTCTCACTTTTACATATTGAACAATGGAAATGGATTAAAAATACAGAATCATTAGTTTCAAATTATATAATAATGGAAATATTATTTGTGGGAATAATTTAAAAGTTACCATAGGTTAGAAAACAATTTACTATTGTAAAATCTAAAATGTTAATATTATAAAATATATAATGGAAATTAGTAAAAAAAAATGATTAAAACATGTGTATGAATGGTTTTTTGAATAAACGGCCAACCATATCTCTTATATGGTCTATCATTAATCAAATTTGTCAAAAAGTTTCATTTTATTATCTTATTTTTATTAAAACATTTTGGGTATATATAAAAATACCGCCCCATTTCACTTATAAAAGGGGAACTCCTATCCTCACTTCCCATCACACCACAACCAAATTACTTTAGAAAAAACATCAAGTAAAACTTTTCTAAACATTATCAGACACCATGAAGAGGTTATGATATTCTCCAAATACTATCCCTCAAAGGAATATCCCTCTTTTCAATGGAGACAATCCAAGGAGTGAGGTATAAATTTTAAACCGATGGTTTTTCATTTTTGTCTATCTGTGTGCACTTATTATTCATCATATTCAATTAAACCAGATTAAAATTAAAAAAATAAGTATAAATGTTATATTTAAATGTTACTATAATAATGTTATATGAAATAACCACCCTTAATTTTTTTATTTTATAAAAATCAAATCATAATTTTTCGAGGTGCGAATTGGTACCACCACAAAGCCACATGGTTGTCTTCTTACACCACCAAACATGTATTGTTTAAAAATGGAAATTAATATATTATTATTATATCTATAAATTATTTATTATTTTAAAATAAAACATCATACTACTCCCTTTCTCATTCTATAAATAAATGAAATCATCATCCATGCATATATGTGGACTACCACCTCTAGGGAACAATGGATTTCCATTTTTCTTATAACGACTTAGCCTTAAACATTGAATAATCATGTAGCATACTTTAGACTTTACTACTCTACATTCCAAAAGATGTTTTTATTATATATTACTATAATTTTAGAATATAATTCATATATATCAACCCACAACCATAAAAAGATGGTACTACTTAAACAGTATCCATTTCATTCATAATGAAATTGTTTTAAAATAAAATCATGAAATATTTTCATGAAAAGTATTGAAGCGATTCATCTTCTCTCACCATTTTCTCTTACCAATCCTTAATCCCTATGAATATTTTTTAAAACATGGGATTACCACAACATGATCTATAAGGGATATAAATAGAATGAAATAAACCATTAGTCCATGAATATATAAAAACATACAAAATCAACTTCACAAAGACATACTTCTCACCAATAAAGTAACATATACTTAGTTTTTGAAACATTAGATTTCACTAGAAAATTTAAATAAAAATATAAATGTATATTGATCCATTACATACTTAATATTTTAAACCTTATCTCTACATTATTATTTATAACCCTCCTGGGTACCTTACAATATAACCCTCACGACAACCTTATGGTGTGACCATTGTAGTTACACTGGCTGTAAAGATATGACCAACTATCTAATTACACATACCCAATGCATTTGTGGAACATATAGGTACCACCCATCCCCATAAAAAATTCCTAACATCAAGAACATAATTATGAATAATTTCCTAAAAACATTACTTTTGAATTTTGTAAAATAAAAATTTAATATATGATTTTTATAGAAATGACTATAAAAAATATAATATAATTGAATTGATAATTAATATAATGAAATTAATATGTGTATACATATTAAATTCACATAATATAACATAGTATAAAAATACATTATATAAATAATTTTAATACAACATAATTAATGATGTAGAAGTTTAACCCCAAGAATGGAAATTGGGCTAAAAGTACCCTACCTCGGGTTCATCATATATAGAATGTTCATAAACCTACTTTATAGTAGTTAGAATAGTGTTATTAATATTTCACATAAAAATATTCATGTTTATAACACTTTATATGATCTTTTATAAAATCATTCTACCCATTTATTAATAATATTTTTTTATTTTCAGTATTTAAGGTGCGTTCTTTACATGGTTCCCATGGTTAGTTTGTATTGTATTTTATTGTATTATGGAAATAAATCTACATAAGTATAATGAAATGGTACTAATATGTTTACAGAATATTTAATGATATGATAAATCATTTTCAATTTAGATATGATGAGGAATCATTATATAAAACATTTATGATATTCATTTAGTTCATCTTGGCAGTTCTTTGATAATCTTGAACTGGTTAAATTATATAATTTTAAATTTTCTATATATGTTCAATTCCAGAACATAAAAAAGGCTATAACACAGAATTTAAAATAATTTTCAACCATTAAATGTTTTTTACTAACATCCTCGAAGGCGATAAGGGAAATTGAAATCACATTGTCTATGATGTTTGTAAATTGACACATCACATATGGTGTTTTTATTTATAGAATAAGCAGGATAGGAGGGGAAGTATGATGATCAATATTACAATAAATGTGATAAAATTCTAGTATATATATTATTTTTTAGTTTTCATGGCTCTTTCATTAGTGGATGTGAAGAGAGTAGAAGAAAATAATAAAAATCAAAAATAAACATTAATGAAAAAGAAAGATGATGTTTACCTCTTGATCTATTCTCCTTTATATCACCCTAAAGGCCATTTTTTTCCCTTTTTGTGAGACAAAAATGTCTCAGAATTGGGGTGTACTGTCTCCGACCTAGAATCCTCTAAACCAGTGCCCTAAGCCAACACATCACATGACCTTAAGTGCCCATGCCCATACACCGGAGGCTTCCGAGTACCGACGAGGGTCTAATGAGTCACATTGGTGACTGTACCCTCTTCACCAGAGTAATACAAATAGTAAAACAATAAAAATAGTAGAAAAAGGAACATATAATAAAAATAATGGCCCAACATCTCCCAAAATTGGGTACAACCGCAATTCTACATCAACCATGCAATGACATGCTAATAATCTCAATGTGAATAATAAAAAAATTAGTCAAATGGAAAAATCCATAGAAGGTCCCGACTCAATGTCTGGGTCCATCTCCATGTACATCATAATCCCTACTCAATATCCTAGTGTAAGGATATAGCCGTCGTCTTATCCTACAAGGGAGAATTCTTCTCGGGTACCAAACAGTATCCCAAGTACGGTGTGAGTACACAACTCAGAAGGCCACCACTAATGGTGTCTACAAAAGATATATTATAACAGTTAGTCCATGAAAGTACACATGAAAGGTAAGTAATCAGGGGAATTTTTGAGTTCCATTAGTTAATAAGGTTAATTTATTTAACACCTAGTATTTATAGAAATTTCTTTTCATATTCAAACTTTATTACATAGCCCATTTTTAACAAATACTCTAGTAGTTTGGCATATAAATCATCTATAAATGGGTGTATGGAAATAAATCTTTGTGTATAGTGGAATTAAGTCATGTCCATATCTCACTATTGCTACACATATCACATAAGAACATTATCTTCACCTCAAAACCTTAGTCTGGGTGGATGCAACTGTTTGGGGAATATTGCATCTATCCCCTTCCTTAACATGTGAATTTTTTGGGTGGAGGTTTTTACCTGAGTCTAACTCTACCCATAATCAAATATTCTCAAGTAAATATCTCACTATACCGATCCATGTGCGGTGATTATTTATCCAATCACCATAACCATACCATATCACAACCAAGAAAAAACAATGCCATCAGAGATCACAATACATAACAAACAACATTAGAATTAATATTATACCATAACCCAATTATAAATTTACCATTTACAATTCATATAAATTTATCCAAATTCCCATTCTCTCACCTTAACACCTTATGTGTATTCATCAACCCCTATGTCTTAGCCAATATTCATCAATTAAAATATATTAACCCATTTATCCCATTTATCATCTGACAATCATTTACCCAATTTTTTACTACAAGTACAATTTTTGTGTGACAAGTCACAACCACATTATTACCTTTAATGATTTAAGAATACCCCATAATTCCCATGTATTAACCCAATCAACATATTAATCCATTTTCAAGTCCAATAACCAATTACATGTTCACCGTCTAATATGTGCTAATCCTCTTAGGCAATTCTAGCAAATGTTCCATAAACAATTGACATAATCTTATTCTACCCAATTCCCCCATTTTCATGCTACACCAATCAACCCATTATTCTATTAACACCCAAGAAACAACTATCATTATTCCCTTTACAAATTAATCAACTCTGAAAAGATGTTCTTAAAGTGTTCCACATTATTACCAAAAAACCCTTCACTTAACACTACCCCTTTCTAGGCCCAAAAGTGTCGGTGCACCCTATAGGAGGCCCCAAAATGATCATGTCATACTATAGGCATCCCATAGGGATTTTGATGGATTATGTTGGTCACATAGACACCCCTTTATAGAAAACACTCCAATAGAACCGATAACACAATTAGTAGAAAAAAGTACCCAAACATCCATGAACAAATATAAAATACAACTATGGGATAATACGTGTAGACCACCTACCTCAAATATGATGATTAACACACTCTTAATCAAATACTTGGATCTAGATTCAAACACCCCTTAACTTCCCAAACCATATCTCACCGGAAAAGAGGGATTTATAGATTTGGAAGGATATGGGAGAACGATGAAAACCGAAATTGAGAAGAGGAAGAAATGTAGAGATTATACATACCCAAGGTATTGATCCACAACCAATGACTCTACAAACAAACTACGATCCAAGGAGAATCACCTCATGGAAAATTTCTACATCCAAGTTCATCACTAGGGTTGTAGGGGTGAAATGGAGGGGAAACTCGAGTTAGTGTTTAAAATCCCAGACTGACAATTTTGTAAATTTTCAAACATTACTATGATGCATAGTTTTCCCTCAAGATTTTCCACACTATCTGCAAACCGTGCGATAGATACAATTCCAAAATAACCCCTTCTTAGGGATTCATTGAAATTCTACATGATTAGAATATCTATTTGGTAATCGTGTACAAGACTCTGTCCAAGGATACACGATTTCCTAGGAAGCTTCACGTGGTTTTCACTAACCATGCGCAGAATGTGAAACATGCCCAAATATTCTATTTTCTTCCACTTTCATGTCCCAATGCCACAAAACACACCCGAGTCTTCACATAAAATTTTGACACACTTATTTAACAAAAATAATACATATAAACCGAATCATAAACAATAACATTCCTCAAGGAAGAATCCCAGATTTTACAACCTACACAACTTATAATTGCTCATCCTCGAGCGATACTCCCCATCATCACTAAGCTTCCACAACAAATAGACAAGGAAATTAGGCCCATCTAACATTCCCATTTCCATAGGTTTCATATTGAACATTTCCAAGACATACTAAAATTGAACTAATACATGGTCTTGGCCAACAAGATGTCATCACCACAACCCACAACTTTAAATAAATACTCATCAAGGATATATCAAAATTAACTATACCTAACCACTAGACCCTCTTAGAAAAAAATATGCAAAAATCATTAATTCAAAGTAGGAAAAACATTTAAGATAAAATCATTCCATTGAAGATGACTCAACTGGAACCACATCACTCTGATCTCCTTCGCATATCATGACCCAAATCAATTGGTTTCATTTTCAACTATTTTCCCCCAACTGTAAGGTGACTAAATATGATATATCATAGAAGAAAACAAATGTTCCACCCATAAAAATTTCCTGACTTATGTTAACCCACCACTCATGTTCTGATGATCCCTTTCGACATCCACACATCCAAATTAAACCCAAACACTCGGGTACTCGACTGATTTGACCTGTGTAAATCTCACTTTGAGGGCCAAAGCACCGAAACAGTGACCACTTGAGTGCCTAAAACCTAAAAATATAATTAAATCATCAGCCAACTATATACCCTCTATGGTTCCCTCCACCCATATTTGTCTTTTGGAACCTCCACTATCAATGAAATACCACCATAATATCAACTTGACCTTCACATCATACACGACTCACACATTGCTTTCATCCCCTAACTTTTGGTAGAATCCCTTCATAACAAAACCACTTCCCTCCAAACCATTATTAGGATCCACCATCCCTACAACATTCCTACACACTAGCACTATATCCACTAATACACTGTATAAAGATGTTAATGTTCCAATTAAACACTATTACAATATTTTATGAACACTTATCCTCCATAAAATCTATCGAAGATGATTTACCACTCTCCACATTCATCCCCTGCTCTTGGTAGAGTAAGGTTTCCCTAATTGACCAGTCCTGGAACACCTGGCCTCATATTTGGCATGAAACTACATCACATGGACAAGGTGCCTTAAAATATCAAGGAGTTCTAAACCCACTAATGAAAAATTACATGGACCTACTTTTCATTTCAATTGTAATAATAGATCCCAACCTATCGTTCCTGAAAACGATGTTACATCTCAATACACTATTTTATGAATAGACATAAGAATATAGAACTCCATTCAGAACCACCCAGAGAATGATCCAAAGCATACACCAGTCAACAACCATTGTCAAGCACCAACTGTCCTTTCTGGGAGACCCAACGTAAACCATACAAGTTATTTATAGTCATCATGATGTCGCAACATCAACTCAATTTTCCCTTCCCCACATCCAGGACCGACTCATCACTCCCCACCTTTGGGGTGTCATTACTAATTCTCCCCACATTAGATTACAATCACCAGAGATCACACCCAAACAAAAACTAACCACCAAAACATAGACATATTTTTCTGACCTTATATTGAACAAGAGGTTGAACATTAATTGGTGCATGCCCCCAAAATTCATATATGGTAACTACGATGTTCATCGAAAAAGACCTATCCTAGGGACCTCACCTGAAACCGTCGAAGATGTGCATCCACCATCCAACTTCACAAATATCTCCACCTATGAAACGCCTTAAAATTTCTAGGAATAAAACTATAGCTTCTCAAAGTACCTAGGATGATGTCAAGATATTGTGCATGATCGTCTCTAGATGAGGTACACTAAGAAGTTTTAGAAGAACACCACCACCAACAAATCTATTTCTGATATCACCTCCCCTGATTAAACACCATTTTCTACTAATTATTTCCGGATGCCCTATTTCACACATCTCGTCATCATTTAAATAGTACCGCTAAAAATGATTGATAAAAAAGACTCACCACCACCCTACAACCATCTATCAAGAAGTTATGAAACAATGTTCTATTGGTACTATATCCACCAAAACACGCAAGGTATTTCAGTACGTCCCTGAAAACGTACGAGCGAACAATATGGTTTTTCATTCCAATCTAAATAATGGTCCCTTACACAACAACACTCTTTGCCTTGGCTTCATAGAGTATGAATGATACTTATCATGTTTGGAATCACGCCTTACCAGTGTATGCCCTCAATTGGACCACTTAGAACACTCATGGTTTCACATTTTCCTTTGACTAATCTCATACCAACATTAGTTCTCACAAGCCAACCATCACATGGAATACCAAAACACCCACTTACATACCTAACCATGCTTATTGATTAGTTAGTTTCACGAACCAAAGGCATTATCAACACCTCACCCAAAAACCAAACCATTCATACAATCAAGCCTAGCCCAGTGACAACCCTCACCTTGGGTGTCATCTTCTATTAATATCTTCTAACAGAGCACCATTCCTCTTTGTCCATTTTGACTGAAAACAACATCAAGGTCTCCATTAACTATTTTCCAAACCGATTGGTTAGGTGTCCCTATAATTCTATTTTCTGATTCTTAAAGGTAATAATATGCATCGATCTCACCCTTAATGCATTCCACATGCATCCTATTCAATATAACCAGTATCACTAAGGTCCCCTCCCATGAGGTCACCATTGATTTCGATAAAACTACTGATGCATTACCATAACTTGATTCATATCACCAAATCATTGAACCTCCCACTTATTCTACTATCATAAACTGCACTAGACAATGTCTTCAACAACCCACTATCAAGGCCATAGATCCACCCATATTAAACACACCCATGAGAACTAAGAACCTTGTCTGACCTCTATCTTTGGTCACATTGAAGGTCGAGTGATAGAAATTCCATAAACTAGAATCACAATGAACATAAGATATTAATCATCATTCCAAACTATACATGTCCACATACGAACAAAATAGTGTTCGTGAACAACACTCCCACCCCCATTCTGATACACGTTGTGCCTAGAACACCAAGGAACCATTTACTCTATGTTCCACACAAGAGGAAATTTTACACATACATCAGAACCAAAAGCAAAAATCCCCATTATAAGGTATGAGATACAACTCGCAAGGTCTAAACCCAAATGGGTCACCACACCCATGACACATTCCAATCGCTAAGGACACTACCCTTCAGATACTACTTTTTTGTCCAATGTATAACCCATAAGGATTACTAACTTGACATTACCAAACATCACATGAATACCTCAAGGATACTACATTATTGAAGACACAATGAGGAATACCCAATGGTTCGTGCCTTAGAACCTAATACATACCAAAATATGTAAAAAAATTACTAACTCGGATTTATATCCCTAAACACTTTCACCAAAAATACATCAAAGGAAGTCCAAATGATATAAATCATAATTGGAGAATGAACTATCTTACAAACATAGTTCAATACACATACACTATTCCAATGGATGTGTTCACATATCTACAACTACCTCAACCCTTCTAACTATGGGTCTTGGTCAACATGGGTAAACCCTAATTTCTAAATGAAAATCCATTCATCGAACTTCCCCTTAAACCATTTCCTATTTTACATTAGAATAGTTTATCTTAAGCATATTACTCATTTCAAAACATATTATGGCCATCATTTAACTCATTTACACTCTTCAATATGTAATATTCATTAACTATTTCATAACACCCACACAAACCTTTTTCTCATAAACACCACTAAATCTTTAAAATTAACGAAAACCCAAAACATAAACCCAATCATGATGTTTCTTTATACAAAATATTCATTAACTATACATTTAATTATTTTCATCTACCCACTTTCAATGCCAATTTACGCATAATTTTCTTAATATTTTCCAATGAATTGAAATTCATTCTACTCTTTATTCCCAAGAAACCCATGTCATGTCATCCTATCATGATTAATGCCACATATATCCTTAGGTTCGTAAAATGATATATGAATGGAAAACCTAATTCCATTCCTGTTAGGAGAATAATATCATATATCAGTCAAATCACAAGACATTTGAATCACGCAATGGTAAAATAACATTCTTTTGTAACAATATACATCCAGAACAACAATTCCCACCATTGGTAGCATGGGTTTTCCCTCAAACATGGGTTAGCTAATCCCAAGAACGAGCTCATTACCAAGGTCTGACCTTGTCCTAATCCATTTTTCTACTATTAGAAAGTAGTAATAAATGGAAATGAACACCAATGATACCACTTTGTAAAATCCCTGACCCAGAATCCACCAAACCATTTCCCCGAGCTAAGTCATCACCGGATCTCAAGCACACCTCCCCATATGCCAGAGATTGCTGACCAGTGGTGAGGATCTAACAAGTCACGTGGGGAGACTATACCCTCTTTATTAGAGTAATCCACATCATAACATAATATAACACTACTATAAATATAGCCTTTATCAGCTCTAGAAAATTGAATTAACATCCCTAGAAAAAGTACTGATAATCAAGGCAAAGATAAGGGGAGTCCCTTTTAGCAGTGCTCAGAAAAATGCTAATAAAACCCCCTTTTATCTGTGCTAAAAAACCACTAATAAAAGTGGTCTTTTATGAGTGCTAAAAAACACACTGATAAAAGGGTCCTTTGTCAGTGATTTTTTTAGTGCTGATAAAAAGCCCTTTTATCAGCAATTTTAAAAAGTGTTTATAAATGTTTAAAAAATATTGAAAAAAATATATTTTTTCAATTCTTGGGGGATCCAACAGTGCTTGAAGCCCCCCATTAACAGTGAACCACCCCCATTGTATCCCACACATGCCCCAGCCAGCTCCACAAAGCCACACCCCCTTTAATAGTGCCCCACCCTTTCTTTAACAGCGCTAGGTTATTCCCACCACCTGCACCTGCGACCTACCTCCACTAAGATTTTAACTCGAGACCTGTTTTCTGCGCGCCTAATCCTTTACCACTCAAACATATTGCTTTTCACTTCATTTATTAATATATATATATATATATTGTTATATTTACTCATATATTAATATATATATATATATATAGTTATATTAATATATATAGATATATATAGATATATTAACACATAGATTTATATTAATATATATATATATATTAATATTTATATATATATAGTTACATTAATATATATATATATTAATATAACTATATATATATAGTTATATTAATATTTATATATATTTATATATATTAATATATGTATATTAAGTTATATTAATATATATCTTTATTTTAATACATATATTAACATATATATTTTTATATTAATAGATATATAGTTATATTAATATATATATATATTTAGTCATATTAATATATATATACATCTATATGAAAATATATATATTCATATATTGATATATAATTATATCTACTTATATATATATTTTTAGTTTTAATTTTTTATCCGCATATTTATTTGTATATTTATATATATTTATAATATTAATTTTAAATACATTTATAAAATATGATTTCTTATGTGTGTTTATAAATAAATACATACATACATACATATATAATACAACACACACACAGATTTATATATAAACGAATAATTACATATATATATATATGTTGAAAAGCCATAGAATGTTAAAACTACCATAACTTCTAATCCAGAAGTCAGTTTCAACTTCACAACCTGTCAAATCGAAGAAAATGAAAGTATCATTGATATGATATGTGGTACAGGCCTAATAGACATCCAGATAAGAAGTTATATTTTAATGTCAACAAATTTGGATATCCAGACTAAAACTCAGTTTTAGAGGCCTTTTAGGCCTTTTTTGGACTCAAAAAATGTGACATAAGTTTCCCTTTGATAATGAGAACATATATCTTGTCACAAGCTTTAATTTGAAATGTTTTCGAGCTCAAACAGACACCCTGATCAAACTTTCTGGTTATTTGATGTTTGAGTTGCATTTTCAAATTATTTTTGATATTTAATTTAATTTTTGATTTTTTTCATCAAAATGTCATTAAATGATTATTAGAGAATGAAAATTAGAAAAATATTAATTAAAAATATTTTTAAAAATATTTTTTCAGACTCTTTTACTAAATATATTATACATTAATTTTATATTTCCATTTATCCTTATCTAAAACATATTTAAAAAATATATATTATATTTATATCAATATAAATGTTATATATCAATATTTTTTTTAGAATGTATTTATTTTTTAAATAAACACTTTATTAGCACTTAGAAAAAGCATAGATAAATCCCCCCTTTATTAGTTCTACTAAAAAAGAGCTAATAAAGGGTTCCCCTTTAACAGCGCTAAAAAAGATTTGATAGGGGGGATTTATGAGCGCTAAAAAAAGAGCTGATAAAGGGTCACTTTAAATAATTCTTTTTTAGCTCTGTTAAAAGTGCCCTTTATCTGCGCCTTTTTTAGCACTCATAAATGTTCCCCCTTTATCAGAACTTTTTTTAGCGCTATTAAATGGTGGCATTGTGGAAACCCAGTTTTGTGGTAGTGTAATTAGAGGAATAGTGGAAAAAATAATAAAAATAATTGAAAAAAATCTCCCAAAATTGGGTGCAACCACAATTTTATATCAACCATCTAATCACATTCTAAAAATTTTAATGTGAATAAAATCCAAATCAGTCAAATGGTAAAATCCATAATAGGTCCCAAATCTATTTCTGGGTCCATCTCCTGATAAATCCTGATCCTAAATTGACATCAAATCATAAGGCAATTTCCCTTGTCCTGACCTACAACTAAGAAATCCTCTTAGGTACACAACAGTGGCCTGAGCAAGGTGTGAGTAAAAAAATCAGTAGACCAACACTAATGATGTCTACAAATATCTAGTCTAATAGATAATGTATTCAAGTAAAAATAAATGGTAATTAAACAAAGCATCGTTCAGGTTCCATTGGTTAACAAGGTTCATTTAGTTTACTCCTTATATTAATTCCAATATATTTTCTTATACCATATTTATCATATATCCCATTTTTAACACATACTCTTGGAGTTAGGAATATAAATCATCTATACATAGGTATAAGGCAATAAATCACTATGCATAGGGTAAATAAATATAGTACCAATCTAATTAGGGATATACATATCACATCAATAAATTATCCTCACCTAGACGCCTCAGTCTGGGAGCATGAAAATGTAATGGAAATAAATCCTCTATCCCCATCACTAACCCATGAATTTTTTTTAGTGGAGTTTAGAGCTTTAGTATAACTCGACCCATGGGAAATGAGGCTGAAGTCAACACCCCACTCTATCGATCAATGTGAAAATTCGTATTTATCGAATCACTACAACCATTCAATAAAAAACTAAGCTTAAACAATGCTCTGTGAGATCAAAAAAATAACAATAAACATGGTAACTAATAATATGCTAGACCCCATTAATATAGTTTACATTTACATTTCATATCCATTTATCCAAATTCCCATTCATGTTCCATAACCCCTAATTTGAATTCAACAACCCCTATGTCTTATCCAATATTAATCAACTAACACACATTAACCCATTTAGCCTAATGGTCATTTGAGAAGCATTTACCCACTTATTCACTACAGGTATAATTCTTGTCTTTGAAGGAACTTCCACTTTTTTACATTTAACCCTCTAGGAATACCCCATAATTCCCATGTATTAACCCAATCAAAATATTCATCCATTTTATTTTTCATTAACCAATTACATGTTCACTACCTAATATGTGCTAATCCGCTTTGGACATTCTAACCAATGTTCATTAGACAATCAATATAATCTTATTCGACCCAAATTTTCTATTTCCATGTTTTTCTATACAACCCCTTATTCTTTTAATACCCAAGTTATAACTATCATCATTACATTAACAACTTAATAAGCTATTAAAAGATATACATTATGGGTTCAATATTATTACCTCAAAACCCATCACTTAATCCTACCTTTTCTAGGTCCTCAAATACAGGTGCATGCCATTGGTGGACCAAAAATGGTCATGTCTCCCTCTATGCATCCCATGGGGGTCATGAGGGTTTTAATTGGGTACTTAGACACCCATTTATATCAAAAATTATGTTGGAACCAAGAATACACTTATGGAAATAGAAGAACACAAGCTTCCATGGACAAATCTAAAATAAAATAATGGGATAGTACTTGTACTCCACAAACCTAAAATTTGACGATGAATACACTCTTAATCACAGCGTTAGATCTAGATTAAAACACCCCATGAATCCCTAACCCATGTCTAATGGGAAAAAGATGGCATTAGAGCTTTGAAAGAATGTGTGAGAGAAAAAAACCCTAATTACAAAGAGGATGATAGGATGATATTAGACTTTCCTGGGGCTTCAATACATAGCAAATGGAGCTCCAAAAAGCCTAGGATTGAAGGATAATCACCTCTTGGATGCTTGGGTTGTCCATTATTATCACATGGGTTGAGGGGTAGAAATGGAGGAGAATATCATGTTGGCGTTTAAAATCCAAGAGTGAATTTTTTTTAAATTTTCTAACTTTACTGCGCTCTATGGTTTACCTACATGGTTTTCCAAACCGTGCACAAACCTTGTGAGCGGTATTGTCCCAAAATCACTCCTTCACACATATCCCTGATAATTATGCATGGTTAGCCTAATCATGCGGTAACCATGTTCAAGACTTTGTCTAAGGTTTCACAGTTACCTGGGAATATCTGCACGGTTTTCCCTAACCGTGCGCAAACTATGCACCTTGCCTAGAAATTCATTTTTTCATATTTTATGTCCCAAACTCCTGAAACACCCTCGAGTCTTTAGATGATCTTAGGAAACACATATTTATTTCAAATAAGACACTTGAACAAATGAGTAAACTAGAAAATACTTAATGGAAGAATATGAGATCTTATATAATGAAGAATCTTGGGAAGATTATTTTGTAGAATTTGGATAATTCATAAATCATGAGACATGTGAGGAAAAGATGGGGTGATGGGTGGTATTTATAGTGGAGGTGAGGGGGGTCTCCCATTATTTTATTAACAATTTTATTATTTTTCTCAAGACAAGGAATGATGTTAGTTCATGATTTTAAATATAGTAATTAGTGTATGTGAGTTCAAATCAAGGGTGCTAACATCAGTATAACATCATTCTGGACTTAATAATTCATGTATATAGTTTATTTTGTAAATTACCATATTTCACTATTCACCAAAAAATCCATGTATTTCATGTAAATACCAAAAAGTCAACCCAACCAATTTTCTACTAACTGAATTAAAGAATTAACTCAATTTAATTAAAATAACATTCAAACTATGGTAAATTTAATATAAAAATTCACAATTCAATGTAACAATAACATTTTAAAAAATGTAAATAAGTTTAAAACACCTAAAAAAATGTAATGAAGGTCTCATAATATTATATTACAATCATAATGCAGTAAAATAAAAATTTACAGTTACATTGTAGAAATTAAATTTTCATTTAGAGTACAAAATTTATCATAAAATTGAAATTAATTATTTATGACATAATTAGTAATTTTTTTAACATATATATATATTTTCTTATTCTATGATCATATTTTCACTTATAAAATGTCAAAATTTTATTTATACATTCTTAGGTGAGGTTATTGTTCATTTGGCTGAATTAATTTTCATTAGGGTAATATCATTATAAATAAGGGTAACATTACTATTCCCTAGGGTCATGTTACTATTCATCCAAATTAAGATGATCCGATCAGACACTAAATATCATACTGATCACAAACACGTCTGTACATTTTTTTAAATTCAACTAATAGAAGTAAAAAATATCTTTAATAGCTATGATATAACTATCTACTTTGAATAAAAAACAATTGTTTCATAGAGACTCAATGTTACATTCATTTCATTCTATATAAATTTATTTATAAAGACTTGTTGTGTTACATTCTCACCAGCATTATGAAATTGCATCCTCATAATTTTTTTTTAATTATAAAAAAGTGAGGGTACATTTCCCTCATAACATTTTCAGATTCCCATGTTGCTTCTTCAACCATGTTGTTTCACCACAATACCTTAACATGGTGAATTACAATATTCCACAATACATTCTATATATGATCATGAATCTAATCAAGAAACACTTCGTAAGAAAGGTTCTCTTCTAGCTGAACTAATTCTGGGCTCAAAACATGATAATAATCTTGAACATACATTCTCAATAACAAAAAATGAAAAACATTTTATACCTAAGATAAACTAGGAGGGAAATATACTCAGTGGGAGAATGTTCCAACATTATCCAAGATTTTTTAAGGTTTGGTGAATCTTGGACTTAGCTTTGACTTCATACCAAAACACCCAACAATTTTACATGGTGTGATTTTATGAAAAACATGATAAACAACCTCAAAAGTATTGTCCTTACTCCTATTATCTGAAGAACTTTTTGTGTACTCTGAGTTATCCTCTTGTGTTTCTAGATCATATTCACATTCTCAACTGATTCCTCTACTAATTCTAGTCCTAGTAACATCCTTTTCCATACATCATCCAAAAATATTGGTGTTCTTTAATACTTCCCATATAATGCATCAAAAGGTAAAATCTTTATACTAGAAAGAAAACTGTTATTTTTTTAAAAAAAGTCAACAACCTAAAGATGTTGACCCCAAAATCCTTGGTAGTCCATTGAAAAATCTCAAATAATAACTACCATTGTCTGATTTATTCTCTCTAATTTCCCATCATATCGAGGAGGGAAGGATATTATAAAATTTAATTAGGTTCCCATTTAAATTTAAATTTATTTCTAAATGTTATAATTAAACCTAATATCAGGGTCAGATACAATGTAAGGAGGAAGTCCATGTAACTGGAAAATCAATTTGAGGTATAGTCGGGAAAGCTGATCCAAGGACATAGTATCTCGAATAGGATGGAAATGTGAATATTTAGTTAGTCTATTAATAATAAATGAAATTTAATTATTACCTTGAGAAGTCATTAGTTGTCCCATCACAATGACCAGAGATATGTTTTCCAATTTCAACTCAAGCATTGTAAGAGGATGAATTATCCCCTTTGGTAGTTGTTTCTCTACTTTGACATGTGGACGTGTCAATCATTTTGTGGTATCATATGAAATATCTCTTTTCATTCCATCCCACCAGTAATACACTTGAATGTCTACATACATCAGAGTATTTCTTGGATGAATTGAAAATGGAGAACTATGAGCCTCACAAAAAAATTCTTTCTTCGGATGGGAATCAGAGGTCACAAATAATCTCTTTACAAATCGTAAAACATAATATTTATCAATGAAAAATTATAGAAACATAAATTTTTTAACCAATTCTAAATATTTCTATTACACATGGTCTCCCTTATATGATTTATTAATTCGGTTTGATAGAGATAACTACACCGAAAACTAAAAAAAATAGAGGAATATCTTACACCATCATATTCTAAGACAAAATTCATCAATTCATTCATAAAGGAGTCATGTTCCAAATGTATCATGGTTAATGAGGCATGATGTTTTTGTTAGGTCTATTAGGTCAAATACACTGAGAGGGGGGTGAATCAAGGTATGAAATATTGAAATTATTCCTGTTCAGATATTTGTTTTATCCTTAAATAGAACTCTCTTCTCTCTCCTTCCTATTTCAATGTTTGAAAAAAATTTAAATCTCTCATGATACACAACAGTTTTTACTTGGTTCAGCCTCACTGGTCTACATTCATGGAGTATTCAACGACTATGTTCCGATGTACAAAATTTCTTAAGGATCACTACCAATAATGAGTACAATGTTCAGGCCAGTTCTTCTATTCCCAAGATCACTGAATTTACATGGTTAGGGTTTTCCCACTACATTTCCAAGGGTGAATCCTTATGCCTCTTTCTTTGGATCACTACAGGTGGAAAGTTTTATCTTCTTCCTCTTCCTACAGTCACTTCTCTTGGAATGTAATACACACACAGTTTATAGACATGTAATTCCAAAACAATTCTTAGACATGTATGACCCTTTATTTTCATCAATTCATGTATCCTAAACTCTAGGTATATGCTCTGTTGAAGTTCCTTTTCTCCTGTAGATGAAGTATACCTTCCTGTGAACTGTTAGGTATTAGAAAATACATTGTCAATGTGATTTGATACTTTTGAATGCTTCCTTGTGAAATTAGAAAACCACCATGTTCCTCTCACATGTTATGTACTGGTAATAGTACACATAACTCCTCCCCCTCATACCACCACTGCTTTAACGAACCTCCCTCCATCCATGGACTACCTTCGCCTTCGCTATCGCATACCGCTTCTGCGTACCAACTCCACAAAGCTCCTCTATGAATCACCCTATGTCCGCGATCTATTCTCTGTTCGTGGACTGCCTTTGAAACCCACTTATGTACCATACCTTCTTCCTCCAAATAATACAACCTTTTCAGGATATAGTTTCCCGTATAATCTTTTGGCATAATTTCTTCCGTGCGAACCAATTAAACCTTCACCGAAATATCCCTTGTTAAATTACTTCAGAATTTGGAAAATTCCTAGAGAAAAGAGTTGTTCTCCAATGATATTTTTTATCCGATAATAAATGAAATTGTGATTCATTATATAGGAAAATATATCCTCCAAATACACTAATAAATTATTTAACAAATTTTTCATTCAATACAGCCTCCACCGCATACCAATAATCTTTCCATGAACTACACCCATTACACAAACCATTTCTCCATGGTGGTCCATGTACTACCTTTGATTCTATGTGGTAGATCTCCTCAGCCAACAATAATCCATTTGTGTACCCTACTTCCTTCAACATCGATCCATTTTCAGTTTCGCGAACTGCTACGAAGTACCTTTACTACTACCTAGTATGCGACTGTGTTCCCTTCCTAGACATCATACGTGTTTCCTGTCAGGGGATATATGTTTCTCCTAATTTTAGGATTTTTTTTAATTTTCATCACACAATCAATTCCTATGACGAAAACCTTACTTTTCAAAACAAAAATCCCCGAGTTTGAGGCCCAAGAATTTCGCAAACAGATGGAAAATTTTACAACTTAAAAACTTATCATCAGCAAACACCAACAATACTCATTCACAGTCAACTGACATGGTCAACAAACACAATAACACCCAAAACATACTAAGAGTACATATTGAGAGATTTATTCCCAAAACTTTTCTACTCAAGGCATCGAGCACTTTTTTTCTTTTCCAAGATTTTATTTGGTTGTGAAATCATAATCCTTTATTAGATCAAGCTATCTTCTCGGTTTCATGATTAATTCCATCTATCTGAATATATACATCATAAATTTATGGATCGTATATAGTTCACATTTTCTCTCTATAAATGATGCTTCCAAATTTTAAAACTAAAATCCACAGCTTTAAATTAAAAATCACGTGTGGGGTAATTAAACTCATTAGGATTTTGTTGTCTTTAATCATAATGAATTACCTGATCATTCGGTGTCAGAACATAACTTTTTCCCTTCAATTAAGAACACAATAGATGGAAAACACAATCATTCTGGAAAATGATGTTGGAACTGGATCATTCCCAAATCTATTATTCATTTCATAAAAACAAAAGTCACATTCATCAGTCTAATTTATTTTAACCCATTTTCATGTTAACTAAGTTAGCTGGATTGATTACTATAAAAAGCTTTTAACAAACCATCAGAAATAAAATTCTAATCTAAAAAAACTATGAATATTTTCATCATGTGTATGTCTTGTTCATTCATCAACAACTTTTCTTAGAAAGATCAAATATTATTCCATCCTTATTTACAATTTTCAAAATAATAAAAAATATGTTGAAACTAAAAATCTCATTTTCAATTTTTTTGTAAAATTTATTTTATTTGAGATTTTGGAATAAAATACATAAATGTTTTTCATGATCCTCTTAACTTTTTGAAAATACCATAATATCATCAATAAAAATGATGACAAACTTATCCAGATTTTCACAAAATATTATATTCATAAGATCCACGAATGTAGTTGGGGAATTTGAAAAACAAAGGGACATAACAAAAAAATCCTAAAGCCCATATCGAGTATTAAATTTTTTATTTGGATTTTATCTTTTTTTAAGTTAAGTTGATGGTGCCCAGATCTCAAGTAACTCTTGGAAAAATACTGAGCTCCCAGAATCTAATCAAACAAGACATTGATATGAGAAAATTGATACTTAGTCTTAACAATACTGTTATTAAAAGCTATATATTCATTACAAAGTCTCTTGGAACAAATTTTCTTTCAAAAGAACAAAACAGGAGCATCCCATGGTGATGTTATATAAAAAATAAAGAGTTTATCAAGAAAATACTATGAATGGTTTGTTAATTCAAGAAGTTCCAATTGATCCATTCAATAAGGGGGTCTTGAAATTGGATTATCACCAGGAACTACATCAATAGTAAATTCAACTACACGATCTGGTATAACACATGGTAACTTATCAATAAAACCATTCAGGTATTTTTTTTACCACTGATACCTCATTACTATGAATTTTTCCCTTATTAATAAATATATGAGTATGGTAACATTTATTTTAGTCTATTAATTGTTTCTCAACCTCCTGGTATGTAATCAATTATATGATGTTAATCTTTAATAGAAACCAAAACCCTTTCTGAAAAAAACATATTTTACTCTATCATCAATTTTAGAATGATAAAAAAAATCCAATCCCTACCTAGAGAAATATAAAACATTATTGAGGGAAAAAATAATAAGGTTTATAGGTCAGTTCATTCCACAGATTATAATAGGAATGTTCTTATAATTCCTTTTTATGGTAATATTGACACCTAGTCATATAAATGTATGTTTTATTCTCATTTATTGAAGAGAAATTATTAATTTACTAGAATATTTATAAAAAATAAATAAATGTGTAGACACATATCAAAAAATACATTAAAATAGTCTGAATAAACAAACAAAGTAGCTGATACAACTTCATTAGACGGACCGCCATCTACTCACCTAGTCACAAAAGATCTCACTGCACCTTTTTTCTTGTAATCTCTCTTCCTTCCAAAATTCATTTCTTTTTTCAGGAAGGTAATTTTATAATGTCACATTTCACCATATTTAATAAACTTTATTGTTTTTATTATAAGAATTAATCCTAAGATAAATTTTATTACAATCCCAGAGCATATTTCCAAACATACCGCATCGAAAAAACTTCCCATAATTGTTAAGGAATTACACTGTGTGATTTTTACCAGACTTTTTACAATATACAGGTTTATAATAACTTTTGAATTCCCAAGAAGCCGATTATCATTTATATAGTGACTTCAATCATGATTAAGTAGGTTTATTTTTCTATCCAGACCCTGAATAAGATTTTCAGTGTACCTTGCCATTCGGGTGATGTTTGATTCATACATGGCCAAAAAATTATCCTCGTTTTTATTCAATTGAAGTAATTTCTTTTCCATACAATATACAACGACCTATGGAAAATATTTTTCAAGGATCATATTCTTAAATTTATCTCATTCCAAGGCATCAATCTCCTTGATATCCCTGATATTCTTGACCATTGACCACTACTAGTCAACTTCACCTTAAAAATGAAAAATGGAAATACTAAACTTCTATGTATCTACACACCCAATGACGTTGAATATCATTTCATGTTCTTTAATCAATCCTTCAACTTCTATAGGGTCAGAAAATAAACTAAAATTATGATGGTGTTTCATTATAAAATCTTTCACTATCATTGTGTTACATTGCCTTAACATTGGTTGTTATCTTTTTTGGATTACACCACCATTTGTTTCCTTTTTCAACTGATCCATTATTGCATCAAATGGTTTGGTTCCAATTCCAACTATTCCAGTTTGCAGATTCAAGATGATATCATCATCTCAGTGCCTTTATAGTTTAGATTCCCAGTTTATTCAGAGGAAAACCATTCTGAATATATATATAATAGATGATGCAACATGTTAATATCAAAATTGTATAAACATAAGATAAAAATAATTTATGTAACTATATTCACATCATCATAACCACTAATGTTATCTAAATCGTGCTCGGATACCATCTATAAGGACCCATACATAAATATTAAATTATATAGTAAATTACACTAGAATTTACTTATTTACATTCCAAAATATCATTTCAGTTAAGAGTTTTATAATGTTTGGAAATAATTCATACATACCATCCCCAAGCATACAAAGTGGGTACTACTAAAATAGTATCCATTTATTTCATAATACAAATGTTTTAAAATAAAAACATGAAATATTCTCATGAAAATTATTCACAACATTCAACATGGATTATTCTTATCTCTTACCCATCTTACACCTAGTGAATAAAATCTTAAAATATGGGATTAACACAAAAATCTTTGTATGGAATTTAAAAATACTTATAGAAATAGTTGGTCCATGAATACTTATAAACATATGAAATCATTTTTTAGAAAGACATACTTCTCACCCATAAAAAATCATATAAATACTTTTTAAAACATTATATTTCCATATAAAAAATAAATAAAACCATAAATGTTACATGGGGAATTAAAAACATTATATTTTAACCCTCGTGACTGCCTTATGATTTTTAACCCTCACGGCTACCTTACAATATGACCTCTACAACTTCCATATGGTCTGACCATCGTACATACACTTGTATTAACCATAAAACCGACATCCAACTTAAACTTACCCAATGTATTATAGGTAGATATAGGTCTCACACTTCATCATAAACAATTACCAATATCCAAAAAATAAACAAAAATAATTTCATTAAAACATTGCATTTTAATTTTATAAAAATAAATTTTCAAATTATGAATTTTTATAAAAGTCTCTTTCAAATATCATATAATTAAATTGAGGATTAATATAATGAAAATAATATGTATATAAACTATAAATTCACATTTTAAAACTTAATATATAAACAAATCATCAGAAATATTATTAGTACCACATAATTCATGAAGCAAGAAGGTTATCCCAAATAATTCCAACTAGGTTAAGAATTTCCTTACCTCGAGTTCGTATTACATAAAACATGTTTAAAACCCATTTATAATTTTTAAAAGAGTGTTAGTACTATTTTAAAGAAACATATTCATGTTTATAATAATTTATATGATAATTTTGTAACATTAGTATTATTTTGTTTTTTCCATTATTTTGAGTGCGAGCTTTGCATGATTTCCATGGAGAGATCGTATTTAGTTTTCTTGTTGTATAGAATTAAAACACCAGAATTAGAATGAAATTATATTAGTATGTTTCCAAAATATTAAATGATACCATAAATCATTATTTCATATATAATTATGACTCATTAAATAAAACATTAATGATATTAATTTTGATCATTTTGGTGAATCTTTTATAATCACAAATTAGTTTTATTATATAATTTAATATTATGTATATTTTTTTATTCCTTAACATGAAAGAGAATATATAATATACTTTATAGTCTATCTAAACCATTTAATGGTCATATGAACTTCCACTAAGGTGGTAATGGAAATTGAAAACACATCATCCATGTTGTTGTAAAATCAACACATCAGAGACAATGTTTTTAGTTTTTGAATAAGAGGGAGAGGAGAAGTATGATGATTTATTTTTATATAAAATGAAAAAAAGTCCAATATATATATGATACTAAGGTATTCATGCCTCTTGGATAAGTGGAGTTGAATATAGTAAAAGAAAATAAAAATAATAAAAATGAAAATAAAGAAAAATGAAAGAGGATTTTTAACTCAAGATATCTTCTCCTAGAGATCCTCCTTAAGGCCTATGTTTTTCCCTTTTGGAGAGACAAAATGGTGAAGGATATGAGGGAATAATAATATTAAAAATTTTAGGAATTATTTTGAAAATTCATAATGCTTGAGAGGTGTGAGGAGAAGAGGTTGTGAGGTGTAGTATTTATAGTGAACGAGAGGGGTCCATTATTTTAAACATTAATTTATTATTTTTATAATGACAAGAAATAGATTTTTTATTGTTAATATATATATATTAATTAGTTCATATGGTTTTTAAAAAATGTTCTCAACTCAGCAGAACAAAATCTATGACACAATAATTCCAGCATTTAGCTTATTTAATAAATTAACAAAATTTACTATTCATCAATAATTCAAGTATTTAAAAAAAATCCCAAAAATTCACATCGACAATTTTTTGATGTGGTAAAATTTAAAATGAACTCCATTTTATGAAAATAATTTTTTAAATATGTGAAATTTAATTTCTAAATCACATATTAATTTATTTTGAAAATAAAAATTTAAAAAATGGAACTGATTTTTATAACTCCTAGAAAAAACTAATCAAGGAATCATAAAATTATATTATTACCACAAAAGAGTAAAATAAAAATTTCTTATTACATTTTATGAAAATAAATTTTCATTTAAATTATTAAATTTTTCATAAAATGGTAATTAAAAATAAATGACTTGATTAATAATTTTTTTAAATATTTATTTACATAACTTATGAACATGTTTTCCCTTATAATATGCCTAAATTTTATTTATACATTAATGATTGAGGTTACTATTCATTTTGATGATTTACTATTCATAAGAGTTATATTACTATTCATAAGGGAACCATTATTATTCCCAAGGGTAAAAAAACACTTCTCCCAAAATTATGTTGATCCTATCAGACATCAAATATCTTACTCATTGCAACTACATGTGTTTGTTTTTTGAAATTCAATTCATATAAGTAGAAAAATTACTTTTAATATATGGGTTATAACTATATCCTTTAAATAACTACATTTTGTGAAACAACGTCTCAATGTTCCATGCATTGCATTCTATATTAAATTTATTTTTAAATACTTAGGGTGCTACATTCTTTTCAACACCACCTTACAAGGATGATCATGATAATATGACATATGAAAAGATAATTATGAAATTATTAATTTCTATAAATATTAACAAACTATCAATTTAAAGTATAATAAATATTGTTTTTTTAAATATAATAATCTAAATGTTCGTTCTCGGTGGAATTTTTTCTTTCTTCATAATTATCAAATATCCATTTATAGGATATCTAATTCTTATTTTTATATATTATTTTTATATATAACACTAATAAACACTAAATAAGATAATTAATCTGTATGTATAATTTTATTCAAATAAAATCACTTCATAATCATATATTAACTATGGTATGTTCTTATTTCAGTTAGTTTAACAACCTACATGAATAATACTATGAATTTATCCCATGGATGAATAAAGGAGTTTTTTTATTTTAATATAGGAATTAAATAAATAAATAATGCTTTTTTAACTTGAGCATATATATATTAGAATTTAACTCATTGTTTAAGGAACCACACTTTATTTCAAAAGAATCATTAAAACATTATCATCACCAAATTCAAAATTAAAAATTATAAAAAAAAATAACATAAACGAAAATTATAACTCTATAAAGAAATTATAAAACAATAATTAATGTAACTTTTATGAACTCATAATGATTAAATCGAGGAGAATAATGAATAAAAACACAATAATTAAAAAACTAAATCAAAAAAGAGTCGATGAATCACAAGAAATATCAAATTTACCTAATAATTATCTAACATACAGGGAGGGAATAATTATAATTAATTTTTGTAATGGTTTTATATATGAAAAAATTCTAAATTGTGTGATTAATGTATTAACTTTTTTATATATGTTGTTAGAGAACATTTTCAATTAGTTGGAATTATAGTTAGGGTTTTCTTGGTCTTGATTAGGTTTTATTGAGCCATATTACATGTTATGAATCAGGATTCCTTTATATAGTGTCATTATAATTTAATATCCCATGATCATTCAATTATTTTGTTTATTATTGATCGTAGGATATAAAAATCATAATAAATCTATTTTCTTCAAATTCAATTTGGCTCAAGTGTTACCTCAGTATTTAGTGGATTAATTACTCAATTATCATTCATTGAGTTATTATTACTCACTCGAATGCATTTCATATATGTTTGGAAATTTTTTATATTTTATATTATTATATGGTGTTCTATCATTGTTTATATTTTTACTACATAAAATCTTTATTAAATATTTCATGCTTCGTGGAGTATGTTTCCTATAAGGGATATTGACCACATAAATTTCCATTATTTAATTATAAAATTTATCTAGAATATTTTTCTTCCATTTTTGGGTTCTCCCACACTAATATTTTATTATATTTTATATTATGATCCCCTTTTTTAAAATTATGTTTAATGCAAAGAATTATTTTTTATTTATTTTTCCAATATTAGTTTAAAAAAAATAATTTCATAATATGTAAAAAGATCCATTCAGAATAACATGTTTTATCATTTCTCTCAGGTTCCTTAAAGAGACCATTATTTAATTTTCAAGGATCAATTTTTAGAGACTAATTTTTAAAAGTAATGTTTTTCAAAATATTTTAATTCTCATTTTAAAAAAATTATTTTGAATGTGAAATGTGAGTATTTTTATTTAAAATCCCTTTTATGACTTAAAAAACTATTTAGTTTTCATATTGAAAATGAATTACCGCAATATAAATTATTTTACATTACTTATTCTCCAATTAATAAGTATATAAATTTTAATGTTTTTGGTTTGACTTCATGGAAAAAATGTGATCATTGATATCATCATATATGATAATATTATAATTATTTTTTACAAGGTCATTTTTTCACTATGTCAACATCCTATAATATTTCATTTAATTTAAAGATATCCTTCACGTTCTTTCACTGGATATATTATGATCAAGTATTAGTTAAATAAGCATGAAACCCTTTAATTTATGATAGTAATAATTATTTGAAGAAATTATTAATACATTCTTTTTGGGAACAGATATTCATGTATATAAGATGATGTGGTGGTGGATCATTATTTTTATATGACTCTAACGTATTGGATAAATATTAATATCTCTTGTGATTTTATATATAAGATTAAGGAGTGAACTTAATTCAAAATAAAACAGTATCCACAAAGTGATGATGTTATTGGAAGTGATTCTTGACTTATAATATTTATGTTAGGTATTTTGTTGCTGTTATATTATTTTGAAACCATGATCTATTGATATCATTTTATTTATACTCAATCCTTATGATATGACTCTTGGTTTATGATCCATGATTTATTGGGTATGAAATCTATATTTCATATTCTACTATCATTACTTACATTCTCATTACCATATGTTTAAATTATGATCACTTCTTATATTTCATTTTTATCGCTGATGTATACCCTTACCATGTATTTGAGGTCAAGCCTAATTATATTTCCATTACCCTAAGTAATTAAGTATGGTAATATGTTTTGTGTGTCTATAAAATTATCTTGTGTGGAAAATATTTTTCCGAAATTGAATATATTATAGATTTTTAAATTGACTGTTAAGTTGGAAACAATCCTATTGGATAAAAAGTGTGATGGGTTTTATTTGTTAATTTATTACTCCCCATAACAATCCTTCCATATATAGTGTAGGAAATAATGTTATTAAAACTATGTCTGACCCAAAGATAGATGAAACAATCACTAGTTTAAAGCATTACCATAGGATAAGTAGTTTAAATCAAAAAATATCTCCCAATACGTTAAACATAAGGATTAGTGTGTTTCAAGACGAGTTAAATGGGATACTTATTTTAAAAAACTTGTGACCATTTCTCCATAATCCAACCACACTATATCCTCTTACAGAGATCTATTAGGTTATATAAATTTTTTCACCAAGGTAAAGAAGAAACAAAAAAGGGGTGAGCTCCAACACCCAATAAGATAAACATATCGATAACTTATAAAGGGTCAAATCAAAAAAATATAGGAAACCATAGAAAGGGTCGAATTATTCTTATTAAAGAGAACATGGAACAATATGAGTTTTATATAATTCAAGAAATAAAGAAATGTAATCTAAAATAAAAAAACATTTAACGTTAAAAATGTATACAAAATCATGATACATTAAACATGAGTCAAGGATCATTATCATTAGAAACTAGAAAAATGTTGTATCATTGAATCACATTGTAACAAAGAGTTATGGAATAATCATAAGCATGTAAAATAATGTGAACAAATATTCATCATAGTTTTCATGAAAAAACTAATGAAAAAACTTTTTTTCAAATCATTTACACAAAAAACATGTGAACAAATATTATAAAATCTCACTTGCCCAAAAAAGATTATAAATAACCTTAACACATCTCATTATCATAACAATTCATAACCACATGTAATATGTACCTTTAACCAATTCATTGGAGGGGAATATATAACCCCACATGTCATCATATATATATATATGTGTGTGATTCACTTAAAATAAATCAATATAATATTCTGAATAAACCATTGAAAAATAATTCATTTCATATATATCCATATGTAAATAATTTATTTTAATAAATAAAATATTTATATAAAATGAATTTTATAAAATAACCAATTAGTATGAAACCAAATTAGGAATTAAAGTGTTTAAGTTGAAAAATTCATCACCAAAAATAATCACATAATGAATTAAATATAGGGTGGAATATTATACATAAATCCATTATATATAGATAACATTATGAAGAGGGAATCAATAGATTGGTGGTGGAATTTACTACTTTCTATGGGAAGGGCACCCCACTTCAGGCGTAGGCCAGAGCTATGCTAACAGAGATCTCCCTTTGCGAACAGAGAAAAATTGTGATCACCCAAGCAGAGACCGATTCTTTAATTCTTAACAATTCTCTGATTGGTAAAGGGAATAATCCCTGGTCACTATACTACACAGTTAGGAAATGTCATACCCTCCTCCATAATGTCAGGGTGACCCACCCATGGAGGGAGGGAATAGAGTTGCATATCACCTTAAAATACTTGCGAGCCTGTTCTCCGGCATCCCCTGCTTCCCATCAATCAATTGCTTGAAACCTGAAGGGATTAATTTGATAAGAGGGGATGATCTTCGATTACATTACTATATACCACCCTAGGACCGTGTGACAAGTTGTTTGTTGCTTGTGTCATGCTTTTTTTAGTTTCCTCTTCTAGTTCCCGTGTTTCTTCTTGAAAACAAAATTGATGTTATGACGATGAGGATGAGGGAATCAAAATAATAAAAATGTATTTATGAAAACATTTTTCATTCATAATTGTAAATGTCATACTTACGAGTCTATTTTCAAAAAGTCTCCGTAAAAAAGTGTAAATTTAATTGTTCATAGAAATGGATTTAAATTAGAAACATTTTTTGACCAAAAATAATGAAAGAAAAAAATTGAAATTAGAAAATGAAATGGACACATGGGAAAGAAAACCAAGAAGAATATGTATAACTCAAATGATGAATTTTGAGTTTCCAAGTCTATTAAGAATTCAGTAAATTTTGAATAAAAAGTAATTAGAAGCATAAATATAATATCTAAATAAAATAAATTAAACCATTTATTATTTTAAAATAAATTCTTTGTAAATATATCTATTATATAAGTAATAAACTGAGGCACATCATTAAAATGTGTCTCAATGAGGAGAAAATGTGATGTAAAACCCTCAAAATTTTGTTAATATAAAAATATGAGTAACAAAAATGGTATAACATTAGATGGATTTACAAATACCTTATATAATATTTAAATTATGATTAAAATAATTTCATGGAAGAAATATACACTGATAATAATTAATAAGTGGTGAATACAATTCATATCTCAATGAAGAAAAACTGAGGTGAAAAAACCCTTAAGAATTATGAAACATTCTAAAAAATTATGATTTATAGAGAGAGATATAAATAATTTGGATTTAAAATAACATTAATTATATTAATTAAGGATATAATATATCAAATAGGTAGCATATACACCATTTAAATGAAATTAGGTGCATAAAAGAAAATGTGGCTTAAAGAATGAAACATTGAGAAAAAACCATCAACTCGTTCTTGATTCATTTTGTGAATATGCCTAACATCCTAAATAATCACAACACATTTACTATAAAACATATAATTAACCTTATCATTATTTATTTAATATTATAGAGACTATTTTTTATAATATTTTTTTATTTAATATACATTTTTATTTCTTGCTTCGGTTACTTGATGTTATCTGGACTATTATTCTGTGACTACTTATGTATGATGAACATGGTAGAACGTATCATAAATTACATTATTATTATCAAAAATAATAATGTTTTAATTAAAATAGTTTTCTTAAATTAAATATATTTTTAAATCCATCAAGGGTGGGTGGTGATGGAAATTGAAACTCGTTTCTCAAGGATTCAGTAGTCCACACACACAATTATTGTTTCCATTTATCAACTAATGTGTACGAAATAATGTATAAGGTAATTTTGTATTTCATAATCATATTTATAGATTATATATAACATTTATTCATCAATATCATAATAAAAACCACCATTGATAGGCAGTTATGAAAAATGAATAGCATTGCTTCATTGAGACAGTAGTCCGCACACCACACTAATGACACTTTTATTTTTCTTAGAATGTAATGATGAATAAATAATGGTCCTTTAATTAATTTAATAACATATATGTATAATATTTTTACTTATTTAGTTATATTTTTATGGATATAAGATATTTGGGGGAGGATGATTAAGATGAAAAGATTACAAAGAAGGAAATACTTATATGGGAGACTTGATCTTTTGTTTGAAATATTTTTTGAAAAGAGGGATTTAATATTAATTATAGAGATCATATAATTAACAATTATAAAAGGAAATATATGAGAAGATTTTTTTTCCATTTAATAAAGGTAATTTTTAATTTTAATTTTGACCATGAAGGTTTGGAAGTGATCCCCTTTTATAATGGATGAAAAGATATATTTTAGGAATACCCTTTAAGAATCTCTGATATCATTACACTATTCCTTGGTCAATGACTCCAATAATTTATAAATAATAGATTTTCTGGTGATATTGTGTCGATAAGTTTTTAACCATGACATTCTACACACCTTTTAATCACATTTCAAGTCTTTTTCTGTAGGTTTCTTCATTTTAATATTCTTATTCATACCTTTGAAACAAGCTTTTAACATAATAATATATATTTTATTTAATAATAGAGTTACAAATTAATCTAATGATTAATTTTTTTACCAAAAAATAATATCTACTTTTTTCATTTCAATTTAAAAATCTGAAAAATTCATATTTGAAATTAAAATATATAGTTTATAAAAAATGTTTTCTATAAAAAAAATAACTTTTAACTATTATATTCCATTAATATTATTTATTATTTATTAAAAAGTGAATGAGTTTAAATATGTTAATATATAGGTTTAAAAAATAATTTATATTCATCATTTAAATCATATCAATTTGAATTTTATATAAATATTAAAAAATATTAATAAAATAATTCATTTAAAAAATAATTTTACCATTATCACAACAAATAACAGTAATATAACTAATATTATCGGTATGAAAAAATGTTTTATTGAAAACTTTAAATATATATATAAAAATTGAACAAAAATGGTACAAAAAATTATATATAATTTCTAAAAGTGATAATGCAAAATTATTTATATAGGCGTGTAAAAATTGTTTCTACTGTGACAAATTTATTAACTATCAGAATTGATAAAAAGAAGTTTTATAAATTAAATACAATATTTTAATTGATTTATATTAAAAAATTAAATAAAATTTTTATATTAAAATGATTTCATGGACTTTTATATCATTCTCTCATAATAAAGGATATAGTTATTTACAAAATTGATATTTGTTTGTTCTCGTAACAATTGATTATTTCTGAAAAATATTTAAATTTAATACTAAACTAATTTTGAAATAATGAACTAAAAAGAGAATTTTATGTAATAAAGTTTTTACAAATTTTATTTTTTATTAAAATTGTTAAATGTAATGAAAAATCATTTATATTCAAAAATGACATTTTCAAATATTAACTGTTTTATAATTATTTCATAGAATTTAAAAAAAGTATTGTTAAAAAATTATGAAATTCAAACTTATTTTATCATCATTATTCATATTTCTATTGAAATAAAAAATCATATCTCATAAAATTATTTCATTAGAATAAAATAATTGTCTAACTATTAAATGGTCTTATTAGTCATTTTGGTTAAACTAATTGAATTTTAATAATATTAATGTAGACTTTATTTTATTTCTATAAATACTTCATAAAGAAGCTAATTATATTCATCCATACTAATTCAATTTATGGGTTTTAATTTATATACTTGTATTTATATTTTATATAAATATACAACATTTTTTATAAGTTTATTATTGCATATGGATAAAGTGATTAAAAATCATATATTAATTAGATGAAAAAAATTATTAAAATATTAGGTCCCTATATAATATATTCCATAGTAATATAAAATTAAAAACATAAAACATATTGAATATTTATTAAAATGTAGTAATTTTTTTAGTTTTGTTGACATGATGGTCACATCGGCAATATGATATATAAAATATACACAAAATTAAATAGTAATGCTGGGAACAATATTAACTTCATCATCCATAGGGAATATCAATCCCTAATTTAGCAGTATAAATTTCATGTCTATATATACTTTATTGATCATCATGCATAAAAATCATTGGAGGTGGTTTTTTTCATGCATGGTTGGCCTTCTCATGTCATGAATATGGTTATACTTCCATAGGTAGAACATAATTTGGTATAAATGTCTTTACCATATATATAGTATATGGACCTATAATAAAAAATGATTTGAAACTATGATATCACTCATTTTATTTTTCTAATGGGAAAAACATCAATAGTGTAATCCCATAGTAACTCGAACGACAACATAGTATAATAAGTTTAAAAGTTATGATAACACTACCCCCAAGCCTCAATAACAACAAGGTAATAATAAAATGATAAAGGTATATCACTGATATAATGGGTATGAGATGAAAAAAATTTATTCAACTAGTCTAATAGCTTATTTTTTATGAATATCTCTATAATATTGATATCCCTACTATGGTGGAGGTAGTGGTGATATATAATCCTCATAGGGGAGTTGCGTAATCATATGGATTGAGATATATATATATATATATTCCTCATCACCATAAACACTATCATATAGGGAATTCATACAACATCTGAGGGATAATATTATTGAATCAAAGAATAAATTTTTTTAATTACAATAAACTTCCCATAAACTTGATTTAACTTGAACATGGTTTTTTTTATGTATTGGATAAATAAATTTTTGGTAAATATAAAATTCTAGTAGTTTAAACATCACTAACTGATTACATTTAGTTCAGTCAAAAAAACTATTACAGTATTGGATAAAATCATAGGTAGATAAAGAAACATGCTAAGACCATTAATAGAGATCAATGTTGTAAATGATTATACTATAAGTGAATTCTAGATTCCTATAATTTTACCATTAAATTTTTTTAACATTTATTATTAAATGATATTTGTCTCCAGGGTTAGAATAATGAATAATTTTAAAATTTATGAACTAATGAAATATTCCCATCAGTTGAAGTCTTCAACATCTTGTTGTATTAGAGTAGTTTTGAACATTTTACATCCAAGTGATATCAAAGATAAATATAATGTGATTATTTTTTGTGATCTTCAATGTATCTGTCATCTAATTGTTCGATTTCTAATCCCTTGCGACTGATGGTTACTGGGGATATGAATCTATAGAATTTAGCAACCCAATTTGATGAAGTGATTCTTGGGAATGGAAGATATAGTATATAGAAATAATAAACTATACCTACTAAGATGATAAGTAATGAGCTTTCGGGGATAGGAAGATAATATTTATGATAGTTATATAATTTAGGTTACCTTTTTAAAGATTAATGTCAATGAAACCTTGGATCTGATCTAATGAGTCACCCTATATATTGGGTTAAAAGTGTGATTTAATAGCATCATTATAATGGTGTTTCCAAATTTTTAACTGATGCTCTATGAATTGGTTTAAAAAATCGATGGTATTTAATTTTTGTAATTTCTATCGATTTAATGTTTCTATTTCTACAACTTATATTTCTATTATTATATTTTCATAAACTTTTCACATGTATATTTCCAATATGATTACTAAAAAATTAATAGTCTATATTTCAATTGCACACACATTATTATCTATGATCATTGGATTAATAATTATTTAATAAATATAATATACATGAAATATGAGGTTTATACATTATTTATTTTAATTAAAAAAATTAATTCAACCCTTCTTGTAGATTAGATAAACTAAATTTTTGGGATAACATTTTGTATCAGAACATATTTGTAATTGATTCTATGTTATTTTGGATTTCCATTTGTTTATTACATTTTTATCTTGGTTTCCTTACACTATTTGTGTTGCTAGAGTAAATAATTAAAACAATTACATATGTTATAGTTATATACCTTGAAACATTAAATTTTACATGACAACCTGTCTTCAATAGATATGATTATGATCATTTGTGTGATCAGATAAATTCATTTATCATTAATGATAAGGTTGAAAATTATATCATGATGACTAAATGTTATAATTTTTAAGGAATGAAATTTTTGGGTTTTCTCAGGAGGAAAACATTAATATTATGTAAATCATAATGTTCTTAATACTCTTTCATTTTAATTAACTATGAAATTTTAGAGAAAAATATCTTCTTCTGAGATAAAGAACACCATTTTGAATAATCAAGAGATTACTATTTTTGAAACATCAAATGTTTTGGAAAATAAAATAGTTATGTTGATAGTGTATTACCAGGACATTCAATTTATACCTAATGAAATAGTCCTGAAAATAAATCAATTATTTATGATTATTGCTAATATTTTACAATCTCATGGTGGGAAAGTACTATAAAAATATTGTCTTAACAAAAATGTTATTTACATTAGGCTAAAATAGTTGGAATCAAAGGGATAATCAAAAATGATAATAAAATCTTGGATAAGATAAGTATAGATGAATTAATTTGAACATTAATGAAATAGAAAATCATAATCTGCCTTCAATTCTGGATGATGGTCATGGAGACAATGAAGCTGCAGTTTGTGGTGAATTGGTCACAACATCTGATGATGTTTTTGTCCTTGTACAAGACATGGTTAATGATCCATTGGGCTCTTCTATAGATTCTAATCATAATATTTCCCCAATTCCTGATGATGGTCATGGAAGTAATGCTACTTATGTTCGTGGTGATGTGGTCTCTGATTACCCTAGTTTTGTGCAGGTCCATGTGACTATGTCTACAAGGAGAGTCTTACCTGCTAGTTTACTGGCTACTCAGATTGACTATAAAAATAGGTTCTCATTACTCAGTATTGAGGACTCTTCTAAGAAGGATGATGGTGAAAATGTGTCTGATTCTAGTGGCAATGATTACAATTTATATGTATGGTAGACAGTATATGTAAATGAAGGGTCTAGTACTAGGCTTAGATCGAAAAAAATTGTGAATCCTTTTTTGGAATTGTCAAGGGATTGGGAATCCTGCCATTGTCAAGTCCCTTAGACAATTTCTCCTGACAAATATACCCTTGTTGGTTTGTGTTGCTGAACCTAGAATGATGTTTGTGAATTGGGGATCCTTCAAATTGGCCTCTTCAGCTTATTCCATTGTTGCATGAAATCATCTTGAAACAAATTCTAAATCTTTGTGTGGTGCTTAAACATGATAGTGCATCATTCAGTTCTTTCCTGGATGATGGTCAATCTGTTACACTCACCTGTCTCTATGGTAATGCCCTTTTTAGTGACTTTTGTGTATTATTTCAAACTCTATAAAAGGAGATGAGCACTGTGGAGAAATCTATTGGATATTTCTGGAAATATGGTGAATAGATGGATCTTAATTGGTGAATTCAACACTGTCCTCAGACCTGAGGAAACAACTGGTGGGAAATTCTGTCATGCCTCAGATACTGATCTGTTATATTGTATTGATAAATGCGGTCTTACTAAGGTTCCTATTTCTGGGGCTGAGTTTACATGGAGTCGATGTACCATTAATGGGAGGAAAGAAAGCATGTTAAATAGGTGTTTTGTGCAGGTGGATGATAGGAACATGGAAATTTATGTTTCTACAATTACTTTTCCAAGATAAAATAATTATCATAGTCCCATACAAATTGATATTTTTTGAACCGTGAGATGAGTACCTCTTCCATTCAGTTTTAATAATGTCTGGCTGGTTATCCCAGGCTGTTGAGAAATTGTTCTAGATTCTTGGAAAACTTGGTATCTGTGTAGTCCCTCCTACATTCACTGCTAATAACTAAAGTGTGTCACGAAAAGACTGAAGAAATGGAACAGGGAATAATTTTATACCATTGATAATTATATTAGAGAGGCTGAACACACTCTTTCAAGGCTCAAACAGTCCAGTTTTCCTCTAGATTTTCCAACACATGATGAGATTCATGCTACATCAAATCTGGAGAAGCTGTTGCGACTGAAGGAAAATTTGGCACAAAATCAGTTGAATGTTAGATGGTTAATGAATGGTGATCAAAACACAAAGATTTTTCATTGCATAAATAGAGAGAAACATGTTAAGAGGTGTCTTCAAGCCCTGAATATTTAGGGTAATCTTCTCTCCATTGATAATGATATTGCTAGTGCGTCTATTAACTACTTTGAGAGGCTGTTTTCAAAGAATGGTGAGGATAAATCTTAATAAATTATTCAGTGCTTTGATCCTTCTGTTGGTGATAATTAAAATAAGAATCTTGTTGATATCCCCAAGCCAAGAGAAATTTATGATGCTCTTTTTTCCCTGAATATCTACAGTGTGGCAGGCCCTGACGGCTTTATGAACAAATTTTTCATGTTCTATTGTGATATTTTTCATCTTCATGTAACAAATGTTGTGAATGATTTTTTTAGAATAGTCCACATGCCCTTTTGGATGAATTCCAGTTTAATTTCCTTAATCCCCATGAAATAGAATGACCATTATATTAAGGATTTTAGGCCCGTTGCTATTGGAAACACATCCCCAAAAGTGATTAACAATATTATAAATCATCATCTGGGTGGTATTGAAAAGAGTGTCATATCCCTTAATCGGTTTGGATTTGTTCCAGGATGGAACATCCAAAATTTTATTTACCCTGCATATGAGTGTGTCAATGTAATGAGAATAATGGTTAAGGAAGGTATTATGGCATTGGAGATTAACATTTCCAAGGCCTTTAAGACCATCATATGGAGCTTCTTGTTCACCATTCCTAAAATGCATGGGTTTCCCCAAAAATTTATTGATCTTGTTGGCTCCTTTCATGCAAGTTCTAGGCTCTCTATTATTATTAATGGCTCTCCTAAGGGTTTTTTCCATTAATCAAGAGGGTTTAAGAAAGGAGACCCTCTCTCTGGTATGTTTTTGGATATTACGGAGGGATACCTGGGTTGGTGCCTCACTGATCACTCCAAGTTTGGATGGTATCAGAGAATTAAAATTGGGCGTCAGATGCATTCCCCCTCCCATCTATTTTATGTTGATGACACTCTTCTTTCATGAAAGGTTGATACAGGAACCATCTCTTGTATCAAGGTAATATTCACAAATTGTGAGGAGGTTGCAGGTCAGACAATTAGTTCGTGGAAATCTTTGGCTATGTTTGGTGAAGGTGTTATCATCATGAGACAAGATAGATTGGCACGACAACTTGGTGTCTAGTGGGGTTTTCTCCCCTTCATTTAACTTTGGGTGCCATTATTCTGGGGTAGGGTTAAAAGGTGTTATCTGATGAATATTACTCTAAAAATCAAAAATCAGTTAGCAAGATGGAAGGGTAAAAACATGTCCCAAGCAGGAAGAATATGTTTGGTCAATTTTGTGATCAGTTCGATGTTTGTTTACTCCTTTTTAGTGTATCGTTGGCCTAGAATTCTATGTAACTAATTAAATAGTACGATCATGAAATTTTACTTAGACTGGCTCGGTTTATGAGAGGAAATTGGTCACTGTGGCGTGGAAGGATTGCATTAAACCTCTTCATGTGGGTGGGATGGGTGTCAAAGACATCAGATTATTCAATGACACCTTGATCAATAAGTTTTTCTGGAATTTAATTTCAAATTCCGATGAGTCCATATACTTTTATCGAATCAGGTTTCTTGTAAAGATGTATAATGGGTACTCTGCATACCTTGCTTCATCTGTTTTGACTGCAACTAAATAGGACTTTTGCTGATATAATGTCTTCCTCTAAATGGATTGTGTGTAATCAATCCCCTCTTAATTTGTGGACCACACCTTGGTTGTCTCGGCCTATCTCCGATGATATTGCAAGTCCCACACTCTTAAGAAGGACCTCCATTGCTAATTTTTAAAGCAATAAATAGAAATAAACACCTTGATTAAAACTCATGTTGGAATGGAAATCACCAGGTATCGATATATTGATGGTGAAACTATGGTTTGGATTTCTAACTTGAATGGAAGATTCAATACATGTAAATGTTATGGGTTGATGTGTGGATCTTCCCTGAATCTTCAATTCTGGGTCTCGAAATTCTATAGAGCATTCATCCCTCCATATTCCACTTTGCATATCTGGAAAATATAAAGGAAGATACTTCCGTTGTAGGCTATGCTCCAGTGTATTTGATTCAATCTTACTCTGGGTTGTATACTTTGTCTTCAGGCTAGAGATGAATCTGATCAGCTATTTGTCTCCTACAACCTTGCTTCTAGGTTATGGACCTATGTTCAAGAGATCTTCCATTGCTGCATTCCCTCTCAATCAGTTGAAGAGATGCTGAAATTTTTTTGTAGGATTAATAGGAGGGAGCAGGAAATATTTCTCCTCCTTGCAGTTGTGGCCAGCTTGTTGTCTCACTTAAGGAAGGCGAGGAATGCTGTAATCTTTAATGGCATTTCCCCCAACTTCCACTCTGGTATTCTGGAAATTCATTGTGCAATCCACAATGCTTCCTTCTATCCAATCTGGCTCCATGAGGAATGATGTCTCGGATCATGTTTTATTGAGATCCCTTGGTGTGAATGGAAGGGCTAGGATACCTTTGATGATGAAGCATGTATGCTGGATTTCGCCCATCTCACTATGGCTGAAGGTTAATATTGATGGGGCTGCCTCTGGTGCACCAGGTCCCTCCAGATGCGGTGGTGTTTTCCATACTCATAGAGGCATTATCAAAGGGTGTTTCTTACATTATAATGGAAATGAGTTTTCCATTTAAGTTGAGCTATGGTCCATGATAAAGGCTATCAAATATGTTTTCCAATATGGATGGCATGAACTATGGATTGAGTCAAACTTGACTGTTGCAGTCCAAATTCTTCGTGAACGGTCATGAAATGTTCCATGGGGAATGTTAGTAGTTTGGGTGGAATATCTCCAGATTGTTGAGTCATTTTCACTTGAAGTATTACATGTCTATCGTGATGCTAATCAAGTTCTGGATGCTCTCTCTAAGCGAGCTATTGCCGAGGTGAGCTCAAGTTGGTCTTTTGTCTCCCCAGAGTTTTGTGATAGGCATGCGTAGGCTGATTTTTAGGGTGAGACTTACACTTGCCTTTGTAAACCGCCTCTATGACTTTTCATTGTGTAATTTTACTTTCTTTAATAAATTTATTCTAGGAGCAGGTGTGCCTGGCTCCTGATCTTCTTAGTATAATAAAACATTTAAATATTAAGCTTCTTAGGGTAAGTGTAAGTATTTCGGTCATAGTAATTCAAAATATATTTGTAATAATGATTCTCAACTAACAAGAATAATGAAACTACTTACCAGTAATATGAATTCTAGAAATTGACAATGAAAATATAGAAATGAAAAATAGATAAAAATGTTTAAAAAAGTAGATTAGATAATTAGGAAATCCCTTATCCATCCAATCCTGGATGCCCTATATCGATGATGGTGGTCTTGAACACCTCCCCAATGGAGTGGGGTCAGATTTCAACAAGAATATTCTTCTAAGGCTTGATGTAACGCCCCGACCCTAGTTTCCCAGAGTCGGTGCATTATTACATAACATTGGCATTATAAAAAAGGTCAAGTCTCTAAAGACTGATTATTTTAGTAGCCTTGTAAATACTAGATACATTCATAAGTTTTACATTTAATTATTAAATAGAAAACTACAACAACATAGTCTTCATATTCCACACTCCTATTCCTTATACTATCCCTATAGGTCAATCATAATATACTTTATTGCATCCTGGAAAAAATAAAACATAGAAAGGGGTGAGCTTAGATGCTCAGTAAAGATAAAAAAATAAGCATACACATTTAAGGAAATGTAAGACCAAAGAAAAAGCCTATTAAAGTTGAACATTATCATTATATGGAAAATATAAAATCAAATAATTCCATTTACTTATTTACATGGATAATCTACTAGTCGAATAATCACATGAAATATCAATAAAAACTTTCATAATTAAGGAATAAATAATGCCAACCATCATAACCACATAGTTCAGGCCTTGTACCAAGACTAAAAATAAGATTTTGTAAAGGCATTGTACCAAGACACTAGTTTTCTCATGAGACCTACCAATGCATCGACGAGCTATAGCGAGCTCCACCCTTCATATACTAAGTCCAATGTATTCCTCATATGAAACAGTTTAAACATAACATAAAAATTTGTATTAAAACTAACATAGAAATTTCAATAATTTATCTATAGACCATGAATGGTATAAAAATAACACATACATAGTGAAATGTATCACAAAAACATAAACACAATATGATATATTTTTGTCATAATAAATCAACTTCAAATAAGCTTAAAATTCATCATAGGATGATGACTTAGATGAAATCAAAACTTTTTTTTAGAAATACCTCTTCCTTTTTAAAATCATTTAAAAGTCATATTATTATAAAAATAAAAATTTATTTTGAATATTTTATTATAATATTGTATGGGAATCATCAACGATGTTATAATGGTATAAAATAACCCCACTCGCAGTATAAGTCAAAAAAATATTGTTACCTTAATTTTGTCGAAAAGGTCATAACATACCTTGATTGGATAACAATGGAAAGAATCCATTCAGAACATTTTATAAAAATTAAAACATGGGTATAAATGACATTGACCGATAGTCTGGTAAATAGTAAAAATGTTTTTGAATATATTTTTAAGAAACATGGATGTGAATGATAAAGAGTACCTAGTAGATACCTATGTAAAAACAACCTCAGATAATAAAGAGATTGTGAAATTAACCCTCACCTTGTAATTTTTCTTGGTAAAGGGTAGGTTTACCTTGTGTATAATTGTGAAACAATTTTTATTTTATTATACATGAATTATATACGTTAATATGATATCTTATATTGTCTTCTAATATTTCTTTGTTAGTGATATTTTAGTAGTATCATCATTTTGGAGGATAACTGATCTGTTTTCCTTTATAAACATGGTTACGAAAGCCATGGTTGTTATGGGTATGTTGTATTTGATTCATATATAGAATGATATTAAGTTCATGAAAAAATTTATAATCATAAAATGAAATTTATTTTTGAATGATTACGATGGGGAATTAATCTCATCATGTTCATGGAGCCGGTAATCCATACATACGCATAAGCGACAATATCATTATTTTTATTTTAAAATCATTTATATTTGGAAGTTATATCATATATACAGAATAAGTATCAAGTTATATTTATTATTTAAATCATTTATACTCCTTATTATACCCATCCAAATGAATAAGTGTTTGAATAATAAACTACACCACGACCATGTTAAGGCGGGGTGGATGTGCTGTCACCGGGACCCGGTTGTCACATGAATATAGTAGTACCATTTTTATAATAAAATAATAGTATAATGAATATTCTGGAGTTATTATTTTATAATGGAAACAATAAAAAAAGAGGAAGTGGAAGAAGAAAAGAACTTGAAAGAGGTGATGAAATATTTACCTCTTCTTTGGGTTCTTCCATTTGATTTGACCAAAATGGATTATTAGGATGGATTTATGACAAAATAAATCTCTCTAGGATGAAGGGAGGACATTTTAGAGAATATTTGGGCTGGGGTTGGCTAGAAATATGGCATTGATGGTGAGAGTTTTATAAAAGGAGAGGTTCTTTTATATAAGAGAGGTGAGGGAATCTTTAGAAAAAGCTTGAAATATCATTTTATAATAAAATCATTTTCGGTTTCTAATGGATCCAAAATGATTTATATAAATGATATGGTGTGTATGGGTAAAAAAATTATCAACAAAATGTTGTTAGACAGGTTTGAGTAACCATATTAACCTTATCTTTAAGGTTTTACTCTTAGTTAAATAGTTTGACATTTACCATGTATTTTTGTATTTTTATATTATATAGTTAATAAACATACTATAAACTAAAAATTGAACCCCAATAGGTTTATTAATGAACTATATAACATTATTAAGGCCCTTTATTTGATCCTTAGATTTTTAGGAATATTATATCAACCAATAATATAGTATTTGTTTTAAAAACACAATTAAGTCAATTTTGACATTATTTATTAAATTATTTTTGTTAATGTCCTAAAAACATTATTACTTCTAAATAAATTTATATGTTCAATAATAACATGTCATATTATCCTAGAAAAATATTGTAATTATCATAATTCTTAAATTACATTTCTTTGGATATTTATAATATCAATTATTTTAATATTTCATTATTAAGGTAATTATTACGTCATCATTGTGTCATATATAAATTAAATTATTTAATGTCTAAATTATTTAAATAAAATATAATTTTTTAGGAAATATTTTTGTCTTTAGAATTAATATTTATACTCGAATTTATATTATGTATAATCCTATTTTGGAAATGGTTTACTTATTAAACATTGAATTTAACACTTTTAACTCTTCTTTAAATAAAATAATAATTAGTGTCTTAATCTAATTTAACTTGACCAAATAGAATCATATTTTATTCCTAAGGTTGTTTTATGTCGAATTATACTTATCTAGTAGAATTAGGGCATGTGTTAGGGTAATAATGATATCATTCTTACCTCTTAATTACCCTATTTACTTTTAAACGTGGTAAAAAAAGTAAAAAGTTAATATTCACCAAAAATTATTTTCATCTTATTGAACTGCGTGTTTCTTATTGATATCAACCGTGTCTCTCATATTTTTAAAATTCCACTCACATAAGCGGTAAAATTATGTTTAATGCGAATTTACAAATGCTCAGTAGAGGTGGGTAAAAGACAGTAAATAGTTTGATAAAATATTATATATCTAATATTATTACAAAATGACTCCAATTAATTACATTGAACATATATCGTTATTATGTATCTATTTTGTCCTAAAATAAATATAAATAAAATAATTAGTTTTTTAAATAAAATTCCTTTTTAACCAATAACGTTGTGATTTTTCACTATTCATCAACAATTGAATATTTATAAAAAAATACCAAAAAATCACCCTAAGAAAATTTCGTTATTCCAAATCCAAAAAATGAAGTCAATTTTGAATGATAAATTTTATAAAATTTCAAAATGTGGTTATTACTATTTATAATGTCTAGTTTGATTGGTCTCCATGTGTTAGAATCTCAAAGTTGCGTACAATGCAAGCTATTTAATTATTCTAAGGGAAACACACCATGGAAGCATGGGATGCTACATTCGTCCCTCCTTAAAAAAATTCAGTCCTTGAAATTTCTAGAATACTAACACAGAAAAAGATTTGGGTGGTTCTTTATTATATGTTCTTCTGTTTCCCACGTAACCTCTTCCTACTTATGGTTTCTCTGTAGAACTTATACCAGATGAGTTGTCCTATTTCTTAGAAGTTGTTCTCTTGTATCATGAATGTTGATAGGCTCTTCACAATAAGACAGATCGGGTTCCAGATCAACTTCCTCATAGTTGAGTACATGTGTTGGGTCAGGTATGTATTTTCTTAACAGTGATACGTGGAACACATCATGAACTTTGGAGAGACTTGGAAGCATTTCCAAACGATAAGCTACAAATATAATTCGTTCTAAAATTTTGAATGTTCTGATATACCTGTGACTCAAATTTTCCCTCCATACTGAAATGTATAACACCGTTCCATGGAGATACCTTCCTTAAAACATGTTATCCTAATTAAAATTCCAAATCCTTCCTTCGGTTATCGGCATTTCTCTTGTTCCAACTTTGGGCTGCTTTGATGTGGGTTTGGATAACCTTCACCTTTTACATTGTTTCCTCAACAAGTTTTGTGCCTATGAGTTGTCTTTCACCAACATCTTCCCAACAAATTGTTTTGCGAGATCTCTTTGTATATAATTCTTCATATGGTGCCATCTGAATAGTTGAATGGAATCTATTTTTATAGGAAAATTCTACCGTGGGTAAATATTGATCCCATAAACCTTGAAATTAAAGGGAGCAAGATCTCAACATGTCTTCTAAGGTATGAATAGTACGTTTTGATTGTACATTAGTTTGACGGTGGTAGGAAGTGCTCAAAAAATGTTCAATATCCAGGGCTTTTTGAAGAATTTTCCAGAATCATGATTTGAAATGGGGATCACGATTACAACCAATCAATAAGGGTACTCCATGAAGTCTTACATCTTCATTAATATATAGTTTGGCAGGACGTTCAAGTGGAAAATATTCTCTTATAGAAATAAAATGTGCTCACTTGGTAAGAGAATCAACAATGACCCATATTGCATCATTACATCTTGGAATCTTTGGTAGCCCCATGAAAATGTCCATTGTAATATTATCCCATTCCAAATCATGTATAGAAAAAGGTTGCATGACTCTTCCAGGATGTTTCCTTCCAACTTTCACTTGTTGAAAAACCATACATCTTGACACAAAATCAGTAATCTCCATCTTCATGTTGTCCCACAAAAAATGTTTCATTAAATCTCTATTGATATAAGTGCTACCGGGTGTATGGATAAATTGGTTCTATGAGCTTAATCCAGTAATTCCCTTTTTAGATCAGGTATATGGAGAACCCAAAGTCTCTTCCCAAATTTCAAAATTCCATATTTATATATGAAGTCACTCAATCTCCCATCATTCGCTGCATTAATCTTCTTTTGAAACTCCTCATCATTAGCCTAAGAACTTTTTATCCCTTTTAGTAAATATGGATTGGCGACCATTTGAAAAAATAGTGATGCTTCACCTTCAATGATTATTAACATAACCATTTTCACCAGATCCCTGAAAATAGGATCCCTTTTAACTACCATCTTGTTCAAAACACCATAATACTTTCTTATCAAATCATATTCCACCTTATTTTCCTTCCCCGGGAGGTAGTGTATTGTGAAATCATAATACTCGAGTAGTTCAATCCATCACCATTTCCTCAAGTTGAGTTCTTTTTGTGAGAAAATATACTTCAAACTCTTGTGATTAGTATAAATCTCACATTTTTTCACCATAGGCACAATGTCACCATATCTTCAATGAAAAGATTACAACTGCTAACTAAAGATCATGAGTATGACAGTTTTTCTAATGAATTTTTAGCCATCGTGTTTTATAAGAAAAAACTCTATCATTCTTCATAAGGATACAACCAAGTCCTTTCTTTGATGCATCACTATAAATAAAAAATCCATCATTACTTGATGGTAGAGTCAAGATAAGATCATTGACTAATCTTATTTTCAATTATTCAGAACATTCTTCAAAATATTTTTTCCTATAAAATGTAGCACCATTAGGTGTGATCTTTGTTAATGGGTTATCCAATTGACCAAATTATGGACGAAACACTGATAATAACCTGCTAAAACAATAAAACTACATACCTAAGTTATATTCATCGGTTTTTTCCATTAATGGAATGATCTTGTATTAGAAGGATCAATAGAGATTTTAATATGGCCAGAAAAACATCTCATAAATCCATAATTCACACTTTCTAAACTTCATGTATAATTCATTTCTTCTGAGGGATTTCAGAATGTTATGCAACTGATTTTCACGATCTTCATAGATTGAGGAGTATACCAGGATATCATCAGTAAATACCACTATAATGTCATCATGATATTCCTGGAAAACTATGTACATTATATCCATGAAAACAGAGTGTTCATTACTCAGATGAAAAGGCATTATTATAAACTCGTAATGCCCGTACCTAGTTCCAAATGAGTTTTTTGGAATTTATTCCTTCTTTACACACAATTTATGAAATCAAGATCATATTTCAGTCTATGAAAAATATAGAGCTCCATAATTTTGGTCGAATAAATCATCAATGCATGGTAAGGGATACTTGTTCTTTAATGTTATAGCATAGATCACCCTGTAGTCAATGAAAAACCTCATAGATCCATATTTATTCTTAACAAAAAGGATAGGGGATCCCCATGGAGAAACACTAAGGAAACGAAATCCCATATTACTAAATTCCTATAGTTGTTTATTTAGTTCCAAAAATTCCACAGTGGCAATTCTATAAGGGGTCTTCAATATGGGCCTTGAACAAGGAATTAAATCATGGGAAAACACAATTTCTCATTCTGAAGGATTTCCAGGTAAATCCTCTAGAAACACATCAATATATTCTTGCACAATAGGTAAGTCCTCTATTCAAACATTCTTTTCCTCTCGAATAATTATTTCATTCTCATTATCCCCAATAAGTTACTTTAGTAGAGCTACTGGGGGTGGATCTAGATAAGAATTTTTTGGTTACATTTCTACTCTAAATATAAGGTACTCCTTATCATCATTAAAAATTGTAACCTCTTTCTTATTATAATAAATTTTCACTTTATGTTCTGAAATCCAATCCATACCTAAAATTATATCAAATACAATCATGGGAATGACGATGAGATCAGAAGATAAAGAACATTTATATTCCCTAATGGGAACTGATTCACAAAACATTATTGCGATGATACGTCCCTTAGGTGTTTTGACTGAAAACACCCTTCTTAATCAAATTAAAAATATCTAATTTTTTAGAAAATTTGGATGATATGAAATAGTGTGATGATCCAGAATCGAATAAATCATTTACTAAACATGAGGAAACCATTATATTACCTACCACCACATCTTTCGGATCTTCAACCTCATTAGTTGTGATAGTAAAATCATAGCCTTGATCCCTTGGCCTTTTATGAGGTAATTTTCCTTGGAACATAGGAAAAATTAATTTTCATTATTCCCCCTTTCACAACAATTGAAGAATTCAACATTGATAATCACGAGCTTCGTGGCCTTCTTCACTACACTTGTAAGAGACTCCCATTCCCTTCAGGCAAGTACCAGGGTGTTTCTTCCTACATTTACTACAAGATGGATATTAAACTTTTTCATTATTCCACATATTTCCATTTCTAGTGGTTTCATCAGATCTCTTCTTCTCTTGCTTTTCTTTAAAGTTGTAAGACATAGAGAATTCATTTTCTGTCTTGATTGCACATGAGACAATATCTTCGTATGATGAGAAAGATTTTGAGACTAATGATTGAGGAAGAAATGTTTTTAACCCATAAAATAATCGATCAATATTACTTTTTGGGTTACATATATAATTTTTAGTGTGACTTGCTAACCTTGTAAAGTTAGACACATACATTACGACATTCACATCCTCTTTATAGCTTACACATCTAAACTGTCATTATATATCTTCTCGATGGTGACGAGGAAAGTATTTTTCTAAGAAAAGAGATTTAAACTCCCTCTATTACATATTTGATATTTCATCATATTTATTTGGTGTTTTAAATCAACAACCACCATTGATCTGCATTTCTTATGAGGTGATAAACTTCCATGAAAATTTTTTCCCTTTCGCTACTCTCCAAAGAATGAAATATTTTCTCTATGAAATTTATCCATTGCACATATACTAATGGATTTGTACTCCCATTTAATATTTGTGTTTGTTTCCTCATGAAGCAGTCTTACATTGATCCTCCTTGTTGTGGATGAGGGTGCTCCATACGGGTAAGGTTATTATTCCTAACCTGAGTGAGTTGTCCCAGTATGGTGATAAGATGATAAGAACTGATTGCTTCACCAGCTCCACTATAATTATCTTTGGTAGGAGGGAAATCCCTACATGTATTATGTACGTTGATACGATTTACATTCCCTCCATTAGGAACCATTTCTAAATAATGGCATACACTATATTAGTTTATGAATCACAATACCTAATTCCAAACTTGTAAAATACTTAACGTAAATTCAAACATTTATAGATATAATCCATATTCATAAAAAAAATCTTTTAGGAAGTATATACTCATAAACCATTCATAATTGTTTGTAATGAAAATGAGAATTATCCTAAGCATATCCCCTAGGAGTGTCGTAACCAAGAGTGCAGCAAGGCTCGTTATCGTGCACATGTTCCCGTTCAAGTCCAGCTTAAAGTGTTGTTTTCGGGTTTTACCCCTAGTTACATCTGTGCTAGAGATGCATCTACTTTCTCGTATCCAGATAGGGATTTATTTCTTGGAAAAATCACAAAATATCTACAATAAAAAATTCTAGGAAGTTCTTCTATACTAATCCTCGAAGTCTACCTTAGAGTAATGTTCTCTAATAAGAGTTTTTCTAAATCTTGCTTCCAAGGATTGTACTAAACTTCCTATGATACTAACTATAAAACACCAACCCTAGTTTCCCAGAGTCAGTGCATTATTACATAACATTTTTCATGATCAAAATATATCATGTATCGAAATAATGATTAGTTTAATATCCTTGTAAATTCTAGATACAATCATATGTTTTACATTATAATATAAAATGAAAATATACAACAACATGGTCTCTATAATCCACATTCATATCCCTTATATTATCCCTGTAGTTCAGTTATAATATACTTCTTCGCATCCTGGGAAAAATAAAACATAGAAAGGGGTGAGCTTAGATACTTAGTATGGATAAAAAAATTAAGCATAAAAGTTTAAGGCAATGTAAGACTAAAGAATGCCTTTTAAACTTGAACATTAGCATAATATATAAAATCTGGTATCAAATAATACGATTTACATATTCATATGGATATTCTACTAGTCGAATAATCACATGAAATATCAATAGCCACTTTATTAATGATAGAATGCATAATCCAGACATCATAACCACATAGTGAATGCCGTGTTCCAAGACTAGAAATAAGATTTTGTCATTGAAATATTCCAAGATACTAGTTTGTCTCATGAGACCTACCGATGCATCGAGGAGCTATAGTGGTCTCCACCCATCACTAACTAAGTCCAATGCAATCCTCATATGAAAAGGTTTAAACATAACATAAACATTCATATTAAAAGTAACATACGAAATGTCAAATACTTTATACATAAACAATGAATGGTATAAAAATGACACATCCATAGTAAAACATATCACAGAACCCTGAATACATTATGGAAGATTTGTATCATAATAAATAGACATCAAATAAAGATAAAATCCAACAAAGGAAGTTGACATTGATTAAATCAAATGTTTTTTAGAGAAATATCTCTTTCTATTTTGGAATCATTTAAAAGTCATATATTTATAAAAGAAAAAATTTATTTTTAATATATTCTTATAATCTTGTAAGGTAAGTTTCAACGATGTTATAATGAAAGAAAATAGCCACACCAACCATATATGTTAGAATACATTCTTACCTTAATTTTGTCGAAAATGTCACAAGGTACCTGGTTTGGAAAACCAAGGAATGATTCCCTTAAAACAATTTTATAAAAATTCAAAAAATGGTATAAATTAATTTAACCTATAGTCGATTAAATAGTAAAAATATTTTGGAAGAAATTTTTAAGAAACATGGATGTGAATGATAAAGAGGTCCCGGTAGATACTTATGTAAAAACAACCTTGGATAATAAAGAGATTGTAAAATTAACCCTTACCTTGTAATTTTCCTTGGTCGATGGTAGGTTAACCTCCTGTATAATGTTGAAATAATTGTTATTAAATTATACAAGAACCAGATACATTAATATGATATCATATATGATCTTCTGATATTGCTTTGTTAGTGATATTTTAGTAGTATCATCATTTTAGGTGTCGACTGATTCGTTCTCCTTGATATGCTTGGATATGTAAGCCATGTGTTTTATGGATTGGATGTATTTGATTCATATAAAGAAAGATATTATGTTCATAAACATTATTTTTAATCATAAAAATGAAGATTATTCTTGATTACGATGGGGAATGAAACTCATCGCATTCGTGGAGACGATAATTCATATGTATGCACGATGAACAATATCGTTATTTTGATATTAAAATCGTATGTAATTGGATGGTATATCATATATAAAGAATCATTATCATGTTATATTTATGATTTAAATCATTTAATCTCATTATTATACCCATCCAAATGAAGAAGTGTTTGAATAACAAACTACACCATAACGGCGAGACGGTAATCCGTATGTATGCACATATGGTGAGTTTTTCATTTTTAAGATGCATAGAATAATGAACATGGTTGTACCATTTTTATAATAAAATCACAATATAATGATGCTACTGGAGTTATTATTTTATAATGGAAAAAAAATGAAAGAGGATGTGGAAGAAGAAAAGAACATGAAAGAGGTGATGAAATATTTACCACTTCTTCAGGTTCTTCCTTATAATATAATCAAAAGGGATCCCTATGATAGATTTATGACTAATTTGCGACCTCTAGGATGAAGGGAGGACAGTTGAGAGGATATATGGGTAGGTTTTGGTCGAGCCAAATGTCTTTCAGGGTGTGATTTTGAGAGAAGGGGAGATGCCCTTTTATAAGATTGGTGAGGGTCACTTTAAGAAATGCTTGAAATATTATTTTATAATAAAATAATTTCCGGTTTATAATGGTTCATAAATGAATTATTTATAAGATATGGTGTGGATGGGACGAAAACATCTCAAACAAAAGGTTTTAGACATGTTTAGGGCACAATATTAACCTTAACTTTTAGATTTAACTCTCAATTAAATAGTTTGACATTTACCATGTCTCTTTGTATTTTTATATTTTATATTTAATAATATTCCTATAAACTTCCAAGAGACCCCCAATATGTTCATTAATGACATATATAATATTATTAAGGCTCTGTGGATAATCCTTATATTTTTATTAATATTATATCAACCAATAATATAGTATTTGTTTAAAAAACTCAATTATTTCAATTATGACATTATCTAATAAATGATTTTTTAAAGTCCTAACAACATTATAACATCAAATAAATTCATATGATCAATCCAAACATATCATATTGACCAATAAAATTATTTTAATTTATCAAAAGCCTTAAATTAAATTTATTTGGATATTTATAATATCCATTACTTTAATATTTCATTATTAAGGTAATTACTACATCATCATTGTTTCTTAAATAAAATATATTATATAATGTCTAAAAATTATAAAAAAAATTCATTATGTATAAAATATATTTATCTTCCTATTGAATATTTATAGACTAATTTATATCATGTATAACCCTATATTAAAAATGTTTTAGTTATTAAACTTTGAATTTAACTCTTTTAAATATTCTTTAAATAAAATAATAATAAATGTCATAATCTAATCCATGTGGACCAAAAAATCATATATTATTATTAAGGTTGTTTTGGTCAAATCCAACATATCCAATAGAATTAGGACATGTGTTAGGGTAATAATGATTTCATTTTTACCCTTTATTACGTTATTTACTTTTAACCGTGGTAAATTAAAGTAATATGTTACTATTCACCAAAAATTATTTTCAACTTATTCAACCAAATTTTTCTTACTGATATCAACTCTGTCCCTCATATTTTTGAAATTCCACTCACCGAAGCAGTAATATTATGTTTTATGAGAATTTTCAAATGCTCATAGGAGGTGGGTAAAAGACGGTAAATAGTTTGGTAGAATTTTAAATATATAATATTATTACAAAATGACTCCGATGAATTACATTAAACATATATAGGTATTATGAATCTATTTTGAACAAAAAAATTTAAATAAAATAACTAATTATTGAAATAAAAAGTCGGTTTTAACCGCTTTTCTACACTATATTAGACAATAACATTATGAAACATAATGTATAATCTCAATACTACTAAAATACATAAAATAAATTGAAATATTTATGCATGGATAATCACAAAATAATAAATTTGGTTTCATTGAGGATATTTTTATATTTAAATACTTCACAATGTCTTATAAATTACATGTGCATTGTCCTAGGAATATCCCATGGGAGATTCAAACTAGGTGTGCAGTAAGGCATACTGTCGGGTACTATGTTACCCTAAGTCAGGCCCATGACACATTGTTAGTGTTTTAACACCTAGGTAAAGTTTTTACAAAATCACACCAATGTGTAGTATCCAGATAAGGATATATTAATTGTAATACCAACATAATCACTACCTTACCAAAATTATAGCATATTCTTTTACACTTATCTTTAAATTATATCTTTTGGTTATGTTCTTTAAAATATGTTTTCTAAATATAATTTTCATTTTTGCTGGTAAAATTCCTATGATATAAAATGTAACACCCACAACTCCAGAAGACTTAATTTTGTGCATTAATTTATTTCATATTCAGGATTACAAGGAATTAAAAACCAATATACCAATCAATTTAGTAATCCTGGAAGACTAGATAAAATTCGGAATACCCATAATATATTGGGGGATGAAATTAATACTTGATACATAATGAAATGAAATAAAATGAATCCTTGAAATCTTATTCAAATTTTTCTTCTTCATATTCTACATAAAGGAAACACAAGAAAGGGGTGAACTAAGATGATCAGTAAGGGTATGTATTGTAGTAGATGTTTTAAAAAACCTAAACACTATGCGTGATGAATAACTAAACAAATATAGCCTTGAAAATATACTTGATCATAAGATGGAAGGAATGAAAGGTTCCTAAATAATATTTTTAGAAAAAATAAACATAGAAGTTATACTAGTCTAATAGTCCCATGGGATATCAATAATACATTTATAATGAGGTAATCAATAATACGGGACATCATAAACCTGTTGTCAAGGTCTCGTCAAAGACTTCTGAAAATACTAGGGTAAGGCCTTGACCAATACCCATTTCAATAATGTCTCATGAGACCTAATGATGCATCAAGGGGTTATAACATGCCCCACTCATCACATAATATTTTCAACAAATTCATTATATGAAAAGGGTGATACATTGACAACATAAACATCCGTACTAAAAAACATGCATATAAAGTGTGAATAAATTATCAATAACCCATTAATTGTATCAAATTAGCACATCCACAGTAAAAATAAGCATAAAAACATAAAAGAATATTGTAGATGTTATAATAAAAAAAACTAAAGGATATACAATATTCAATAGGGGTTTTGAAATATATAAATACACTTTTAAATGTGACCATTGAAAATTTCCGGAATTTTTTTTTCAAACATTCCAAAGTGCCTCATACCATTAAGAAAAATTCAAATAATAATCCCCAAGAATATCATACCAATAACGAGACTCATGATATGATATATCAAATAGAGTTAAATACACCTCAAATAAGGAATAGAGGGTGATAAAATCATATATCCCACAAATTAAAAGTTAGTTGAGAAAAATCCTATTTTACTTTCGAAACAATAGTTCATTTTCCAAAACATTTTCATTTATCTTAAATAATATTAGAAAAATTTATATCCCAAAATAGAAAACTGGAGGATATTTAAATTTTATTTTAGGAATAAATGATGTCACGTCTATGTTAAATCATGTAAAAAAGAGTTTTTATGATGCTTTCAAGATAAAACATTTTATTACAGATTAACGAAAATATTAACGAGATTTTATTGATGGGATACATTGATTGAAATAATTAAACAAAAAATGAAACAAGATATTTTTTCCTGAAAAAATGTTTTATTTTATAATGATAATTATGGGGTAAAACAGATTATATAGTGCACTTGAAAAATGGTAATAATTCTAGATGTTCCCTTGAATCAAGCTTGGTTATCATGAAGAATTGAGAAGGGATCCATTTTAAAACATGTATGTCACCATCAAAGAAAAATGATATGATCTGTATATAATATTTAGAGACATAGAAATAGAATTTATTTGAAATATTCAAAAATAATGAAGCATTAAATTTGAGTAATGGTAGAGAAAAGTGGCCTGAAAGAAAAATGGGGCTTCAGGTAGAATCCTTAACCAGTTTGTAATCAATCAAATCCTATCCCCCAATATTAAAAATCATAAAATGATACCTTTAAAACCATGAAAATAAATAAAATAATGATATGTTACATCAATGGACCGAATACATGTACCATACACAAGAAATTTTGGTGAATAATTAATATTACAAAAATGAAAGTGAGAGGAGAAAACCTTGCCTTATGTCCAAATGTGTTCTCCACGTGACAATAAGATCCTAAAATATGGAACTAAACTCATTAATAATATAATTCATAACCTATTATACATTAATATGTTTTATTATAATATTATTATGTATATTTATTTCCTCTTAATGAGTTATAAAATATAAATTTATCACTCATGAGTGTTCATTTTCTAAGTTTTCATGATCGTTATACGTATGTATGAGTATTAAAGTTAATGTGGAATGGTATAATTCTCAGGAATTTAATTTATATGATATAAATGAACATAAAAGTGTAATTAGTATAATTTATTATTATTTTCCATATGTGGGGATCAATCATTACATAACATGTTAATGAAAACCATTTAGCTTAAATTTAGCGGTTCTTGATCACAATGAATTAGTTTTATTAAATTATAAAATATTGTGTATATAAAATGTCTAAAAAACAATCGATAAGTTATAATAAAGATTTTATAATCTGGTTCATCCCTAAAAATGGTTTCATGACCAGCCTTGAAAGTGAAATTGACGATTGGAGGGTTTTCATCTGCGAATGTTGTAAATCTGCACCTCTCATATGTTGATTTCATTTGTACAGAAGTGGAAATAAGAGAATAATAAAATAACGAAAATGAAATGAAATTAAAAGGAAAAGGAAGAGCATTATACCTCTTGAAAACTCATCATTGAAAATCTTCTCAAGGGGATTGATTTTAATTGTTTATTAAACAAAGAGATTCTAGAATAGGTGGAGTATCTTGGAAGAGTATTGGGTAGATATTTTTACGAGGCTCGGTGATTTAATGGTGTGAGGAGTACAGGGTGTGAGGGGTGTTTTTTAAAGAGGAGGAGAGGGGTAATTTCTCATTATTTTGGTCATTATTTTGTTATTTTTATTATCAAAAGAAATAAAATTGATTATTATGAGTAAATAATGTAAATATATCTTGTTATTATGAAATAATTATTTTGGAAATCATTCATAAATCATGTAATAGTGTATTTATCTTATAATGTATTTATATCATAAATTACTATATTTTACTATTCAATAAAATATCAATTATTTTAGAAAACTCAAAAAATATTACATTAACCATTTATTGATCTGTAGAATCCAAAAATGAACTCAATTTTATCAAAATAATTTTCTGAATATCTAAAAATTAATTTTTAAATAATATCAATTTTTACTCTAAAAATAATGATTTTAAATTAAAAATTTATTTTATAATATTATGAAAAATTAACCAAGGTATCTTATAACTATCCTTTAATAATAATACTAGATGATATTAATAAATTTATCTATTTTTTGAAAATAATGATTAAGTTAGATAAAAATTTCATAATAAACATTTATGTTTTAAAAATATATTAATACATAATTATTAATTTGTAAACCATTTATTTACTTATACAACGATAGAAGTATATAATACATTCATTTATAAGATACCTAATTTTTAATTATACACTATTCGGTGATGTTACTATTTATTTGGCATATTTACTATTCCTAAGGGTCATATTAATATTCATATGGGTATATTTTTATTTCAATGGGTCAATTTATTATTCAAAAATAAATTTAGTTTATCCTATCAGACATTAAATTTACTTACTGATAGAAACAATTTATGTTCATTAATTGAAATTAATTTCATAAAAGTGGCTAAAATATGCTTAATGAAAATTCAGTAAGTGTGGTAAGAAGGATGGTAAAAAGAACATTCAAAAGTTCAATATGTTTTTATATACTATATTATTATAAAAAAAAAGTGTCAAATTATGTACATTGGATTAATATATTTATGATTGATAAATCATGACATTAAGATTATATTTAAATTATATAAATTATTTATACTAAAAAATATATTTTTTAAATATAATGCAGTAATTTTCCATATTCATCAAAAATAAAAATTCTCAGAAAAATACATACAATTCATCACAAAATATTTTTGGCATTACAAATTCAATAAAAATTATTATTTTACCAAAAACAATATATTTAATTTTAAATATTTTTCATTTATGAGAAACTATTGATAGTAAAAATTAATATCTGTTTTTACTATTCATATTTCTATGTAAAACAACTATGCCATAACTATCTTGTTCAAATAATTATATAAAAAAGTGGTGTTTTGTAGAGACATGGTGTCAAATTCATTATATTATATGTTAAATTTATTTATAGAGCCTGGTGATGTTACAATAATGTTGATCAAAAATCAATCTAGAATCACCATAATTATGTTGGGGGATCAATACCGTTGTAGTGGAATATTATGAGAGGAAGAGATTTTTATATGCTCATGGAGGACTTCGGGTTAGATCTTGAGAATGATTATTAAATGGTGGATTATTATGATTTTCCATTTGAAAACCTTTTTATGGCATGGTTTCAGAATATCCAAAAAGAGTGAATCAAGAAATAAAATTTTGAAACATAATAAATAATGTTGATTGTTGTAACAAAATTCCATAAGTGAATATTTAACTTAATTAGAAGTAGAGAAATGAATACACCAGAGAAAATCTATAATTTTAACGTGAGGTGGAGGCTATGTATTAATTATTTTGAAGGTTTAAATGAGATATAAGAATAACTTGACATTCCTTGAAAGATTAACCTTACTCAAAGATATATAAATATCATATAATTCATTGAATTTAAGAGTTTAGTAGGTCGGTTTATTTCACATAGTGATGGGAAAATCGTGAATATCAGAGCTAAAATGAATACTCTCCTTAAATATATGAATTTGATGGAAACTGGTTGAATTGGTTAATATTATCGAACTATAATATATATATATATATATGGTAACTAGTCATTTTGTTCATGATTTTTCATTTATGTAATAATCCTACATTTCCCAGTAAATTATTTTATAAATATCTTCTTTAGTAGTACATATTCTATATCAAGAAAAAAATAATTGTGTGGTTATTTACTTTTGTTTTTTCTATCATATTCCTTCTAGAAGATCACTCATAATGTTTACAAGATTATTAGCAGTGCATGACTCAGTTGATTATTATTCCTTGGACTTTAAACACTATGTACATTTAATTACTCTAATATAAGATGTTCTGACACATTTTTAAGCATTTTAAATCTAGTATTGTTATACTTTAGGACTAGAGGATCGAGTCCCATCATGTAGTATTAATAAATTTGTTATTTTCTAATGACCTGATACTTAGTAATAATAAGTTATTAAGATTTATATTACCATTTTATGTTATTTATTATTTTTAGTTTTTTAGTTATTTCAAACTAACTTAAATATTAATTATATATATCATAATGTAAATTTTAATTAAATACATAACTAAAATGCAGAAACTTGATATTTCTCTATACATTTTACATAAATATTCAACGAGTTCAACAGATTTATCCACATATAACATCAGTATAAAATGAATTCATTATATTATTCACCCCTTAAAACCATACATATAATTAATATGTATGAATAATAGTAAACAAATTAACAACTATAATAATATATATTTATATGGAGATGTTATTTTAATACAAATTTACTTAAATCATTTTTTTGTTAATGAATCAATATTTTTATATGATGTACATTCCACTAAATAATTTTTTATTGTAAAATTATTATCTTAATAAAGTATAATATTTATTTGTTAAATCTATCATTTTTTATATGGTATAAAATTATGAATAATAACATGTAGTATTTAACAATGTTAATTTTTTATAAAAATAGTTTCTCATTGTATTTTATGATTTCTTTAAAATTTAAAATAAAAAATTCTAGAAATTATATTTTGAAACATTTTTTTGAATTATAATTTCAAAATTATATTAATATAAATTATTCATATTTTTCTAAAATGATTGATTTTTATGTGAATATTGAAAAATAATATTTTTATAAATTACATGACTTCTATAAATTGTTAGTATAAAAGTATGAATTGGAAATTAATTAAACCTCTTTAAAAGAATAAGTTTATTATTAATATGTTAATTTATAATTTTAAGTTTTACTTATTAATTTACAAACCCATATTTGGCAATGTAGAACTAATGTTATATTTTTCAAAATCATTGTCATTAATACAATATAAATTCATTAATTTAAAATTAATTTATATCACTTTTTGAAATTTAACCAAATTAAATTTATTTTAAATCTGGAATCCATAGTTCCAAATCATGTAATGTGGTCCATTATATTATTTTTTTATATGAAATAAATTACCGTACATAAAAAAACAAGTTTCAAATTAAATTAAAAAATTGTAAAAGTAAAAATGAAATCCAACAGTAATGAGTTGAAATATGATTACAACACGCGTGGGAAACCTCTCTCCTCACTTACCCCCACAGGAAAACAATATTATTATGGTCCAAAATCTATAGAAACCTTTCTTTCACATTACTATACACCTCCAAGTTGTTTGGATTTTCTAAAAAAACCATCCCTTAAGGTCTTAACCCCATTCACTAAGAATATAATCCAAGAAGTTTGGTTTTAATAACTCACCAACCCATTCACATTTATATTTCTTTATGTGAACTTATTCCTACTAAAATTACATTAAAAATCATATAATTATGAAAAATTAACATTAGTATATTTTTATTTTATTTTAATGATTTAATAATAATTAACAAACATTAAATTTTCCTATCAAAGAATTTGAAATCATCATTGATTAATTCTGCAGACAACCGCCTCCTCAAAGTAACATGTCTATTTTCCTATAAAAAATATCAATTATGGTCTATAAATGGAATTTTATATATAAATATTATATCTATAACATAATTAAAATTATAAAATTATAAACCATATTACTCATTTTATATATTCAATAACAAAAATCATCATCCATTGGTACAGGAGGAACAAAACCTCCAAGGATTGATTAATTTCAATTTTTATATTTATCATCACCAAATATGGAATGTTATAATGATTTAATTAATTGATAAATATGATTTTTATGAAATTATTAATCTTTTATATAGAGAAATTGGATAACCATTTTATAATATGAGCAATGAATATATGTGGTAAACTCAGTTATCCACAATAGTTTTCTATTGCGAAAATCAAATTTCTTTATATATATAAAATAAATTCTTATTTGTTAGATTTTTCTAATAATTATTTATAATTGTAATATATCACATTTATTATCACTAAATAATAACATTATTCTTATAGTATAATGATATTATAACTAATCGCTACATAATTATCCATTATTTATGGTACATTCTTGTTTAGGCTGGTTTAACAAGTTAATTGGACATTTCTATAAATTTATATCCTAGATGTCTATAGAAATTTAATTAATTATAATATATGATATAAATAATTAAATAATGACTTTATTTTTATTTAAATATGGGTAATATAAAATGTTAATTCATCATTTAATAAAACAACCTTTGTTTACGTAGAATCATTGTTGCCAAATTCATATTAATGGATCATATCCAAATATACCAATTTAATGAAATTATAAAATTATCAGTAAATATTAAAATTATAGTAATTTTTATGTTCTCTTAATGATTAAGGTATTGATAATAATAAATAATAAAACCTGTATTTTTATGAAATTTCAAAACAATACAGATTACATAATCCTGATATTGAGAATAGATAAAAATAAATAATATACATGTAGATAATAATTATAAATGAAATTTATCCAAGATTTTAGATATTAGAAACATTATAAAATTGTTTATTAATATATTTACTTTTTTATGTCAGATTTCAGTGTGCATTTTGACTGATCATGATTTAATTTAATGGTTTTCTTGGCCTCAATTATGATTCATTGAGACATGTTACATGTAATGAACCCTGAAACCATTGTATAGTAATATAACAGATTAATATACCAGGAATGTTTTATACATTATTTCCTTGTAATTCATTGGATATTTTATGCTAAATCATGTTCATTCCTTCAAATTTATTTTGAATCAAGTGTAACCCTAGTTATAATGGATTTTCATAACTAAGTTTTTGATCATTAAGTATTGATAGATCTATATATCTAATTTTGTATATGTTGGAAAATTATTACTTATAATTTTATTGTGTGCAATTATCTCATTTTTTACATTTTTATCACATAATGTATTGTTAAATACTTTATGATTCATGGAGTATTTTTTCGATAAGGTATATATATTACTGATATCTCATTTCATTGTGTTATATTGTTTTGTATTGAAGGTTATTTTATCTTGAATGGGTTATCCAAAAATAATATTTTATTATTTGGTAATTTATAAATCTATTTTTTTAAAAATTATTTTTAATACAATGAATATTTTATTAGTCTTTTTACAATGTATTCTTTTAATAAAGGCAACCTAAAAGTATTAAAATGGTTCTTTTAATAATAAAATGGTTCATATTGAGCTTCAAATTCCTAGAAAAAACAACATTTAATTTTAAGAATTCCATTCCTGGGGATTATTTTGAATAATTAAAGTTTTTAGAAATAATTGAATTCTACTTTCCCAAAGGAACATTTTAATGTGACATGTAAGTTTGAATTTTCTATCAATGATCATTTTTAAGGCTATTTTATATTTTCACCTCATTCTTCTTTTTCATATTAAAATTTATTTACCGTATTCGGATTTATATTAAATGTTTTACCCACCAGTAAATATATATATATATATATATATAATTTGGTGGATTGAACTCACAACATTAAATAATTCTACTCTTGATCTCTTCATGTGTGAAACCATTTGAATAATTCTTTAACAAAGATTTTTTTCATCAATGTCAACATATGATAATCATTTGTATCAAATTAATATTATATAAAAAATATTTATTTATGCATATTATGTTCAATTACTAAATGAATATTCATAAATCCCATTTCATTATTAGGTTAATAATTTTTTGATGAAATTATGAATGTTTTCCTAGATGACACAAATATGAATGTACATAATATTACTTGACTGGTGGGTCCATAATTGATTATTCATCCAATACATTGAGTTAAACATTATATCTCTTCTGTTGTTCTATATGGTATTATTAAGTGAGTCTAATACCCTGTTGGACCTTTTCACCTATGGTAAGATAGTCTTGGGAATGAACCTTGACATCTTTGAATTATGTGATATATTACATTATGGTAAAAATATTTTGATTATAAATCCTTTGATATGAGTTTCCTTATGTTAAAGATTAATTCTATGATTATTTTATTATAATTCATGTTATATGTTTTATCAATTTTATATTTTATTTTCATGTCCAATACATAAATTCCCAAACCCATATGTTAATTTGATGCTCACTTATGATGGTTTATTATTATCGATTATACTTATCCATACTGAATGTTTGAGATAACACTATAACGACCCATACTTTACATACATTGTTAATACTTCAAAATTGAAGCACACTTATTACAACATACGACAAAACCACTAAGGACCGTATAGGTATAGTGTCTTTAGAAACTGGGAAACATAAACAACTGGTTCATAAATATTCTACAGTGTCTCCCATTTATTTCATCATATCTAGGGTCCCTTTTGGCATATTCTAATTAATATCCATCTTCCTGACCTGGGGAAAAGAAAACATACAAAAAAGGGTGAGCTCAAATGCTCAGCAAGGGAAAATAAAGGAAATAAAAATCATATCATATCTTCTTGAAAATCATAACCTGCAAAAGAGATCATAATATCTTAACATGGAATAAATCATAGAAGTGAAATGTAATCAAAATAATCATAACTTAAAACATTAAACTTTGTGGCATTCACACATAATCATGTAAAATCATTTCTTTTTAGTCATGACTCGTTGCCAAGACTATCTTAGCGGACAAATTCCATTTCTGAACCGAGTTCACTCCTCCTTTCAGTCCTGTATCACTAAATCGAAATAATCTTCCGTTCCAGCCATGTCTATATCATGAGATATAAATCATTACCCAATGCATTGGAGGGAGATATAGGTCCCACCCATCTTATAATGAATCCTTTCTTATGTGTGCCACATAATCATAAATCATACATCATCGCATAACACATGTAACAAAAATGGGTTTCTTGAAACATCATGACATCATAAAACAAATCATATAAGGTAAATGACTTCATAAAAATAATTCCCTCAGAACATAATCAAATCAATGTAATAATAGGGATAAAATCATAACCCTATATTATCTTAGATGGAAAATAATTTTGATAAAACATTTGAACTCCATTCTTGAGGAAAATATCCTTTCTACTTTAAAAAAACTTTTCTTTTCATATCATGTCATACAATTATAAACTAACAGAAGTTGATTAAAAATAAACTTGAAAACTTACAAAGGAAGATTCTTGGAAATAATGTTTTAAAAATCCATTCTTGCCGTATAAGTTAAAAAAACATTCTTCGTACTTTTGTCAGAAAAGTCAAAAAGTACCTCGTACAAAAAACGACAAAAGATTCCTTTCATATATTTTACTAAAAAATCACAAAAGGGTAAAATTGGATTTAAACAATTGTAGGTGAATGGAAATAATATTACATATTGAGGAAACATGGATGTGGATGACAAAATACTCCCCAGTAAATACCAAAGTATAAACAATCTCGGATAAAATGAGATTGTGATATATTCCCTTACCTCAGGTCCGACTTGATTTGTATGTGTCCGAAGCTCCTGTATAATGGTTTAAATAATGTTATTGACTTATTCCAGAATGATATCATATATGGTCATATTCTTAGCTTCTTATTAGTAATATTTCATTGTTACTTGTTACTTTGGTCTTTATTGCCTTTTGTTCTTATGCGTTTTTTACCGAATAAATTCTTATTCTTCTTTTAAGGTTATAGATACCTTATATAAGAATGGTATTAGTGTAACATATATCATATTTATTCATTCAATTCATTTATATAATTACTATGTAATGATGATCATGTAGAACGAGTCGCATCACATCGTGGAGACGGTATTCCGTACGTACGCACGAGCGATGATATTGTTCCCATGATCGTGGAATTGTATTTAAGTGTATTTATACTATTTCAGTATCAATATCACTTTATAATAATCATATATAGTTACTCATTACACCTTTATACCCGTCCTTGTAAGGTGATGGTGGAAAATAGATTACACCACGGCGTGGAGACGGTATTCCGTACGTACGCACGCGCGGTGATTTCATTTTTCCATAGGATGGATAGAAGGTGAATTAGGGTTGTTTCATATTTATAATAACATATCAGTATGTAAGTAATTCTGATGTTATTACTTTATCATGAAACAACTAAAGAAGAAGAAGTTGAAGAAGAATGAAATTGAAAAGATCGGTAATGGATATTACCTCTTCTTTGAAACGCCTCTTTGAATCCTCCACTTAGGGAACTAAGATTGGTCTTTGAAGAATACCAGGACCTCTAGGATTATTCTATGTAAGTGGAGAAGGGATTTTGGCCAGGGTTGGACGAGCTTGAGTGCTCAAATTGGTGTGAGGAGGAGGGGGAGGAGGTTCCCTTTTATAAGGGAGGAGAGGGGCACCTTAGGAATATCTCAAAATATTATTTTATATTAAAGTCAAAATCGGTTTATAATGGTTCCAAAGGGACTTATTTCGAAGGTAAAGTGGGTATGGGTCGAATTCCTATCAACCAATAGGATTTAGAAAATTTTAGGTTATTATTTTAACCTTATCAATTAGATTTAACTCTAAGTTAAATAATTTATCTTTTACCGTGACTTTTTGTTTTCTTACAGTATATGGTTAATAAACTTACTATAACATGCCAAAAGAACCCCAAGTTGTTTATTATTAATATATATATCCTTATATAAGTCATTTGGCCGAACCTTAGATTTTTAGGAATAAAATAACAATTAATAATATAATATTTGATTTAAAAACTATTTTGTGTCAATTTTGACACTATTTGATATATGATTTTTGTGAAATTCATAACAGAATTATATGTTCAAACCAAGTTGAATAAATCAACACTAATATATCATAGTAACCTAGAAAATTAGTGTAATTCATAAAAAGTCTCAAATTACATTTATTTGATCATTTATAACATCAATTATGTTAACATTTCCTTAAAAGGGTAATCACTGCATCATCGCTGTGTCATAAATAAATTAATTTATTTAAATTCTAAAAATAATAAATAAAATATAATTATATAGGAAATATTTTTATCTTTCTAATGAATATTTGTAGTCGAATTTATTTTATGTATAACCCCATATTAAAAATGTCGTAGTTATTAAACTTTGATTTTAACTATTTTAACTATTCATTAAAAAAAATAATATTAAATGTCATAATCTAATCCAAGTGGACCTAAATGGTCATATTATATTCATAAGGTTGTTTTTGGTCGAATTACACTTATCCAATAGAATTAGGACATGTGTTAGGGTAATAGTAATATGATATTTACCCTTAGTTACCCTATTTACTATTAACCGCGGTAAAAAAAAGTAAAAAGTTACTATTCACTAAAAATTATTTTTATCTCATTGAACCACATTTTACTTACTGATATCAACCGTGTCTGTCGGATTTTCGAAATTCCATTCACAGAAGCGGTAAAAATATGTTTTATGCAAAATTCAGTTTTTAACCTACCACTTAGTGGTTTCACTATTCATAAAAAATTGAACGTTTTCAGAAAAATACCAAAATTTCACCCTAGGCTAATTTAGGTATTCTGAATCCCAAAATGAAGTCCTTTTTGAAAAATAAAATTTATAAAATTTCAAAAAGTGGTTATTACTATTCATAACGGCTAGTTTTAATAATATTTTAATAGCATATCGTTGTTTAGTGAAACTCGGTATTGCGTACAACGCAAGCTATCGAGGAACGTCACGATTGCGTGTAAAGTAAGTCAAGCTAGTGTGTAGTGAATGATTCCTTTGATGATATATATAACATAAAAACAAAATATTACTCATAAAAATCTCGGGTGTTACATTCTACCCCCCTTAAAAAGAATTTCGCCCTCGAAATTCGTTACTTTGAAACAAACAGATGAGGATATGTCTCCCTCATCATATCCTCAAGCTCCCATGTAGCTTCTTCAATTTGGTGGTTCCTCCATAAAACATTCACCAATCGAGTGGTCTTGTTTCATAGGACTTTTTCACTACGATTCAGAATCTCTATCGGTTGTTCTTCATAAGAAAGATCTTGCTCCAGCGGTACAACTTCTCAGCTGAGTACAAGTTAAGGATCAGGTATGTACTTTCTCAGGAGAGATACATGGAACACATCATGAACTTGAGAGAGATTCGGTGGAAGCGCCAATCGGTAAGCTACCTTTCCAACACGATCCAGTATTTCGAAAGGACCGATATATCTAGGGCTCAACTTCCCCTTCTTTCCAAATCTCATAACCCTCTTCCAGGGAGATATTCGTAAGAACACTTTATCACCCACTTCAAAATCTAGGTCTTTTCTTCGGTTGTCGGAATAACTTTTCTGTCGACTCTGAGCTGCTCTTATGTGTTGTTGAATAGATCTGACCTTTTCTGCCATTTCATCAACGAGATCAGGTCCTAATAGCATTCTTTCCCCAAATTCATCCCAGCAAGTTGGAGTCCTGCATTTCTTTCCATAGAGAGCTTCATAAGGAGCCATCTGAATACTGGAGTGAAAACTATTATTATAAGAAATTTCCACCAAAGGTAGGTGTTGATCCCAACCTCCTTTGAAATCCATAGAGCAAGCTCTCAACAGATCTTCTAGGGTTTGAATTGTTCTCTCAGACTGACCGTCTGTCTGAGGATGATAAGCAGTGCTGAAACTCAACTCTGTATCCAGAGTATGTTGAAGACTTCGCTAGAACTTCGAGGTAAATCTCGGATCCCGAGAAGATATAATAGAAAGCGGTACTCCATGCAATCTTACCAATTCCTTTACAAATATCCTGGCAAGCTGATCCAAAGAGAAATCATCTCTAATAGCAATGAAGTGTGCAGACTTTGTAAGACGATCAACTATGACCCAAATAGCATTATTGCCTTTGGATGTTTTAGGAAGTCCTGTGACAAAGTCCATAGTGATGTTTTCCCATTTCCATTCGGGTATGGGTAATGGTTGTAACATCCCCTTAGACTTCTATCTCTCAGCTTTAACTTGTTGACAAACCAAGCATCGAGAGACATATTCAGCAACATCTCTTTTCATGCCATCCCACCAGAAGTACTCTTTCAGGTCCCAATACATCTTCGTGCTTCCGGGATGAATAGATAATTAAGAACTATGAGCCTTATCCAGCAGCTCCTTCTTTAATTAGGGGATGGGAGGAACACAAACCCAATTCCTGAACTTTATTATCCAATCATAATCAAGGTTGAATTCAGGAACATTTCTCACCTTCTTTTGTAACTCGATATCTTCTATCTGTGCCTCTTTAATATTCACATGTATAGATGGTTGAATATTCATTGTGAAAGATAAGATTTTTACCCTTCCATTATAATTCCATGATCCATCCTTTGTAAATCCATAAATATTGGATCTTTTGTGATCCTCATCATGGATAAACTAGAATGGTCTTATCGACTTAATGCATCTGCCACCTTGTTTGCTTTCCCAGGGTGGTAATGGATTGAGCAGTCGTAATCCTTAATCAGCTCCAACCATATTCTTTGACACATATTCAGCTCCTTTTGTGTGAAAATATACTTTAAACTTTTATGATCAGTATAAATATCATATCTTTTACCATAAAGGTAATTCCTCCAAATCTTTAATGCAAAGATTACTGCAGGTAACTCCAAATCATGTGTTGGGTAATTTTGCTCATGGATTTTCAACTGTCGTGAGGAATAAGCTATCACCATATCATTTTGCATAAGAACACACCCCAATCCCTTCTTGGATGCATCACTGTAGATCACAAACCTTTCTCCACTACAAGGCAGTGTGAGCATAGGTGCACTGGATAACCTTCTTTTCAACTCCTTGAAATTATCTTCACATTCCTCTGTCCAAACAAACTTAACTCCTTTCCGAGTCAACTTGGTGAGTGGGTTAGATAATCGTGAAAAATCTTTCACAAAACGTTGATAATATCCAGCCAAACCAAGAAAAATTCGGATCTCAGTTACTGTTGTTGGTCTCGACCATCTTTCGATAACCTCTATTTTTGCTGGATCCACAGATATCCCCTCTTTTGAGATTATGTGACCCAAAAATGCAACTTTTTGAAGCAAAAATTCACACTTGGTAAATTTTGCATAAAGCTTCTCCTTTCTCAGGGTCTTCAATATAATTCTCAAGTGATCTTCATGCTATTCCTTACTCTTTGAATAGACAAGAATATCGTCTATAAAGACTACCACAAATTGACCAAGATAGTCTCTAAAGACTCTATTCATTAGATCCATGAAGATAGCAGGGGCATTAGTAAGACCAAATGGCATCACTATAAATTCATAGTGTCCATACCTTGTATGGAAAGCCGTCTTTGGTATATCCTCCCTTTGGACCCTTAATTTATGATACCCTGAACGAAGATCAATCTTGGAAAAGTATTGAGCTCCACGTAGTTGGTCAAATAAGTCATCAATGCGTGGGAGATGATATTTATTCTTGATAGTGATCTTGTTAAGTTCTCGATAATCAATGCAGAGTCTCATTGATCCATCTTTCATCTGAGCAAATAGAACATGTGCTCCCCAAGGTGACGCACTAGGGCATATGAATCCCTTATCAAGATTCTCTTGGAGTTTCTTCTTCAATTCCTGCAACTCAATTGGGGCCATTCTATAAGGTGTCTTTGAAATAGGCAAAGCACCCGGTACGAGTTCTATTGAAAACTCAACTTCACGATTTGGTGGAAGACCCGGTAATTCCTCCGGAAAGACATCATCAAACTCTCGTATGATGGGCGTATTCTTAATCGTGAGTTTCTCACCAACCATTTGAGATGAATAACCTTCATTTAGTGGGATCAATACCCATAAAATGGAAGAAATTTCCACTAGAAGGTTATGTTCATCCTTGCATTGATAGAAGATCATAGATTGATCTGGAATATGAAATGTGACTTCCCTTATTTGGAAATTGATATGAGCTCCGTATAAAGAAAGCCAATCCATGCCAAGAATCACATCGAATTTCACAAAAGGAAGGATCACAAGATTTGCAGGAAGCACTTTCCCACAAACGTCAATTGGAGAATAATTATAAACTTTTGATGCGATTGATGTGCCATTAGGTGTTGTCACAGCTAACTCAACATCTAATTGTTGAGGTAATATGGTGATACCCTTAGAAAATTCTTCAGAAATAAAAGAGTGGGTGGATCCACAATTAAATAAAACATTTGCTACTTTAGAGTGGATGGTAAGTTTACCTTTCACCACTTCGTTATCGTACTCCACATCGCTGATAGAAATAGCATGTGACTTTCCTTTGTCTTTAGCCTTAAGAGTTTGTTGACGTCGACCATCATCATCAACCCTTGGATTTGGGCATTGATTGGAATAATTCCCCATCTCCTTGCACTTGAAACATTGAAGTGTAGTAGGATCATTCTGTGTATCCCTTCCTTTGTTTTCATCATTATACATCTTTTTCCCATCATCGCGGCATTCAAATGCCCGATGACCTTCCTTTCCACATTTGAAACATTTACTTGTCCCTTTAAGTCAACTCCCTCCATGTTTCTTTCCACACTTTGAGAATAAGGGAAAGCTCATCTTCTTTTCTGTGTGCTCTTTAGATTTTCCTTTGAATTCCATTTTCCTCTTCTTATCAAACCCATATGACTGATGGGTTATTCCAATATCCATCTCAACTTTGAGAGCACATCGAATGATTTACTCGTAGCTATTGAAGTCCCTTATGGCTAACGCCCTTCGAAGCCTTGGTTTTAAGCCAATAAAGAATCAATCGATCTTACTCTCAGGTTGGATAATAATGCCAGAAGTGTACCTTGCAAGTCTTGTAAAATTTTCTTCATAGGTACCAACAGATTCATCATCCCTTTCCTTCAGTTCAGGAAACTCTTTCTCCAACTTTGTTCGGAGAATACGATGGAAGTACTTATTGAAAAATAAGTTCTTGAACTCGTCCCATTTCATGGACTCAATTTCATCCCTTTTCCTCGTATTCTTAATAATATTCCACCATTGATCAACATCTCCTTCCAAACGATACACTGCTAGGACGACTTTATCATGTTGATAACATTGAAGAACTGAAAATATATTTTCAGTAGTACTAATCCATTGTTCAGCAACTAATGGATCAGTAGACCCGCTGAAAGAAGGTGGACGCTGCCTCATGAAGGATTCAACAGAATGTTGCTCCTTCCTTTGCTCGTTTGGAAGTCCTGCATGATTCATAGCTTGAGAAAATTTTGTGAGCATGGCTAAAAGATTTTGCATTCCATCTCCCATATCGTTTGGTTGCTCAGGGGGACAATCATTGTATTGCCCATCGCATTCCGCATTAACATTGTTCCTTCGGGTTCCAGCCATTGACTAAAACCAAGAAGTATAGTGTGAGCAACACTAATTATAATAGGAAAATCACATAATTCAAGAATAAAATTTTCACGCTTAAGGTCTTATCCTAGGCTATTCATGTCCATTTCTAAAACACTAAGATTGTGTTCTATACTTAGACTTATCCTTAGGGTTCTTACTAAGGCTTTCACATCCTAGTTTCCAAAGGTTGACTATACCTTTCCTCTGATACCAACTATAACGACCCATACATTACATACATTGGTAATACTTCAAAATTGAAGCACACTTATTACAACATACGACAAAACCACAAAGGACCGTATAGGTATAGTGTCTTTAGAAACTGGGAAACATAAACAACTGGTTCATAAATCTTCTACAGTGTCACCCATTTATTTCATCATATCTAGGGTCCCTTTTAGCATATTCTACTTAATATCCATCTTCCTGACCTGGGGAAAATAAAACATACAAAAAAGGGTGAGCTCAAATGCTCAGCAAGGGAAAATAAAGGAAATAAAAATCATATCATATCTTCATGAAAATCATAACCTGCAAAAGAGATCATAATATCTTAACATGGAATAAATCATAGAAGTGAAATTTAATCACAATAATGATAACTTAAAACATTAAACTTTGTGGCATGCACACATAATCATGGAAAATCATTTCTTGTTAGTCATGACTCATTTCCAAGACTATCTTAGTGGACAAAGTCCATTTCTGAACCGAGTTCACTCCTCGTTTCTGTCCTGTATCACTGAACCGAAATAACCTTCCGTTCCAGCCATGTCTATCTCATGAGATATAAATCTTTACCCAATGCATTGGAGGGATATATAGGTCCCACCCATCTTATAATGAATCCTTTCTTATGTGTGCCACATAATCATAAATCATACATCATCGCATAACACATGTAACAAAAATGGGTTTCTTGAAACATCATGACATCATAAAACAAATCATATAAGGTAAATGACTTCATAAAAATAATTCCCTCAAAACATAATCAAATCAATGTAATAATATGGATAAAATCAGAACCCTATATTATCTTAGATGGAAAATAATTTTGATAAAACATTTGAACTCCATTCTTGAGGAAAATATCCTTTCTACTTTAAAAACAATTTTCTTTTCTTAACATGTCATACAATTATAAACTAAAAGAAGTTGATTAAAAATAAACTTGAAAACTTATAAAGGAATATTCTTGTAAATAATGTTTTAAAAATCCATTCTTGCCGTATAAGTAAAAAAACATTCTTCATACTTTTGTCGGAAAAGTCAAAAAGTACCTCGTACAAAAAACGACAAAAGATTCCTTTCATATCTTTTACTAAAAATCACCAAAGGGTAAAATTGGATTTAAACAATTGTAGGATAATGGAAATAATATTACATATTGAGGAAACATGGATGTGGATGATAAAATACACCCCAGTAAATACCAAAGTATAAACAATCTCGGTTAAAATGAGATTGTGATATATTCCCTTACCTTAGGTCCGAATTGCTTTGTAAGTGTCCAAAGCTCTTGTATAATGGTTTAAATAATGTTATTGACTTATTCCAGAATGATATAATATATGGTCATATTCTTAGCTTCTTATTAGTAATATTTCATTGTTACTTGTTACTCGGGTCTTTATTGCCTTTTGTTCTTATGCGTGTTTTTCCAAATAAATTCATATTCTTATTTTAAGGTTATAGATACCTTATATCAGATTGGTATTAGTGTAACATATATCATATTTATTCATTCAATTCATTTATATAATTACTATGTAATGATGATCATGTAGAACGAGTCACATCAAATCGTGGAGACGGTATTCCGTACGTACGCACGAGCGATGATATTGTTCCCATGATCGTGGAATTGTATTTAAGTGTATTTATAATATTTCAGTGTCAATATCACTTTATAATAATAATATATAGTTACTCATTACACCATTATACCCATCCTTGTAAGGTTATGGTGGAAAATAGAATACACCACAGCGTGGAGACGGTATTCCGTACGTACGCACGCGCGGTGATTTCATTTTCCGTAGGATGGATAGAAGGTGAATTAGGGTTGTTTCATATTTATAATAACATATCCCTATGTAAGTAATACTGATGTTATTAATTTATCATGAAACAACTAAAGAAGAAGAAGTTGAAGAAGAAAGAAATTGAAAAGATCGGTAATGGATATTACCTCTTCTTTGAAACGCCTCTTTGAATCCTCCACTTAGGGAACTAAGATTGGTCTTTGAAGAAGACCAGGACCTCTAGGATTATTCTAGGGAAGTGGAGAAGGGATTTTGGCAGGGGTTGGCCGAGCTTGAGTGCTGAAATTGGTGTGAGGATGAGGGGGAGGAGGTGCCCTTTTACAAGGGAGGAGAGGGGCACCTTAGGAATATCTCAAAATATTATTTTATATTAAAGACAAAATTGGTTTATAATGGTTCCAAAGGGTCTTATTTCGAAGGTAAAGTGGGGATGGGTCGAAATCCTATCAACCAATAGGATTTAGACAAGTTTAGGTTATTATTTTAACCTTATCAATTAGATTTAACTGTAAGATAAATAATTTAACTTTTACCGTGACTTTTTGTTTTCTTACACTATATGGTTAATACACTTACTATAACATGCCAAACGAACCCCAAGTTATTTATTATTAATATAAATATCTTTATCTAAGTCATTTGGCCGAACCTTAGATTTTTAGGAATAAAATAACAATTAATAATATAATATTTGATTTAAAAACTATTTTGTGTCAATTTAGACACTATTTGATATATGATTTTTGTGAAAGTCATAACAGAATTATATGTTCAAAACAAGTTGATTAAATCAACACTAGTATATCATAGTAACCTAGAAAAGTAGTGTAATTCATAAAAAGTCTCAAATTACATTTATTTGAGCATTTATAACATCAATTATGTTAACATTTCTTTAAAAGGGTAATTACCGCATCATCGTTGTGTCATAAATAAATTAATTAATTTAAAGACTTAAAATTATAAATAAAATATCATTATGTAGGAAATCTTTTTATCTTTCTAATGAATATTTATAGTCTAATTTATCATATGTATAAACCCATATTAAAAATGTTTTAGTTATTAAACTTTGATTTTACCTATTTTAACTATTAATTAAATAAAATAATATTAAATGTCATAATCTAATCCAAGTGGACCTAAATGGTCATATTATATTCATAAGGTTGTTTTTGGTCGAATTACACTTATCCAATAGAATTAGGACATGTGTTAGGGTAATAGTAATATCATATTTACCCTTAGTTACCCTATTTACTATTAACCTTGGTAAAAAAAAGTAAAAAGTTACTATTCACCAAAAATTATTTTTATCTCATTGAACCACATTTTACTTACTGATATCAACAGTGTCTGTCAGATTTTCGAAATTCCAATCACAGAAGAGGTAAAATTATGTTTTATGCAAAATTCAGTTTTTATCCTACCACTTAGTGGTTTCACTATTCATCAAAAATTGAATGTTTTCAGAAAAATACCAAAATTTCACCCTAGGCTAATTTCGGTATTCCGAATCCGAAAATGAAGTCCATTTTGAAAAATAAAATTTATAAAATTTCAAAAAGTGGTAATTACTATTCATAATGGCTAGTTTTAATAATATTTTAATAGCATATCGTTGTTTAGTGAAACTCGGTATTGCGTACAACGCAAGCTATCGAGGAAGGTCGCGATTGCGTGTAATGTAAGTCAAGATAGTGTGTATTGAAAGATTCCTTTGATGATATATATATAACATAAAAACAAAATATTACTCATAAAAATCTCGGGTGTTTCAAACACCATTTCAATTTTCCATTTCCCTCGATAATACAAAAATGTAATATTTTATTTCTGTCTATAAAATTTTCTTTTATAAATAATATTTGGGAGAAGATAAACAATAGTTATGGATTTATTAGTTGATTTATAATTGAAAAATGGTTCATTACCTAAAAAATAAAATGGTTTTATTAGATAATTTTTTGTGATAATTCTCTAAACCGTGAAAACAAAATTATATTGGGTAAATTTATCAATGAAATGTCTTATTTATGTAATGTAATAAACTTTTATCATTTATAGGTTATTATAGTGGGTATCATATTTGGGTTTTTATAAATTTATAGATTGTAATGATATTGGTTGAAGTAACAATTTGGATATTGAAATGTCATAAATGGTTTATAAGATAAGGTTCCTTATATTTTCAAATATATATATATATATAAACCAAAATTAGGTAGAGTTAATATTACTGAGATTATGAGAAGAGATCATTAGTGGAATGAACCTAGGGATAAGTCTCTGTATAAGATAATATCCTAAAACTTTTGTAACGTATAGATTGTTTGGACATACTAGAGATAAAATAAATGTATGGATACTGCAAGATGATATAGGATTTATAATATACAAGCCTATGGTTAATAACCCTTAAAAGGGTCTAATGGGAATTTTCACTATCACCGTACAGTTCTTGAAAAATAAGCCTAACAACACATCGAGTTTGACACTCCTGGAGGGTATGATTTCATCCAATCACATTCTCTATATGAACAATTAAATAGGATTTACATCCTCATTAAATTAATGGATTAGGTTAATAAGTAAAACATAATCTATCATAAAGTAATTCAGACTGAAATAAAAGTATCAAAGGATGAAATGTTTTTTTTCATTAGGAAATGTTGTGTTTTCACATTCATATTATCATTTACCCTGACTCTATTGGATATTATTCCAATCATTTTGGATTCAGTAATTTGATATAACAAGATATTGAAAATGAAGCTTAGAATGGGGTGTAAATGGTAACACTATATCTCATAAAAAATAAGGAATCATACATAATGCAGTGAAAATTCTGGTATATGCCTTCTATGATGGAAAATTTGAGTTTCCTATTCTTACCTAAGGAAGTGATGATGAAAATATAATATGAATATATATTAACATTTTAACTATTTTCACAACTATGTGATATTTATTTATGATATATTGGTATATTGCAAAGGTGATGAGAATTATGTTAAGCATCTAAAGATTGTTATCCAATAATTTTTATTTTTATAGGATTTGAAACATTTCTTAAATGATATCAATATCCTTTAAAACAAATTTGGGTCCATGGTTATATTTTGGGGATAACTATTTTGAAACACATGACTGTGTTGTGGATAACTCTTGGGATTAATATATGATTTTGTTTAGGAGAATAAATGGAAGATTTTTTGATAAATATAATTTATACATTATTTATATTCTTGGAATTGATTATTGAGTTATTTAAAAAGTGATACATTATATTTTAGGAATAAATTTTCTAATATTTTTGATTATTATAATTATTTTTTTTTGATAATTTATTAACTAGTGATTAATATATTTTAGGGTTAAATATATAGTTAATTTTTAGATGAATATATAATATCATTGTGGTTTAATATCTTGATGGTTGAAATGGATTTTAGATAGGTATGATCTGATGAATATATGATTGGGTTACATATATATTGGGGGTTACGATTTTCTAAATAAATAATATTGTCTGAGGAGGTGTTTTCTATTAGCATCGTGGATTTTTTAAGGGATGCTTCTACCATTTTACTAGAATTGGAACGACCTATAAAATTGAATTCCTTTCTATGGTGTATGCAGTTGGTTATGCTATCCAATAATGACGAACATCATTATGGATGGAATATGACTCAAAAATTTATGTGAAGTCCCTGAAAAAAAGAACATTGGATATTCCTTATATAATATTACTGCTTTGGTTTGAGTGTCTTATAAGGAACACTCACCTAAATTTGTTAATTTCTTATGAATATCGGGAGGCAAACTAGGTGGGGGATGTGTTTTCCAAGAGAGAATTCATGGAAATAAATATTACATGGTATTTCACTACCCCCTCGATTATTATGACACAATTATAGATGTGTATATTCATGGTGTGCTCCACTCTCGTTTTTGTAATAATCCCTTGTAATCATTCACTTTTCTGTCACATTTTTTTATTTCTTTTTGGGACTAGCCTAGACCATGTCATAATCTTTCATTGTAATATTTCTCAAGGAATGGTATGGATCATGATATAGTTTAATATAGAAAGGTATATGGTATATTTAATTTTATATCTTGAATTATGAATATGATATGAATACTCACACCTACTTTCATTATTAAGGAATAATTAAAATTCTGTGGGTGAAATTTATTTAAAGTGGGGAAAATGTGATAATATGAGATTTCAATGTACATTATCATTAATTAAACAAGTTATTCAAAAACATTCTCCACATTCAAAAAAAAAATAAAAAACATGATATGTTTAGACCATTAAAACAAATCCTTTTATTCGTAAGTATGAATATAAGTAACTAAATTGTGAAATATAATAATATATATTTTTATAGATAAATTTTTGTTTAATAAAGGTTTAATTAATTCATTGTTATGATTAAGAATATATATTTTTATGAGCAATATTTTTTATTAAATAAATCTATGTTTATTATTTTTAAATAATGATTTTATTAAAATGTAACTTTTCTTTATTAATTATAATCGAGATTATGAACGAAAACTTATGTATTTTAAAGAGTTATTTTCCAATTAAAATAGTTTATCACAATATTATATGGCTTTATTTAAAATTTTAAATAACACATTATCAATTTTAAATTTTAAAAACTAAACAACAATTCATGATTTAAAATTTCTATATTAGTTTAAGAGTAATATATAGGATATTTATAAGAAAAATGGTTTATAGAAAAAATTTATAATATAATATTTTTATAAATAATATGTCTTTTTGACATTATTATAATATAATTATAACATATAAATTCAAGAAACCAATTTCTAAGAAAAAAAATTATTTTCTATGCGACACTATAATTTACTTAATTTACTTTCCAGACGTATATTTGACATTTTAGAACATTTGTTACTTAAAAAAATGTTTGTAATATAATAAAAAAATTTATTTTAAAATAATTTTTCTCACTTTTAGATATTGATCATTGTGAAATGGATTAAAATTACAGAATCATTAGTTCCAAATTATATAATAATGGAAATATTATTTGTTGGAATAATTGAAAAGTTACCATAGGTTAGAAAACAATTTACTATTGTAAAATCTAAAATGATAATAATATAAAATATATAGTAGCAATTAGTTAAAAAAATGGTTAAAACAAGTGCATGAATGGTTGTTTGAATAAATGGTCAACCATATCTCTTAGATGGTCTATCATTAATCAAATTTGTAGAAAATGTTCATTTTATTATCATCTTTTTATTAAAACATAATTGGTATATATAAAAATACCGCCCCTTTTAACTTATAAAAGAGGAACTCCTATCCTCACTTCCCATCACACCACAACCAAATTACTTTAGAAAAAACAACTAGTAAAACTCTTCTAAACATTATTAGACACCTTCAAGAGGTTATGATATTCTCCAAATACAATCCCTCAAAGGAATATCCCTCTTTTCAATGGAGACAATCCAAGGAGTGAGGTATAAATTTTAAACCGATGCTTTTTCATTTTTGTCTATTTGTGTGCACTTATTATTCATCATATTCAATTAAACTAGATTAAAATTAAAAAAAATAAGTATAAATGTTATATTTAAATGTTACTATAATCATGTTATATGAAATAACCACCCTTAATTTTTTAATTTTATAAAAATCAAATCATAATTTTTCGACGTGCGAACTGTCGCCACCACAAAGCCACATGGTTGTCATCCTACACCACCTAACATGTATTGTTTTAAAATGGAAATTAATATATTATTATTATATATATAAATTATTTATTATTTTAAAATAAAAAATCATACTACTCACTTTCTCATTCTATAAATAAATGAAATCATCAACCATGCATACACGTGGACTACCAACTCCAGGGAACAATGGATTTCCATTTTTCTAATAACGACCTAGACATAAACATTGAATAATCATGTAACATACTTTAGACTTTACTACTCTACATTCCAAAATATATTTTTATTATAGATTATTATAATTTTAGAATATAATTCATATATATCAACCCACAACCATAAAAAGTTGGTACTACATAAACAGTATCCATTTCATTTATAATGAAAATGTTTTAAAATAAAAACATGAAATATTTTCAGGAAAAGTATTCAAGCCATTCATCTTGTCTCGCCATTTTCTCTTACCAATCCTTAAACACTATTAATATTTTTTAAAACATGGGAATACCACAACATGATCTATAAGGGATACAAATAGAATGAAATAAACCATTAGTCCACGAATATATAAAAACTTACAAAATCAACATCACAAAGACATACTTCTAACCCATAAAGTAACATATACTTAGTTTTTAAAACATTATATTTCACTATAAAATTTAAATAAAAACATAAATGTATATCGATCCATTAGATACATAATATTGTAACCTTTATCTCTACATTATTATTTTTAACCCTCCTGGGTACCTTACAATATAACCCTCACGGCTACCTTATGGTGTGACCATTGTAGTTACACTAGGTGTAACGATCTGACCAACTATCTAATTACACATACCCAATTCATTGGAGGAACATATAGGTACCACCAATCCCCATATAAAATTCCTAACATCCAGAACATAAATATGAATAGTTTACAAAAAAAATTACTTTTGAATTTTGTAAAATAAAATTTTAATATATGATTTTTATATAAATGACTACAAAAAATATAATATAATTGAATTGATAATTAATATAATGAATGTAATATGTGTATACATATTAAATACAAATAATATAACATAGTATAAAAATACATTATATAAATAATCATAATACCAAACAATTAATGATGTAGAAGTTTAACCCCAAGAATGGAAATTGGGCTAAAAGTCCCCTACCTCGGGTTCATCATAAACAGAATGTTCATAAACCTACTTTATAGTAGTTAGAATAGTGTTATTAATATTTCACTGAAAAATATTCATGTTTATAACACTTTATATGATCCTTTTATAAAATCATTCTACCCATTTATTAATAATATTTTTTTATTTTCAGTATTTCATGTCCATTCTTTACATGGTTCCCATGGTTAGTTCGTATTGTATTTTATTGTATTATGAAAATAAATCTACAAAAGTATAATGAAATGGTACTAATATGTTTACAGAATATTGAATGATATGATAAATCATTTTGAATTTAGAAATGATGAGAAATCATTATATAAAACATTTATCATATTCATTTAGATCATCTTGGCAGTTCTTTGATAATGTTGAACTGGTTTAATTATATAATTTTAAATTTTCTATATATGTTCAATTCCAGTACATAAAAAAGGCTATAACACATAATTTAAAATAATTTTCAACCATTAAATGTTTTTTACTAACATCCCCGAAGGCGTTAAGGGAAATTTAAATCACATTGTCTATGATGTCTGTAAATTGACACATCACATATAGTGTTATTATTTATAGAATAAGCGGGATAGGAGGGGAAGTATAATGATGAATATTACAATAATTGTGATAAAATTCTAGTATATATATGATTTTTTAATTTTCATGGCTCTTTCATAAGTGGATGTGAAGAGAGTAGAAGAAACGAAAAAAAATCAAAAATAAACGTTAATGAAAATGAAAGAAGATGTTTACCTATTGATCTATTCTCCATGGTATCACCTTAAGGACATTTTTTCCCTTTTTGTGAGACCAAAATGTCTCAGACTTGGGGTGTACTGTCGCCGACCTAGAATCCTCTAAACCTGTTCCCCGAGCTAACCCATCACACGACCTTAAGTGCACATGCCTGAACGCCGGAGGTTTCCGATTAGTGACGAGGGTCTAATGAGTCACATTGGTGACTTTACCCTCTTCACCAGAGTAATACAAATAAGGAAACAATATAAATAGTAGAAAAGGGAACATATAAAAAAAATAATGGCCCAACAGCTCCCAAAATTGGGTATAACCGCAATTCTACATCAACCATGGAATGACATGGTAATAATCTCAATGTGAATAATAAACAAATTAGTCAAATGGAAAAATCCCTAGAAGGACCCGACTCAAAGTCTGGGTCCATCTCCATGTACATCCTAATCCCTACTCAATATCCTAGTGTAAGGATATAGTAGTCGTCTTATCCTGCAAGGGAGAATTCTTCTTGGGTACCAAACATTAACCCAAGTAGGGTGTGAGTACACAACTTAAAAGGCCACCACTAATGGTGTCTACGAAATATATATTATAACAGTTAGTCCATGAAAGTACACATAAATGGTAAGTAATCAGGGGACATTTTGAGTTCCATTAGTTAATAAGGTTAATTTATTTAACACCTAGTATTTTTAGAAATTTCTTTTCTTATTCAAACATTATTACATAACCCATTTTTAACAAATACTCTTGTAGTTTGGCATATAAATCATCTATAAATGGGTCTACAGAAATCAATCAACATTTATAGTGGAAATAAGTCAAGTCCATATCTCACTATTGCAACACATATCACATCAGCACATTATCTTCACCTCAAAACCTTAGTCTGGGTGGATGAAACTGTTTGGGAAATAGTGTGTCTATCCCCTTCCCTAACATGTGAATTTTTTTGGTGGAGGTTTGTACCTGAGTCTAACTCTACCCATAATCAAATATTCTGAAGTAAATATCTCACACTACCGATCCATGTGTGGTGATTATTTATCCAATCACCATAACCATACCATATCACAACCAAGAAAAAACTATGCCATCAGAGATCACAATACATAACAAACAACATTAGAATTAATATTATACCATAACCCAATTATAAATTTACCTTTTAAAATTCATATAAATTTATCCAAATTCCCATTCTCTCAACGTAACACCTTATGTGTATTCATCAACCCCTATGTCTTAACCAATATTCATCAATTAAAATATATTAACCCATTTATCCCATTTATCATTTGACAATCATTTACACATTTTTTCACTACAAGTACAATTCTTGTGTGACAAGTCACAACCACATTATTACCTTTAATGATTTAAGATTACCCCATAATTCCCATGTATTAACCCAATCAACATATTAATCCATTTTCAAGTCCAATAACCAATTACAAGTTCACCGTCTAAAATGTGCGAATCCTCTAAGGAAATTCTAACAAATGTTCCATAAACAATTGACATAATCTAATTCTACCAAATTCCCCCATTTTCATGCTACACCAATCAACCAATTTTTCTATTGACACCCAAGGGAAAACTATCATTATTCTATTTACAAATTAATCAACCCTAAAAATATTTTCGTAAAGGGTTCCACATTATTACCCAAAAACCCTTCACATAACACTACCCCTTTCTAGGCCCAGAAGTGTCGGTGCACCCTATAGGAGGCCCCAAAATGATCATGTCATACTCTACACATCCCATAGGAATTTTGAGGGATTAATATGGTCACTTAGACACCCCTTTATAGATAAATATCTAATAGAACCAAGAACTAAATTAGTAGAAAAAAGTACCCAAACATCCATGAGAAAATCTAAAATACAACTATGGGATAATAAGTGTAGACCACCTACCTAAAATCTGATGATTAACACACACTTAATCAAATCCTTGGATCTAGATTCAAACACCCCTTAATTTCCCAAACCATATCTCACTGGAAAAAGAGGGATTTATAGATTTGGAAGGATATGGGAGATCGTTGAAAACTGAAATTGAGAAGAGGAAGAAATGTAGAGATTATACATACCCAAGGCATTGATCCACAACCAATGACTCTCTAAACAAACTACGATCAAAAGAGAATCACCTCATGGAAAATTTCTACATCCAAGTTCATAACTAGGGTTGTAGGGGTGAAATGGAGGAGAAACTAGAGTTAGGGTTTAAAATCCCGGAGTGACAATTTTGAAAATTTTAGAACATTACTAGGATGCATAGTTTACCCACAAGATTTTCCAAACTATCTGCAAACCGTGCGATAGAAACAATTCCAAAATAACCCCTTATCAGGGATTCATTGAAAATCTACATGATTTGAATATCTATTTGGTAATCGTGCACAAGCCTCTATCCAAGGTTACACGATTTCCTAGGAAGCTTCACATGGTTTTCACTAACCATGCGCAGAATGTGCAACATGCCCAAATATTCTATTTTCTTCCACATTCATGTCCCAATGCCACGAAACACACCCGAGACTTCACATAAACTTTTGACACACTTATTTAACAATAATAATACATATAAAACAAATTATAAACAATAACATTCCTCAAGGAAGAATCCCAGATCTTACAACCTACACAACTTATAATAGCTCATCCTCAAGCCATAATCCCCAACATCACTAAGCATCCACAACAAATAGACAAGGACATTAGGCCCGTCTAACAGTCCCATTTCCATAGGTTTCTTATTGAACATTTCCAAGCTACAATAAAAGTGAACTAATACATGGTCTTGGCCAAAAAGACTTCATCACCACAACCCGCAACTTGATCTAAATACTCATCAAGGATATATCAATATTAACTATACCAAACCACTAGACCCTCTTAGAAAAAAATATGAAACAATTATTAATTCAAAGTAGGAAAAACATTGAAGATAACATCATTCCATTGAAGAGGACTCAACTAGAACCACATCACTCTGATCTCCTTCGCATCTCATGACCCAAATCAATTAGTTTCATTTTGAACTATTTCCCCCAACTGTAAGGTAACTAAATATGATATATCATAGCAGAAAACAAATGTTCCACCCATCAAAATTTCCTAACATATGTCAACCCACCACTCATGTTATGATGATCCCTTTCCATATCCACACATCTAAATGAAACCCAAACACTCAGGTACTCGACTGATTTGACCTGTGTAAATCCCACTTCGAGGGCCAAAGCACCGAAACTGTGACCACTTGAGTCCCTAAAACCTAAAAATATAATTAAATCATCAACCAACTATTTACCCTGTATGGTTCCCTCCACCCACATTTGCCTCTTGGAACATCCACTTTCAATGAAATACCACCATAATCTCAACTTGACCTTCACATCATACATGACACAAACATTGTTGTCATCCCCTAACTTTTGGTAGAATCCCTTCAAAACAAAACCACTTCCCTCCAAACCATCATTAGGATCCACCATCCCTACAACATTCTTACTCACTAGCACTATATCCACTAATAAACTATATAAAGAATTTAATGTTCTAATTAAACACTATTACAAAATTTTATGAACACTTATCCTCCCATAGAATATATCGAAGATGATTTACCACTCTCCAAATTCATCCCCTACACTTGGTAGAGTAAGGTTTCCCTAATTGACCAGTCCTGGAACACTTGGCCTCATATTTGGCATGAAACTACATCACATGGACAAGGTTCCTTAAAATATTAAGGAGTTCTAAACCCACTAAAGAAAACATACATGGACCTACTTTTGATTTCAATTGGAATAATAGAGCCCAACCTATAGTTCCTCAAAACGATGTTACATCTCACTACACTACTTGATGAATAGACATAAGAATATAGAACTCCATTCAGAACCACCCAGTGAAAGATCCAAAGCATACACCAGTCAACAACCATTGTAAAGGACCAACTGGCCTTTCTGAGAGACCCAACGTAAACCATACAAGTTATTTATATTCATCTTGATGTCGCAACAACAACTCAATGCTCCCTTCCCCACATCCAAGACTGACTCATCACTCCCCACCTTTGGGGTGTCAGTACCAATTCTCCCCACATTAGATTTAAATCACCATGGATCACACCCAAACAAAAACTAAACACCAAAACATAGACATACTTTTCTGGCCTTATATTGAAAAAGAGGTTGAACATTAATTGGTGAATGACCTCAAAATTCATATATGGTAACTACGATGTTCATCGAAAAACGACCCATCCTAGGGACCTCACTCGAAACCGACAATGGTGTGCATCCACCATCCAACTTCAAAAATATCTCCACCTATGAAACACCTTCAAATTTCTAGGAATAAAACAACATCTTCTCAAAGTACCAAGGATGATGTCAAGATATTGGGCATGATCGTCTCTAGATTATGTACACTAAGAAGTTTTAGAAGAACACCACCACCAACAAATCTATTTCTGATATCACCTCCCCTGATTAAACACCATTTTCTACTAATGATTTTCGGATGCCTTATTTCACACATATCATCATCAATTAACTAGTACCGCTCAAAGAAGATTGTTAAATAAGACTCACCACCACCCTACATCCATCTATCAAGAAGTTGTGAAACAATGTTCTTTTGGTACTATATCCACCAAAACACGCATGGTATTTCAGTACGTCCCTAAAAACGTACGAGCGAACAATATGGTTTTTCATTCCAATCTTACTAACGGTCCATCACACAACAACACTCTTTTACTTGGTTTCATAGAGTATGAAAGATACTTATCCTGGTTGGAATCATGCCTTACCAGTGTATGCCCTCATTTGGACCACTTAGAACACTCATGGTTTCACATTTTCCTTTGACTAATCTCATACCAACTTTAGTTCTCACAAGCCAACCATCACATGGAATACCCAAACACCCACTTACTTACCTTACCATGCATCTTGATTAGTCAGTTTCACAAACCTAAGGCATTATCAAAATCTCACCCAATAACCAAACCATTCATATAATCAAGCCTAGCCCAGTGACAACCCTCACCTTGGGTGTCATCTTCCATTAAGATCTTCTAACAGAGCACCATTCCCCCTTGTCCATTTTGACTGAAAACAACATCAGGGTCTCCATTAACTATTTTCCAAACTGATGGGTAAGGTGTCCCTATAATTCTATTTTCTGATTCGTAAAGGTAATAATATGCATCGATCTCACCCTTTATGCATTCCACATGCATCCTATTCAATATAACCGACATCACTAAGGTCCCCTCCCATGAGGGCACCATTGATTTCCATAAAACTACTGATGCATTACCATAACTCGATTCATATCACCAAATCATCACCCCACCCACTAGTTCTATTATCATAAACTGCACTAGACAATGTCTTCAACAACCCACTATCAAGTCCATATATCCGCCCATATGAAACACACCCAAGAGAGCTAAGAACCTTGTCTGACCTCTATCTTTGGTCACATTGAAGGTCGAGTGATAGAAATTCCCTAAACTAGAATCATAATGAACAGAAGATATTAATCTTCATTCCAAACTATACATGTCCACATACGAACAAAATAGTGTTCGTGAAAAACACTCCCACCCCCATTCTGATACACGTTGTACCTAAAACACTAAGGAACCATTTACTCTAAGTTCCACACAAGAGGAAATTTTACACATACATCAGAACCACAAGCCAAAACCCCCATTATAAGGTATGAGATACAAATCGCAAGGTATAAACCCAAATGGGTCACCACACCCATGATACATTCAAATTTCTAAGGACACTACCATTAGGATACTACTTTTTTTCCATTGTATAACCCATAAGGAATACTAACTTGACATTACCAAACATCACATGAATACCTCAAGTCCACTACATTACTGAAGACAGAATGAGGAATAACCAATGGTTCATGCCTTAGAACCTTATAAATACCAAAATATTTAAAAAAAATTACTAACTCGGATTTGTATCCTTAAACACTTTCACCAAAAATACATCAAAGGAAGCCCAAATGGTATAAATCATAACTGAAGAATGAACTATCTTAAAAACATAGTTCAATCCACATACACTATTCCAACGGATGTGTTCACATCTCTACAACTACCCTCAACCATTATAACTACGGGTCTTGGTCAACATGGGGCAAACATAATTTCTAAATGAAAATCCATTCATCGAACTTCCCCTTAAACCATTTCCTATTTTACATAAGAATAGTTTATCTTAAGCACATTACTCGTTTCAAAACATACTATGGCCATCATTTAACTCATTTACACTCTTCAATATGCAATATTAATTAACTATTTCATAACACCCACACAAAAAGTATTCTCTTAAACACCATTAAATCGTTAAAATTAACGGCAACACAAAACATTAACCCGATCATGATGTTTTCTTATACAAAATATTCATTAACTATAAATTTAATTATTTTAATCTACCCACATTCAATACCAATTTATGCACAATTTTCTTAATATTTTCAAATGAATTGAAATTCATTCTACTCTCTATTCCCAAGAAACCAATCTCATGTCATCCTATCATGATTCATGCCACATATATCCTTAGGTTCGTAAAATGATATATGAATGGAAAACCTAATTCCATTCCTTTTAGGAGAATAATATCATATATCAGTCAAATCACAGGACATGTGAATCACACAATGGTAAAATATAATTCATTTGTAACAACATACATCAAGAACAAAAAATCCCACCATTGGTAACATGGGTTTTCCCTCAAACATGGGATATCTACTCCCAAGAACGAGCTCATTAACAAGGTCCGACCTTGTCCTAATCTTTTTTTCTACAATTAGAACGTAGTAATAAATGGAAATGAACACCTATGATACCACTTTGTAACGTCCCCGACCCAGAATCCACCAAACCATTTCCCCAAGCTAAGTCATCACCGGACCTCAAGCGCACCTCCCCATATGCCAGAGGTTGCTGACCACTGGTGAGGATCTAACGAGTCACGTGGGGAGAATATACCCTCTTTATTAGAGTAATCCAAATCATAACATAATATAACACTACTATAAATATAGCCTTTATCAGCGCTAGAAATTTGAATTAATATCCCTAGAAAAAGTGCAGATAATCAAGGAAAAGATAAGGGGAGTCCCTTTTATCAGTGCTCAGAAAAGCGCTAATAAAGCCCCCTTTTATCTGTGCTAAAAACCCACTAATAAAAGTGGTCTTTTATGAGTGCTAAAAAAAGCACTGATAAAAGGGTCCTTTATCAGTGATTTTTTTAGTGCTGATAAAAAGAACTTTTATTAGAAATTTTAAAAAGTGCTTATAAATGAATAAAAAATATTGAAAAAAATTTATTTTTTCAATTCTTGGGTGCTCCAACAGTGCTTGAAGCCCCCCTTTAACAGTGCTCCACCCCCATGGTAGCCCACACATACCCCATCCAGCTCTACAAATCCCCACACCCTTTAATAGCGTCCCAACTTCTCTTTAATAGTGCTAGGTTATTCCCACCACCTGCGCCTGCGACCTACCTCCACTAAGATTTGAACTCGAGACATGTTTTCTGCGCGCCTAATCCTTTACCACTTAGAAATATTTCTTTTCACTTAATTTATTAATATACATATATATATATAAATGTTTAGTTATATTTACTCATATATTAATATTCATATATATAGTTATATTAATATTTTTATATATATTAATATAACTATATATATAGATATATTAATATATATATATATATATTAATATATGTATATTAAGTTATATTAATATATATCTTTATTTTAATATATAAAATATATATTTTTATATTAATATATATATAGTTATATTAATATATATATATATATATATATATTTATTCATATTAATATATATATATATGAAGATATATATATTCCTTTATTAATATATAATTATATCTACTTATATATATATTTTTAGTTATAATTTTTTATCCGCATATTTATTTGTATATTTATATATATTTATAATATTAATTTTAAATACATTTATAAAATATGATTTCTTATGTGTGTTTATAAATAAATAAATACATACATACATATATAATACAACACACACACAGATTTATATATATATACGAATAAATACATATATATATATATATGCTAAAAATCCATAGAATGTTAAAACTACCATAACTTCTAATTCAGATGTCTGTTTCAACTTCACAACCTGTCAAATCGATGAAAATGAAAGTATCTTCGATATGATATGTGGTAATGTCCTAATAGACATCCGGATTAGAAGTTATATTTTAATGTTAACAAATTTGGATATCCAGACTAAAACTCAGTTTTAGAGGCCTTATAGGCCTTTTTGGACTCAAAAAATGTGATAGAAGTTTCCCTTTGATAATGAGCACATATATCTTGTCACAAGCTTCGATTTGAAATATTTTAGAGCTCAAACAGAAACCCAGATCAAATGTTCTGGTCATTTGATGTTTGAGTTACATTTACAAATTATTTTAGATATTTTATTAATTTTTTGATTTTTTTCGTCAAAATGTCATTAAATGATTATTAGTGAATGAAAATTAGAAAAATATTAATTAAAAATATTTTTAAAAATATTTTTCAGACTCTTTTACTAAATATATTATACATTAATTTTATATTTCCATTTATCCTTATCTAAAACATATTTAAAAAATATATATTATATTTATATCAATATAAATGTTATATATCAATATTTTCTTTGAAATGTAATTATTTTTTAAATATAATATTTATTAGTGCTTAGAAAAAGCATAGATAAAGCCCCCCTTTATTAGTTCTACTAAAAAAGAGCTGATAAAGGGGTCCCCTTTAACAGCTCTAAAAAAACCTTCGATATGGGGGTCTTTATGAGCGTTAAAAAAAGAGCTGATAACAGATCACTTTTAATAATTCTTTTTTTAGATCTGTTAAAAGTTCCCTTTATCTGCGCCTTTTTTATCACTCATAAATGTTCCCCCTTTATAAGCACTTTTTTTAGTGCTATTAAGTGGTGGCGTTGGGGAAACCCAGTTTTGTGGTAGTGTAATTAGAGGAATAGTGGAAAAAATAATAAAAAGAATTGAAAAACATCTCCCAAAATTTGGTGCAACCACAATTTTATATCAACCATCTAATCACATTCAAAAAATTATAATGTGAATAAATACCAAATCAGTAAAATGGTAAAATCCCTAATAGGTCCCAAATATATTTCTGGGTCCATCTCCCTATAAATCCTGATCCTAAATCAAAATCAAATCATAAGGCAATTTCCCTTGTCCTGACCTACAACTAAGAAATCCTCTTAGGTACACAACAGTGGCCTGAGCAAGGTGTGGGTAAAAAACTCAGTAGACCAACACTAATGATGTCTACAAATATCTAGTCTAATAGATAATGCATTCAAGTAAAAATAAATGGTAATTAAACAAAGCATCGCTCAGGTTCCATTGGTTAACAAGGTTCATTTAGTTTACTCCTTATATTTATTCCAATATCATTTCTTATACCATATGTATTATATATCCCATTTTTAACACATACTCTTGGAGTTAGGAATATAAATCATCTATACATAGGTCTAAGGCAATAAATCACTATGCATAGGGTAAATAAGTAATGTACCAATCACATTAGGGATACACATATCACATCAATAAATTATCCTCACCTAGAAGCCTCAGTCTGGGTGCATGAAAATGTTATGGGAATAAATCCTCTATCCCCTTCACTAACCCATGAATTTTTTTAGTGCAGTTTAGAGCTTTTTTATAACTCTACCCATGGGAAATGGGGCTGAAGTCAATACCCCACTCTATCGATCAATGTGAACATTCTTATTTATCGAATCACTACAACCATACAATTACAAAACAAAGCATAAACAATGCTCCCTGAGATCAAAAAAATAACAATCAGAATGGTAACTAATAATATGCTAGACCCCATTAATATAGATAACATTTACATTTCATATCCATTTATCCAAATTACCATTCTCGTTCCCTAACCATTAATTTTAATTCAACAACCCCTATGTCTTATCCAATATTAATCAATTAACATACATTAACCCATTTAGCTTAATTGTTATTTGGGAAGAATTTACCCAGTTATTCACTACAGGTATAATTCTTTTCTCTGAAGGAACTTCCACTTTTTTATATTTAACCCTCTAGGAATACCCCATAATTCCTATGTATTAACACAATCAAAATATTTATCCATTTTCTTTTCCATTAACTAATTACATGTTCACTACCTAATATGTGCTAATCCGCTTAGGTAATTCTATCCAATGTTCATTAGATAATCAATATTATCTTATTCGACCCAATTTTTCTATTTCCATGTTTTTCTATACAACCCCTTATTCTCTTAATACCCAAGTTACAACTATCATCATTACATTAACAACTTAATAAGCTATTAAAACATATTCATTATGGGTTCCACATTATTACCTGAAAACCCTTCAATTAATCCTACCTTTTCTAGGTCCTTAAATGCAGGTGCATACCATTGGTGGACCAAAAATGGTCAAGTCTCCCTCTATGCATTCCATGGGGGTCATGCGGGTTTTAATTGGGTATTTAGACACCCATTTATATCAAAAATTATGATGTAACCAAGAATAAACTTATGGAAAAACAATATAACAAGCTTCCATGCACAAATCTAAAATAAAATAATGGGATAATACTTATATTCCACAAACCTCAAATTTGACGATGAATACACTCTTAATCACATCTTTGGATCTAGATTGAAACACCCCATGAAGCCCTAACCCATGTCTAATGGGAAAAAGATGGCATTAGAGCTTCGAAAAGATGTGTGAGAGAAAAAACCCCTAATTGCAAAGAGGATGATATGATGATATTAGACTTACCTGGGGCTTCAATCCATAGAAAATGGAGCACCAAATAGCCTAGGATTGAAGGATAATCACCTCTTGGATGCTTGGGTTGTCCATGATTATCACATGGGTTGAAGGGGTAGAAATGGAGAAGAATATCATGTTGGGGTTTAAAATCCAAGAGTGAAAATTTTGTTAATTTTTTAACTTTACTGGCCTCTATGGTTTACCTGCACGGTTTTCCAAACCGTGCACAAACCTTGTAAGCGATATTGTCCCAAAATCACACCTTCACACATCTCCTTGAGAATTATGCATTGTTAGCTTAATCATGCGGTAACCATGTTCAAGACGTTGTCTAAGGTTTCACATTTACCTGGGAATATCTGCACGGTTTTCCCTAACCGGGCGAAAACTATGCACCTTGCCTATAAATTCATTTTTTCGTCTTTTATGTCCCAAACTCTTGAAACACCCTCGAGTCTTTACTTGATCTTAGGAAAGGCATATTAATTCAAAATAAGACACTTGAACAAATGAGTAAACAAAAAAATACTTCATGGAAGAATACAAGATATTATATAATGAAGAATATTGGGAAAATTATTGTGTAGAATTTGGATAATTCATAAATCATGAGACATGTGAGGAAAAGATGGGGTGATGGGTGGTATTAATAGTGGAGGTGAGAGGGGTCTCCCATTATTTTATTAACTATTTTATTATTTTTCTCAATACAAGGAATGATGTTGGTTCATGTTTTTAAATATAGTAATTCGTGTATGTGAGTTCTAATCAAGGGTGCTAACATTAGTATAACATCATTCTGAACATAATAATTCATGTATATAGCTTATTCTGTAAATTACCATATTTCACTATTCACCAAAAAATTCATGTATTACAAGGAAATACCAAAAATTCAACACAACCAATTTTCTACTTACTGAATTCAAGAATTAACTCAATTTAATCAGAATAACATTCAAACTATGGTAAATTTAATATAAAAATTCACAATTTAATATAACAATAGCAGTTTAACAAATTTAAATACTTTTAAAACACCTAAAAAAATTTAATGAAGTTCTCATAAGATTATATTACAATTTTAATACAGTAAAATAAAAATTTACAATTACATTGTAGAAATTAAATTTTCATTTGAGTACAAAATTTATCATAAAATTGAAATTAAATATTTATGACATAATCAGTAATTTTTTAAAGAATATATATATTTTCTTATTCTATGATCATATTTTCACTTATAAAATGTCAATATTTTATTTATTCATTCTTAGGTGAGGTTATTTTTCATTTTACTGATTTAATTTTCATTAGGGTAATATTATTATAAATAAGGGTAACATTACTATTCCCTAGGGTCATGTTACTATTCACCCAAATTAAGATGATCCGATCAGACACTAAATATCATACCGATCACAAACATGTATGTAAATTTTTTTTAAATTCAACTAATAGAAGAAAAATATATCTTTAATAGATAAGATATAACTATATCCTTTGAATAAAAAACAATTGTTTCATAGAGACTCAATGCTTCATTCATTTCATTCTATATTAAATTTATTTATAAATACTTGTTGTGTTACATTATCACCAGCATTATGAAATTGCATCCTCATAATTTTTTATTTACTTATTAAACAATTGAGGGTACATTTCCCTCATAACATTTTCAGATTCCCATGTTGCTTTTTCAACCATGTTGTTTCACCACAATACTTAAACATGGTGAATTAAAATATTCCACAAAACATTCTATATATGATCATGAATCTAATCAAGAAACTCTTCATAAGAATGGTTCTCTTCCACCTGAACTAATTTTTGGCTCAAAAAATGATAATAATCTTGAATATACATTCTCAATAACAAAAAATGAAAAACATTTTATACCTAAGATAAACTTGGAGGGAAATATTCTCGGTAGGAGAATGGTCCAACATTATCGAAGATTTGTTAAGGTCCGGTGAATCGTGGACTTAGCTTTTCCTTCATACCAAAACACCCAATAATTTTACATGGTGAGATTTTATGAAAAACATGATAAACTACCTCAAAAGTATTGTCCTTACTCCTATTATCTGAAGAACTTTTTGTGTACTCTGAGTTATCCTCCTGTGTTTCTAGATCATCTTCACATTCTCAACTGATTCCCCTACTAATTCTAAGAATAGTAAAATCCTTTCCCATACATCATCCAAAACTATTGGTGTTCTGTAATACTTCCCATATAATGAATCAAAAGGTAAAATATTTATACTAGAAAGAAAACTGTTATTTTTTTAGAAAAATTCAACAACCTAAAGATGTTTATCCCAACATCCTTGGTAGTCCATTGAACAATCTCAATGAATAACCACCATTTTATGAATTGTTCTCTCTAATTTCCCATCAGATCGAGGAGGGAAGGATATTCAAAAATATAATTTGGTTCCCATTTAAATTAAAATTGATTTATAAATGTAATAATTAAACCTAATATCAGGGTCAGATACAATGTAAGGAGGAAGTCCATGTAACCTGAAAATCAATTTGAGGTATAGTCGGGAAAGCTGATCCAAAGACATAGTATCTCGAATAGGATGGAAATGTGCATATTTAGTTAGTCTATTAATAATAAATGAAATTGAATTATTACCTTGATAATTCATTGGTTGTCCCATCACAAAGACTAGAGATATATTTTCCAATTTCCACTCTAGCATTGTAAAAGGATGAATTATCCCCTTGGGTAGTTGTTTCTCTACTTTGACCTGTGGACGTGTCAATCGTTTGTGGTATCATCTGAAATATCTCTTTTTATTCCATCCCACCAGTAATACTCTTGAATGTCTACGTACATCAGAGTATTTCATGGATGAACTGAAAATGAAGAACTATGAGCCTGACAAAAAAATTCGTTCTTCGAATGGGAATCAGAGGTCACAAATAATCTCTTTCCAAATCGAAAAAAATAATATTTATCAATGAAAAATTATAGAAATATAATAATTTTAACCAATTATAAATATTTATATTACACATGGTCACCCCACTATGCTTTCTTAAATTGGTATGATAGAGGTGACTACACTGACACCTAAAAAAATAGAGGAATATCATACACCATCAAATTCTAAGACAAAATTCATTAATTCATTCAAAAAGGAGTCATGTTCCAAATGTAAAATGGTTAACGAGGCATGATGTTTTTGTTAGGTCTATTAGGTCAAATACACATAGAGGGGGTGAATGAAGGTATGAAAGATTGAAATTTTTCCCCATCAGATATTGTTTCATCCTTAAATAGAACTCTCTTCTCTCTCCTTCCTATTTCGAAGTTTGAAAAAAATATAAATCACTCATGATACACAACAGTTTTTACTTTGTTCAGCCTCACTATTCTACATCCATGGAGTATTCAATGGCTATGTTCCGATGTAGAAAATTTCTTATGGATCATTGCCAACAATGAGTACAATGTTCATGCTAGTTATTTTATTCCCAGGATCACTACATTTACATGGTTAGGGTTTTCTCACTACATTGCCAAGGGTGACTCCTTATGGCTCTTTCTTTGGATCACTACCGGTGGAAAGTTTTATCATCTTCCTCTTCCTACAGTCACTTCTCTTGGAAGTAATACACACACAGTTTATAGACATGTAATTCCAAAACATTTTATAGACATGTATGACCCTTTATTTTCATGAATTCATGTATCCTCAACTCTAGGTATATGCTCTGTTGATGTTCCTTTTCGCCCGTAGATGAAGTATACCTTCCTGGGAACTGTTAGGTACTAGAAAATACTTTTTCAATGTGATTTGATGATTTTGAATGCATCCTTGAACAATTAGAAAACCACCATGTTCCTCCCACATGTTATGTACTGGTAATAGTACACAGAACACCTCCTCCTCATACCGCCACTTCATTAATGAACCTCCCTTCATCCATGGACTACCTTCGCCTTTGCTATCGCATACTGCTTCTACGTACCAACTCCACGAAGCTCCTCTATGAATCACCCTATGTCCGCAAACTATTCTCTGTTCGTGGACTACCTTTGAAACCCACTTATGTACCATAACTTCTTCCTCCAAATAATACAACCTTTTCAGGATATAGTTTTCCATAGAATCTTTTGGCAGAATTTCTTCCGTGCGAACTAATTAATAATTCACTGAAATATCCCTTGTTAAATTACTTCAGAATTTGGATAATTACTAGGGAAAAGAGTAGTTCTCTAATGATATTTTTATCCCCTAATAAATGAAATTTTGGATCCTTATATAGTAAAATATATCCTTTGAATACACTAATAAATTATTTAACAATTTTTTCATTCAATACAGCCTCCCCCGCATACCAATCATCTTGCCGTGAACCACACCCATTACACAAACCATTTCTCCATGGTGGTCCATGTACTGCCTTTAATTATATGTGGTAGATCTCCCCATCCAACGATAATCCATTTGTGTAACCTAATTCCTTCAACATCGATCCATTTTCAGTTTCTCAAACTGCTACGAAGTACCGTTCCTACTACCAAGTATGTGACTGCATACCCTTCATAGACATCGTACATAGTGCTTGTCATGGGATCTATGTTTCTCCTCCTTTTAGGATTTTATTACTTTTCATCACACAATCTATTCCTATGAAGAAAAACATACTTTTCCAAAAAAAATCCCCAAGTTTGAGGCCCAAGAATTTCTCAAACATATGGAAAATTTTCCAACATAAAAACTTATCTTCAGAAAACACCAACAATACTCATTCACGGTCATCTGACATGGTCATCAAACAAAATCACACCCAATACATACTAAGAGTACATATTGAGAGATTTATTCCCAAAACTTTTCTACTCAAGGCATCAACAACTTTTTTTCTTTTCCAAGATTTTATTTTGTCGTCAAATCATAATCATTTATCAGATTAAGCTATCTTCTTTGCTTCATGATTAATTCCATCTATGTGAATATATACATCATACATTTATGTATAGTTTATAGTTCACATTTTCTCTATATAAATTATGCTTCCAAATTTTCAAACTAAAAACCACAACTTTAAATTCAAAATCACGTGTGGGGTAATTAAACTCATTAAGATTTTGTTGTCTTGAATCATCAAGAATTACCTGATCATTCGGTGTTAGAACACAACTTTTTCCTTTCAATTAAGCATCACAATAGATGGAAAACACACTCATTATGGAAAGTGAGGCTGGAACTGGATCATTCAAAAATATATTATTCATTTCATGAAAACAAAAATCACATTCTTCAGTCTAATTTAATTTAACCCATTTTCATGTTAACTAAGTTAGCGGGATGGATTACTATAAAAAGCTTTTAACAAACCATCAGTAATAAAATTATAATCTAAAAAAACTATGAATCTTTGCATCATTTTTATGTCTTGGTCATTCATCAACCACTTTTCTTAGAAAGATCAAATACTATTCCATCCTTATTTACAATTTTCAAAATAAAAAAAAATATGTTGAAACTGAAAATCTCATTTTGAATTTTTTTTGTATATTTTATTTTATTTGAGATTTTGGTATAAAATACTTAAATGTTTTTTATGATCCTCTTATATTTTTGAAAATACCATAATATCACCAATAAAAATAATGACAAACTTATCCATATTTTCACAAAATATTATATTCATAAGATCCAAGAATGTAGTTGGGGAATTTGAAAATCCAAGAGATATAACAAAAAAAATCCTAAAGCCTGTATCTAGTATTTAATTTTATTTGGATTTTATCTTCCTTTACGTTAAGCTGATGGTGCCCAGATCTCAAGTAAATCTTGGCAAAATACTGAGCTCCCAGAATCTAATCAAACAAGTCATTGATATGTGAAAAATTCATACTTAATCTTAACAATAATGTTCTTAAAATCTATATATTCATTACAAAGTCTCTTGGAACAAAATTTCTTTCAAAAGAACAAAACAGGAGCATCCCATGGTGATGTTATATGAAAAATAAAGACTTTATCAAAAAAATATTATGAATGGTTTGTTAATTCAAGAAGTTCCACTTGATCCATTCAATAAGGGGGTCTTGAAATTGGATTAGCACCAGGAACTACATCAATAGTAAATTCAACTACACGATCTGGTATAACACAAGGAAACTTATCAATAAAAACATTCAGGTATTTTTTACCACTGGTACCTCATTACTATGAATTTTTCCCTTATTAATAAAAATATGAGTAAGGTAACTTTAATTTTCGTCTATTAATAGTTTCTCAACCTCCTGATATGTAATCAATTATATGATGTTAATATTTAATAGAAACCAAAAACCTTTCAAAAAAACAACATATTTTACTCTATCATCAATTTTAGAATGATAATAAAATCCAATCCCTACCTAGAGAAATATCAAACTTTATTGAGGGAAAAAATAATATGGTTTACATGTCATGTCTTTCCACAGATTACAATAGAAAAAATCTTATTATTCCTTTTTACGGTAATATTTACAACTAGTCATATAAATGTAAGTTTCATTCTCATTTATTGTGGAGAAATTATTAATTTACTAGAATATTTATAAAAAATAAATAAATGTGTAGACCACATATCAAAAAATACATTAAAAAAGTCTGAATAAACAAACAAAGTAGCTGATACATCTTCATTTGATGGACCACCATCTACTCACCTAGTCATAAAATATCTCACTGCACCTTTTTTCTTGTAATCTATCTTCCTTCCAAAATTCATTTCTTTTTTCAGGAAGGTAATTTCATAATGACACATCTCACCATATGTAATAAACATTATTGTTTTTCTTATAAGAATTAATCCTCAAACAATTTTTATTATTATCCCAGAGCATATTTCCAGACATACCACTTCGAAAACACTTCCCATAATTGTTAAGGAATTACACCATGTGATTTTTATCAAACTTTTTACAATATACAAGTTTATCATAACTTTCCAATTCCCAAGAAGCCAATTATCATTTATATAGTGACTATAATCTTGAGTAAGTAGGTTTATTTTTCTATCTAGACCCTAAATAAGATTTTGAGTGTACCTTTCCATTCGAGTGAATTTTGATTCATACATGGACAAAAAATTATCCTCGTTTTTATTAAATTGAAGTAATTTATTTTCCATACTATATACAACCACCTATGGAAAATATTTTTCAAGGATCATATTATTAAATTTATCTCATTCCAAGGAATCAATCTCCTTGATATCCCTGATATTCTTGACCATTTCCCACCACTAGTTAACTTCACCTTAAAAATGAAAAATGGAAATACTAAACTTCTATGTATCTATACACCCAGTGACGTTGAATATCATTTCAAGTTCTTTAATCAATCCTTCAACTTCTATAGGGTCATAAAATCCACTAAAATTATGAGGGTGTTTCATTATAAAATCTTTCACTATCATTGTGTTACATTGCCTTAACATTGGTTGTTATCTTTTATGGATTTCACCACCATTTATTTCATTTTTCAACTGATCCATTATTGTATCAAATGGTTTGGTAGCAATTCCAAATATTCCAGTTTTCAGATTCAAGATGATATCATCATCTCAGTGCCTTTATAGTTTAGATTCCCAGTTTATTCAGAGGAAAACCATTATGAATATATATATAATAGATGATGCAACATGGTAATATTAAAATTCTATAAAAATAATCTAAAAATAATTTATGTAACTATATTAACATCATCATAACCATTAATGTTATCTAAATCGTGATCTGATACCATCTATAAGGACCCATAATTAATCATTACATTATATAGTAAATTACACTAGAATTTACTTATTTACATTCCAAAATATCTTTTCGGTTTAGAGATTTATAATGTTTGGATATAATTCATACATACCATCCCCAAGAATACAAAGTGGGTACTACTAAAATAGTATTCATTTATGTCATAATACAATTGTTTTAAAATAAAAACATGAAATATTCTCATCAAATTTATTCACAACATTCAATATGGATTCTTCTTATCTCTTACCGATCTTACACCTAGTGAAAAAAAATCTTAAAATATGGGATGAACACAAAAATCATTGTAACGAATATAAAAGGTCTTATAGAAACAGTTGGTCTATGAATACTTATAAACATATGAAATCATTTTTTATAAAGACATACTTCTCCCCCATAAAGAATCATATACATACTTTTTAAAACATTATATTTCCCTAGAAAAAATAAATAAAACCATAAATGTTACATGGGGAATTAAAAACATAATATTTTAACCCCCCGTGACTGCCTTATGATTTGTAACCCTCATAGCTACCTTAAATATGACCTCAGCAACTTCCATATGATGTGACCATCGTAGATACACTTGTATTAACCATACAACAGGCATCAAACTTACACATACCCAATGTATTAGAGGTAGATATAGTTCTCACACTTCATCATAAACAATTACCAATATCCAAAACATAAACAAAAATAATTTCTTTAAAACATTGCATTTGAATTTTATAAAAATAAATTTTCAAAATATGATTTTTTATAAAAGTCCCTTTCAAAAATCATATAATTAAATTAAGGATTAATATAATGAAAATAAAATGTATATAAACTATAAATTCACATAGTAAAACATAATATATAAAAATATCATTAGAAATATTATTATTACCACATAATTGATGAAGTAGAAGGCCATCCAAAATAATTCCAACTGGGTTAAAAATTTACTTACCTCGAGTTCGTATTAGATAAAACATGTTTAAATCTCATTTATAATTTTCAAAAGAGTGTTAGTAATATTTTAAATAAACATATTCATGTTTATAATAATTTATATGATAATTTTGTAACATTAGTATTATTTTGTTTTTTCCATTATTTTCAGTGCGAGCTTTGCATGATTTCCATAGAGAGATCGTATTTAGTTTTCTTATTGTATGGAAATAAAACACCAGAATTAGAATGAAATCTTATTAGTATGTTTGCAAAATATTAAATGATACCATAAATAATTATTTCATATATTATGATGACTCATTAAATAAAACATTAATGATATTAATTTTGATCATTTTGGTGAATCTTTTATAATCACGAATTAGTTTTATTATATAATTTAATATTATGTATATTTTTTTTATTCCATAACATGAAAGAGAATATATAATATAATTTATAATATATCTAAACCATTTAATGGTCATATGAACTTCCACTAAGGTGGTAATGGAAATTGAAAACACATCATCCATGTTGTCGGAAAATCAACACATCCGAGACAATGTTTTTAGTTTTAGAATAAGAGGGAGAGGAGAAGTATGATTATTTATTTTTATATAAAATGAAAAAAAGTCCACTATATATATGATACTAAAGTATTTATGCCTCTTGGATAAGTGGAGTTGAATATAGTAAAAGAAAATAAAAATAATAAAAATGAAAATAAAAAGAAAATGAAAGAGGATTTTTAACTCATGATATCTTCTCCTAGAGATCCTTTTTAAGGCCTTTGTTTTTGCCCTTTTGGCAAGACCAAAAGGTGAGGGATATGAGGGAATAATGTTTGGAATAATATTAGGAATTATTTTGAAAATTCATAATGCTCGAGAGGTGTGAGTAGAAGAGGTTGTGAGGTGTAGTATTTATAGTGAACGAGAGGGGGTCCATTATTTTAAACATTATTTTATTTTTTTTATAATGTCAAGAAATAGATTTTTTACTGTTACTATATATATTAATTAGTTCACATGGGTTTTAAAAAAGGTTCTCAACTCACCAGAAAAAAATCCATGACACAATAATTCCAGCATTTAGCTTATTTCATGAATTAACATAACTTACTATTCATCAATAATTCATGTATTTCAAAAAAATCCCAAAAATTCACATATACCATTTTTTGATGTGGTAAAAATTAAAATGAACTCCATTTTATGAAAATAATTTTCTAAATATGTGAAATTTAATTTCTAAATAAAATATTAATTTATTTTGAAAATAAAAATATAAAAAATGTAACTGATTTTTATAACTCCTAGAAAAATCTAATCAAGGAATCATAAAATTATATTATTACCACAAAAGAGTAAAATAAAAATTCATGGTTACATTTTATGAAAATGATTTTTCAATTAAATTATTAAATTTTTCATAAAATGGTAATTAAAATTAAATGACTTCTTTAATAAATATTTTAAATATTTATTTACTTAACTTATGATCAAGTTTTCCCTTATAATATCACTAAATTTTATTTATACATTAATGGTTAAGGTTACTATTAATTTTTATGATTTACAATTCATAAGAGTTATATTACTATTCATAAGGGTAACATTATTATTCCCAAGGGTAAAAAAACACTTCACCAAAAATTAAGTTGATCCTATAAGACTTCAAATATCTTAATAATTGCAACTACATATGTTTGTTTTTTGAAATTCAATTCATATAAGTAGAAAAATTACTTTTAATATATGGGTTATAACTATATCCTTTAAATAACTACGTTTTGTTTAACAAAGACTCAATGTTCCATGCATTTCACTCTATATTAAATTTGTTTGTAAATACTTAGGGTGCTACATTCTTTTCAACACCACCTTACAAGGATTATCATGATAATATGACATATGAAAAAATAAGTATGAAATTATTAATTTCTATAAATATTAACAAACAATCAATTTAATGTATAATAAATATTGTTTTTTTGAAAATATAATAATCTAAATGTTCGTTCTCGGAGGAATTTTTTATTTCTTCAAAATTATAAAATATCCATTTATAGGATATCTTATTCTTATTTTTATATATTATTTTTATATATAACACTAATAAACAATAAATAAGATAATTAATCTTTATGTATAATTTTATTCAATGAAAATCACTTCATAATCATACATTAACTATGGTATGTTCTTATTTCAGTTAGTTTAACAACCTACATGAACAATACTATAAATTTATCTCATGGATGAATAAGGGAATTTTTTTATTTTAATATAGGAAAAAAATAAATAAATAATGATTATTTATCTTGAGCATAGATATATTAGAATTAACTCATTGTTTAAGGAACCACACTTCATTTCCAAATAATCATTAAAACATTATCATCACTAAATTCAAGATTAAGAATTATAAAAAACAATATCATAAACGAAAATTATAACACTATAAAGAAATTATAAAACATCAATTAGAGTAACTTTTATGATCTCATAAGGATGATATCGAGGAGAATAATGAAGAAAAACACAAAAATTAAAAAACTAATTCAAAAGAGACTCAATGAATCACAATAAATATCAAATTTACATAATAATTATATAATATACAGGGAGGGAATAATTATAATTGATTTTTGTAATGGTTTTATATATGAAAAAATTCTAAAATGTCTAATTAATGTAGTAACTTTTTTATATAGTTTGTTAGAGAAAATTTTTAATTAGTAGGAATTATGGTATGGGTTATCTTGGTATTTATTAGGTTCTATTGAGGCATATTACATGTTATGAATCAGGTTTCCTTTATATAGTGTCATTATAATTTAATATCCCATGATCATTCAATTATTTTGTTTAATATAGATCGTAGGATATAAAAATCATAATCAATCTATTTTCTTCAAATTCATTTTGGCTCAAGTGTTACCTCAGTATTAAGTGGATTAGTTACTCAATTATCATTCATTGAGTTATGGTTACTCACTCAAATGTATTTCATATATGTTTGGAAATTTTTTATTTTTTATATTATTATATGGTGTTCTATCATTGTTTGTATTTTTACTACATAAAATGTTTATTAAATATTTAATGCTTCTTGGTGTATGTTTCCTATAAGGGATATTGGCCACTTAAATTTAGATTATTTAATTTATAAAATTTATCTATAATCTTTTTCTTCCATTTTTGGGTTCTCTCACACTAATATTTTATTATATTTTATATTATGATCCCCTTTTTTAAAATAATGTTTAAATGTGAAGAATGATTTTTTATATATTTTTCCAATATTAGTTTTATAAAAATTTATTTTCATAATATTTAAAAAGATCCATTCATAGTAACATGTTTTATCATTTATCTTAGGTTTCTTACAGAGACCATTATTTAATTTTCAAGGATAAATTTTTAGAGATTAAATTTTAAAAGTAAATTTTTTCAAAATATTTTAATTATCATTTAAAAAAATTATTTCGAAAGTGAAATGTGAGTATTTTTATTTAAAATACCTTTAATGACCTCAAAAGCTATTTAATTTTCATATTGAAAATGAATTACCGCAATATAAATTATTTTAAATTACTTATTCTCTAATAAATAAGTATATAAATTTTAATGTTTTTGGATTGAATTCATGGAAAAAAAATTTATCATTGATATCATCCTATAATATAATATTCTAATTATTTTTTACAATGTCATTTTTTCACTATGTCAACATCCTATAATATTTCATATAATTTTAAGATATCCTTCACATTCTTTAACTGGATAGATTATGATCAAGTATTAGTTATAGAAGCATGAAACCCTTTAATTTATAATAGTAATAATGATTTGAAGAAATTATGAATACATTCTTTTGGGGAACAGGTATTCATGTACATAAGATGATGTGGTGCTGGATCTTTATTTTTATATGACTCTAACGTATTGGATACATATTAATATGTCTTGAGATTTTATATATGAGATTAAACAGTGAACTTAATTCAAAATAAAACAGTATCCACAATGTGATGATGTTATTGGAAGTGATTCTTGACTTATAATATTTATGTTAGGTATTATGTTGCTGTTATAATATTTTGAAACCATGATCCATTGATATCATTTTATTTATGCTCAATCCTTATGATCTGAATCTTGGATTATGATCCATGATTTATTGGTTATGAACTCTATATTTCATCTTTTACTTTCATTACTTACATTCTCATTACCATATGTTTAAATTATGATCACTTATGATATTTAATTTTTATCGCTTATGTATACCCTTACCATGTATTTGAGGTCAAGCCTAATTATATTTCCATAACCCTAAGTAATTAAGTATGGTAATATGTTTGGTGTGTCTATAAAATTATCTTTTGTGGAAAATATTTTTCAGAAATTGAATATTTTACAGATTAATAAATTGAATGTTAAGTTGGAAAAAATCATATTGGCTAAAAAGTGTGATGGGTTTTATTAGTTAATTTATTACTCCCCATAACAATCCTTCCATATATAGTTCAAGAAATAATGTCATTAAAACTATCTCAGACCCAAAGTGAGATGAAACAATCATTAGTTTAAAGCATTACCATATGATAAGTATTATAACTCAAAATATATATCCCAATACGTTAAATATAAGGATTATTGTGTTTCAAGAAGGGTTAAATGAGATACTTATTTAAAAAAACTTGTGACCATTTCTCCATAATCCATCCACACTAGATCCTTTTATAGAGATCTATTATGTTATATAAATTTTTTCACCAAGGTAAAGATGAAACAAAAAAGGGGTGACCTCCAACACCCAATAAGATAAACATATCGATAACTTATAAAGGGTCAAATCACCAAAATATAGGAAGCCATGGAAAGGGTCTAATTATTATTATTAATTAGAACATGGAACAATATGAGTTATATATAATTCAAGAAATAAAGACATATAATATAAAATAAAAAAACATTTAACATTAAAAAAGTATACAAAATCATGAGACATTAAACATGAGACAAGGATCATTATCATTGGAAAATAGAAATATGTTGTGTCATTGAATCACATTGTAACAAAGAGTTATGGAATAATAATAAGCATGTAAAACAAAGTGAACAAACATTCTTCATAGTTTTCATGAAAAAACTATGGAAAAAACCTTTTTTCAAATCATTTACACAAAAAAATGTGAACAAAGATTATAACATATCACTTGCACAAAAAAACTTATAAAAAACCTTAACACATCTCATTATCATAACAATTCATAACCACATGTAATATGTTACTTTAACCAATTCATTGGAGGGGAATATATAACCCCACATTTCATCATATATATATATATATTTATATATATGATTCACCTAAAATAAATCATTATAATATTTAGAATAAACCATCGAAAAATAATTCATTTCATATATATCCATATGTAAATAACTTATTTTAATAAATAAAATATTTAAATAAAATTAATTTTATAAAATAAACAATTAGTACAAAACCACATCAGGAATTAAAGTGTTTAAGTTGAAAAAATCATCACCCAAAATAATCACATAATTAATTAAAAATAGAGTGGAATATTATACATATATCCATTATATATAGATAACATTATGATAAGGGAATCAATAGAGTGGTGGTGGCATTTACTAATTTCTATGGGAAGGGAACCCCACTTCAGGCGTAGGCTAGAGCTATGCTAACAGGGATCTCCCTTTGCGAACAGAGTAAAATTGCGATCACCCAAGCAGAGACCGATTCTTTAATTCTTAATAATTATCTGATTGGTAAAGGGAATAAGCCCTGGTCACTATCCTACACAGTTAGGAAATGTCATACCCTCCTCCATAATGTCAGGGTGACCTACCCATGGAGGGAGGGAATAGAGTTGCAGATCACCTTGCAACACTTGCGAGCCTGGACTCCGGAATCCCCTGCTTCCCTTCAATCAATTTCTTGAAACATGAAGGGTTTAATTTTATAAGAGGGGATGATCTTGGATTATATTACAATAGACCACCCTAGGACCTTGTGCCAAGTTGTTTCTTGCTTGTATCATGCTTTTTTTTCTTTTAGTTTCCTCTTCTTGTTCCCGTGTTTCTTCTTGAAAAAAAAAATTTGACTTTATGATGATGAGGATGAGGGAATCAAAATAATAAAAATATATTTATGAAAACATTTTTCATTCATAATTGTAAATGTCATACTTACGAGTCTATTTTCAAAAAGTCTCCTTAAAAAAGTGTAAATAGAATTGTTCATAGAAATGGATTTATATTAGAAACATTTTTAGACCAAAACTAATGAAAGAAAAAAATTGAAATTGAAAAATGAAATGGACGCATGGGAACGAAAACCAAGAAGAAGATGTATAACTCAAATGATGAATTTTGAGTTTCACAGTCTATTAGGAATTCAGTAAATTTTGACTAAAAAGTAATTAGAAGCATGAAAATATTATCTAAATAACATAAATTAAACCATTTATTATTCTAAAATAAATTCTATGTAAATATATCTATTATATAAGTAATAAACTAAGGCACATCATTAAAACATGTCTCAATAAGGAGACAATGTGATGTAAAACCCTCAAAATTTTGTTACTATAAAAATATGAGTCACATAAATGGTATAACATTAGATGGATTCACAAATCCCTTATATAATATTTAAATTATGATTAAAATAATTTCATGGAAGAAATATACACTGATAATAATTAATAAGTGGTGAATACAATTCATATCTCAATGAAGAAAAACTGAGGTGAACAAACCCTTAAGAATTACGAAACATTCTAATAAAGTATGATTTATAGAGAGAGATATAAATAATTTGGATTAAAAAAAACATTAATTATATTAATTAAGGATATCATATATCAAATAGGTAGCATATACACAATTTAGATGAAATTAGGTGCATAAAAGAAAATGTGACTTAAAGAACGAAACATTTAGAAAAAACCATCAACTCGTTCTTGATTCATTTTGTGAATATGCCTAACATCCTGAATAATCACAATACTTTTACTATAAAACATATAATTAAACTTATCATTATTTATTTAATATTATAGAGACTATTTTTTACAATATATTTTTTATTTATTATACATTTTTATTTCCTCCATCGGTTACTTGATGTTATCTGGACTATTATTCTGTGACTCCTTATGTATGATGAACATGGTAGAATGTATCATAAATTACATTATTATTATAAAAAATAATAATGGTTTAATTAAAATAGTTTTCTTAAATTAAATATATTTTTAAATCCATCAAGGGTGGGTGGTGATGGAAAATGAAACTCGTTTCTCAAGGATTCAGTAGTCCACACACACACACAATTATTGTTTCCATTTATCAATGAATGTGTATGAAATAATGTATAAAGTAATTATTTATTTCATAATCTTATTTATAGTCTATATATAACATTTATTCATCAATATCATCATCAAAATCACCATTGCTAGGCAGTTATGAAAAAATGAGCAGCATTGCTTCATTGAGACAGTAGTCCGCAAACCACACTAATGACAATTTTATTTTTCTTAGAAGATAATAAGGAATAAATAATGGTTCTCTAATTAATTTAATAACATATATGTTTAATATTTTTACTTATTTAATTATATTTTTATGGATATATGATATTTGGGGGAGTATGATTAAGTTGAAAAGATTACAAAGAAGGAAATACTTATATGGGAGACTTGATCTTTTGTTTGAAATATTTTTTGAAAATGGGGATTTAAAATTAATTCTAGAGATCATAAAATTGACAATTATAAAAGGACATATATGATAATATTTTTTTGTAATTTAATAAAGGTAATTTTTAATTTTAATTTTGACCATGAAGGTGTGGAAGTGATCCCCTTTTATAATGGAAGAAAAGATATATTTTAGGAATACCCTTTAAGAATCCCTGATATCATTACACTATTTCATGGCCAATGACTCCAATAATTTATAAATTATAGATTTTTGGGTGATATTGTGTCCATAAGTTCTTAACCAAGACATTCCACACACCCTTTAATCACATTTCAAGTCTTTTTCCGTATGTTTTTTCATTTTTACATTCTTATTCATACCTTTGAAACCAGATTTTAACATAATAATATACATTTTATTTAATAATAGAGATACAAATTAATCAAATGATTAATTTTTTTACCAAGAAATAATATCTACTTTTTTCATTTAAATTTAAAAATATGAAAAATTCATATTTGAAATTAAAATATATAGTTTATAAAAAATGTTTTCTATAAAAAAATTACCTTTAACCATTATGTTCCATTAATACTATTTATTATTTATTACCAAGTTGATGAGTTTAAATATATTAATATATAGGTTTAAAAAATAACTTATATTCCTCATTTAAATCATATCAATCTAAATTTTATATAAATATTACAAAATATTAATAAAATAATTTATCTTAAAAATAATATTACCATTATCACAATAAATAACTTTAATATAACTAATATTCTTGGTATGAAATAACATTTTATTGAAAACATTAAATATATATATATAAATTGAAAAAAAATGGTAAAAAAATTATATATAATTTCTAAAAGTGATAATGCCAAATTATTTATATAGGCGTGTAAAAACAGTTTCTACTGTGAAATATTTATTGACTATCAGAACTGATAAAAAGATGTTTTATAAATTATATATAATATTTTAAGTGATTTATATTAAAAATTAAATAAATGTTTTATATTAAAAGGATTTCTTGGACTTTTATATCATTCTTTCATAATAAAAGATATAGTTATTTAGAAAATTGATATTTTTTTTCTCATAACAATTGATTATTTCCGAAAAATATAAAAATTTAATACTAAACTAATTTTGATATAATGAATTATAAAGAGAATTTTATGTAATAAAATTTTTACAAATTGAGTTTTTTTTAAATTGTTAAATGTAATGAAAAATCATTTATATTCAAAAATGACATTTTCAAATATTAACTATTTTTATAATTATTTCATAGAATTTAAAAAAAGTACTGTTAAAAAATTATGAAATTCAAACTTAATTTATCATCATTATTCATATTTCTATTGAAATAAAAAATCATATCTCATAAAATTATTTTATTAGAATAAAATAATTTTCTAACTATTAAAGGGTCTTATTAGTCATTTTAGTTAAACTAATAGAATTTTAATAATATTAATGTAGACTTTATTTTATTTCGATAAATACTTCATAAAGAAGATGATTATATTCATCCCTACTAATTCAATTTACGGGTTTTAATTGATATACTTATATTTATATTTTATCTAAATATGCCACATTTTTTATAAGTTTATTATTGCATATGGATCAAGTGATTAAAAATAATATATTAATTAGATGAAAAAAATTATTAAAATATTAGGTCCCTATATAATATATACCCTATTAATATAAAATTAAAATAATAAAACATCATGAGTATTTATTGAAATGTAGTAATTTATTTTAGTTATGTTGGCATGATGGTCATATCGGCAATATGATATATAGAATATACACAAAAGTAAATAGTAATGCTGGGAAAAATATTAACTTCATCATCCATAGGGAATTTAAATCCCTAATTTAGGAGTATAAATTTCACGTCTATATATACTCTATTGATCATAATTCATAACAATCTTTGGAGGTGGTTTTTTTTCATTCATGTTTGGGATTTTCATGTAATGAATATGGTTATACTTCCATAGGTAGAACATAATTTGTTATAAATGTCTTTACCATATATAGAGTATATAGACATGTAATAAAAAATGAGTTGAAACTATGACATCACTCATTTGATTTTGCTAATGGGAAAACATCAATAGTGTAATCCCCAAGTAACTTAAACGACTACATAGTATAATAAGTGTAAAAGTTATGATAACACTACTCCCAAGCCTCAATAACAACAAGGTAATCATAAAGCGATAAATGTATATCACTAATAGAATGGGTATGAGGTGAAAAAAATTTATTCCACTAGTCTAATAGCTTATGTTTGATGAATATCTCTATAATATTGACATCCCTACTATGGTGGTGGTAGTGGTGATACATAATCCTCCTAGAGGAGTTGCGTAAACATATGGATATATATATATATATATATATTCCTCATAACTATAAACACTATCATATAGTGAATTCATACAACATATGTGGTATAATATTATTGAATCAAAGAATAATTTTTTTAATTACAATAAACTTCCCATAAACATCATTTAACATGAACATGGTTTTTGTTTTTTATGTATTGGCTAAATAAATTTTTGGTAAATATAAAATTCTAGTAGTTTAAACATTACAAACTGATTACATTTAGTTCAGTCAAAAAACTATTGCAGTATTGGATAAACTCATAGGTAGATAAAGAAACATGCTAAGACCATTAATAGAGATCAATGTTGTAATTGATTATACTATAAGTGAATTCTAGATTCCAATAATTTTACCATTAAATTTTTATAACATTTATTATTAAAAGATATTTGTCTCCAAGGTTAGAATAATGAATAATTTAAAAATTTATAAACTAATGAAATATTCCCATCAGTTTAAGTCTTCGTCATCTTGTTGGCTTAGTGTAGTTTTGATCATTTTACTTCCAATTCATATCAAAGATAAATATAATGTGATTCTTTTTTGTGATGTTAATAGTATATGTCTTCTAATTGTTCTTTTTCTAATCCCTTGAGACTGATGGTTACTGGGGATATGAATCTATAGAATTTAGCAACCCAATTTGATCAAGTGATTCTTGTGAATGGAAGATAGAGTATTCAGAAATAATATACTATACCTACTAAGATGACAAGTAATGAGCTTTTGGGGATAAAAAGATAATATTTATGATAGTTATATAATTTAGGTTACCTTATTAAAGATTAATGTCAATGACACCTTGGATCTGATCTAATGATTCACCCTATATATTGGTTTAAAAGTGTGATTTCATAGCATCATTATAATGGTGTTTCCAAATTTTTAACCGATGCTCTATGAATTGTTTTAAAAAATCGATGGTATTTAATTTTTGTAATTTCTATCGATTTAAATTTTATATTTCTACAACTTATATTCCTGTTATTATATTTTCATATACTTTTCACATGTATATTTCCAATATGATTACTAAAAAATTTATAGTCTATATTTCAATTGCACACACATTATTATCTATGATCATTTGATTAATAAATAATTAATAAATATAATATACATGAAATATGAGGTTTATACATTATTTATTTTAATTTAATAAAAAATAATTCAACCCTTCTTGTAGATTAGATAAACTAAATTTTTGGGATGAAATTTTGTATCAGAACATGTTTGTAATTGATTCTATGTTATTTTGGATTTCCATTTGTTTATTACATTTTTATTTGTTTTCTTGACACTAATTGTGTTGGTAGAGTAAATAATTAAAACAATTACATGTGTTATAGTTATATACCTTGAAACAATAAATTTGACATGACAACATGTCTTCAATAGATATGATTATGATCGTTTGTGTGATCAGATGAATTCATTTATCATTAATGATAAAGATGAAAATTATATCATGATTACTAAAAGTTATAATGTTTAAAGAACGAATTTTTTGGGTTTTATCAGGAGGAAAAAATTTAATATTATGTAAATCATAATGTTCTTAATACTCTTTCATTTTCATTAACTATAAAATTTTAGAGAAAAATATCATCTTGTGAGATAAAGAACGACATTTTGAATAATATAGAGATTACTAATTTTGAAACATCAAATGTTTTGGAAAATAAAATAGTTATGTTGATAGTGTATTACCAAGACATTCAATTTATACCTAATGAAATAGTACCGAAAATAAATCAATTATTTATGATTATTGCTAATATTTTACAATCTCATGGTGGGAAAGTACAATCAAAATATTTTCTTAACAAAAATGTTATTGACATTAGGCTAAAATAGTGGGAATGAAAGGGGATAATCAAAAATGATAATAAAATATTGGATAAGATAAGTATAGATGAATTAATTTGAACATTAATGAAATATAAAATCATAATTTGCCTTCAATTTCGGATGATGGTCATGGAGATAATTCCGCTGCAGTTTGTAGTGAATTGGTCACAACATCTGATGATGTTGTTTTCCTTGTACAAGAAATGGTTGATGATCTTTTGGTCACTTCTATATTTTCTGATCATAATATTTCTCAACTTCCTGATGATGATCATGGAAGTAATGCTACTAAAGTTCGTGGGGATGTGGTCTCTGATGACCCCGGTTTTGTGCAGGTCCATGTGACTATGGTTGCAAGGAGAGTCTTACTTGCTAGTTTACTGGCTGCTCTGATTGACTATAGAAATAGGTTCTCATTACTCAGTACTGAGGACGCTTCTGAGCAGGATGATGGAGAAAATGTGTCGGATTCTAGTGGCAATGATTACAATTTATCTGCAAGGTAGACAGTATAAGTAAATAAAGCGTCTAATACTAGGCTTAGATCGGAAAAAATGTGAATCGTTTTTTGGAATTGTCAAGGGATTGGGAATCCTCCCATTGTCATGTCCCTTAGACAATTTCTCCTGAAAAATAAACCTTTGTTGGTTTGTGTTGCTGAACCAAGAATGAAGTTTGAGAATTGGGGGTCATTCAAATGGGCCTCTTCAGGTTATTCCATTGGTTCATGCAATCAGCTTGAAACGAATTCTAAATCTTTGTGGGTGATTAAGCATGATAGTGCGTCATTCATTTCTGTCCTGGATGATCCTCAATCTGTTACACTCACCTGTCTCTATGGTAGTGACCCTTTTTAGTGACTTTTGTGTGTGCTTTCAACCTCTATACAAGAAGACGAGCACTGTGGAGAAATCTATTGGATCTTTCTGGAAATATGGTGAATAGCTGGATCTTAATGGGTGAATTCAACACTATCCTCAGACCTGAGTAAAAAACTATGGGGAATTTCTGTCATGCCTCAGATACTGATCTGTTATATTGTATTGATAAATGCGATCTTACTAAGGTTCCTATTTCTAGGGTTGAGTTTAGATGGATTCGATGTACTGTTAATGCGAGGCAAGCAAGCATGTTAAATAGGTGTTTTGTGCAGGTGGATGATAGGAACATGGAGATTTATGTTTCTGGAATTACTTTTCCATGATTAAATTAAGATTATAGTCCCATCCAAATTGATGTTTCTTTAACCGTGAGATGAGTACCTCTTCTATTCAGGTTTAATAATGTCTGGCTGGTTATCCTAGGCTGATGATAAATTGTTCTAGATTCCTAGAAAACATAGTATCTGTGCAGTCCCTCCTACATTCTCTGCTGCAAACTAATGTGTGTCACGGAAAGATTGAAGAAATGGACAAGGGAATAATTTTTTCCATTGATAATGATATTAGTGAGGCTGAACACACTCTTTCAAGGCTCCAACAGTCCAGTTTGCCTCTATATTTTCTAACACAGGATGAGATTCATGCTACATCAAATCTGGAGAAGCTGTTGCGAGTGAAGGAAAATTTAGCACAAAATCAGTTGAATGATAGATGGTTAAAGAATGGTGATCAAAACACAAAGAAGTTTCATTGCAAAATAGAGAGAAAAAGGTTAAGAGGTGTCTTCAAGCCCTAAATATTGATGGGAATTTTCTCTCCTTTGAGAATGATATTGCAAGTGCGGCCATTAACTACTTTGAGAGGCTGTTTTCAAAGAATTGTGAGGATAACTATGAAAAAATTATTCAGTGCATTGATCCTTCTATTGGGGATAATCAAAATAATACCCCTCTTGATATCCCCAAGCCAAGAGAAATTTATGATGCTCTTTTTTCCCTGAATATTTACACTGTTTCAGGCCCAGACGGCTTTACGAACAAATTTTTTATGTTCTATTGTGATATTTTTCATCTTGATGTAACAAATGTTGTGAATGATTTTTTTAGAATTGTCCACATGCCCTTTTGGATGAATTAAAGTTTTATTCCCTTAATCCCAATGAAATAGAATGCCCATTATATTAAGGATTTTAGGCCCGTTGCTATTGGAAACACAGCTCCAAAAGTGATTAACAAGATTCTAAATCATCATCTGGGTGGTATTGAAAAGAGTATCATCTCCCTTAATCAGTTTGGATTTGTTCCAGGACAGAACATCCAAAATTTTATTTACACTGCATCTGAGTGTGTCAATTTCATGAGAAGAAATGTTAAGGATGGTAATATGGCATTGAAGATTAACATTTCCAAGGCCTTTAACACCATCATATGGAGATTCTTATTCACCATTCCTAAATTGCATGGGTTTTCCCAAAAATTTATTGATCTTGTTGGCTCCATTCTTTCAAGTTCTAGGCTCTCTATTCTTATTAATGGCTCTCCTAAGGGTTTCTTCCATTACTCAAGAGGGGTCAGGCAAGGAGACCCTCTCTCTGGTATGTTGTTGGATATTACGGAGGGATACAGAATTGGTGCCTCCCTGATCACTCCAATTTTGGATGGTATTAGAGAATTAAAATTGGGCGTCAGATGCATTCCCCCGCCCATTTATTTTATGTTGATGACACTCTTCTTTTTGTAAAGGTTGATATAGGAACCATCTCTTGTATCAAGGGAATATTCACAAATTTTGAGGAGGTTGAAGGTCAGGCAATTAGTTGGTGGAAATCTTTGGCTATGTTTGGTGAAGGTATTAGCATCATGAGACAAGATAGAGTGGCATGAAAACTTGGTGTCTAGTGGGGTGTCCTCCCCTTCATTTAACTTTGGGTCCCATTATTCTGGGGTAGGGTTAAAAGGTGTTATCTGAAGAATATTACTCTAAAAATCAAAAATTAGTTAGCAAGTTGGAAGGGTAAAAACATGTCCCAAGAAGGAAGAATATGATTGGTCAATTTTGTGATCAGTTCGATGTTTGTTTACTCCTTTTCAGTGTATCATTGGCCTAGAATTCTAAGTAAATAATTAAATAGAAAGATCAAGAAAATTTATTTAGACTGGCTCGGTTTATGAGAGGAAATTGGTCACTATGCCGTGGAAGGATTGCATTAAACCTCTTCACGTGGGTGGGATGGGTTTCAAAGACATCAGATTATTCAATGACACCTTGATCAATTAGTTTTTCTGGAATTTAATTTCCAATTCCGATGAGTCCATGGACTTTCATCGAATCAGGTTTCTTGTAAAGATGTATAATGGGTACTCTGTATACCTTGCTTCATCTGTTTTGACTGCATCTAAACATGCCTTTTTCTGATATAATGTCTTCCTCTAAATGGATTGTGTGTAAGCAATCCCCTCTTAATTTCTGGACCACACCTTGGTTGTCTCGGCCTATCTATGATGATATTGAAAGTCCCACACTCTTAAGGGGGACCTCCATTGCTAATTTTTAAAGCAATTCAACAGAAATAAACACCTTGATTAAAACTCATGTTGGAATGGAAATCACCAGGTATCGATATATTGATTGTGACACTCTGGTTTGGATGTCAAACTTGAATAGAAGATTCAATACAGGTGACTGTTATGGGATGATGTGTGGAACTTCCCTGAATCCTCAATTCTGGGTCTCGAAATTCTATAGAGCATTCATCCCTCCATATTCCACTTTGCTTATCTGGAAAATATGAAGGAAGATACTTCCGTTGTGGATGCTCTCTCTAAGCGATCTATTGCTGAGGTGAGCTCAAGTTAGTCTTTTGACTCCCCAGAGTTTTGTGATAGGCATGTGCAGGCTGATTTTTAGGGTGGGACATACACTTGCCTTTGTAAACCGCCTCTATGACTTTTCATTGTGTACTTTTATTTTCTGTAATAAATTTTTTCTATGAGCAGGTGTGTCGAGCTCCTGAAATTCTTGGTATAATAAAACTTTTAAATATTAATCTTCATAGGGTAAGTGTAAGTATTTTAGTTAGAGTAATTCTAAAGATATTTGTAATAAAGTTTCTCAATATACAAGAATAATGAAACTACTTTCCAGTAATATGAATTCTATAAATAGACAATGAAACTATAGAAATGAAAAATAGATAAAAAGGCTTAAAAAGTAGATTAGATAATTAGGAACTCCCTTATCCATCCAATCTCGGATGCCCTATATCGACGATGGTGGTCTTGACCACCTCCCCAATGGTGTGGGGTCGGATTTCAACATGAATATTCTTCTGAGTCTTGATGTAACGCCCCGACCCTAGTTTCCCAGAGTCGGTGCATTATTAAATAACATTGGCATTATAAAAAAAGGTCAAGTCTCAAAAGACCGATTAGTTTAGTAGCCTGGAAAATACTAGATACATTCATAAGTTTTACATTTAATTATAAAATGGAAAAATACAACAACAAAGTCTTCATATTCCACACTCATATCCCTTATACTATCCCTGTAGGTCAATCATAATATACTTCATTGCATCCTGGGAAAAAATAAAACATCGAAATGGGTGATCTCAGATGCTCAGTAAAGATAAAAAAATAAGCATAAACATTTAAGGAAATGTAAGACCAAAGCAAAAGCCTTTTAAAGTTGATCTTTAGCATTATATGGAAAATATAAAACCAAATAATTCCATTTAATTATTTACATGGATAATCTACTAGTCTAATAATCACATGAAATATCAATAGACACTTTCATAATGAAGGAATAAATAATTCCAACCATCATAACCACATAGTGCAGGCCTTGTACCAAGACTAAAAATAATATTTTGTAAAGGCATTATACCAAGACACTAGTTTTCGTCATGAGACCTACCAATGCATTGAGGAGCTATAATGAGCTCCACCCGTCACATACTAAGTCCAATGCATTCCTCATATGAAACGGTTTAAACACAACATAAAAATTCGTATTAAAACTGACATAGAAATTTCAATAATTTATCCATAGAACATGAATGGTATAAAAATAACACATACATAGTGAAATGTATCACAAAAAAATCAATACAATATGATAGATTTTAATCATAATAAATGAACTCCAAATAAGCTTAAAATTCATCAAAGGATGTTAACATAGATGAAATAAAAACTTTTTTTTGTAGAAATACCTCTTCCTTGTTTAAATCATTTAAATATCATAATATTATAAAATTAAAAATTCATTTTGAATATTTTATTATAATATTTTATGGGAATCATCAACGATGTTATAATCGTAGAAAATAGCCCCACTCGCAGTATAAGTCAAAAAAATATTCTTACCTTAATTTTGTCGAAAAGGTCATAACATACCTTGATTCGATAACAATGGAAAGAATCCATTCAGAACATTTTATAAAAATTAAAACATGGGTATAAATGACATTGACATATAGTCTGGTAAATAGTAAAAATGTTTTGGAATATATTTTTAAGAAACATGGATGTGGATGATAAAGAGTTCCTAGTAGATACTTACGTAAAAACAACCTCGGATAATAAAGAGATTGTGAAATTAACCCTCACCATATAATTTTTCTTGGTAGAGGGTTGGTTTACCTTCGGTATAATGGTGAATTTTTTTTTATTATATTAATAAAGAATCATATTAGTTAATATGATATCATATATGATCTTCTAATATTTCTTTGTTAGTGATATTTTAGTAGTATCATCATTTTGGAGGCTAACTGATCTGTTTTCCTTTATAAGCTTGGTTACGTAAGCCATGATTGTTATGGATAGGTTGTATTTGATTTATATATAGAATGATATCAAGTTCATAAAAAAATTTATAATCATAAAATTAAAATTATTTTTTGAATGATTACGATGGGGAATTAATCTCATCAGGTTCATGGAGCCGGTAATCCGTACATACGCATAAGCGACAATATCATTATTTTTATTTTAAAATCATTTATATTTTGATGGTATATCATATATACAGAATAATTATCAAGTTATAATTATTATTTACGTCATTTATACTCCTTATTATACCCATCCAAATTAATAAGTGTTTGGTTAATAAACTACACCACGACGTGGAGACGGTAATATGTACGTACACACGTACGGTGGCTTTGTCATTTATAGGATGGATAGAATAATGAATATAGTAGTACCATTTTTATAATAAAATAATAGTATAAAGAATATTCTGGAGTTATTATTTTTTAATGGAAACAACAAAGAAAGAGGAAGTGGAAGAAGAAAAGAACTGGAAAGAGGTGATAAAATATTTACCTCTTCTTCGGGTTCTTCCATTTGATTTGACCAAAAGGGATTATTAGGATGGATTTATGAAAAAAGAAATCTCTCTAGGATGAAGGGAGGACATTTTAGAGAATATTTGGGCAGGGGTTGGCCAGAAATATGTCATTGAAGGTGAGAGTTTTAGAAAAGGATAGGTTCCTTTATATAAGAGTGGTGAGGGTAACTTTAGAAAAAGTTTGAAATATTATTTTATAATAAAATCATTTTCGGTTTCTAATGGATCCATAATGATTTATTTAAATTATATGGTGTGGATGGGTAAAAAAAATATCAACAAATAGATGGTATATAGGTTTGAGTAACCATATTAACCTTATCTTTATGGTTTTACTCTTAGTTAAATATTTTGACATTTACCATGTATTTTTGTATTTTTATATTATATAGTTAATAAACATAATATAAACTAAAAATGGAACCCCAATAGGATAATTAATGAAATATATAACATTATTAAGGCCCTTTATTTGAACCTTAGATATTTATGAATATTATATCAACCAATAATATAGTATTTGTTTTAAAAACACAATTATGTCAATTTTGACATTATTAATTAAATTATTTTTGTTAAAGTCCTCAAAACATTATTACATATAAATAAATTCATATGTTCAATAATAACATGTCATATTAACCTAGAAAAATATTTTAATTATCATAATTCTTAAATTACATTTCTTTCGATATTTATAATATCAATTATTTTAATATTTCATTATTAAGGTAATTATTACGTCATCATTGTGTCATATATAAATTAAACTATTTAATGTCTAAATTATTTAAATAAAATATAATTTTTTAGGATATATTTTTATCTTTATAATTAATATTTATAGTTTAATTTATATTATGTATAATCCAATTTTAGAAATGGTTTACTTATTAAACATTGAATTTAACACTTTTAACACTTCTTTAAATAAAATAATAATAAATGTCTTAATCTAATTTAACTTGACCAAATAGAATAATATTTTATTCCTAAGGTTGTTTAATGTAGAATTATTCTTATCTAATAGAATTAGGGCATGTGTTAGGGTAATAATGTTATCAATCTTACCTCTTAATTACCCTATTTAGTTTTAAACATGGTAAAAAAGTAAAAATTTAATATTCACCAAAAATTATTTTCATCTTATTGAACCGCTTGTTTCTTATTGATATCAACCGTGCCTCTCGTATTTATAAAATTACACTCACATAAGCGGTAAAATATGATTAATGCGAATTTACAAATGCTCCTTAGAGGTGGGTAAAAGACAGTAAATAGTTTGATAAAATATTATATATCTAATATTATTACAAAATGACTCCAATTAATTACATTGAACATATATAGTTATTATGTATCTATTTTGACCAAAAATTAATTTAAATAATATAATTAGTTATTTAAATAAAATTCATGTTTTAACCAATAACGTAGTGATTTTCACTATTCATCAACAATTGAATGTTTTTAAAAAAATACCAAAAAATCACACTAAGAAAATTTCAATATTCCAAATCCAAAAAATGAAGTCAATTTTGAAAGATAAATTTTATAAAATTTAAAAATGCGGTTACTACTATTTATAATGTCTAGTTTGATTGGTCTTCATGTGTTAGAATCTCGAAGTTGCGTACAGTGGAAGCTATTTCATTATTCTAAGGGAAACGCACCAGGGAAGCATGGGATGTTACATTCTTCCCTCCTTCAAAAAATTATGTCCTTGAAATTTCTAGTATACTGCCACACAAATAGATTTGGGTGGTTCTTTATTATATGTTCTTCAGGTACCCACGTTACCTCTTCCTACTTATGGTTTTACTATAGAACTTATACCAGATGAGTTGTCCTATTTCTTAGAAGTTGTTCTCTTGGTCAAGAATGTTGATAGGCTCTTCACAATAAGACAGATCGGGTTCCAGATCAACTTCCTCATAGTTGAGTACATGTGTTGGGTCTGGTATGTATTTTCTTAACAGTGATACGTGGAACACATCATGAACTTTGGAGAGACTTGGAGGCATTTCCAAACGATAAGCTACAAATCCAATTCGTTCTAAAATTTTGAATGTTTTGATGTACCTATGACTCAAATTTTCCATTCTTACTGAAACGTATAACACCCTTCCATGGAGATACCTTCAATAAAACATTTTATCCTAATTGAAATTTTAAATCCTTCCTTCAGTTATCGGCATTTCTCTTTTTCCAACTTTGGGCTGCTTTGATGTGAGTTTGGATAACCTTCACCTTTTCCATTGTTTCCTCAACAAGTTCTGGGCCTATGAGTTGTTTTTCTCCAATATCTTCCCAAGAAGTTGGTTTGTGAGATCTCTTTCTATATAATTCTTCAAATGGTGCCATCTCAATACTTGAATGGAAGCTATTGTTAAAGTAAAATTCTACGGGGGTAAATATTGATCCCATAAACCATGAAATTCAAGGGAGAAAGATATCAACATGTCTTCTAAGGTATGAATAGTATGTTTTGATTGTACATTAGTTTGACGGTGGTAGGCAGTGCTCAAACAAAGTTCAGTATCTAGGGCTTTCTGATGACTTTTCCAGAATCATGATTTGAAATGGGGATCACGATTACAAACAATCAATAAGGGTACTCCATGAAGCGTTACATCTTCATTAATATATAGTTTGGGAGGGCGTTCAAGTGGTAAATATTCTCTTATAGAAAGAAAATGTGATGACTTTGTAAGATGATCAACAATGACCCATATTGCATCATTACATCTAAGAGTCTTTGGTAGCCCCATGACAATGTCCATTGTAATATTATCCCATTCCCACTCATGTATGGGAAAAGGTTGCATGACTATTCCCGGCTGTTTCCTTCCAGCTTTCACTTGTTGAAAAACCATACATCTTGACACAAAATCAGTAATCTCCCTCTTCATGTTGTCCCACAAAAAATGTTTCATTAAATCTCTATAGATATTAGTTCAACCAGGGTGTATGGATAAACTAGAGCTATAAGCTTAATCCAATAATTTCCTTTTTAGATCGGGTATATGGGGAACACAAAGTCTCTTCCAAAATTTCAAAATTCCATATTTATATATAAAGTCACTCAATCTCACATCATTTGCTTCATTAATCATGTTTTGAAAATCCTCATCATTAGCCTAAGAACTTTTTATCCCTTTTAGTAAATATGGCTTGGAAACCATTTGAAAAAGTATTGATGCTTCACCTTCCATGATTATTCACATAACCATTTTCATTAGATCCATGAACAAAGGATCACTTTTAACTATCATCTTGTTCAAAAAACCATAATACTTTCTTCTCAAATCATATGCCACCTTATTTTCCTTCCCTGGGAGGTATCATATTGTGCAATCATAATCTTTGAGTAGTTCAAGCCATCACCATTGCCTCATGATGAGTTCTTTTTGTGAGAAAATATACTTCAAACTCTTGTGATTAGTATAAATCTCACATTTTTTAACCATAGACACAATGTCACCATATCTTCAAAGAAAATATTACAACTGCTAACTAAAGATCATGAGTATGACAGTTTTTCTCATGAATTTTTAGGCGTTGTGTTTTATAGGCAAAAAATCTATCATTCTTCAAAAGGACACAACCAAGTCCTTTCATTGATGCATCACTATAAATAAAAAACCCATCATTACCCGATGGTACAGTCAAGATAAGATCATTGACTAATATAATTTTCAATTATTCATAACATTATTCACACTCTTTTTTCCAAGAAAATGTAGCCCCATTACGTGTTATCTTTGTTAATGGGTTATCCAATCGAGCAAAATTCTGGACGAAACACCGATAATAACCTTCTAAAACAATAAAACTACATACCTCAGTTATATTCATTGGTGTTGGCCATTCATGGAATGATCTTTTCTTAGAAGGATCAATAGATATTTTATCCTTAGAGACAATATGGCTAGAAAAAAATCTCTTAAATCCATAATTGACACTTTCTAAACTTCATGTATAATTCATTTCTTCTGAGGGATTTCAGAATGGTATGAAATTCATTTTCACGATCTTCATAGATTTTAGAGTATACCATGATATCATTAGTAAATACCACTACAATTTCAACATGATATTCCTGGAAAACTCTTTACATTAGATCCATGAAAACAGAGTGTTCATTACTCAGACGAAAAGGCATTATTGTAAACTCATAATGCCTATTCCTGGTTCGAAATGCGGTTTCTGGAATTTGTTCCTTCTTTACACACAATTTATGATATCAAGATCATAGGTCAGTCTATGAAAAATATTGAGCTCTATAAATTTGGTCGAATAAATCATCAATGAAAGGTAAGGGATACTTGTTCCTTAATGTTATAGCATAGATCACCTTGTAGTAAATGCAAAACATCATAGATCCATATTTCTTTATAACAAAATGGATAGTGGATCCCCATGGAGAAATACAAAGGAAAATAAATCCCATATTACTAAATTACTATAGTTGTTTATTTAGTTCCACAAATTCCACAGTGGCCATTCTATAAGGGGTCTTCGATATGGGCCTTGAACGAGAAATTAAATCGAAGGAAAACACAATTTCTCATTCTGAAGGATTTATATGTAAATCCTCTAGAAACACATCAAAATATTCTTGCACAATAGGTATATACACTATTCAAACATTCTTTTCCTCTCGAATAATTATTTCATTCTCATTCTCCCCAATAATTTAATTCAGTAGAGCTACTGGGGGTGGATCTAGATATGAATTTTTTTGTGACGTTTCTACTCTAAAGATAAGGTACTCTTTATCATCATCAAAAATTGTAACCTCCTCCTTCTTACAATAAATATTCACTTCACGTTCCTAAATCCAATCCATACCTAAAATTATATCAAATTTAATCATGGGAATGATGATGAGATCAGAAGATAAAGAACATGTATATTCCCTAATTTGAACTGATTCACCAAACATTGTTGTGATGATGCTCCCTTAGGTGTTTTGACTGAAAACTCCCTTCTTAATCAAATTAAAAATATCTAATTTTTTAGAAAATTTGGATGATATCAAATAGTGTGATGATCCAGAATCAAATAAATCATTTACTAAACCTGAGGAAAAAATTATATTACCTGCCACCACATCTTTCGGAGCTTCAACCTCATTTGTAGTGATAGATAAAGAATAGCCTTGATCCCTTGGCCTTTTATGAAGTAATTTTCCTTGGCACTTAAGAAAATTAATTTTCATAATTCCCCCTTTCACGACAATTGAACAATTCAACTTTGATAGTCTCTTTTTCCCCATACAATCACGAGCTTCATGGCCTTCTTCACCACACTTGTAAGAGACTCTCATTCCCTTCAGGCAAGTACCATGGTGTTTCTTCCCACATTTACTACAGGATGGATATTAACGTTTTCCATTATTCCCCTTATTTCCATTTCTAGAGGGTTCATCAGATCTCTTCTTCTCTTGCTTTTCTTTAAAGTTGTAAGACATAGAGAATTCATTTTCTGTCTTGATAGCACATAAGACAATATCTTCGTATGATGAGAAGGATTCTGAGACTAATGATTGATGAATAAATGTTTTTAACACATAAAAGAATAGATCAATATTACTTTTTGGGTTACATATATAATTTGCAGGATGCCTTGCTAACCTTGTAAGGTTAGACTCATACTTTGTGAAATTCACATCCTCTTTATAGCTCACAATCAGAAACTGTCATTATATATCTTCTCAATGGTGACGAGGAAATTATTTTTCTAAGAAATGATATTTAAACTACCTACATTCCATATTTGATATTTCATCATATATATTTTGTGTTTTGATTCAACAACCACCGTTGATCTGCATTTCTTGTGAGGCGATAAACTTCCATGAAAACTTTTTCCCTTTCGCTACTCCCCAAAGCATGAAATATTTTCTCTAAGAAATTTATCCATTGCTCATCTACTAATGTATTTGTACTCCCATTTAATATTTGCGGTTGTTTCCTCATGAAGCGGTCTTACATTGATCCTCCTTATTGTGGATCAGGGTGCTCCATACGGGTAAGGTTGTTATTCCTAACCTGAGTGAGTTGTCCCAGTATAGTGATAAGCTGATAAGAACCGATTGCTTCACCAGCTCCACTATAATTATCTTTAGTAGGAAGGAAATCCATACATGTATTATGTACGTTGATACGATTTCCATTCCCTCTATTAGGAACCATTTCTAAAAAATGGCATACAGTATATTAGTTTATGAATCACAATACCTAATTCCAAACTTGTAAAATACTTAACATAAATTCAACAATTTATAGATATAAACCATATTCATAAAAAAAATTCTTTGAGGAAGTATATACCGATAAACACTTCATAATGGTTTATAATGAAAATGAGAATTATCCAAAGCATATCCCCTAGGAGTGTCTTAACCAAGAGTGCATCAAGGCTCATTATCGTGCACTTGTTACCGTTCGAGTCTAGCTCAAAACGGTGTTTTCGGATTTTACCACTAGGTACATCTGTGCTCGATATGCCTCTACCTTCTCGTATCCAGATAGGGATTTATTTCTTGGAAAACTAAAAAAATCTCTACAATACAAAAATTCTAGGAAGTTATTCTATACTAATCCTCGAAGTCTACCTTAGGGTAATGTTATCTAATAAGAGTTTTTCTAAATGTTGCTTGCAAGGATTGTACTAAAATTCCTATGATACCAACTATAACACACCAACCCTAGTTTCCCATAGTTAGTTCATTATTACATAACATTTTTCATGATAAAAAAATATCATGTCTCGAAATACTGATTAGTTTATTATCCTTGGAAATACTATATACATTCATATGTTTTACATTATAATATAAAATGAAAATCTACAACAACGTGGTCTCCATAAGCCACACTCATATCGCTAATACTATCCTTGTAGGTAAGTTATAATATACTTCTTCACATCCTGGGAAAAATAAAACATAGAAAGGGTAAGCTTAGATACTTAGTAAGGATAAAAAAATAAGCATAAACATTTAAGGCAATGTAAGACTAAAGAAAGCCTTTTAAACATGAACATTAGCATAATATTGAAAAGCTGTTATCAAATAATATGATTTACATATTCACATGGATATTATACTAGTCGAATAATCACATGCAATATCAATATCCACTTTAATAATGATGGAATGCATAATACCAGACATTATAACCACATAGTCAATGCCTTGTTCCATGAGTACAAATAAGAATTTGTCATGGAAATATTCCAAGATACTAGTTTGTCCCATGATACCTACCGATGCATCGAGGATCTATAGTGGGCTCCACCCATCACTGACTATGTCCAATGCATTCCTCATATGAAAACGTTTAAACATAACATAAACATTCATATTAAAAGTAACATACGAAATGTCAAATACATTATAAATAAACAATGAATGGTATAAAAATGACACATCCATAGTAAAACATATAAAAAAACCCTAAATACATTATAGAAGATTTGTATCATAATAAATAGACATCAAATTAAGATAAAATCCATCAAAGGTAGTTGCCATCGATTAAATCATATGTTTTTAGAGAAATACCCATTTCTATTTTTTAATCATTTAAAAGTCATATATTTATAAAAGAAAAAAATTATTTTAAAGATATTATTATACACTTGTAAGGTAAGCTTTAATGATGTTATAATGGATGAAAATAGCCACACCAACCATATATGTTAGAAAACATTTTTACCTTAATTTTGTCGAAAATGTCACAAGGTACCTAGTTTGGAAAATGAAGGAAAGATTCCCTTAAAACAATTTTATAAAAATTCAAAAAAGGGTATAAATTAATTTAACCTATAGTCTATTAAATAGTAAAAATATTTTGGAATAAATTTTTAAGAAACATGGATGTTATTGATAAAGTGGTCCCATTAGATACTAATGTAAAAAAACCTTGGATAATAAATAGATTGTAAAATTAACCCTTACCTTGTAATTTTCCTTGGTCGATGGTAGGTTAACCTCCTGTATAATAGTGAATTAATTGTTATTAAATTATACATGATCCAGATACATTAATATGATATCATATATGATCTTTTGATATTGCTTTGTTAGTGATATTTTAGTAGTATCATCGTTTAATGTGTCGACTGATTCGTTCTCCTTTATATGCTTGGATATGTAAGCCATGTTTTTTATGGACATGATGTATTTGATTCATATAAAAATGATATTATGTTCATAAACATTATTTTTAATCATAAAAATGAAAATTATTCTTGATTAAGATAGGGAATGAATCTCATCGCATTAGTGGAGATGATAATTCATACGTATGCACGAGGAACACTATCATTCTTTTTATATTAAAATAATATGTAATTGGATGGTATATCATATATAAAGAATCATTGTCATGTTATATTTATGATTTAAATCATTTAATCTCATTATTATACCCATCGAAATGAAGAAGTGTTTGAATGAAAAACTACACCATTACGGGGAGACGGTAATCTGTATGTATACACGTATGGTGAGTCTTTCCTTTATAAGATGCATAGAATAATGAACATGGTTGTACCATTTTTATAATGAAATCACTATACAAATATGATACTGGAGTTATTATTATATAATGGAAAAAAAAGAAAGAGGATGTGGAAGAAGAAAAGAACATCAAAGAGGTGATTAAATATTTACCTCTTCTTGAGGTTCTTCCTTTTAATATAATCGAAAGGTCTCCTTTTGATAGATTTATGACTAATTTACGACCTCTAGGATGAAGGGATGACAGTTGAGAGGATATATGGGTTGGTTTTGGTCAAGCCAAATGTCTTTGAGGAAGTGAGTTTTAGAGAAGGGGAGGTTCCCTTTTATAAGATAGGCGAGGGTCACTTCAGGAAAAGCTTGAAATATTATTTTATAATAATATAATTTTCGGTTTATAATGACTCAAAAATGAATTATTTATAGGATAAGGTGTGTATGGATGGAAAAATTCTCATCCAAAAGGTTTTAGATAGGTTTGGGTTACAATATTAACCTTAACTTTTAGAATTAACTCTCAATTAAATAGTTTGACATTTACCACGTCTCATTGTATTTTTATATTTTATGTTTAATAATCTTATGATAAACTTCCAAGAGAACCCCAATAGGTTCATTAATGACATATATAATATTATTAAGGCTCTGTGGATAGTCATTATATTTTTATTAATATTATATCAACCAATAATATAGTATTTGTTTAAAAAACTGAATTATGTCAATTTTGACATTATCTAATAAATAATTTTTTAAAGTCCTAAAAACATTATTACTTCAAAACAAATTCATATGTTCAATCCTAACATTTCATGTTGACCAATAAAATTATTTTAATTTATCAAAATCCTGAAATTAATTTTATTTGGATATTTATAATATCCATTACTTTAATATTTCATTATTAAGGTAATTACTGCATCATCAATGTTTCTTAAATAAAATATATTATATAATGTCTAAAAATTATAAATAAAATATCATTATGTATAAAATAAATTTATCTTTCTAATGAATATTTATAGTATAATTTATATTATGTATAACCCTATATTAAAAATGGTTTAGTTATTAAACATTGAATCTAACTATTTTAAATATTCTTTAAATAAAATAATAATAAATGTCTTAATCTAATCCATGTGGACCAAAAAATCATATTTTATTCTTAAGGTTGTTTTGGTCAAATCCTACTTATCCAACAGAATTCGGACATGTGTTAGGGTGATAATGATTTCATTTTTACCCTTTATTACGCTATTTACTTTTAACCGTGGTAAATAAAAGTAATAAGTTACTATCCACCAAAAATTATTTTCAACTTGTTGAACCATATTTTTCTTACTGAAATCAACGGTGTCCCTCGGATTTTTGAAATTCCTCACACAGAAGCAGTAATATTATGTTTTATGAGAATTTTCAAATGCTCATAAGAGGTGGGTAAAAGACGGTAAATAGTTCGATAGAATTTTAAATATCTAAAATTATTACAAAATGACTCCAATGAATTACATTAAACATATCTAGTTATTATGTATCTATTTTGACCAAAAATAAATTTAAATAAAATAACTAATTATTCAAATAATAAGTCGGTTTTAACCAATTTTCTACACTATATTAGACAATAACATTATGAAACATAATGTATAATCTCAATACTACTAAAATACATAACATAAATTGAAAATTTTATGCATGGATAATCACATAATCATAAATTTGGTTTCGTTAAGGATATGTTTATATTTATATACTTCATAATGTCTTATAAATTACATGTGCATTGTCCTAGGAATATCCCATGGGAGAGTCAAACTAGGTGTGCAGTAAGGAATACTGTCGGGTACTATGTTACCCTGAGTCAAGCCTAGGACACATTGTTAGAGTTTTAACACCTAGGTAAAATTGTTCCAAAACCACACCAATGTGTAGTATCCAGATAAAGATATATTAAATGTAATACCAAAGTAATCTCTACCTTACCAAAATTAGAGCATATTATTATACACTTATCCATAAATTATATCTTTTGGTTATGTTCATTAAAATATGTTTTCTAAATATAATTTCCATTGTTGCTGGGAAACTTCCTATGATACAAAATGTAACACCCACAACTCCTGAAGACTGGATTTTGTGCATTAATTTATTGCATTTTCAGGATTACTAGGAATTAAATCCCAATAGACCGATCAATTTAGTAATCCTGGAAGACTAGATAAAATTCATAATACCCGTAATACATTGGGGGATGAAATTAAAACTTGATACATAATGAAATGAAATAAAATGAATCCTTGAAATCTTATTCAAATTTTTCTTCTTCATATCCTATATAAAGGAAACATAAGAAAGGGGTGAACTCGGATGATCAGTAAGGGTATGTATTGTAGTAGAAGTTTTAAAAAACATAAACACTATGCGTGGTGAATAACTGAAAAAATATAGCCTTGAAAATATACTTGATCATAAGATGGAAGGAATGAAAGGTTCCTAAATAATATTATTATAAAACATAAACATAGAAGTTATACTGGTCTAATAGTCCCATGGGATATCAATTATTATTTTCATAATGAGGTAATCCATAATACGGGACATCATAAACCTGTTTTCAAGATCTCGTCCAAGACTTCTGAAAATACTAGGGTAAGGCTTCGACCAATACCCAATTCTATATTGTCTCATGAGACCTAACGATGAATCAAGTGGCTATAACATTCCCCACCCATCACATAATATTTTCAACAAATTAATTATATGAAAAGAGTGATACATTGACAACATAAACATTCGTACTAAAAAACATGCATATGAAGTGTGAATAAATTATCTATAACCCATTAATTGTATCAAATTAGCACATCCACAGTAAAAATAAGCATAAAAACATAAAAAGAATTTATAGATGTTATAATAATAAAAACTAAATGATGTGCAAGATTCAATAGGGATTTTGAAATATATAAATACACTTTTAAATGCAATCATTAAATATTTCATGAGATTTTTTTCAAACATTCCAAAGTGCCTCATACCATTAAGAAAAATTTAAACAATAATACTCTAGAATATCATGCTAATAATGAGACTCTTGATATGATATATCAAATAGAGTTAAATACACCTCAAATAACGAATAGGGGGTGATAAAATTATATATCCCACAAAAGTAAAAGTTAGTTGATAAAATTCCTATTTTACTTTGGAAATAATAGTTCATTTTCAAAAACATTTTCATTTATCATAAATAATATTAGAAACAATTATATCCCAAAAAAGAAAACTAAAGGATATTTAAATTTTATTTTTGGAATAAATGATGTCACATCTATGTTAAATCATGTAAAAAAGTGTTTTTATGATGCTTTCAAGATAAAACATTTTATTATGGATTAACAAAAATATTAAAGAGATTTTACTGATGGGATAAATTGATTGAAATAATTAAACAAAAAAAGAAACAAGATATTTTTTCCTGATACATTTTTTTTATAATGATAATTATGGGGTAAAACATATTATATAGTGCACTTGAAAAATGGTAAGAATTCTAGATGTTCCCTTGAATCGAGCTGGTTTATCAGGAAGAATTGAGAAGGGATCCATTTTAAAACATGTATATCACCATAAAAGAAGAATGATATGATATGTATATATTATTTAGAGACATATAAATATAATTTATTTGAAATATTCAAAAATAATGAATCATTAAATTTGAGTAATGGTAGAGAAAAGTGGCCCGAAAGAAAAATGGGGCTTCAGGTAGAATCATTAACCAGTTTGTAATCAATAAAATCTTATCCCCCATAAATACAAATCATAAAATGATACCTTTATAACCAGGAAAATAAATAAAATAATGATATGTTACATCAATGGACCACATAAATGCACCATACACAATAAATTGTGGTGAATAATTAATATTACAAAAAATGAAAGTTAGAGGAAAAAAACCTTGCCTTATGTCCGAATGTGTTCTCCACATTACAATAAGATCCTAAAATATGGAACTAGACTCATTAATAATATAATTCATAACCTATTATAAATTAATATATATTATTATATTATTATTATGTTTATTTATTTCCTTTTTATGAGTTATAAAATATAAATTTATCACTCATGAGCATTTGTTTTCTATGTTTTCATGATAGTTATACATATATATGAGTATTGAAGTTAATGTGGAATGGTATAATTCTCAGGAATTTAATTTATATGATATAAATGAACAAAAAAGTGTAATTAATATAATTTATTATTTTTTTCCATATGTGGGGATCAATCATTACATAACATGTTAATGATAATCGTTTAGCTTAAATTTAGCGGTTCTTGATCACAATGAATTAGTTTTATTAAATTATAAAATATTGTGTATATAAAATGTTTAAAAACAATAGATAAGTTATAATAAAGATTTTATAATATGGTTCATCCATAAAAATGGATTCAGGACCAGCCTTGAAAGTGAAATTGACGATTGGAGGTTTTTCATCAGCGAATGTTGTAAATCGGAACCTCTCAGAAGTTGATTTTATTTTCTAAATATGAGAGAGAGATTAAGGAGATTAATGATGGATCACAAATTAACAAGATATCATTATAGTATAAATATTATACTAGACTGATCATTATCATTTGTACAGAAGTGGAAATAATAGAATAATAAAATAATGAAAATGAAATGAAATTAAAAGGAAAAGGAAGAGCATTATACCTCTTGAAAACTCATCCTTGAAAATCTTCTCAAGGGGGTTGATTTTAATTTTTTTTATTAGATAAAGAGACTCTAGAATAGGTGGAGTATCTTGGAAGAGTATTGCGTAGATATTTTTACAAGGCTCGATGATTTAATGGTGTGAGGAGTACAGTGTGTGAGGGGTGTTTTTTAAAGTGGACGAGAGGTGTAATTTCTCATTATTTTGGTCATTATTTTGTTATTTTTCTCATCAAAAGAAATAAATTTTTTTATTATGAGTAAATAAAGTAAATATATCTTGTTATTATGAAATAATTATTTCTGAAATCATTCATAAATCGTGTAATAGTGTATTTATCTTATAATGTAATTATATCTTAAATTACTATATTTTACTATTCACTAAAATTTCATGTATTTTCGAAAACTCAAAAAATATCACTTTAACCATTTATTGATCTGTAGAATCCAAAAATGAACTCAATTTTATCAAAACAATTTTATGAATATCTAAAAATTATTTTTTATTTAATATCAATTTTTACTCTAAAATTAATGATTTTAAATTAAAAATTGGTTTTATAATATTCTGAAAAATTTACCAAGGTATAATATAATTATCCATTAATAATAAGACTATATGTTATTAATAAATTTATCTATTTTTTGAAAATAATGATTACGTTAGATAAAAATGTCTTTATAAACATTTATGTTTTAAAAATATGTTAATACATAATTATTAATTTCTAAACCATTTATTTACTTATACAACGATAAAAGTATATAATACTTTGATTTATAAGATACCTTATTTTTAATTATACACTATTTGGTGATTTTACTATTTATTTGGCATATTTACTATTCCTAAGGGTCATATTAATATTCATATGGGTATATTTTTATTTCAATGGGTCAATTTACTATTCACATAAAAATTTAGTTTATCCTATCAGACAATAAATTACATACTAATAGAAACAATTTATGTTCATTTATTGAAATTCAATTCCTAAAAGTGGCTAAATTATTCTTAATGAAAATTCAGTAAGTGTGGTAAGAAGGTTGGTAAAAAGAACATTCAAAAGTTCAATATATTTTTATATACTATATTAATATAAAAAATGTGTCAAATTATCTTCATTGGATTAATATATGTATGATTGATAAATCATGTCATTAATATTATATTTAAATTATATAAATTATTTATACTAAAAAAATATTTTGTAAATATAATGCAGTAATTTTCCATATTCATCAAAAATAAAAAATCTCAGAAAAATACATACAATTCATTACAAATTATTATTGGCATTACAAATTCAATAACAATTTTTATTTTACCAAAAACAATATATTTAATTATAAATATTTTTCATTTATGAGAAACTATTGATAATAAAAGTTAATATATGTTTTTACTATTCATATTTCTATGTAAAACAACTATGTCATAACTATCTTTTTTAAATAATTATATAAAAAAGTGTTGTTTTGTAGAGACATGGTGTCAAATGCATTATATTATATATTATATTTATTTATAGAGCCTGGTGATGTTACAATAATGTTGATCAACAATCAATCTAGAATCACTATAATGATGTTGGTGGAACAATACCGTTGTAGTGGAATATTACGAGAGGAAGAGATTTTTATATACTCATGGAGGACTTCGGGTTAGATCTTGAGAATGATTATTATATGGTGGATTATTATGATTTTCCATTTGAAAACTTTTTTATTGGATGGTTTTAGAATTTCCAAAAAAGAGTGAATCAAGACATAAAATTTTGATACATAATAAATAAATTTGATTGGTGTAACAAAATTCCATAAGTGAATATTTAACTTAATTAGATGTAGAGAAATGAATACACCAGAGAAAATCTATAATTTTAACGTGAGGTGGAGGCTATGTATTAATTATTTTGAAGGTTTAAAGGAGATATAAGAATAATTTGACATGCCTTGAACGATTAACATAAATTAAAAATATAAAAATATCATATAATTCATAGATTGTAAGAGTTTAGTAGGTCGGTTTATTTCACATAGTGATGGGAAAATCGTAAATATCAGACCTAAAAGGAATACTCTCCTTAAATATATTAATTTGATGGAAACTGCTTGACATGGTTAATATTATTGAACTATAATATATATATACATATGGTAACTAGTCATTTTGTTCATGATTTTTCATTTTTGTAATAATCCTACATTTCCTAGTAAATTATTTTATAAATATCTTCTTTAGTAGTACATATTCTATATCAAGAAAAAAATAATTGTGTGGTTATTTACTTTTGTTTTTTCTATCATCTTCCTTTTAGAAGATCACTCGTAATGTTTACAAGATTATTAGCAGTGCATGACTCAGTTGATTATTATTCCTAGGTCTTTAAACACTATGTACATTTAATTACTCTAATATAAGATGTTCTGACACATTTTTAAGCATTTTAAAGCTATTATTGTTATAATTTAGGACTAGAGGATCGAGTCCCATCATGTAGTATTACTAAATTCGTTATTTTATAACGACCTGATACTTAATAATAATATGTTATGAAGATTTATATTAACATTTTATGTTATTTATTATATTTAGTTTTTTAGTTATTTTAAACTTACTTACATATTAATTATATATATCATAATGTAAATTTGGATTAAATACTTAACTAAAATGCAGAAACTTGATATTTCACTATACATTTTACATAAATATACAACGAGTTCAATAAACTACCCACATATAACATCAATCTAAAATGAATTCATTATATGTTTCACCCCTTAAAACCATACATATAATTAATAAGTATGAATAATAGTAAACAAATTAACAAGTATAATAATATATATTTATATGGAGATGTTATTTTAATACAAATTTACTTAAATTGTTTTTTTGTTAATGAATCAATATTATTATATGATGTAAATTCCATTAAATAAAAAATTGTAATATTGTAATATTATTATCTTAATAAAGTATAATGTTTATTTGTTAACTCTATCATTTTTTCTATGTTATAAAATTATGAATAATAACATGTAGTATTTAACAATGTTATTTTTCTATAAAAATAGTTTCTCATTGTATTTTATGATTTTTTTTAAAAGTTAATATAAAAAACTCTAGAAATTATTTTTTGAAACATTTTTTGGGAATTATAATTTCAAGATTATATTAATATAAATTATTCATATTTTTCTAAAATTATTTATTTTTTAGGTGAATATTGAAAAATACTATTTTTATAAATTACATGACTTCTATAAATTGATAGTATAAAAGTATGAATTGGAAATTAATTAAACATCTTTAAAAGAATAAGTTTATTATTAATATGGGAATTTATAATTTTACGTTTTACTTATTAATTTACAAACCCATATTTTGAAATGTAGAACTAATGTTATATTTTTCAAAATCATTGTCATTAATACAATATAAATTAAATCAATTAAAATTAATATATATCACTTTTTGAAATTTAACCAAATTAAATTTATTTTAAATTTGGAATCCATAGTTCCAAATCATTTAATATGGTCCATTATATTATTTTTTATATGAAATAAATTACCATGCGTAAAAATAAAAGTTTCAAAGTAAATTAAAAAATGGTAAAATTAAAAAGAAATCTAACAGTAATGAGTTGAAATATGATTAAAACATGTGTGGGAAACCTCTCTCCTCACATACCCCCACACAAAAACAATATTATTATGGTCCAAAATCAGTAGAAAACTATCATTTGCATTACTATACACCTCCAAGATGTTTGGTTTTTCTAAAAATACCATCCCTTAAGGTCTTAACCCCATTCACTAAGAAGATAATCCAATAAGTTTGGTTTAAATAACAAACCAACCCATTCACATTTATATTTCTTTTTGTGAACTTATTCTTACTAAAATTATATTAAAAATCATAAAATTATGAAAAAATAACATTAGTATATTTTTATTTTATTTTAATGATATAATAATAATTAACAAACATTAACATTTCCTTTCAAAAAAATTGAAATCATCATTGATGAATTCTGCAGACAACAGCCTCTTCAAAGTAACATGTCTATTTTCCTATAAAAAATATCAATTATGGTTTATAAATGGAATTTTATATATAAATATGATATCTATAACATAATTAAAATTATAAAATTATAAACCTTATTACTCATTTTACATATTAAATATCAAAAATCATCATCCATGGGTACAGGAGGAACAAAACCTTTAAGGATTGATTAATTTCAATTTTTATATTTATCATCACCAAAGATGGAAGGTGATAATAATTTAATTAATTGATAAATACGTTTTCTATGAAATTATTAATCTTTTATATAGATAAATTGGGTAACCATTTTATAATATGAGCAATGAACATATGTGGTAAATTCAGTTATCCAAAATAGTTTTCTATTGCGAAAATCAAATTTCTTTATATATATAAAATAAATTCTTATTTGTTAGATTCTTTTTATAATTATTTATAATTGTAATATATCACATTTATTATCACTAAATAATATCATTATTCTTATAGTATAATGATATTATAACTAAATCGCTACATAATTATCCATTATTTTTGGTACGTTCTTGTTTAGGCTGGTTTATCAAGTTAATTGGACATTGCTATAAATTTATATCCTAGATGTCTATTTAAATTTTAATTAATTATAATATATGATATAAATAATTAAATAATGAGTTTATTTTTATTTCAATATGGGTAATATAAAATTTTAATTCATCATTTAATAAAACAACCTTTGTTTACTAAGAATCATTGTCTCCAAATTCATATTAAAGGATCATATCCAAATATACCCATATAATGAAATTATAAAATTATCAGTAAATATAGAAATTATAGTACTTTTTATGATTTCTTAAAGATTAAGGTTTTGATAATAATAAATAATAAAACCTTTATTTTTATGCAAGTTCAAAACGATACAGATTACATAATCCTAATATTGAGAATAGATAAAAATAAATAATATACATGGAGATAATAATTATAAATGAAATTTATCCAAGATTTTAGATATTAGAACCATTATAAAACTGTTTATTATTATATTTAGTTTTCTCTGTCGGATTTCATTGTGCATTTTGACTGAGCATGATTTAATTTAATGGTTTTCTTGGCCTCAATTATGATTCATTGAGACATGTAACATGTAATGAACCCTGAAACCATTTTATAGTTATATAATAGTTTAATATACCAGGAATGTTTTATACATTATTTCCTTGTAATTCATTGGAAATTTTATGCTAAATCATGTTCATTCCTTCAAATGTATTTTGACTCAAGTGTAACCCCAGTTATAAGAGATTTTCATAACATAGTTTTTGTTCATTGAGTAATGATAGATCTATATATCTAATATCGTATATGTTGGAAAATCATTACTTATGATTTTATTGTGTGCAATTATCTCATTTTTTACATTTTTATCACATAAAGTATTGTTAAATACTTTATGATTCATGGAGTATTTTTTCCATAAGGAATATTGATTACTGAGATCTCATTTCATTGTGTTATATTGTTTTGTATTGAAGCTTATTTTATCTTGAATGGGTTCTCCAACAATAATATTTTATTATTTGGTAATTTATAAATCCATTTTTTTAAAAATAAGGTTTAATACAATGAGTATTTTATTACTCTTTTTCAATGTCATCTTTTAATAAAGGGAACCTAAATGTATTAAAATGGTTCTTTTAATAATAAAATGGTTCATATCGAGCTTCAAATTCCTAGAAAAAACAACATTTAATTTTCAGAATTCCATTCTTGGGGATTATTTTGAATAGTTAAATTTTTTAGAAATAATTGAATTTTACTTTCCCAAAGGAACATTTTAATGTGACATGTAAGTTTGAATTTTCTATCAATTATCAATTTTAAGGATATTTTATGTTTTCACCTCATTCTTATTTTTCATATTAAAATTTATTTACCGTAATTGGATTTATATTACATGTTTTATCCACCAGTAAATATATATATATATATATATATATATATATAATTTGGTGGATTGAAGTCACAACATTAAATAATTTAACTCTTGATCTCTTCATGTGCGAAACCATTTGAATAATTCTTTAACAATGATTTTTTTCATCAATGTCAACATATGATAATCATTTGTATCAAATTAATATTATATAAAAAATATTTATTTATACATATTATGTTCAATTACTAAATGAATATTCATAAATCCCATTTCATTTTTAGGTTAATAATTGTTTGATGAAATTATGAATGTTTTCCTACATGACACAAATATGAATGTACATAATATTACTTGAGTGGTGGGTCCATAATTGTTTATTCATCCAATACATTTAGTTAAACATTATATCTCATGTGTTGTTCTATATGATATTAGGAAGTGAGTCTGATACCCTGTTGGACTTTTTCAACTATGGTAAGATAGTCTTGGGAATGAACCTTGACATCTTTGAATTATGTAATATATTACATTATGGTAAAAATATTTTGATTATATATCCTTTGATATGAGTTTCCTTGTGTTAAAGCTTAATTATATGATTATTTTATTATTATTCATGTTATATTTTTTATCAATTTTATATTTTATTTTCATGTCCAATACTTAAATTCCCAAACCCATACGTTAATTTGATGCTCACTTGTGATGGTTTATTATTATCGATTATACTTATCCATACTGAATGTTTGAGTTAACACCATTTCAATTTTCCATTTCCCTCTATTATAAAAAATGTAATATTTTATTTCTGTCTATTAAATTTTCATTTCTAGAAATATTTGGGAGAAGATAAATAATAGTTATGGATTTATTAGTTGATTTTATAATTGAAAAATGGTTCATTACGTAAAAAATAAAATGGCTTTATTAGATAACTTGTTGTGATAATTCTCTAAACAATGAAAACAAAATTATATTGGGTAAATTTATCAATGAAATGTCTTATTTATGTAATGTAATAAACTTTTATCATTTCTATTGTAACACCCCAAGCTTCTACGGTACGCTTCTCTTTGAATAATGTGATAGCGTGTGTTGTATGCAACACCGAGTTCTAGCACACCATAACCAATCAAACTAGCCATTATGAATAGTAATACCTACTTTTTGAAATTATATATATTTTATATTTCAATATGGACTTCATTTTTGGATTCCGAATATCGAATTTAGCCTAAGGTTAAATTTTGGTACTTTTCGGATAACTTTCATATTTTGATGAATAGTGAAAATTACTAAATTTTATTTAAAAACAACTTTTTTAATCAAAATAATTAATAGTGATAAATTATGAATTTTAGTAGTTTTAAAGTATATTTAGAATATATTTTTACCATTTAATATAATGTTGGTCATTGGACATAATTTTACAATTAAACCAAACATAAACAAGTGTCAATCTTTTGATAGTTATTATCTCTTAAAAACACGCTTTTTGTTTTGACAGCGGGAATTAATTTTAAATTAATTTCTGCCACATATGTGTTTTGAATTTAGGAAAATGGATTCCATATTTGGAATCAGGATGTTCAAATTGTGTAAATAGGTAACTTTTATTTTTAGACATTTTGAATAATTACTGCGGTAAATATTTTATTTACCATGGTTAAGGGTAAATCCGGTAAATAAGGGTTAATAAATAATATTATAATAATACTAAATTAACCTAAAACGTGTCTTAACCCTATTGGTTGATACATGGTAGACCATGGGCATCTTTGGGTCGATTGTGGGACCCCATGGATCCACTTGTAAGTGATAATGACACTTTATTTTAATTAAGTTAAAATGAATACAAAATGAAACAAGCATATATCTTTTAGCAAAACAATTGTTACATAGGGTTATATATGTTGGATTTTAGATTATAAATATTAATTAGAAAGATAAAAATATTTCCTAAATAATGATATTTTATTTAAAATTTTTAGACATTAAATAATTTATTTTATTTATGACACAATGATGATGCAGTAATTACTATAATAGTGAAAAATTAAAATAATTGATATTATAAATACCCAAATAAATATAATATGAAACTTTTAAGGATTTAAACTAATTTTATAGGATAATATGATATATTAGTATTGATTAAATTTAATTTTTTCGAAGTAATCAATCTGTTATGAGTTTCACAAAAATCAACTATTGAATAGTGTCAAAATTGACATAAAAGAGTTCTTAAAACAAATATTATATTATTAATTGATATTAAATTCCTAAAAATCTAAGGTTCGGCCAAGAGACTTACATCATGATAGGTTCATCATTAATTGACCACTTGGGGGTCTCTTGGATGTATGTAGTAAGTATATTAACCATAATATATAAAAATACAAAGAGACATTGTAAAAGTGAAACTAATTAACTTAGAGTTAATACTTAAAGATAAGGTTAATATAAGTACCCAAACCTGTCTAAATTCTATTGTTTGAGTTGTTTTCGACCCATCCCCACCTTAACCTTTGAATAATAAACTTTGGAGCCATTAGAAACCGAATAAGAATTTATTATAAATTAATATTTCTATCTTTTCCAAAGGTGCCCCTCACCCCTCTTATAAAAGGGCACTCTTCCTTCTCATTTCTTCACACCTTAAAAGCCTTTTGGTTCGGCCAAACTCTGCCCAGATACACTCCCACCATCCCTCACTACAACCTAGAGGCCTTAGTTTGATCATAAAGCCAACCTAAGGATCCCTTTTGATCAAATAAAAAGGAAGAACCCGAAGAAGAGGTAATGATTTCACCACCCTTCTCCAAGTTCATTTCTTCTTCCACTTCTTCTTCCTTTGTTCTTACCATTATAAAATAATAACTCCAGTATCTCACATATACTGTGCCATATTCAGTATTCTATCCACCCTTTGAATAACATGTCACCATACGTGCGTACGTACGGCTTACCGTCTCCACGTCGTGGTGTAATTGTTATTCAATATATTATTATTTGGATGGGTATAATAATGATGTGTAACTCATGTAAATAATAAATATAACATTTTAATGATTCTGTATATATGATATACCATCCATTTATATATTATTTTAATATCAAAATAATGATATTGTTGCTCGTGCGTACGTACGGACAACCGTCTCCACGAACGCGATGAGATTCATTCTCCATCGTATCTATTCAAGTATAATTATCATTTGATGATTTAAAAATGATGTTTAAGGACATGATATCATTCTGGATATGAATAAGATACAACACACATAGCTTACGTAACAAAACATATAAAAGAAAACAAGTAAGTTAACACCCGAAACAACGATAATACTAAGATATTATTATCAAATCAATATTAAAAGATCATATATGATATCATATTAATGTATAGGATTATTATATAATTTAATAACAATTATTTCACCATTATACAGGAGGTTAACCTACCTCAACCAAGGAAAAGTACAAGGTAAGGGTTATTTCACAATCTCTTCAGTATCCGAGGTTGTTTATACGTAATAATCTATTGGGATTTCTTTATCATCCACATCCATGTTTCTTCGAAATGTATTTCAAAACATATTTATTATTTACAAGAATATGGGTTAAAGTCATTTATACCCTTGTTTGACTTTTATAAGAGGTTTATAATGGAATCTTTCTGTCGTTTTCAAAACATGGTCCTTTTTAACCTTTTCGACAGAATTAAGGTAAGAATGTTTTTTTTAACTTATACGGCGGGTGCGGCTATTTTCCGCCTTTATAAAATCTTCAAAGCTTACCTTACAAGCTTATAAGAATATTTTCAAAGGAAATGTTTTATTTTATATGGATCTTAAATGATTTCAAAATAAAAGGAGATATTTCTTTAAAAAGAATTTTGATTTCATCTATGTCAACATCCTTTGATGTATTTTAAGATTATTTGAAGTTGATTTATTATTATACAAAACTTCGTTATTGTATTGAAGGTTTTGTGATATGTTTGACTGTGGATGTGCTATTTTTATACCATTCATAGTTTATGGTGAAAGTATTGACATTTCTTATGCTAGTTTTAATACGAATGTTAATGTTATGTTTAAACCTTTTCATATGGGAATGTATTGGACTTAATATGTGATGGGTGGAGCCCGCTATAGCTCCACGATGCATCGGTAGGTCTCATGAGACAAACTAGTGTCTTGGCACAAGGCCTTGACAAAATCTTATTTGTAGTCTTGGCACGAGGCCTTGGCTATGTGGTTATGATAGTCTGGCATTATGCATTCCAACATTATGAAAGTGGTTATTGATTTTGCATGTGATTATTCGATTAGTAGAATAACCATGTGAGTAAGTAAATGACATTATTTCATTTTATTTATTCCATACTATGTTAAATGTTCATGTTTAAAAAGCATTTGTTTTAGTTATACATTGCCTTAAATGTTTATTTTATTTATGAAAGTTTCCGCTATATTGTTATCCTTACTGGGCATTTGAGCTCACCCCTTTTCTATGTTTTATTTTTTCCCAGGAAGTGAAGAAGTAAATTATGAATGACCTGCAGGGATATTATGTGGGGATATGAGTGTGGATTATGGAGACATTATGTTGTTGTAATAGTTTTTCATTTTATGATGTAATGTAAAAATTATGAATATATCTAGTGTTTCCAAGGCTACTAAACCAATCGGTCTTTTGAGATTTGATCTTTCTTGTGATCATGCCAATGTTATGTAATAATGCACCGACTCTGGGTAACTAGGGTCGGGGCGTTACAGTTGGTATCAGAGGAAGTTTAGTACAAACCTTGGAAGCTAGATTTAGATAAACTCTGATTATAGCACGTAGACCTAAGATGAACTTTGAGGATTAATATAGAATAACTTCCTAGAATTTTGGTATTGTAGAGATTTTGTGAGTTTTCCGAGCAATACATCCCTGTCTGGATACGAGCAGGTAGAGGCGGCTCTGGCACAGATGTACCTAGGGGTAAAACCCGAAAACACCGCTTTGAGCTAGACTCGAACGGGAACTGGTGGACGACAACGGGCCTTGCTGCACTCTTGGTTACGACACTCCCGGGGGATATGCTTAGGATAACTCTCATTTTCCTTACAAATCATTATGAAGGGTTTATGAGTATATACTTCCTCAAAGAAAACATTTTTATGATTATGGATTATATCCATAAATAGTTCAATTTATGTTAAGTGTTTTATAAGTATGGGATTATGTATTTTGATTCATAAACTGATCTAGTTTATGCCATTGTTTAGAAATGGCGCCTAGTGGAAGAAATGGAAATCGTATCAATTCACGCACTCCATGTAGGGATTGCCCTCCTGCTCAAGATAATTATAGTGGGGCTGGTGATGCAACTGGTGCCGATCAACTAATCACCATACTGGGACAACTTACTCAGGTTATGAATAATAACATTACCCGTATGGAGCACCCTGATCCGCAGCGTGGAGGGTCAATGTTAGATCGATTCATGAGGCAACAACCACCAACATTCAATGAGAGTACAAATCCCTTAGTAGCTGAGCAATGGATAAATTCCCTAGAGAATATATTTCAGGCTTTGGGGAGCAGTGAATGGGAAAAAGTTATCATGGCAGTTTACCGCCTCACTGGAGATGCTGATCAATGGTGGTCATTGATTCAAAACATGAAGGAAGATGATGAAGTTTAAAATATGGAATGGAGGGAGTTCAAAGATCTGTTTTTAGTAAAATACATCCCTCGCGACCATCGAGCAGATATGGAAAGGCAATTTCTGAGTCTGAGACAAAAGGAGGATGAGAATGTCACAAAGTATGAGGCTAACTTTACAAGGTTAGCGAGGTACGCTGGTGATTATATACGCAACACAAGAAGTAAGATTGATCGTTTCTTTGATGGGTTAAAACCATTTCTCCGTCGAGCATTAGTCTCACAATCCTTTTCATCGTACGAAGACATTGTCTCATGTGCTATCAAGACCGAAAAGGAATTCTCTAAGTCTTATGCCTTTAAAGCAAAGAAAGAGAATAAGAGACCTGCTGATCAATCTAGGAATGGAAATAAGGGGAAGAAGGGAAAGGTTGAATATCCATCCTGTGGTAAATGAGGGAAGAAACACCCTGGTACTTGCTTGAAGGGAATGGGAGTATGTTACAAGTGTGGTGAAAAATGCCACCAAGCTCGTGATTGCAAGGGGAAGAAGGAAGCTACCAACGTTCAGTGCTACAATTGCAGGGAGATGGGGCATTATGAAAATGAATATCCTAAGCGTCAGGAGAACTTACCTCAGAAAAGGACAAGGGATCAAGGCCAGGCTTATGCTATCACTACTGCTGAGGTAGAAGCTCCGAAAGACGTGGTGGCAGGTAATTTAATGGTTTCCTCAATTTTAGAAAATGCATTATTTGATTCTGGATCATCGCATTGTTTCATATCTTCCCAGTTTTCTATGAAAATTAGATATTTCCAATTTGATTTAATAAGGGAGTTGTCAGTTAAAACTCCTAAGGGAAGTATCGTTGCAACAAAGTTTTGTGAATCAGTCCCCATTAGAGCACATAAATTTTCTTTATCTGCTGATCTCATCGTCATACCTATGATTGAGTTTGATATAATCCTCGGTATGGACTGGCTTTCGGACTATGATGCGAAGATTTATTGTAAGAAGAAAGAGGTTACGATTCTTGATGATAATGATAAGGAACACCTTATTTTTAGATCATAATCATCACCACCTAGTTCTTATTTAGATCCACCCCCAGTAGCTCAACATAATTCAATTATTGGGGAGGAAGAGAATGAAATAACTGTCAGTGAGGAATGGAATGTTCAAATAGAGGATGTACCTGTTGTGAAAGAATTTGTAGATGTATTTCTGGAAGATTTACCTGGACATCCTCCAGAACGAGAAGCTGAGTTGTCCATTGATTTGATTCATGGATCAAGGCCTATATCGAATACCCCTTATAGAATGGATACTGTAGAGTTAGTCAAACTAAAGAAACAACTAGAGGAATTGAGTAATAAAGGATTTATTTGCCCTAGTGTTTCTCCATGGGGAGCCCCTGTTCTTTTTGTTAAAAAGAAAGATGGATCTATGAGGTTATGTATCGACTACAGGGAGATCAATGCTATAACGATAAAGAACAAGTATCCCTTACCTCGTATTGATGATATATTTGACCAACTGCATGGAGCTCAATACTTTTCAAAGATTGACCTTCGATCTGGATACCATCAGTTGTGTGTAAAGAAGGAAGACATTTCGAAGACAGCATTTCGAACCAGGTACGGGCATTACGAGTTTACCGTAATGCCGTTTGGATTGACTAATGCACCCTCTGTATTCATGGATCTGATGAATAGAGTTTTCAAGGAGTATCTCGATGAATTTGTGGTGGTATTTATTGATGATATCTTGGTATACTCCAAAACCTACGAAGATCAGGAAAATCACTTGCGCATTATCTTGAAGACTCTGAGGAGGCATGAATTATATGGGATGTTTAGCAAGTGTGAATTCTGGCTTCAGGATATTTCTTTTATTGGCCATATTGTCTCTAAAGATGGAATCTCTGTTGATCCTTCTAAGACCAAGGCAATACAAGAATGGCCAGCACCTACGAGTATAACTGAGGTACGTAGTTTTATTGGTTTGGCAGGTTATTATCGACGTTTCGTCCAGAATTTTGCCTGATTGGCTAACCCATTAACGAAGCTCACACGTAAAGGGGTTAAATTTGTTTGGACAAAAGAGTGTGAAGAATGTTTCGACGAACTGAAGAGAATATTAGTCAATGCTCCTATATTGACTCTACCATCGGGGAATGATGGGTTCATTATTTATAGTGATGCATCAAAGAAAGGACTTGGTTGTGTCCTTATGCAGAATGATAGATTTATTGCCTATGCATCACGACAGTTGAAAATTCATGAACAAAACTATCCTACTCATGATCTTGAGTTAGCAGCTGTGATCTTTTCTTTGAAGATATGGAGGCACTACCTCTATGGTGAAAAATGTGAGGTTTATACTGATCACAAGAGTTTGAAGTATATTTTCTCACAAAAAGAACTCAACATGAGGCAAAGGAGATGGATTGAATTACTCAAGTATTATGATTGCACGATACACTACCACCCGGGAAAAGGAAACAAGGTGGCAGATGCTTTGAGCAGAAAAGACCATGGTGTTTTGAACATGATGAGAATTGAAAGGGATCAAATTTTCATGAATCTAGTGAAGATGGACATGGGAATAACCAGGGAAGGTGAAACATCAATGCTTTTTCAAATGGTTTCCAAACCATCTTTACTAGAAAATATTAAGAGTTCTCAGACCGATGATGAAGAATTTAAGAAGAAGATTAAAGCTGTGAATGATGGGAGATTGAGAGACTTTGTGTATGAAGATGGAATTTTGAAATTCGGGAAGAGACTTTGTGTTCCCGATTTGCCTGATCTGAAAAGGGAATTGCTGGATGATGCTCATAGTTCCAATTTCTCTATACACCCTGGGAGCACCAAAATGTATAGATATTTGAAGGAACATTTTTGGTGGGACAACATGAAGAGGGAGATTGCTGATTTTGTGTCAAGATGTATGGTTTGTCAACAAGTGAAAGTAAGAAGGCAACAGCCTGGAGGAGTCATGCAACCTCTTCTCATACCGGAGTGGAAATGGGACAATATTACGATGGACTTTGACATGGGGCTACCAAAGACTCCTAGAAGGAACGATGCAATATGGGTTATTGTTGATCGTCTTACCAAGTCAGCACATTTTCTTGCTATAAGAGAAGATATACCCCTGGAACGTCTATCAAGACTATATATTAATGAAGTTGTGAGACTTCATGGAGTACCCCTATCGATTGTTTCTGATCGTGATCCCCGTTTTACTTCAAGATTCTGGAAAAGTCTTCAGAAATCCCTGGATACTGAACTTCATTTGAGCACTTCTTAACACCCTCAGACAGACGGACAATCAGAACGGACTATTCAAACCATAGAAGACATGTTGAGATCTTGATCACTTGACTTTCAGGGTATGTGGGATCAATATTTACCACTGGTAGAATTTTCCTATAACAATAGCTTCCATTCGAGTATTCAGATGGCACCATATGAAGCGTTATATAGAAAGAGATGTTGTACACCAACCTGTTGGGATGACGTCGGTGAAAGAAAACTTGTAGGTCCAGAACTGGTGGAGGAAACGATGGAAAAGGTGAAGGTAATCCAAAATCACATCAGAGCAGCTCAAAGTAGGCAGAAGAGCTATGCCGATAATCGAAGGAAGGATTTGGAATTTCAAGTCGGTGATCATGTTTTCCTGAAGGTATCTCCGTGGAAGGGAGTCATACGTTTTGGTAAGAAAGGTAAATTGAGTCCCAGGTACATCGGACCTTTCGAAATTCTAGAACGAATTGGGGCTGTATCTTACCGATTGCCAATGCCGCCAAGTCTCTCCAAAGTTCACGATGTGTTCCACGTATCTCTGTTGAGGAAATACATGCCTGATCCAACGCATGTACTCACCTATGAGAATTAGAACTAGAACCCGATCTTTCCTATTGTGAAGAGCCTGTCAGGATTCCTGATACGAGAGAACAAGTACTGAGAAACCGGACGACGCGTCTGGTAAAAGTTTTGTGGAGAAACCATAAGATGGAAGAGGCAACGTGGGAACCCGAGGAACTTATGATGAAGAACCACCCGAGTCTTTTCATGCGGTAGTATTCTAGAAATTTCGAGGACGAAATTATTTTAATGAGGGGAGAATGTAACACCCCAAGCTTCTACGGTACGCTTCTCTTTGAATAATGTGATAGCGTGTGTTGTACGCAACACCGAGTTCTAACACACCATAACCAATCAAACTAGCCGTTATGAATAGTAATACCTACTTTTTGAAATTATATATATTTTATATTTCAATATGGACTTCATTTTTGTATTCCGAATATCGAATTTACCCTAAGGATAAATTTTGGTACTTTTCGGATAACTTTCATATTTTGATGAATAGTGAAAATTACTAAATTTTAATTAAAAACAACTTTTTTAATCAAAATAATTAATAGTGATAAATTATAAATTTTAGTAGTTTTAAAGTATATTTAGAATATATTTTTACCATTTAATATAATGTTGGTCATTGGACATAATTTTACAATTAAACCAAACATAAACAAGTGTCAATCTTTTGATAGTTATTATCTCTTAAAAACACGCTTTTTGTTTTGACAGCGGGAATTAATTTTAAATTAATTTCTGCCACTTCTGTATTTTGAATTTAGGAAAATGGATTCCATATTTGGAATCAGGATGTTCAAATTGTGTAAATAGGTAACTTTTATTTTTAGACATTTTGAATAATTACTGCGGTAAATATTTTATTTACCATGGTTAAGGGTAAATCCGGTAAATAAGGGTTAAAAAATAATATTATAATAATATTAAATTACCCTAAAACGTGTCTTAACCCTATTTGTTGATACATGGTCGACCATGGGCATCTTTGGGTCGATTTCGGGACCCCATGGATCCACTTGTAAGTGATAATGACACTTTATTTTAATTAAGTTAAAATGAATACAAAATGAAACAAGCATATATCTTTTAGAAAAACAATTGTTACATAGGGTTATATATGTTGGATTTTAGATTATAAATATTCATTAGAAAGATAAAAAGATTTCATAAATAATGATATTTTATTTAAAAATTTTAGACATTAAATAATTTATGTTATTTATGACACAATGATGATGCAGTAATTTCTATAATAGTGAACAATTAAAATAATTGATATGATAAATACCCAAATAAATAAAATATGAAACTTTTAATGAATTAAACTAATTTCCTAGGATAATATGATATTTTAGGATTGATTTAATTTACTTTTTTCTAAGTAATCAATCTGTTATGAGTTTCACAAAAATCAACTATTGAATAGTGTCAAAATTGACATAAAAGAGTTCTTAAAACAAATATTATATTATTAATTGATATTAAATTACTAAAAATATAAGGATCGGCCAAGAGACTTACATCATTATAGTTTCATCATTAATGGACCACTTGGGGGTCTCTTGGATGTATGTAGTAAGTTTATTAACAATATTATATAAAAATACAAAGAGACATTGTAAAAGTGAAACTAATTAACTTAAAGTTAATACTTAAAGATAAGGTTAATATAAGTACCCAAACCTGTCTAAATTCTATTGGTTGAGTTGTTTTCGACCCATCCCCACCTTAACCTTTGAATAATAAACTTTGGAGCCATTAGAAACCGAATATAAATTTATTATAAATTAATATTTCTAGCTTTTCCAAAGGTGCCCCTCACCCCTCTTATAAAAGGGCACTCCGCCTTCTCATTTCTTCACACCTTCAAAGCCTTTTGGTTCGGCCAAACTCTGCCCAAATACTCTCCCACCATCCCTCACTACAACCTAGAGGCCTTAGTTTGATCAGAAATCCAACTTAAGAATCCCTTTTGATCAAATCAAAAGGAACAACCCGAAGAAGAGGTAATGATTTCACCACCCTTCTCCAAGTTCATTTCTTCTTCCAATTCTTCTTCCTTTTTTCTTACCATTCTAAAATAATAACTCCAGTATCTCACATATACTGTGATGTTATTATAAATATGGTACAACCATATTCAGTATTCTATCCACCCTTTGAATAACATGTCACCATACGTGCGTACGTACGGCTTACCGTCTCCACGTCGTGGTGTAATTGTTATTCAATATATTATTATTTGGATGGGTATAATAATGATGTGTAACTCATGTAAATAATAAATATAACATGTTAATGATTCTGTATATATGATATACCATCCATTTATATATTATTTTAATATCAAAAGAATGATATTGTCGCTCGTGCGTACGTACGGACTACCGTCTCCACGAACGCGATGAGAGTCATTCTCCATCGTATCCATTCAAGTATAATTATCATTTGATGATTTAAAAATGATGTTTAAGGACTTTATATCATTCTGGATATGAATAAGATACAAAAAACATGGCTTACGTAACAAAACATATAAAAGAAAACAAGTAAGTTAACACCTGAAACAACGATAATACTAAGATATTATTATCAAATCAATATTAAAAGATCATATATGATATCATATTAATGTATATGATTCTTGTATAATTTAATAAAAATTATTTCACCATTATACAGGAGTTTAACCTACCCCAACCAAAGAAAAGTACAAGGTAAGGGTTATTTCACAATCTCTTCATTATCTGAGGTTGTTTATACGTAATAATCTACTGGGATTTCGTTATCATCCACATCCATGTTTCTTTGAAATGTATTTCAAAACATATTTATTATTTACCATAATATAGGTTAAAGACATTTATACCCTTGTTTGAATTTTTATAAGAGGTTTATAAAAGAATCATTCCGTCATTTTCAAAACAAGGTCCTTTTTATCCTTTTCGACAGAATTAAGGTAAGAATGTTTTTTTTAACTTATACGGCGGGTGCGGCTATTTTCCGCCATTATAAAATCTTAAAAGATTCCCTTACAAGCTTATAAGAATATTTTCAAAGAAAATGTTTTATTTTATATGGATCATAAATGATTTCAAAATAAAAGGAGATATTTCTTTAAAGAGAATTTTTATTTCATCTATATCAACATCCTTTGATGGATTTTAAGATTATTTGAAGTTGATTTATTATTATACAAAACTTCTTTATTGTATTGAAGGTTTTGTGATATGTTTGACTGTGGATGTGCTATTTTTATACCATTCATAGTTTATGGTGAAAGTATTGACATTTCATATGCTAGTTTTATTACGAATGTTTATGTTATGTTTAAACCTTTTCATATGGGAATGCATTGGACTTAATATGTGACGGGTGGAGCCCGCTATAGCTTCTCGATGCATCGGTAGGTATAATGAGACAAACTAGTGTCTTGGAATAAGGCCTTGACAAAATCTTATTTGTAGTCTTGGCACGAGGCCTTGGCTATGTGGTTATGATAGTCTGGCATTATGCATTCCAACATTATGAAAGTGGTTATTGATTTTTCATGTGATTATTCGATTAGTAGAATAACCATGTGAGTATGTAAATGGCATTATTTCATTTTATTTATGTCATACTATGTTAAATGTTCAAGTTTAAAAGGCTTTTGTTTTAGTTATACATTGCCTTAAATGTTTATTCTTATTTATGAAAGTTTCCGCTATATTGTTATCCTTACTGGGCATTTGAGCTCACCCCTTTTCTATGTTTTATTTTTTCCCAAGAAGTGAAGAAGTAAATTATGAATGACCTGTAGGGATATTATGTGGGGAAATGAGTGTGGATTATGGAGACATTATGTTGTTGAAGTAGTTTTTCATTTTATGATGTAATGTAAAAATTATGAATATATCTAGTGTTTCCAAGGCTACTAAACCAATCGGTCTTTTGAGATTAGATCTTTCTTATGATCATGCCAAAGTTATGTAATAATGCACCGACTCTGGGTAACTAGGGTCGGGGCGTTACATCTAGGTTATTATAGTGGGTATCATATTTGGGTTTTTATAAATTTATAGATTGGAAAGATATTGGTTGGGGTAACAATTTAAAGATTGAAATGTTCTCAATGGTTTATAAGATAAGGTTCCTTATATTTTCCAATATATAAATATATATATAAACCAAAATTAGGTAGAGTTAATATTACTGAGATTATGAGAAGAGATCATTAGTGGAATGAATCTGGGGATAAGTCTATGTATAAGATAAAATCCTAAAACGTTTGTAAGGTATGTATTGTGTGGACATACGAGAGATAAAATAAATTTATGGATACTACAAGATGAAATAGGATTTATATTATAAAATCCCATGGTTAATAACCCTTAAAAGGGTCTAATGGGAATTTTCTCTATCACCGTACAGTGCATGAAAAATAGGCCTAACAACACATATAGTTTGACACACTGGGAGGGTATGATTTCGTCCAACCACATTCTATATATGAACAATTATAAAGGATTTACATCCTCATTAAATTAATGGATTAGGTTAAGAAGTAAAACATAGCCTATCATTAAGTAATTCAGACTGAAATAAAAGTATCAAAGGATGAAATATTTTTTTCATTAGGAAATGTTGAGTTTTCATATTCATATGATCATTTACCCTGACACTATTGGATATTATTCCAATCATTTTGGATTCAGTATTTTGATATTACAAGATATTGAAAATGATGCTTATAATGGGGTGTAAATGGTAACACTATGTCTCATAAAATATAAGTAATAATACTTAATGTGGTAAAAATTCTGGTTTATTCCTTCTATGATGGAAAATATGAGTTTCCTATTCATACCTAAGGATGTGATGATAAAAATATAATATGAATATATATTAGCATTTTAACTATTTTCACATCTAAGTGATATTTATTTATGATATATTGGTATATTTCAATGGTGATGAGAATTATGTGAAGCATCTATGATTTTTATCCAATAATTTTTATTTTTATAGGATTTGAAACATTTCTTAAATGATATCAATATCCTTTAAAATAAATTTGGGGCCATGGTTATATTTTGTGGATAACTTTTTGGAAACACATGATTGTGTTGTGGATAACTCTTGGGATTAAAATATGATTTTGTTTAGGAGAATAAATCGGATATTTTCTTGATAAATATAAATTATACATTATTGATATCCTTGGAATTGATTATTGAGTTATTTGAAAAGTGATACATTATATTTTAGGAATAAATTTTCTAATTTTTGGGATTATTATAATTATTTATTTTATGATAATTTATAAACTAGTGATTAATATATTTTAGGGTTAAATATATAGTTAATGTTTAGATGAATATATAATATCATTGTTGTTTAATATCTTGATGGTTGAAATGGATTTAAGAAAGGTATGTTATGACGAATATATGATTGGGTTACATATATATTGGGGGTTATGATTTTTTGAATGAATAATATTGTCTGAGGAGGCGTCTTTCATTAGAATCGTGGATTTTTTAAGGGATGCTTCTACCATTATACTAGAATTTGAAAGACCTATAAAGTTGAACTCCTTGATATGGTGTATACAGTTCGTTATGCTATCCAATAATGACAAACATCATTATGGATGGAATCTGACTCAAAAATATATGTGAAGTCCCTGAAAAAAGAACATTGGATATTCCTTATATAATATTACCCCTTTGGTTTGAGTGTCTTATTAGGACCACTCACCTAAATTTGGTAATTTCTTATAATAATCGGGATGCAAACTAGGTGGGGGTTGTGTTTTCCAAGGGAGAAATCATAGAAATCAATATGACATGGTATTTCACTACCCCCTCAATTATTATGACACAATAGTAGATGTGTATATTCATGGTGTGCTCCACTCTCGTTTTTGTAATAATCCTTTGTAATCCTTCACTTTTCTTACACATTTTTATTTATTTCTTTTTAGGACTAGCCTATACCATGTCAAAATCATTCTTTGTAATATTTCACAAGGAATGGTATGGATCATGATATAGTTTAAGATAGAAAGGTATATGGTATATTAAATTTTATATCCTGAATTATGAATATGAAATGAATACTCACACCTACTTTCATTATTTAGGAATAATTAAAATTGTGTGGGTGAAATTTATTTAAAGTGGGGAAAATGTGATAACATGAGATTTCAATGTACATTATCAATAATTAAACAATGTATTCAAAAAAATTCTCCACATTAAAAACAAAAGTAAAAAACATGATATGTTTAGACAATTAAAACAAATCCTTTTATTCTTAAGAATGAATATAAGTAACTGAATTGTAAATTATAATAATATATATTTTCATAGATAATTTTTTGTTTAATAAAGGTTTAATTAATTCATTGTTATGATTAAGAATATATATTTTTATGAGAAATAATTTTTATTAAATTAATATATGTTTATTATATTTAAATGATGATTTTAATAAAATGTAACTTTTATTTATTAATTATAATCAAGATTACGAAAGAAAACTTATGTATTTTAAAAAGTTATTTTCCAATAAAAATATTATATCATTATATTATATGCCTTTATTTAAAATTTTAAATAACTCATTATCAATTTTAAATTTTAAAAAATAAACTATAATTCATTATTTAAAATTTCTATATTAATTTAAGATGAATATATAGGATATTTCTAAAAAAATGGTTTATAGAAAAATTTTATAATATAATATTTTTATAAATAATATGACTTTTTGACATTATTATAATATATTTATTACATATAAATTCAAGAAACCTATTTCAATGAAAAAAAATTATTTTATATGCGACTCTATAATTTACTTTATTTACTTTCCAGATGTATATTTAACATTCTAGAACATTTGTTACTTTCAAAAAATGTTTGTAATATAATAATTTTTTTAAAAAAACATAATTTTTCTCACTTTTAGATGTTGAACATTGTGGAATGGATTAAAAATACAGAATCATTAGTTCCAAATTATATAATAATGGAAATATTATTTGTTAGAATAATTGAAAAGTTACCATAGGTTAGATAACAATTTACTAATGTAAAGTATAAAATGTTAATAATATAATATATATAGTGGAAATTAGTTAAAAAGGATTAAAACATGTGTATGAATAGTTGTTTGAATAAACGGTCAACTGTATCTCATAGATGCTCTATCACTAATCAAATTTGTAGAAAAATTTCATTTTATTATCTTCTTTTTATTAAAACCTTTTGGGTATATATAAAAATACCACCCCTTTTCACTTATAAAAGGGGAACTCCTATCCTCACTTCCCATCACACCACAACCAAATTTCTTTAGAAAAAACATCATGTAAAACACTTTTAAACATTATTAGACACCTTCAAGTGGTTATGATATTCTCCAAATACTATCCCTAAAAGGAATATCCCTATTTTCAATGGAGACAATCCAATGAGTGATGTATAAATTTTAAACCGATGCTTTTTCATTTTTGCCTATTTGTGTGCACTTATTTTTTATCATATTCAATTAAACCAAATTAAAATTAAAAAAATAAGTATAAATGTTATATTTAAATGTTACTATAATAATGTAATATGAAATAACCACCGTTAATTTTTTTTTTATAAAAATCAAATCATAATTTTTCGACGCGCGAACTGTCGCCACCACAAAGCCACATGGTTGTCTTCTTACACCACCTAACATGTATGGTTTAAAAATGGAAATTAATATATTATTATTATATCTATAAATTATTAATTATTTTAAAATAAAAAATCATACTAGTCCCTTTATCATTCTATAAATAAATGAAATCATCAACCATGCATACATGTGGACTACCACCTCCAGGGAACAATGGATTTCCATTTTTCTTATAACGACCTAGCCTTAAACATTGAATAATCATGTAACATACTTTATAATTTACTACTCTACATTCCAAAAGATATTTTTATTAGAGATTATTATAAGTTTAGAATATAATTCATATATATCAACCCACAACCATAAAAAGTTGGTACTACTTAAACAGTATCCATTTCATTCATAATGAAAATGTTTTAAAATAAAAACATGAAATATTTTCATGAAAAGTATTCAAGCCATTCATCTTGTCTCACCATTTTCTCTTAACAATCCTTCAACCCTATGAATATTTTTTAAAACATGGGATTACCACAACATGATCTATAAGGGATATAAATAGAATAAAATAAACCATTATTCCATGAATATATAAAAACTTACAAAATCAACTTCACAAAGACATACTTCTCAACCATAAAGTAACATATACTTAGTTTTTGAAACATTAGATTTCACAAGAAAATTTAAATAAAAACATAAATGTATATTGATCCATTACATACTTAATATTGTAACCTTTATCTCTACATTATTATTTGTAACCCTCCTTGGTACCTTACAATATAACCCTTACGGCTACCTTATGGTGTGACCATTGTAGATACACTGGGTGTAAAGATATGACCAACTATCTAATTACACATACCCAATGCATTGGAGGAACATATAGGTACCACCCATCCCCATAAAAAATTCCTAACATCCAGAACATAAATATGAATAATTTCCTAAAAACATTACTTTTGAATTTTGTAAAATATAATTTTAATATATGATTTTTATAGAAATGACTATAAAAAATATAATATAATTGAATTGATAATTAATATAATGAAAGTAATATGTGTATACATATTAAATCCACATAATATATCATAGTATAAAAATACATTATATAAATAATCTTAATACCACATAATTAATGATGTAGAAGTTTAACCCCAAGAATGGAAATTGGGCTAAAAGTCTCCTACCTCGGGTTCATCATACTTAAAATGTTCATAAACCTACTTTATAGTAGTTAGAATAGTGTTATTAATATTTCACAGAAATATACTCATGTTTATAACAATTTGTATGATCCTTTTATACAATCATTCTACCCATTTATTAATAATATTTTTTTTATTTTCAGTATTTCAGGTGCGTTCTTTACATGGTCTCCATGGTTAGTTTGTATTGTATATTATTGTATTATGAAAATAAATCTACAGAATTGTAATGAAATGGTACTAATATGTTTACAGAATATTGAATGAAATGATAAATCATTTTGAATTTAGATATGATGATGAATCATTATATAAAACATTTATGATATTCATTTAGATCATCTTGGAAGTTCTTTGATAATCATGAACTGGTTTAATTATATAATTTTAAATTTTCGATATATGTCCAATTCCAGAACATAAAAAAGGAATTAACACATAATTTAAAATAATTTTCAACCATTAAATGTTTTTTACTAACATCCCCGAAGGCGGTAAGGGAAATTGAAATCACATTGTCTATGATGTCTGTAAATTGACACATCACATATGGAATTTTTATTTATAGAATAAGCGGTATAGGATGGGAAGTATGATGATGAATATTACAATAAATGTGATAAAACTCTAGTATATATATGATTTTTTAGTTTTCATGGCTCTTTCATAAGTGGATGTGAAGAGAGTATAAGAAAAGAAAAAAAATCAAAAATAAACTTTAATGAAAATGAAAGATGAAGTTTACCTCTCGATATATTCTCCTTGATATCACCCTAAAGGCCATTTTTTCACTTTTTGTGAGACCAAAATGTCTCAGACTTGGGGTGTACTGTCGCCGACCTAGAATCCTCTAAACCAGTGCCCTGAGCCAACCCATCACATGACCTTAACTGCACATGCCCGTACACGGGAGGTTTCTGAGTAGCGATGAGGGTCTAATGAGTCACATTGGTGACTGTACCCTCTTCACCAGAGTAATACAAATAAGAAAACAATATAAATAGTATAAAAATTAACATATAATAAAAATAATGGCCCAACAGCTCCCAAAATTGGGTACAACCGCAATTCTACATCAACCATGCAATGACATGCTAATAATCTCAATTTGAATAATAAACAAATTAGTCAAATGGAAAAATACCTAGAAGGTCCCGACTCAATGTCTGGGTCCATCTCCATTTACATCCTAATCCCTACTCAATATCCTAGTGTAAGGATATAGCCGTCGTCTTATCCTGCAAGGGAGAATTCTTCTCGGGTACCAAACAGGATCCCAAGTAGGGTGTGAGTACACAACTAAGAAGGCCCCCACTAATTCTATCTTCAAAATATATATTATAACAGTTATTCCATGAAAGTACACATAAATGGTAAGTAATCAGGGGACATTTTGAGTGCCATTAGTTAATAAGGTTAATTTATTTAACACCTAGTATTTATAGAAATTTCTTTTCATATTCAAACTTTATTACATAGCCCATTTTTAACAAATACTCTTGTAGTTTGGAATATAAATCATCTATAAATGGGTCTATGGAAATCAATCAATATTTATAGTGGAAATAAGTCAAGTCCATATCTCACTATTGCTACACATATCACATCAGCAGATTTTCTGCACGTGAAAACCTTAGTCTGGGTGGATGTAACTGTTTGGGGAATAGTGTATCTATCCCCTTCCCTAACATGTGAATTTGTTGGGTGGAGGTTTGTACCCGAGTCTAACTCTACCAATAATCAAATATTATCAAGTAAATATCTCACTCTACAGATCCATGTGCGGTGATTATTTATCCAATCACCATAACCATACCATATCACAACCAAGAAAAAACTATGCCATCAGAGATCACAATACATAACAAACAACATTAGAATTAATATTATACCATAACCCAATTATAAATTTACCATTTACAATTCATATAAATTTATCTGAATTCCTATTCTCTCACCTTAACACCTTATGTGTATTCATCAACCCCTATGTCTTAACCAATATTCTTCAATTAAAATATATTAAACCATTTAACCCATTTATCATTTGACAATCATTTACCCATTTTTTCACTACAAGTACAATTCTTGTGTGACAAGTCACAACCACATTATTACATTTATCAATTTATTAATACCCCATAATTCCCATGTATTAACCCAATCAACATATCAATCCATTTTCATGTCCAATAACCAATTACAAGTTCACCATCTAATATGTGCTAATCCTCTTAGGCAATTCTAACAAATGTTCCATAAACAATTGACATAATCTAATTCTACCAAATCCCCCCATTTTCATGCTACACCAATCAACCCATTATTCTATTAACACCCAAGTAACAACTATCATTATTCCATTTACAAATTAATCAACTATGAAAATATGTTCTTAAAGGGTTCCACATTATTACCCAAAAACCCTTCAACTAACACTACCCCTTTCTAGGCCCAGAAGTGTCAGTGCACCCTATAGGAGGCCCCAAAATGATCATGTCATACTCTACGCATCCCATAGGGATTTTTAGGGATTAATTTGGTCACTTAGACAACTCTTTATAGAAAACACTCCAATAGAACCAAGAACATAATTAGTAGAAAAAAGAACCCAAACATCCATGAAAAAAATATATAATACAACTATTGGATAATATGTGTAGACCACCTACCTCAAATCTGATGATTAACACACTCTTAATAAAATCCTTGGATCTAGATTCAAACACCCCTTAATTTCCCAAACCATATCTCACTCGAAAAATAGGGATTTATTGATTTGGAAGGATATGGGAGAACGATGAATACTGAAATTGAGAAGAGGAAGAAATGTAGAGATTATACATACCCAATGAATTGATCCACAACCAATGAATCTCCAATCAAACTACGATCAAAGGAGAATCACCTCATGGAAAATTTCTACACCCAAGTTCATCACAAGGGTTATAGGGGTGAAATGGAGGAGAAACTAGAATTAGGGTTTAAAATCCCTGAGTGGCAATTTTGTAAATTTTCAAACATTACTAGGATGCTTAGTTTACCCGCAAGATTTTCCAAACTGTCTGCAAACCGTTCGATAGATACAATTCCAAAATAACCCCTTCTCAGTGATTCATTGAAATTATACATGATTAGAATATCTATTTGGTAATCATGCACAATCCTCTGTCCAAGGTTACATGATTTCCTAGGAAGCATCACATGGTTTTCACTAACCACGCACAGAATGTGCAACATGCCCAAATATTCTATTTTTTTCCACTTTCATGTCCCAATGCCACAAAACACACCCGAGTCTTCACATAAACTTTTTACACATTTATTTAACAAAAATAATACATATAAATCAAATCATAAACAATAAAATTCCTCAAGGAAGAATCCCAGATCTTACAATCTACACAACATATAATTTCTCATCCTCAAGCCATACTCCCCAACATCACTGAGCTTCCACAACAAATAGACAAGGACATTAGGCCCGTCTAACATTCCCATTTCCATAGGTTTTTTATTGAACATTTCCGAGCTACAATAAAAGTGAACTAATACATGGTCTTGGCAAACAAGACTTCATCACCACAACCCGCAACTTGAACTGAATACTCATCAAGGATATATCAACATTAACTATACCTAACCACTAGACCCTCTTAGAAAAAAATATGCAACAATTATTAATCCAAAGTAGGAAAATAATTGAAGATAACATCATTCCATTGAAGAGGACTCAACTGGAACCACATCACTCTGATCTCCTTCACATCTCATGACCCAAATCAATTGGTTTCATATTTAACTATTTTTCCCCAACTGTAAGGTGACTAAATATGATATATCATAGAAGAAAACAAATGTTCCACCCATCAAAATTTATTGACTTATTCCAACCCACCAATCATGTTCTGATGATCCCTTTCCACATCCACACATCCAAATGAAACCCAAAAACTCGGGTACTCGACGGATTTGACCTGTGTAAATATCACTTCGAGGGCCAAAGCACTGAAATAGTGACCACTTGAGTCCCTAAAACCAAAAAATATAATTAAATCATCAACCAAATATTTACCCTCTATGGTTCCCTCCACCCACATTTGTCTTTTGGAACCTCCACATTCAATGAAATACCACCATAATCTCAACTTGACCTTCACATCATACATGAAACACACATTGTTGTCATCCCCTAACTTTTGGTAGAATCCCTTCATAACAAAACCACTTCCCTCCAAACCATCATTATGATCCACCATCCCTACAACATTCCTACTCACTAGCACTATATCCACTAATACACTATATAAAGAAGTTAATGTTCCAATTAAACACTATTACAAAATTTTATGAACACTTATCCTCCCATAGAATCTATCGAAGATGATTTACCACTCTCAACATTCATCCCCGGCTCTTGGTAGAGTAAGGATTCCCTGATTGACCAGTCCTGGAAAACTTGGCCTCATATTTGGCATGAAACTACATCACATGGACAAGGTGCCTTAAAATATTAAGGAGTTCTAAACCCACTAAAGAAAACTTACCTGGACCTACTTTTGATTTCAATTGGAATAATAGAGCCCAACCTATCGTTCCTCAAAACGATGTGACATCTCACTACACTGTTTGATGAATACACATAAGAATATAGAACTCCATTCAGAACCACCTAGAGAATGATCCAAAGCATACACCAGTCAACAACCATTGTCAAGGACCAACTGTCCTTTCTGAGAGACCCAAAGTAAACCATACAAGTTATTTATAGTCATCCTGATGTCGCAACAACAACTCAATGTTCCCTTCCCCACATCCAGGACTGACTCATCACTCTCCACCTTTGGGGTGTCATTACCAATTCTCTCCACATTAGATTTCAATCACCATGGATCACACCCAAACAAAAACTAAACACCAAAACATAGACATAGTTTTCTGAAATTATATTGAACAAGAGGTTGACATTAATTGGTGCATGCCCCAAAAATTAAAATATGGTAACTATGATGTTCATCGAAAAACGACCCATTCTAGGGACCTCACCCAAAACCGTCGAAGGTCTGCATCCACCGTCCAACTTCACAAATATCGCCAGCTATGAAACACCTTCAAATTTCTAGGAATAAAACCAGAGCTTCTCAAAGTACCTAGGACGATGTCAAGATATTGGGCATGATCGTCTCTAGATGAGATATACTAAGAAGTATTAGAAGAACACTACCACCAAAAAATCTATTTCTCATATCACCTCCCCTGATTAAACACCATTTTCTACTAATGATTTCTGGATGCCCTATTTCACACATCTCGTCATCATTTAACTAGTGCCGCTCAAAGAATATTGATAAATAAGACTCACCACCACCCTACAACCATATTTCATGAAGTTGAGAAGCAACATTCTTTTGGTACTATATCCACCAAAACACGTAACGTATTTCAATACGTCCCTGAAAACATACGAGCGAACAATATGGGTTTTCATTAAAATCTAACTAACGGTCCCTTGCACAACAACACTCTTTGCCTTGGCTTCATAGAGTATGAAAGATAATTATCCTGGTTGGAATCAGGTCTTACCAGTGTATTCCCTCAATTGGACCACTTAGAACACTCATGGTTTCACATTTTCCTTTGACTAATCTCATACCAACTTTAGTTCTCACATGCCAACCATCACATGGAATACCAAAACACCCACTTACTTACCTTACCATGCTTCTTGATTAGTCAGTTTCACGAAACTAAGGCATTATCAACATCTCACCCAACAACCAAACCATTCATACAATCAAGCCTAGCCCCGTGACAACCCTCACCTTGGGTGTCATCTTCCATTAAGATCTTCTAACAGAGAACCATTCCTCCTTGTCCATTTTGACTGAAAACAACATCAGGGTCTCTATTAACTATTTTCCAAACCGATGGGTTAGGTGTCCCTATAATTCTATTTTCTGATTCTTAAAGGTAATAATATGCATCGATCTCATTCTTTATGCATTCCACATGCATCCTATCCAATATAACCAGTATCACTAAGGTCCCCTCCCATGAGGTCACCATTGATTTCCATAAAACTACTGATGCATTACCATAACTCGATTCATATCACCAAATCATCGACCCTCCCACTTGTTCTACTATCATAAACTACACTAGACAATGTCTTCAACAACCCACTATCAAGGCCATAGATCCGCCCATATGAAACACACCCAAGAGAACTATGAACCTTGTCTGACCTCTATCTTTGGTCACATTGAAGGTCAAGTGATAGAAATTCCCTAAACTAGAATAACAATGAATAGTAGATATTAATCTTTATTCCAAACTATACATGTCCACATACGAACAAAATAGTGTTCGTGAACAACACTCCCACCCCCATTCTGATACACGTTGTGCCTAGAACACCAAGGAATCATTTACTCTAAGTTCCACACAAGAGGAAATTTTACACATACATCAGAACCACAAGCCAGAACCCCCCATTATAAGGTATGAGATACAACTCGCAAGGTCTAAACCCAAATGGGTCACCACACCCATGACAAATTCCAATCGCTAAGGACACTACCCTTAGGACACTACTTTTTTGTCCACTATATAACCCATAAGGATTACTAACTTGACATTACCAAACATCACACGAATACCTCAAGGACACTACATTACTGAAGAAACAATGAGGAATACCCAAAGGTGTTTGCCTTAGAACCTTATACATTCCAAAATATTTAAAAAAAATTACTAACTCGGATTTGTATCCCTAAACACTTTCACCAAAAATACATCAAAGGAAGCCCAAATGGTATAAATCATAATTGAAGAATTAACTATCTTACAAACATAGTTCAATACACATGCATTATTCCAACAGATGTGTTCACATCTATACAACTACCCTCAACCCTTCTAACTATGGGTCTTGGTCAACATGGGGAAAACCAAATTTCTAAATGAAAATCCATTCATCGAACTTCCCCTTAAACCATTTCATATTTTACATAAGAATAGTTTATCTTAAGCACATTACTCATTTAAAAACATATTATGGCCATCATTTCACTAATTTAAACTCATCAATATGCAATATTCATTAACTATTTCATAACACCCACACAAACCTTTTTCTCTTAAACACCATTAAATCTTTAAAATTATCAACAACCCAAAACATTAACCCGATCATGATGTTTCTTTATACAAAATATTCTTTAACTATCCATTTAATTATTTTCATCTACCAACTTTCAATACCAATTTACGCACAATTTTCTTAATATTTTCCAAGGATTTGAAATTCATTCTACTCTCTATTGCCAAGAAACCCATCTCATGTCATCCTATCATGATTCATGCCACAAATATCCTTAGGTTCGTAAAATGATATATGAATGGAAAACCTAATGCCATTTCTGTGAGGAGAATAATATCATATAGCAGTCAAATCACAAGACATGTGAATCACACAATGGTAAAATATCATTCATTTGTAACAACATACATCAAGAACAACAATTCCCACCATTGGTAACATGGGTTTCCCATCAAACATGGGTTAGTTCCTCCCAAGAACGAGCTCATTACCAAGGCACGACCTTGTCCTAATCATTTTTTCTACAATTAGAAAGTAGCAATAAATGGAAATGAACACCTATGATACCACTTTGTAACGTCCCTGACCCAGAATCCCCCAAACCATTTCCCCGAGCTAAGTCATCACCAGACCTCAAGTGCACCTCCCCATATGCCAGAGGTTGCTGACCAGTGGTGAGGATCTAACGAGTCACGTGGGGAGACTATACCCTCTTTATTAGAGTAATACACATCATTACATAATATAACACTACTATAAATATAGCCTTTATCAGCGATAGAAAATTGATTTAACAGCCCTAGAAAAAGTGCTGATAATCAAGGCAAAGATAAGGGGTGTCCCTTTTATCAGTGCTTAGAAAATCGCTAAAAAATCCCCATTTTATCTGTGAAAAAAAAAACCACTAATAAAAGTGGTGTTTTTTTAGGGCTAAAAAAATCACTGATAAAAAGGTCCATTATCAGTGATTTTTTTAGTGCTGATAAAAATCCCTTTTATCAGCAATTTTAAAAAGTGCTGATAAATGTTTAAAAAATATTGAAATATATATAGTTTTTCAATTCTTGGGGGCTCCAACAGTGCTTGAAGCCCCCCTTTAACAGTGCTCCACCCCCATGGTAGCCCACACATGCCCCAGCCAGCTCAACAAAGCCCCACCCCCTTTAATACCACCCCACCGTCTCTTTAAGAGTGCTAGGTTATTCCCACCACCTGCGACATTGACCTACCTCCACTAAGATTTGAACTCGAGACCTATTTTCTGCGCGCCTAATCCTTTACCACTCAAACATATTGCTTTTCACTTCATTTATTAATATACATATATATATATATATTTAGTTATATTTACTCATATATATATATATAGTTATATTATTATATATAGATATATATATATATATATATTAACATATATATTTATATTAATATATATATATATATTAATATTTATATATATATTGTTATATTAATATATATATATATATATATATATTAATATATGTATATTAAGTTATATCAATATATATCTTTCTTTTAATATATATATTAACATATATATTTTTATATTAATATATATATATATATTTAGTCATATTAATATATATATATATCTCTCTATATGAAAATATATATATTCCTATATTAATATATAATAATATCTACTTATATATATATTTTTAGTTATAATTTTTTATCCGCATATTTATTTGTATATATATATTTATAATATTAATTATAAATACATTTATAAAATATGATTTCTTATGTGTGTTTATAAATAAATAAATACATACATACATATATAATACAACACACACAAAGATTTATATATATACGACTAAATACATACATATATATATATGCTGAAAAGTCATAGAATGCTAAAACTACCATAACTTCTAATCCAGAAGTCAGTTTCAACGTTACAACCTGTCAAATAGAAGAAAATGAATGTATCTTAGATATGATATGTGGTACATACCTAATAGAAATCCGGATCAGAAGTTATATTTGAATGTTAACAAATTTGGATATCCATACTAAAAGTCAGTTTTAGAGCCCTTCTAGGCCTTTTTTGGACTCAAAAAATGTGACAGAATATTTCCTTTGATAATGAGCACATATATCATGTCACAAGCTTCGATTTGAAATTTTTTAGAGCTCAAACGGACACCCATATCAAATGTTCTAGTTATTTGATGTTTGAGTTACATTGACAAATTATTTCAGATCTTTTATTAAATTTTTTATTTTTTTCATCAAAATGTCATTAAATGACTATTAGTGAATGAAAATCAGGAAAATATTAATTAAAAATATTTTTAAAAATATTTTTTCAGACTCTTTTACTAAATATATTATACATTAATTTTAAATTTCAATTTATCCCTATCTAAAACATATTTAAAAAATATATATTATATTTATATCAATATAAATGTTATATATCAATGTTTTTTTTTCAAAAGTATTTTTTTTTAATATAAACTTTATTAGCGCTTAGAAAAAGCATAGATAAAGCCCCCCTTTATCAGTTCTACTAGAAAAAGAGCTGATAAAGGGGTCCCCTTTATCAGCACTAAAAAACCATTGATAGGGGGGCTTTATGAGCGCTAAAAAAAGAGCTGATAAAGGGTCACATTTAATAATTCTTTTTTAGCTCTGTTAAAAGTGCCCTTTATCTGTGCCTTTTTAGCACTCATAAATGTTCCCCCTTTATCAGAACTTTTTTAGCGCTATTAAATGGTGGCGTTGTGGAAACCCAGTTTTGTGGTAGTGTAATTAGAGGGATAGTGGAAAAAATAATAAAAAGAATTTAAAAACATCTCCCAAAATTGGGAGCAACCACAATTTTATATCAACCATAAAATCACATTCTAAAAATTTTAATGTGAATAAATACCAAATCAGTCAAATGGTAAAATCCCTAATAGGTCCCAAATCTATATCTGGGTCCATCTCCCTATAAATCCTGATCCTAAATCAACATCAAATCATAAGTCAATTTCCCTTGTCCTGACCTATAACTACGAAATCCTCTTAGGTACACAACAGTGGCCTTAGCAAGGTGTGAGTAAAAAACTCAGTAGATCAACACTAATGATTTCTACAAATATATAGTCTAATAGATAATGCATTCAAGTAAAAATAAATGGTAATTAAACAAAGAATCGTTCAGGTTCCATTGGTTAACAAGGTTCATTAAGTTTACTCCTTATATTTATTCCAATATCTTTTCTTATACCATATTTATTATATATCCAATTTTTAACACATACTCTTTGAGTTTGGAATATAAATCACTTATACATAGGTCTAAGGCATTACATCACTATGCATAGGGTAAATAAGTAAAGTACCAATCTCATTAGGGATACACATATCACATCAATAAATTATCCTCACCTAGAAGCCTCAGTCTGGGAGCATGAAAATGTTATGGGAATAAATCCTCTATCCCCTTCACTAACCCATGAATTTTTATAGTGCAGTTTAGAGCTTTAGTATTACTCGACCCATGGGAAATGAGGCAGAAGTAAACACCCCACTCTATCGATCAATGTGAACATTCTTATTTATCGAATCACTAAAACCATACAATTACAAAACTAAGCTTAAACAATTCTCCATGAGATCAAAAAAAATAAAAAACAACATGCTAACTAATAATATGATAGACCCCATTAATATAGTTAACATTAATATTTCATATCCATTTATCCAAATTCCCATTCTCGTTCCTTAACCCTTAATTTGAATTCAAAACCCCTATGTCTTAACCAATATTAATCAATTAACATACATTAACCCATTTAGCTTAATTTTCATTTGAGAAGCATTTACCCACTTATTCACTATAGGTATAATTATTGTCTTTGAACGAACTTAAACTTTTTTACATTTAACCCTCTAGGAATACCCCATAATTCCCATGTATTAACCCAATAAAAATATTCATCCATTTTCTTTTCCATTAACCAATTACATGCTCACTACCTAATATGTGCTAATCCACTTAGGCAATTCTAAACAATGATCATTAGACAATCAATATAATCTAATTCGACCCAATTTTTCTATTTCCATGCTTTTCTATACAACCCCTTATTCTCTTAATATCCAAGTTACAACTATCATCATTAAATTAACAACATAATAGGCTATTAAAACATATTCATTATGGGTTCAACATTATTACTTGAAAACCCTTCACTTAATCCTACCATTTCTAGGTCCTTAAATGCAGGTGCATACCATTGGTGGACAAAAAATGGCCAAGTCTCCCTCTATGCATCCCATGGGGGTCATGAGGGTTTTAATTGGGTATTTAGACACCAATTTATATCAAAAACTATGATGGAACCAATAATACGCTTATGGAACAAGAAGAACACAAGATTCTATGCACAAATCTAAAATAAAACAATGGGATAATACTTGTATTCCACAAACCTCAAATTTGACGATGAATACACTCTTAATAACAGCCTTGGATCTAGATTGAAAAACCCCATGAAGACCTAACCCATGTCTAATAGAAAAAAGATGGAATTAGAGCTTCGAAAGGATGTGTGAGAGAAAAAAATCCTAATTGCAAAGAGGATGATATGATGATATTAGACTTATCTGGGGCTTCAATCCATTGAAAATGGAGCTCCAAATAGCCTAGGATTGAAGGATAATCACCTCTTGGATGCTTGGGTTGTCCATGGTTATCACATGGGTTGAAGGGGTATAATTGGAGGAGAATATACTTTTGGGGTTTAAAATCCAAGAGTGAAAATTTTGTAAATTTTCTAACTTTACTGGCCTCTATAGTTTACCTGCATGGTTTTCCAAACCGTGCACAAACCCTGTGAGCAATATTGTCCTAAAATGACTCCTTCACACATCTCCTTGAGAATTATACATGGTTAACTTAATCATGCGGTAACCATGTTCAAGACTTTGTTTACGGTTTCACAGTTACCTGGGAATATCTGCATGGTTTTCCGTAATCGTGCACAAACTATGCACCTTCCCTAGAAATTCATTTTTTTATCTTTTATGTCCCAAACTCTTGAAACACCCTCGAGTCTTTACATGATCTTAGGAAACACATATTTATTCAAAATAAGACACTTGAACAAATGAGTAAACAAGAAAATACTTCATGGAAGAATACGATATCTTATATAATGAAGAATCTTGAGAAGATTATTGCGTCGAATTTGGATAATTCATAAATCATGATACATGTGAGGAAAAGATGGGGTGATGGGTGGTATTAATAGTGGAGGTGAGGGGGGTCTCCCATTATTTTATTAACTATTTTATTATTTTTCTCAAGACAAGGAATGATGTTGGTTCATGTTTTTAAATATAGTAATTAGTGTATGTGAGTTCAAATCAAGGGTTCTAACATCAGTATAACATAATTCCGGTCTTAATAATTCATGTATATAGCTTATTTTGTAAATTACCATATTTCAATATTCACCAAAAAAAATTATGTATTTCAAGGAAATACCAAAAATTCAACCCAACCAATTTTCTACTTACTGAATTCATGAATTAACTCAATTTAATCAAAATAACATTCAAACTATGGTAAATTTATTATAAAAAATCACAATTTAATATATCAATAACAGTTTAACAAATGTAAATACTTTTAAAACACCTAAAAAAATTTAATGAAGGTCTCGTAAAATTATATAATAATCTTAATACAGTAAAATAAAAATTTACAATTACATTGTAGAAATTAAATTTTCATTTAGAGTACAAAATTTATCATAAAACTGAAATTAAATATTTATGACATAATTAGTAATTTTATAATGAATATATATTTTTTCTTATTCTATGATCATATTTTCACTTATAAAATGTCAAAATTTTATTTATACATTCTTAGGTGATGTTATTGTTAATTTGACTGATTTAATTTTCATAAGGGTAATATTATTATAAATAAGGTTAACATTACTATTCCCTAGGGTCATGTTACTATTCACCCAAATTAAGATGATCCGATCAGAGACTAAATATCTTACCAATCACAAACACGTATGTCCGTTTTTTAAAATTCAACTAATAGAAGAAAAAAATATCTTTAATAGCTAACATATAACTATCTCCATTGAATAAAAAAAAATTGTTTCATAGAGACTCAATGTTGCATTCATTTCATTCTATAATAAATTTATTTATAAATACTTGTTGTGTTACATTCTCACCATCATTATGAAATTGAATCCTCATAATTTTTTATTTACTTATTAAACAAGTGAGGGTACATTTCCCTCATAACATTTTCAGATTCCCATGTTGCTTCATCAACCATGTTGTTTCACCATAATACCTTAACATGGGGAATTACAATATTCCACAATACATTCTATATATGATCATGAATCTAATCAAGAAACTCTTTATAAGAAAGGTTCTCTTCCAGCTGAACTAATTCTGGGCTCAAAATATGATAATAATCTTGAACATACATTCTCAATAACAAAAAATGAAAAACTTTTTATACCTAAGATAAACTTGGAGGGAAATATACCCAGTAGTAGAATGGTCCAACATTATCCATGATTTTTTAAGGTCTGGTGAATCATGGACTTAGCTTTGCCTTCGTACCAAAACACCCAACAATTTTACATGGTGAGATTTTATGAAAACATGATAAAATACCTCAAAAGTAGTGTCCTTACTCCTATTATCTGAAGAACTTTTTGTGCACTCTGAGTTACCCTCTTGTGTTGCTAGATCATTTTCACATTCTTAGATGATTCCTCTACTAATTCTAGTCCGAGTAACATCATTTCCCATACATCATCCAAAAATATTGGTGTTCTGTAATACTTCCTATATAATGAATCAAATGGTAAAATCATTATACTAGAAAGAAAAGTGTTATTTTTTTAAAAAAATTCAATAACCTAAAGATGTTGATCCCAACATACTTGGTAGTAAATTGAACAATCTCAAAGAATAACCACCATTTTCTGAATTGTTCTCTATAATTTCCCATCAGATCGAGGAGGGAGGGATATTCTAAAATTTAATTTGGTTCCCATTTAAATTTAAATTTCTTTCTATATTTTATAATTAAACCTAATATCAGGGTCAGATACAATGTAAGGAGGAAGTCCATGTAACCTGAAAATCAATTTGAGGTATAGTCGGGAAATCTGATCCAAAGACATAGTATCTCGAATAGGATGGAAATGTGCATATTTAGTTAGTCTATTTATAATAAATGAAATTTAATTATTACCTTGAGAAGTCATTAGTTGTCCAATCACAAAGACCAGAGATATATTTTCCAATTTCCACTCTAGCATTGTAAAAGGATGAATTATCCCCTTGGGTAGTTGTTTCTCTACTTTGACTTGTGGACGTGTCAATCATTTTGTGGTATCATCGGAAATATCTCTTTTCATTCCATCCCACCAGTAATACTCTTGAATGTCTACATACATCAGATTATTTCTTGGATGAACTGAAAATGGAGAACTATGAGCCTCACAAAAAGAATTATTTCTTTGGATGGGAATTATAGGTCACAAATAATCTCTTTCCAAATCGTAAAATATAATATTTATCAACGAAAAATTATAGAAACATAAATATTTTAACCAATTATAAATATTTATATTACACATGGTCTCCCTTCTATGCTTTCTTAATTCGGTCTGATAGAGATGACTACACCGACACCTAAAAAATAGAAGAATATCTTACAGTATCAAATTCTAAGACAAAATTCATCAATTCATTCATAAAGGAGTCATGTTCCAAATGTAACATGGTTGATGAGGCATGATGTTTTTGTTAGGTCTACTTGGTCAAATACACTGAGACGAGGGTGAATCAAGGTATGAAAGATTTAAATTTTTCCCCTTCAGATATTGTTTCATCCTTAAATATAGCTCTCTTCTCTCTCTTTCCTATTTCAAAGTTTGAAAATAATTTAAATCGATCATGATACACAATAGTTTTTACTTGGTTTAGCCTCACTGGTATACATCTGTGTAGTATTCAACGGCTACGTTCCGATGTACAAAATTTCTTATGGATCACTGCCAATAATGAGTACAATGTTCAAGATAGTTCTTCTATTCCCAGGATCACTGCATTAATATGGTTAGGGTTTGCTCACTTCATTTCCAAGGGTGACTCCTTATGCCTCTTTCATTGGATCATGACCGGTGGAAAGTTTTATCGTCTTCCTCTTTCTACAGTCACTTCTCTTGGAAAGTAATACACACACAGTTTATAGACATGTAATTCCAAAACATTTTATAGGCATGTATGACACTTTATTTTCATGAATTCTTGTATCCTCAACTCTAGGTATATGCTCTGTTGAAGTACCTTTTCGCCCGTAGATGAAGTATACCATCCTGGGAAATACTAGGTACGAGAAAATACTTTTTCAATGTGATTTGATTCTTTTGAATGATTCCTTGTGCAATTGGAAAACCACCATGTTCCTCCCACGTGTTATGTACCAGTAATAGTACATAGAACACCTCCTCCTCATACCACCACTGCTTTAACGAACCTCCCTTCATCCATGGACTAACTTTACCTTCGCTATCACATACCACTTCTGTGTACCAACTCCACGAAGCTCCTCTATGAATCACCCTATGTCCGCGAACTATTCTCTGTTTGTGGACTGCCTTTGAAACCCACTTATGTACCATACCTTCATCCTCAAAATAATACAACCTTTTCAGGATATAGTTTCCCATAGAATCTTTTGGAAGAATTTCTTCAGTGCGAACCAATTAATCCTTCACAGAAATATCCCTTGTTAAATTACTTCAGAATTTGAAAAATTCCTAGAGAAAATAGTAGTTCTCTAATGATATTTTTTATCCCCTAATAAATGAAATTTTGAATCCTTATATAGGAAAATATATCCTCCAAATACACTAATAATTTATTTAACAAATTTTTCATTGAATATACCCTCCACCGCATACCAATCATCTTACCGTGAACCACACCCATTACAAAATCCATTTCTCCATGGTGGTCCATGTACTGCCATTGATTCTATGTGGTAGAACTCCTCATCCAACGATAATCCATTTGTGTACCCTACTTCCTTCAACATCGATCCATTTTCAGTTCCGTGAACTCCTACGAAGTACCGTTCTTACTACCTAGTATGCGACTGTGTACCCTTCCTAGACATCGTACGTGGTGCCTATCATGGGCTCTATGTCTCTCCTCATTTTAGGATTTTTTTACTTTTCATCACACAATCTATTCCAATGAATAAAACCTTACTATTCCAAACAAAAATCCCCAATTTTGAGGCCCAAGAATTTCGCAAACAGATGGAAAATTTTCCAACATAAAAACTTATCTTCAGCAAACAACAACAATACTCATTCACGGTCATCTGACATGGTTAACAAACATAATCACACCGACAACATACTAAGAGTAAATATTGAGAGATTTATTCCCAAAACTTTTCTACTCAACGCATCAACCACTTTTTTTATTTTCTAAGATTTTATTTGGTCGTGAAATCATAATCCTTTATCAGATCAAGCTATCGTCTCTGCTTCATGATTAATTCCATCTATGTGAATATATACATCATACATTTATGGATAGTATATAGTTCACATTTTCTCTATATAAGTGATGCTTCCAAGTTTTCAAACTAAAAACCACAGCTTTAAATTCAAAATCACGTGTGGGGTAATTAAACTCATTAGGATTTTGTTGTCTTGAATCATAAGGAATTACCTGATCATTCGGTGTCAGAACACAACTTTTTCCCTTCAATTAAGCATCACAATAGATGGAAAACACACTCATTCTGGAAAGTGAGGTTGGAATTGGATCATTCACAAATATATTATTCATTTCATAAAATAAAAAAAATACATTCTTCAGTCTATATTAATTTAACCCATTTTCTTGTTAAATAAGTTAGCGAGATTGATTACTATAAAAAGCTTTTAACAAACCATAAATAATAAAATTATAATAAAAAAACTATGAATATTTGCATCATTTGTATGTGTTGCTCGTTCATCAACCACTTTTCTTGGAAAGATCAAATATTATTCCATCCATATTTACAATTTTCAAAATAATATAAATTATGTTGAAACTAAAAATCTGATTTTCAATTTTTTTTGTATAATTTATTTTATTTGAGATTTTGGAATAAAATATTTAAATGTTTTTCATGATCCTCTTAACTTTTTGAAAATACCATAATATCGTCAATAACAATAATGACAAACTAATCCAGATTTTCACAAAATATTATATTCATAAGATCCAAGAATGTAGTTGGGGAATTTGAAAAACCAAGGGATATAACAAAAAAATCCTAAAGCCAGTATCTAGTATTAATTTTTTTTTTGATTTTATCTTCCTTTACGTTGAGCTGATGGTGCCCAGATCTCATGTTAATATTGGAATAATACTGAGCTCCCAGAAACTAATCAAACAAGTCATTGATATGAGAAAATTGATACTTAATCTTAACAATAATGTTATTAAAAGCTATATATTCATTACAATGTTTCTTGGAACAAAATTTCTTTCAAAAGAACAAAAAAAGAGCATATCATGGTGATGTTATATGAAAAATAAAGACTTTATCAAGAAAATACTATGAATGGCTTGTTAATTCAAGACGATCCACTTGATCCATTCAATAAGGGGGTCTTGAAATTGGATTAGAACCAGGAACTACATCAAAAGTAAATTCAACTACACGATCTGGTATAACACAAGAAAACTTATCAATAAAACCATTTAGGTATTTTTTACCACTGGTACCTCATTACTATGAATTTTTCCCTTATTATTAAAAATATGAGTAAGGTAACTTTCATTTTCGTCTATTAATAGTTTCTCAACCTCCTGATATGTAATCAATTATATGATGTTAATCTTTAATAGAAACCAAAAACCTTTCATAAAAACAACATATTTTACTCTATCATCAATTTTAGAATGATAAAAAAATCCAATCCCGACCTAGAGAAATATCAAACTTTACTGAGGGAAAAAATAATATGGTTTACAGGTCAGGTCTTTCCACAGATTATAAGAGGAAAATTCTTATAATTCCTTTTTACGATAATATTTACACCTAATCATATAAATGTATGTTTTATTCTCATTTATTGAGGAGAAATTATTAATTTACTAAAATATTTATCAAAAATAAAGAAATGTGTAGACCACATATCAAGCAATACATTAAAAAAGTCTGAATAAACAAACAAAGTAGCTGATACAACTTCATTAGATGGACCACCATCTACACACCTAGTCACAAAAGATCTCACTACACCTTTTTTCTTGTAATCTCTCTTCCTTCCAAAATTCATTTCTTTTTTCAGGAAGGTAATTTCATAATGACACATCTCACCATATTTGATAAACTTTATTGTTTTTCTTATAAGAATTAATCCTAAGACAATTTTTATTACAATCCCAGAGCATATTTCCAAACATACCGCATCGAAAACACTTCCCATAATTGTTGAGGAATAACACTATGTGATTTTTACCACACTTTTTACAATATACAAGATTATCATAACTTTTGAATTCCCAATAAGCCAATTATCATTTATATAGTGACTTCAATCTTGAGTAAGTAGGTTTATTTTTCTATCCAGACCCTGAATAAGATTTTGAGTGTACCTTGCTATTCGGGTGAAGTTTGATTCATACATGGCCAAAAAATTATCCTCGTTTTTATTCAATTGAAGTAATATTTTTCCATACTATGTACAACCACCTATGGAAAATATTTTTCAAGGATCATATTCTTAAATTTATCTCATTCCAAGGCATCAATCTCCTTTATATCCATGATATTCTGGACAATTTCCCACCACTAGTCAACTTCACCTTAAAAATGAAAAATGGAAATACTAATCTTTTATGTATCTACACACCCAATGATGTTTAATATCATATCAGGTTATTTAATAAATCCTTCAACTTCTATGGGGTCAGAAAATCCACTGAAATTATGAGGGTGTTTCATTATAAAATATTTCACTATCATTGTGTTACATTGCCTTAACATTGGTTGTTATCTTTTATGGATTCCACCACCATTTATTTCCTTTTTCAACTTATCCATTATTGTATCAAATTGTTTGGTTCCAATTCCAACTATTCCAATTTGAAAATTCAAGATGATATCATCATCTCAGTGCCTTTATAGTTTAGATTCCCTGTTTATTCAGAGGAAAACCATTCTGAATAGATATATAATAGATGATGCAACATGGTAATATTAAAATTATATAAACATAAGTTAAAAATAATTTATGTAACTATATTAACATCGTCATAACTACTAATGTTATCTAAATCGTGCTATGATACCATCTTTAAGAACCCATACATAAACATTACATTATATAGTAAATTACACTAGAATTTACTTGTTTACATTCCAAAATATCTTTTCAGTTTAGAGTGTTATAATATTTGGATATAATACATACATACCATCCCCAAGCATACAAAGTGGGTACTACTAAAATAGTATCCATTTATTTTATAATACAAATGTTTTAAAATAAAAACATGAAATATTATCATGAAAATTATTCACAACATTCAACTTGGATTCTTATTATCTCTTACCCATTTTACACCCAGTGAAAAAAATCATAAAATATGGGATGAAGCCAAAAATCTTTTTAAGGAATATAAAAAGACTTATAGAAACAGTTGGTCCATGAATACTTATAAACATATGAAATCATTTTTTAGAAAGACATAATTCTCACCCATAAAGAATCATATACATACTTTTTAAAACATTATATTTCCCTAGATAAAATAAATAAAACCATAAATGTTAGATGGGGAATTAAAAACATAATATTTTAACCCCCATGACTGCCTTATGATTTTAACCCTCACGGCTACCTTACAATATGACCTCCGCAACTTCCATATGGTGTGACCATCGTAGATACAATTGTATTAACCATAAAACCAACATCCAACTTACACATACCCAATGTATTAGAGGTATATATAGGTCTCACACTTCACCATAAACAATTACCAATATCCAAAACATAAACACAAATAATTTCATTAAAACATTTCATTTGAATTTTATAAAAATAAATATTCAAAATATGCTTTTTTATAAAAGTCCCTTTCAAATATCATATAATTGAATTGAGGATTAATATAATGAAAATAATATGTATATAAACTATAAATTCACATAGTAAAACATAATATATAAACAAATCTTCAGAATTATTATTAGTACCACATAAATGATGAAGTAAAAGGCTATCCAAAATAATTCCAACTGGGTTAAGAATTTCCATACCTCGAGTTCGTATTACATAAAACATGTTTAAAACAAATTTATAATTTTTAAAAGAGTGTTAGAAATATTTTAAAGAAACATATTCATGTTTATAATAATTTATATGATAATTTTGTAACATTAGTATTATTTTGTTTTTTTCCATTATTTTGAGTACGAGCTTTACATGATTTCCATGGAGAGATCGTATTTAGTTTTCTTGTTGTATGGAAATAAAACACAAAATGTAGAATGAAATAATATTAGTATGTTTTCAAAATATTAAATGATACCATAAATCATTATTTCATATATTATGATGACTCATTAAATGAAACATTAACGATATTAATTTTGATCATTTTGGTGAATCTTTTATAATCACGAATTAGTTTTATTATATAATTTAATATTATGTATATTTTTTTATTCCTTAACATGAAATAGAATTTATAATATACTTTATAATCTATCTAAATCATTTAATGGTCATATGAACTTCCACTAAGGTGTTAATGGAAATTGAAAACACATCATCCATGTTGTCGGAAAATCAACACATCAGAGACAATGTTTTTAGTTTTAGAATAAGAGGGAGAGGAGAAGTATGATGATTTATTTTTATATAAAATGAAAAAAAGTTCACTATATATATGATACTAAAGTATTAATGCCTCTTGGATAAGTGTATTAGAATATAGTAAATGAAAATAAAAATAATAAAAATGAAAATAAAATGAAAATGAAAGAGGATTTTTAACTCATGATATATTCTCCTATAGATCCTCTTTAAGGCCTATGTTTTTTCCCTTTTGGCGAGACCAACAGGTGAGTGATATGAGGGAATAATGTTAGGAAGAATATTAGGAATTATTTTGAAAATTTCTAATGCTCGAGAGGTGTGAGGAGAAGAGGTTGAGAGGTGTAGTATTTATAGTGAACGAGATGGGGTCCATTATTTTAAACATTATTTTATCAATTTTATAATGACAAGAAATAGATTTTTTAATGTTACTATATATATTAATTAGTTCATGTGGGTTTTAAAAGGGGTTCTCAACTCACCATAACAAAATCTATGACATAATAATTCCAGCATTTAGCTTATTTCATAAATTAACATAATTTACTATTCATCAATAATTCAAGTATTTCAAAAAAATACCAAAAATTCACATAGACCATTTTTCGATGTGGTAAAAATTAAAATGAACTCCATTTTATGAAAATAATTTTCTACATATGTGAAATTTAATTTCTAAATAAAATATTAATTTATTTTGAAAAAAAAATTTAAAAAATGTAACTGATTTTTATAACTCCTAGATAAAACTAATCAAGGAATCATAAAATTATATTATTACCAAAAATGAGTAAAATAAAAATTTATGATTACATTTTATGAAAATAAATTTTCATTTAAATTATTAAAATTTTCATTAAATGGTAATTAAAAATAAATGACCTGATTAATAAATTTTTTAATTATTTATTTACATAACTTATGATCATGTTTTCCATTATAATATGCCTAAATTTTATTTATACATTAATGGTTGAGGTTACTATTCATTTTGATGATTTACTATTCATAAGATTTATATTACTATTCATAAGGGTAACATTATTATTCCCAAGGGTAAAAAAACACTTCAACAAAAATTAAGTTGATCCTATTAGACTTCATATATCTTACTAATTGCAACTACGTATGTTCGTTTTTTGAAATTCAATTCATATAAGTAGAAAAATTACTTTTAATATATGGGTTATAACTATATCCTTTAAATAACTACGTTTTGTTTAACAAAGACTCAATGTTCCATGCATTTCATTCTATATTAAATTTATTTGTAAATACTTAGGGTGATACATTCTTTTCAACACAACCTTACAAGGATGATCATGACAATAGGACATATGAAAAAATAATTATGAAATTAGTAATTTCTATAAATATTAAGAAACTATCAATTTAATGTATACTAAATATTGTTTTTTTAAATATAATAATCTAAATGTTCGTTCTCGGAGGAATTTTTTATTTCTTCATAATTATCAAATATCTATTTATAGGATATCATATTCTTATTTTTATATATTATTTTTATATATAAATCTAATAAACACTAAATAAGATAATTAATCTTTATGTATAATTTTATTCACAGAAAATCACTTCATAATCATACATTAACTATGGTATGTTCTTATTTCAGTTAGTTTAACAACCTACATGAACAATACTATAAATTTATCCCATGGATGAATAAGTGAATTTGTTTATTTTAATATAGGAATTAAATAAATAAATAATGCCTTTTTTAACTTGAGCATAGATATATTAGAATTTAACTCATTGTTTAAGGAACCACACTTCATTTCCAAAGAATCATTAAAACATTATCGTCACCAAATTCAACATTAAAAATTATAAAAAAATAACATAATCGAAAATTATAACACTATAAATAAATTATAAAACATCAATTAATGTAACTTTTATGATCTCATAATGATGAAATCGAGGAGAATAATGAATAAAAACACATAAATCAAAAATCTAACTAAAAAAGAGTCGATGAATCACAAGAAATATCAAATTTACATAATAATTATCTAATATACACGGAGGGAATAATTATAATTGATTTTTTTAATGGATTTATATATGAAAAAATTCTAAAATGTGTGATTAATGTAGTAACTTTTTTATATAGGTTTTTAGAGAACATTTTTAATTAGTAGGAATTATGGTAAGGGTTTTCTTGGTCTTGATTAAGTTTTATTGAGGCATATTACATGTTATGAATCAGGATTCCTTTATATAGTGTAATTATAATTTAATATCCCCTGATCATTCAATTATTTTGTTTATTATAGATCATAGGATATAAAAATCATAATCAATCTATTTTCTTCAAATTCATTTTGGCTCATGTGTTACCTCAGTATTAAGTGGATTAGTTACTCAATTATCATTCATTGAGTTATGAGTACTCACTCGAATGTATTTCATATATGTTTAAATTTTTTTTATATTTTATATTATTATATGGTGTTCTATCATTGTTTATATTTTTACTACATAAAATCTTTATTAAATATTGCATGCTTTGTGGAGTAGGATTCCTATAAAGGATATTGACCACTTAAATTTATATTATTTAATTTAAAAAATTTATCTAGAGTCTTTTTCTTCCATTTTTGGGTTCTCCGACACTAATATTTTATTATATTTTATATTATGATCCCATTTTTTAAAATGATGTTTAAATGCAAAGAATTATATTTTATATATTATTCCAATATTAGTTTTTAAAAAATTTAACTTCATAATATGTAAAAATATCCATTCATAATAACATGTTTTATCATTTCTCTCGGGTTTCTTATAGAGACCATTATTTAATTTTCAAGGATAAATTTTTAGAGATTAATTTTTAAAAGTAAAATTTTTCCAAATATTTTAATTTTCATTTTAAAAAAATTATTTTGAAAGTGAAATGTGAGTATTTTTATTTAAAATCCTATTTATAACTTAAAAAACTATTTAATTTTCATATTGAAAATGAATTAGCGCAATATAAATTATTTTACATTACTTATTCTATAATAAATAAGTATATAAATTTTAATGTTTTTGGATTGACTTCATGGAAAACAATTTGATCATTGATATCATCCTATATGATAATATTCTAATTATTTTTTACAAGGTCAATTTTTTCACAATGTCAACATCCTATAATATTTCATATAATTTTAAGATATCCTTCGCATTCTTTCACTGGATAGATTATGATCAAGTATTAGATAAATAATCATGAAACCATTTAATTTATAATAGTAATAATGATTTGAATAAATTATTAATACATTCTTTTGGGGAATAGATATTCATGTACATAAGATGATGTGGTGGTGGATCTTTATTTTTATATGACTCTAACGTATTGGATAAATATTAATATCTCTTGAGATTTTATATATGAGATTAAGGAATGAACTTAATTCAAAATAAAACAGTATCCACAAAGTGATGATGTTATTAGAAGTGATTCTTGACTTATAATATTTATTTTAGGTATTTTGTTACTGTTATAATATATTGAAACCATGATCCATTGATATCATTTAATTTATGCTCAATCCTTATGATCTGACTCATGGATTATGATCCATGATTTATTGGGTAATAACACTATATTTCATATTATACTTTCATTACTTACATTCTCATTACCATATGTTTAAATTATGATCACTTATGATATTTCATTTTTATCTCTTATGTATACCCTTACCATGTATTTGAGGTCAATCCTAATTATATTTCCGTTAACCTAAGTAATTATGTATGGTAATATGTTTGGTGTGTCTATAAAATTATCATGTGTTGAAAATATTTTTCAGAAATTGAATATTTTATTGATTAATAAATTGACTGTTAAGTTGGAAAAAATCATATTGGTTAAAAAGTGTGATTGGTTTTATTAGTTAATTTATTACTCCCCATAACAATCCTTCCATATATAGTGCAGTAAATAATGTCATTAAAACTATTTATGACCCAAAGTGAGATGAAACAATCACTAGTTTAAAGCATTACCATAGGATAAGTATTATAACTCAAAAAATATCTCCCAATACGTTAAACATAAGGATTTGTGTGTTTTAATACTAGTTAAATGGGATACTTATTTAAAAAAACGTATGACCATTTCTCCATAATCCAACCACACTAGATCCTCTTACAGAGATCTATTAGGTTATATAAATTTTTTCACCAAGGTAAAGAAGAAACAAAAAAGGGGTGAGCTCCAACGCCCAACAAGATAAACATATCGATAACGTATAAAGGATCAAATCACCAAAATATAGGAAACCATGGAAAGGGTCTAATTATTCTTATTAAAGAGAACATAGAACAATATGAGTTATATATAATTCAAGAAAGAAAGACATGTAATCTAAAATAAAAAAACATTTAACATTAAAAAAGAATACAAAATCCTGAGACATTAAACATGAGTCAGGGATCATTATCATTGGAAAATAGAAATATGTTGTGTCATTGAATCACATTGTAACAAATAGTTATGGAATAATCATAAGCATGTAAAATAAATTGAATAAATATTCTTCATAGTTTTCATGAAAAAACTAATGAAAAAATCTTTTTTCAAATAATTTACACAAAAAACATGTGAACAAAGATTATAACATCTCACTTGCAGAAAAAAATTTATAAAAAACCATAACACATCTCATTATCATATCAATTCATAACCACATTTAATATGTAACTTTAACCAATTCATTGGAGGGGAATATATAACCCCACATGTCATCATATATATATATATTTATATATATGATTCACTTAAAATAAATCATTATAATATTCTGAATAAACCATTGAAAAATAATTCATTTCATATATATCCATATGTAAATAACTTATTTTAATAAAAAAAATATTTAAATAAAATTAATTTTATAAAATAACCAATTAGTATAAAACCACATTTGTAATTAAAGTGGTTATGTTGAAAAATTCATCACCCAAAATAATCACATAATGAAATAAAAATAGGGTGTAATATTCTACATAATTCCATTATATATAGATAAAATTATTATGAGGGAATAAATAGAGTGGTGGTGGCATTTAATACTTTCTATGGGAAGGGCACCCCGCTTCAGGCGTAGGCCAGAGCAATGCCAACATGGATCTCCCTTTGCGAACAGAGTAAAATTGCGATCACCCAAGCAGAGACCAATTCATTAATTATTAACAATTCTCTGATTGGTAAAGGGAATAAGCCCGGGTCACTATCCTACACGGTTTGGAAATGTCATACCCTCCTCCATAATGTCAGGGTGATCCACCCATGGAGGGAGGGAGTAGAGTTGCAGATCACCTTGCAACACTTGCAAGCCCGAGCTTCGGCATCCCCTACTTCCCTTCAATCAATTTCCTGAAACCTGAAGTGTTTAATTTGATAAGAGGGGACGATCTTGTATTACATTACAATAGACCACCCTAGAACCGTGTTCCAAGTTGTTTGTGCTTTTATCGTGCTTTGTTTTCTTTTAGTTTCCTCTTCTTGTTTCCGTGTTTCTTCTTGAAAAAAAATTTGATGTTATGATGATGAGGATGAGGGAATCAAAATAATAAAAATATATTTATGAAAACATTTTTCATTCATAATTGTAAATGTCATACTTTCGAGTCTATTTTCAAAAAGTATCCTTAAAAAGTGTAAATAGAATTGTTAGAAATGGATTTAAATTAGAAACATTTTTAGATCAAAAATAATGAAAGTAAAAAAATTGAAATTGGAAAATGAAATGGACACATGGGAAAGAAAACCAAGAAGAAGATGTATAACTCAAATGATGAATTTTGAGCTTCCATGTCTATTAGGAATTCAGTAAATTTTGAATACAAACAAATTATAAGCATGAAAATAATATCTAAATTACATAAATTAAACCATTTATTATTTTAAAAAAAATTCTTTGTAAATATATCTATTATATAAGTAATAAACTGAGGCACATCATTAAATTGTTTCTCAATGAGGAGACAATGTCATGTAAAACCCTCAAAATTTTGTTACTATAAAAATATGAGTCACATAAATGGTATAACATTAGATGGATTTACAAATCCTATATATAATATTTAAATTATGATTAAAATAATTTCATGGAAGAAATATACACTGATAATAATTAATAAGTGGTGAATACAATTCATATCTCAATGAAGAAAAACAGAGGTGAAAAAAACCTTAAGAATTACGAAACATTCTAATAAAGTATGATTTATAGATATAGATATAAAGAATTTGGATTTAAAATAACATTAATTATATTAATTAAGGATATCATATATCAAATAGGTAGAATATACACCATTTAAATGAAATTAGGTGCATAAAAGAAAATGTGACTTAAAGAACACAACTTTGTGAAAAAACCATCAACTCGTTCTTGATTTATTTTGTGAATATGCCTAACATCCTGAATAATCACAATACATTTACTATAAAACATATAATTAACCATATCATTATTTATTTAATATGATAGAGACTATTTTTTATAATATATTTTTTATTTATTATACATTTTTATTTCCTGCGTCGGTTACATAATGTTATCTGGACTATTATTATGTGACTCATTATGTATGATGAACATGGTAGAACGTATCATAAATTACATTATTATTATAAAAAATAATAATGGTTTAATTAAAATATTTTTCTTAAATTAAATATATTTTTAAATCCATCAAGGGTGGGTGGTGATGGAAAATGAAACTTATTTCTCAAGGATTCAGTAGTCCACACACACACAATTATTGTTTCCATTTATCAATAAATGTGTATGGAATAATGTATAAGGTAATTTTGTATTTCATAATCATATTTATAGTTTATATATAACATTTATTCATCAATATCATCATCAAAACGACCATTCATAGGCAGTTATGAAAAATGAACAACATTTCTTCATTGAGATAGTAGTCCGCACACCACACTAAGGACACTTTTATTTTTCGTAGAAGATAATGAGGAATAAATAATGGTTCTCTAATTAATTTAATAACATATATGTTTAATATTTGTACTTATTAAAATGTATTTTTATTTATATAAGATATTTGGGGGAGGATGATTAAGTTTAAAAGATTACATAGAAGGAAATACTTATATGGGAGACTTGATATTTTGTTTGAATATTTTTTGAAATGGGGGATTTAATATTAATTCTAGAGATCATATAATTAACAATTTTAAAAGGACATATATGATAAGATTTTTTTTTTAAATTTAATAAAATTAATTTTTAATTTTAATTTTGACCATGAGGGTGTGGAAGTGATCCCCTTTTATAATGGAAGAAAAGATATATTTTGGAATACCCTTTAAGAATCCTTGATATCATTACACTATTCCTTGGTCAATGACTCCAATAATTTATAAATAATAGATTTTCGGGTGATATTGTGTCGATAAGTTCTTAACCAAGACATTCCACACACCTTTTAATCACATTACAAGTCTTTTTCGGTAGGTTTTTTCATTCGTACATTCTTATTCATACCTTTGAAATTAGCTTTTAACATAATAATATATATTTTATTTAATAATAGAGTTACAAATTATTCTAATGATTAATTTTTACCAAAAATTAATATCTACTTTTTTCATTTCAATTTAGAAATATGAAAAATTCATATTTGAAATTAAAATATATAGTTTATAAAAAATGTTTTCTGTAAAAAAAATTACTTTTAACCATTATGTTCCTTTAATATTATTTATTATTTATTAACAAGTGAATGAGTTTAAATATATTAATATATAGGTTTAAAAAATAATTTATCTTCATCATTTAAATCATATCAATCTGAATTTTATATAAATATTAAACAATATTAATAAAATAAATCATTTAAAAAATAATTTTACCATTATCACAATAAATAACTTTAATATAACTAATATTCTTGGTATGAAAAAACTTTTTATAGAAAATTTTTAATATATATATAAAAATTGAACAAAAATGGTAAAAAAATTATATATAATTTCTAAAAGTGATAATGCCATATTATTTATATAGGCGTGTAAAAACAGTTTCTACTGTGAAATATTTCTTGGCTATCAAAATTTATAAAAACATGTTTTATAAATTAAATATAATATTTTAATTGATTTATATTAAAAATTAAATAAACTTTTTATATTAAAATGATTTCTTAGACTTTTATATCATTCTTTCATAATAAAAGACATAGTTATTTACAAAATTGATATTTTTTTGTTCTCATAACAATTGATTATTTCTGAAAAATATGAAAATATAATACTAAACAAATTTTGATGTAATGAATTAAAAAGAGAATTTTATGTAATAAAATTTAAATAAATTTTTTATAAATTCGAGTTTTTATTAAAATTATTAAAGGTAATGAAAAATAATTTATATTCAAAAATCAAATTTTCAAATATTAACTGTTTTTATAATTATTTCATAGAATTTAAAAAAAATTATTGTCAAAAAATTATGAAATTCAAACTTATTTTATCATCATTATTCATATTTCTATTGAAATAAAAAATCATATCTCATAAAATTATTATATTAGAATAAAATAATTTTCTAACTATTAAATGGTCTTATTAGTCATTTTGGTTAAACTAATTGAATTTTAATAATATTAATGTAGACTTTATTTTATTTCTTTAAATACTCCATAAAGAAGTTGATTATATTCATCCATACTAATTCAATTTATGGGTTTTAATTGATATACTTATATTTATATTTTATCTAAATATACCACATTTTTGATAAGTTTATTATTGCATTTGGATCAAGTGATTAAAAATCATATATTAATTAGATGAAAAAATTTATTAAAACATTATGTCCCTATATAATATATTCCCTAGTAATATAAAATTCAAAACATAAAACATCATGAGTATTTATTAAAATGTAGTAATTTATTTTAGTTATGTTGACATGATGGTCACATCGGCAATATGATATATAAAATATACACAAATGTAAATAGTAATGCTGGGAACAATATTAACTTCATCATCCATAGGGAATATCAATCCCTAATTTAGGAGTATAAATTTCATGTCTATATATACTCTATTGATCATCATGCATAACAATCATTGGAGGTGGTTTTTTTTCATGCATGTTTGGCCTTTTCATGTAATGAACATGGTTATACTTCTATAGGTAGAACATAATTTGGTATTAATGTCTTCACCATATATAGAGTATATGGACATGTAATCAAAAATGAGTTGGAACTATGATATCACTCATTTGATTTTGCTAATGGGAAAAAAATCAATAGTGTAATCCCTTAGTAACTCGAACGACTACATAGTATAATAAGTGTAAAAGTTATGATAACACTACTCCCAAGCCTCAATAACAACATGGTAATCATAAAATGATAAAGGTATATCACTGATAGAATGGGTCTGAGATGAAAAAAATTTATTCCCCTAGTCTAATAGCTTATGTTTGATGAATATCTCTATAATCTTGACATCCCTACTATGGTGGTGGTAGTGGTGATACATAATCTTCATAGGGGAGTTGCGTAATCATATGGATTGAGATATATATATATATATATATATTCCTCATCACCATAAACACTATCATATAGGGAATTCATACAACATATGAGGGATAATATTATTGAATCAAAGAATAATTTTTTTAAATTACAATAATCTTCCCATAAACTTGATTTAACTTGAACATGGTTTTTGTTTTTTATGTATTGGCTAAATAAATTTTTGGTAAATATAAAATTCTTGTAGTTTAAACATCACTAACTAATTACATTTAGTTCAGTAAAAAAAACTGTTGCAGTATTGGATAAACTCATAGGTAGATAAAGAAACATGCTAAGACAATTAATAGACATCAATGTTGTAATTGATTATACTATAAGTGAATTCTAGATTCCTATAATTTTACCATTAAATTTTTTTAACATTTATTATTAAAAGATATCTGTCTCCATGGTTAGAATAATGAATAATTTTAAAATTTATGAACTAATGAAATATTCCCATCAGTTGATGTCTTCAACATCTTGTTGTCTTAGTGTAGTTTTGATCATTTTACTTCCAAGTGATATCAAATATAAATATAATGTGTTTCTTTTTTGTGATGTTCATAGTATCTTTCTTCTAATTGTTCTTTTTCTAATCCCTTGAGACTGATGGTTACTGGGGATATGAATCTATAGAATTTATCAACCCAATTTGATCAAGTGATTCATGGGAATAGAAGATAAAGTATTCAGAAATAATATACTATACCTACTAAGATAATAAGTAATGAGCTTTCGGGGATAGGAAGATAATATTTATGATAGTTATATAATTTAGGTTACCTTATTAAAGATTAATGTCAATGTCCCCTTGGATATGATCTAATGATTCACCCTACATATTGGTTAAAAAGTGTGATTTCATAGCATCATTCTAATTGTGTTTCCAAATTTTTAACCGATTCTCTATGAATTGTTTTAAAAAATCGATGGTATTCAATTTTTGTAATTTCTATCGATTTAAATTTTCTATTTCTACAAATTATATTTCTGTTATTATATTTTCATAAACTTTTCACATGTATATTTCCAACATGATTACTAAAAATTTTATAGTCTATATTTCAATTGCACACGCATTATTATCTATGACTATTGGATTAATTAATAATTAATAAATATAATACACATGAAATATGAGGTTTATAAATTATTTATTTTATTTTAATAAAAAATAATTCAACCCTTCTTGTAGATTTGATAAACTAAATTTTTGGGATAACATTTTGTATCAGAACTTGTTTGTAATTTATTTTATGTTATTTTGGATTTCCATTTGTTTATTACATTTTTATCTTGGTTTCCTTACACTAATTGTGTTGGTAGAGTAAAAAATTAAAACAATTACATGTATTGTAGTTATATACCTTGAAACATTAAATTTGACATGACAACCTATCTTCAATAGATATGATTATGATCATTTGTGTGATCAGATGAATTCTTTTATCATTAACGATAATGTTGACAATTATATAATGATGACTACAAGTTATAATGTCTAAAGAAATAATTTTTTGGGTTTTCTCAGGAAGAAAACATTTAATATTATGTAAATCATAATGCTCTTAATACTCTTTCATTTTCATTAACTATGAAATTTTAGAGAAAAATATCTTCTTGTGAGATAAAGAACTACATTTTGAATAATCTAGAGATTACTAATTTTGAAACATCAAATGTTTTGGAAAATAAAATAGTTATGTTGATAGTGTATTACCAAGACATTAAATTTATAAATAATTAAATAGTACCATAAATAAATCAATTATTTATGATTATTGCTAATATTTTACAATCTCATTGGGGGAAAGTACTGTCAAAATATATTCTTAACAAAAATGTTATTGACATTAGGCTAAAATAGTGTGAATCAAAGGGGATAATAAAAAATGATAATAAAATCTTGGATAAGATAAGTATATATGAATTAGTTTGAACATTAATCAAATAGAAAATCATTATTTGCCTTCAATTCCAGATGATGGTCGTGGAGATAATTCCCCTGCAGTTTGTGGTGAATTGGTCACAACATCGGATGATGTTGTTGTCCCTGTACATGACATGGTTAATGATCTGTTGGGCTCTTCTATAGATTCTGATCATAATATTTCTCTACATCCTGATGATGGTCATGGAAGTAATGCTACTAAAGTTCGTGGTGATGTGGTCTCTTATGACCCTGGTTTTGTGCAGGTCCATGTGACTATGGCTGCAAGGAGAGTCTTCCCTGCTAGTTTACTGGCTGCTCCAATTGACTATGGAAATAGGTTCTTGTTACTCATTACTGAGGACTCTTCTGAGAAGAATGATGGTGAAAATGTGTCTGATTCCAGTGGCATTGATTACAATTTATCTGCAAGGTAGACAGTATAAGTAAATGAAGGGTCTAGTACTAGGCTTAGATCAAATAAAATGTAAATCCTTTTTTGGAATTGTCAAGGGATTGGGAATCCTCCCATTTTCAAGTCCATTAGACAATTTCTCCTAACAATTAAACCATTGTTGGTTTGTGTTGCTGAAACCAGAATGAAGGTTGAGAATTGGGGATCCTTCAAATGGGACTCTTCAGGTTATTCCTTTTTGACATGCAATCAGCTTGAAACGAATTCTAAATCATTGTGGGTGCTTAAGAATGATATTGCGTCATTCAGTTATGTCCTGGATGATGCTCAATCTGTTACACTCACCTGCCTCTATGGTAATGCCCCTTTTTAGTGACTTTTGTGTATGCTTTCAACCTCTATACAAGAAGATGAGCACTGTGGAGAAATCTATTGGATCTTTCTGGAAATATGGTGAATAACTAAATCTTAATGGGTGAATTCAACATTGTCCTCAGACCTGAGGAAAAAACTGGTGGGAATTTATTTCATGCCTCGGATACTGATCTGTTATATTATATTGATAAATGCGTTCTTACTAAGGTTACTATTTCTGGGGCTGAGTATACATGGAGTCGATATACAGTTAATGGGAGGCAAGCAAGCAAGTTAAATAGGTGTTTTGTGCAGGTGGATGATAGGAACATGGCGATTTATGTTTCTTGAATTACATTTCCATGATTAAATTATGATCATAGTCCCATCCAAATTTATGTTTTTTGAACCGTGAGATGAGTACCTCTTCAATTCAGGTTTAATAATGTCTGGCTGGTTATCCCAGGCTACTGAGAAATTGTTCTAGATTCTAGGAAAACATAGTATCAGGGCAGTCCCTCCAACATTCTCTACTGCAAACTAAAGTGTGTCACAAAAAGACTAAAGAAATGGAGCAGGGAATAATTTTCTTCCATTTATAATGATATTAGGGAGGCTGAACACACTCTTTCAATGCTCCAACAGTCCAGTTTGCCTCTAGATTTTCCAACACAGGATGAGATTCATGCTACATCAAATCTGGAGAAGCTGTTGCGACTGAAGGAAAATTTAGCACAAAATCTATTGAATGTTACATGGTTAAAGAATGGTGATCAAAACACAAAGCAGTTTCATTGCATAAATAGAGAGAAAAAGGTTAAGAGGTGTCTTCAAGCCCTGAATATTGAGGGGAATATTCTATCCTTTGAGAATGATATTGCAAGTGCGGCCATTAACTACTTTGAGAGGCTGTTTTCAAAGAATGGTGAGGATAACTCTTAAACAATTATTCAGTGCTTTGATCCTACTGTTGGGGATAATCAAAATAAGACTCTTGTTGATATCCCCAAGCCAATAGAAATTTATGATTCTCTTTTTTTCCTGAATATTTACATTGTTTCAAGCCCTGACGGCTTTAAGAACAAATTTTTCATGTTCTATTGTGACATTTTTCATCTTGATGTAACAAATGATGGGAATGATTTTTTTAGAATAGTCCACAGGCCCTTTCGGATGAATTCTAGTTTTATTTCCTTAATCCACAAGAAATAGAATGCCCATTATATTAAGGATTTTATGCCCATTGATATTGGAAACACAGTCCCAAAAGTGATTAACAAGATTCTAAATCATCATCTAGGTGGTATTGAAAAGAGTATCATCTCCCTTAATCAGTTTGGATTTTGTTCTAGGACAGATCATCCAAACTTTTATTTACACTGCATCTGAGTGTGTCAATGTCATGAGAAGAAAGGTTAAGGATGGTAATATGGCATTGAAGATTGACATTTCCAAAGCCTTTAACACAATCAGATGGAGCTTCTTGTTCACCATTCTTAAAATGCATGGGTTTTCCCAAAAATTTGTTGATCTTGTTGGCTCCATCCTTGCAAGTTCCAGGATCTCTATTCTTATTAATGGCTCTCCTAAGGGTTTCTTCCATTTCTCAAGATGGGTCAGGTAAGAAGAACCTCTCTTTGGTATGTTTTTTGATATTGCGGAGGAATACCTGAGTTGGTACCTCACTGATCACTCCAATTTTGGATGGTATCATAGAATGAAAGTAGGGCGTCAGATGCATGCCCCCTCCCATCTGTTTTATGTTGATGACATTCTTATTTTTGGAAAGGCTGATACAGGAACCATCTCTTGTATCAAGGTCATATTATCACATTATGAGGAGGTTGCAGGTCATGCAATTAGTTTGGGGAAATCTTTGGCTATGTTTGGTAAAGGTATTATCATCATGAGACAAGATAGATTGGCATGACAGCTTGGTTTCCAGCGGGGTGTTCTCCCCTTCATTTATCTTTGGGTACCATTATTAAAGGGTAGGGTTAAAAGGTGTTATCTGGAGAATATTACTCTAAAAATAAAAAATCAATTAGCAAGTTGGAAGTGGAAAAACATGTCCCAAGAAGGAAGAATATGTTTGGTCAATTTTGTGATCAGCTCGATGTTTGTTTACTCCTTTTCAGTGTATCGTTGGCCAAGAATTCTAAGTAATTAATTAACTAGTAAGATCAAGAAATTTTATTTAGACTGGCTCAGTATATGAAAGGAAATTGGTCACTGTGGTGTGGAAGGATTGCATTAGATGTCTTCACATGGGTGGGATGGGTGTCAAATACATCATATTATTCAATGACACCTTGATCAATAAGTTTTTCTGGAATTTAGTTCCCAATTCCGATAAGTACATGAACTTTCATCGAATCAGGTTTATTGTAAAGTTGTATAATGGGTAATCTACATACCTTGCTTTCTCTATTTGGACTGCAACTAAACAGGCCTGTGATGATATAATGTATTCCTCTAAATGGATTGTGTGTAAGCAATACCCTCTTAATTTCTGGACCACAGCTTGGTTGTCTCAGCCTATCTCTGATGATATTGTAATTCCCACACTCTTAAGGGGGACCTCCATTGATAATTTTTAAAGCAATTCAACAAAAATAAACATCTTGATTCAAACTCATGTTGGAATGGAAATCACCAGGTATCGATATATTGATTGTGACACTCTGGTTTGGATGTCTAACTTGAATGGAAGATTCTATACACGTGACTGTTATGGTTTGATGTGTGGAACCTCCCTGAATCCTCAATTCTGGGTCACAAAATTCTATAGAGCATTCATACCTCCATATTCCTCTTTTCTTATCTGGAAAATATGGAGGAGGATACTTCCCTTTTAGGCTATGCTCCAGTGTATTTGATTTAATCTTGCCCCAGGTTGTATACTTTGTCTTCAGGACAGCGAAGAATCTGATCATCTCTTTGTCTCCTACAACCTTGCTTCCAGGTTATGGACCTATGTTCCCAAGATCTTACATTTCTGCATTCCCACTCAATTGGTTGAAGGGATTATGAAATTTTTTTGTAGGATTAATAGCAGTGAGCAGGAAAAATTTCTCCTCCTTGCAGCTGTGGCCAGCTTATTGTCTCACATAAGGAAGGCAAGGAATGTTGTAATCTTTAATGGCATTGCCCCCAACTTCCACTCTATTATTCTGGCAATTCATTGTGCAATACACAATGCTTATTCCATCCAATCTGGATCCATGAAAAATGATGACTCAGATATTGTTTTATTGAGATCCCTTGGTGTGAATGGAAGGGCAAGGAAACCTTTGATGATGAAGCATGTATGCTGGATTTCACCCATCTCACGATGGCTGAAGGTTAATATTGATGGGGCTGCCTCTAGTGCACCAGGTCCCTCCGGATGTGGTGGTGTCTTCCGTACTCATAGAGGCATTGTCAGAGGGTGTTGCTTCCATTATATTGGAAATGTGTTTTCCATTTAAGCTGAGCTATGGTCAATGATAAAGGCTATCAAATATTTTTTCCAATATGGCTGGCATGAACTATGGATTGAGTCAGACTTGACTGTTGTAGTCCAAATTCTTCGTGAACGGTCAAGAAATGTTCCATGGCGAATGTTACCAGTTTTAGTGGAATATCTACAGATTGTTGAGTCACTTTCACTTGAAGTATTACATGTCTATCATGAGGCTAATCAAGTTTTGGATTCTCTCTCTAAGCGATCTATTACCGAGGTGAGTTCAAGTTGGTCTTTTGTCTCCCCAATTTTTTGTGACAGGCATGGACATACTGATTTTTAGGTTGAGACTTACACTTTCCTTTGTAAACCGCCTCTATGACTTTTCATTGTGTACTTTTATTTTCTTTAATAAATTTTTTCTAGGAGCAGGTGTGCCTGGCTTCTGATTTTCTGGGTATAATAAAACTAGTATATATTAAGCTTCATAGGGTAAGTGTAAGTATTTCGGTCAGAGAAATTCTAATGATATTTGTAATAAAGTTTCTCAACTAAAAAGAATAATGAAACTACTTTCCAGTAATATGAATTCTAGAAATAGACAATGAAAATATAGAAATGAAAAATAGATAAAAAGGTTTAAAAAAGTCTATTAGATAATTAAGAACTCCCTTATCAATCCAATCCTGGATGCCCTATATCGATGATGGTGGTCTTGACCACCTCCCCAATCGAGTGGGGTCGGATTTCAACATGAATATTCTTCTGAGGCTTGATGTAATGCCCCGACCCTAGTTTCCCAGAGTCGGTGCATTATTACATAAAATTGGCATTATAAAAAAAGGTCAAGTCTCAAAATACCTATTAGTTTAGTAGCCTTGAAAATACTAGATACATTCATATGTTTTACATTTAATTATAAAATGGAAAACTACGACAACATCGTCTTCATATTCCACACTCATATACCTTATACTATCGCTGTAGTTCAATCATAATATACTTCATTGCATCTTGGTAAAAAATAAAACAAATAAATGGGTGAGCTCAGATGCTCAGTAATGATAAAAAAATAAGCATAAACATTTAAGGAAATGTAAGACCAAAGGAAAAGCCTTTTAACGTTGAACTTTAGCATTATATAGAAAATATAAAATCAAATAATTCCTTTTAATTATTTACGTGGACAATCTACTAGTTGAATAATCACATGAAATATCAATAGACACTTTCATAATGAAGGAATAAATAATGCCAACCATCATAACCACATAGTCCAGGCCTTGTTCCAAGACTAAAAATAAGATTTTGTAAAGTCATTGTACCAAGACACTAGTTTTCCTCATGAGACATACCAATGGATCAAGGAGTTATAGTGAGCTCCACTCCTCACATACTAAGTCCAATGCATTCCTCATATGAAACAGTTTAAACATAACATAAAAATTTGTATTAAAACTAACATAGAAATTTCAATAATTTATCCATAGACCATGAATGTTATAAAAATAACACATACATAGTGAAATGTATCACAAAAACATCAATACAATATGAAATATTTTTATCATAATAAATCAACTTCAAATAAGCTTAAAATTCATCAAAGGATGTTGACATAGATGAAATCAAAACTATTTTTGTAGAAATTCCTATTGCTTTTTGAAATCATTTAAAGGTCAAATTATTATAAAATTAAAAATTTATTTTGAATATTTTATTATAATATTGTATGGGAATCATCAATGATGTTATAATGGTAGAAAATATCCCCACTCGTAGTATATGTCAAAAAAATATTCTTACATTAATTTTGTCGAAAAGGTCATAACATACCTTGATTGGATAACTATGGAAAGAATCCATTCAGAATATTTTATAAAAATTAAAGAATGGGTATAAATGACATTGACACATAGTCTGGTAAATAGTAAAAAAGTTTTGGAATATATTTTTAAGAAACATGGATGTGGATGATAAAGAGTTCCCAGTAGATACTTACGTAAAAACGACCTCGGATAATAAAGAGATTGTAAAATTAACCCTCACCTTGTAATTTTTCTTGGTAGAGGGTAGGTTTACCTTCAGTATAATGGTGAAACAATTTTTATTATATTATACAAGAATCATATACATTAATATGATATCATATATGATCGTCTAATATTTCTTTGTTAGTGATATTTTAGTTGTATCATCATTTTGGAGGCTAACTGATCTGTTTTCCATTATAAGAATGGTTATGTAATCCATGGTTGTTATGGATAGGTTGTATTTGTTTAATATATAGAATGATATTATGTTCATAAAAAAATTTATAATCATAAAATGAAAATTATTTTTGAATGATTATGGTGGGGAATTAATCTCATCACGTTCATGGAGCCGGTAATCCGTACATATGCATGAGAGAAAATATCATTCTTTTTATTTTAAAATCATTTATATTTGGATGATATATCATATATAAAGAATAAGTATCAAGTTATATATATTATTTACATCATTTATACTCCTTATTATACCCATCCAAATGAATAAGTGTTTGAATAATAAACTACACCACGACATAGAGATGGTAATATGTACGTACACATGTATGGTGGCTTTGTCATTTATAGGATGGATAGAATAATGAATATAGTAGTACCATTTTTATAATAAAATAATAGTATAAAGAATATTCTGGAGTTATTATTTTATAATGGAAACAACAAATAAAGAGGAAGTGGAAGAAGAAAAGAACTTGAAAGAGGTGATGAAATATTTACCTCTTCTTCGGGTTCTTCCATTTGATTTGACCAAAAGGGATTATTAGGTTGGATTTATGGCAAAAGAAATCTCTCTAGGAAGAAGGGAGGAAATTTTAGAGAATATTTGGGCTGGGGTTGGCTAGAAATATGGCATTGAAGGTGATAGTATTAGAAAAGGAGAGGTTCCTTTATATAAGAGAGGTGAGGGTAACTTTAGAAAAGTCATGAAATATTATTTTATAATAAAATCATTTTCGGTTTCTAATGGATCCAAAATTATTTATTTAAATGATATGGTGTGGATGGGTAAAAAAATATCAACAAATAGTTGTTATATAGGTTTGAGTAACCATATTAACCTTATCTTTAAGGTTTTACTCCTAGTTAAATAGTTTGACATTTACCATGTGTTTTTGTATTTTAATATTATATAGTTAATAAACATACTATAAACTAAAAATGGAACCCCAATAGGTTAATTAATGAAATATATAACATTATTAAGGTCCTTTATTTGAAACTTAGATTTTTTGGAATATTATATCAACCAATAATATAGTATTTTTTTAAAACACAATTATGTAAATTTTGACCTTATTTATTAAATTATTTTTGTTAAAGTCCAAAAAAAATTATTACTTCTAAATAAATTCATATGTTAAATAATAACATGTCCTATTAACCTAGAAAAAAAGTGTAATTATCATAATTCTTAAATTACATTTCTTTGGATATTTATAATATCAATAATTTTAATATTTCATTATTAAGGTAATTATTGCGTCATCGTTGTGTCATATATAAATTAAATTATTTAATGTCTAAATTATTTAAATAAAATATAATTTTTTTGAAATAGTATTACTTTTATAATTATTATTTATAGTCGAATAAATATTATGTATAATCCTATTTTAGAAATGGTTTACTTATTAAACGTTGAATTTAACACTTTTAACTCTTCTTTAAATTAAATAATAATAAATGACTTAATCTAATTTAACTTGACAAAATAAAATCATATTTTATTCCTAAGGTTGTTTTATGTCGAATTATACTTACCTAATAGAATTAGGGCATGTGTTAGGGTAATAATGATATCATTCTTACCTCTTAATTACCCTATTTACTTTTAAACGTGGTAAAAAAACAAAAAAGTTAATATTCACCAAAAATTATTTTCATCTTTTTGAACTGCGTGTTTCTTATTGATATCAACCGTGTCTGTCATATTTTTAAAATTCCACTCACATAAGCAGTAAAATTATGTTTAATGCGAATTTAAAAATGCTCCTTAGAGGTGGGTAAAAGACAGTAAATAGTTTGATAAAATATTATATATCTAATATTATTACAAAATGACTCCAATTAATTACATTGAACATATGTAGTTATTATGTATCTATTTTGACCTAAAATAAATTTAAATGAAATAATTAGTTATTTAAATAATATTTATGTTTTAACCAATAACGTAGTGATTTTTCACTATTCATCAACAATTGAATGTTTTTAAAAAAATACAAAAAATTAACCCTAAGCAAATATCGATATTCCAAATCCAAAAGATGAGGTCAATTTTGAAAGATAAATTTTATAAAATTTCAAAATGCGGCTATTACTATTTATAATGCCTAGTTTGATTGGTCACCATGTTATAGAATCTCGAAGTTGCGTACAATGCAAGATATTTCATTATTCAAAGGGAAGCGCAACATGGAAGCATGTGATGTTACATTCTTCCCTCCTTCAAAAAATTGTGTCCTTGAAATTTCTAGAATACTACCACTCAAAAATATTTGGGTGGTTCTTTATTATAAGTTCTTCTAGTTCCCATGTTACCTCTTCCTACTTATGGTTTCTCTATAGAACTTATACCAGATGAGTTGTCCTATTTCTTAGAAGTTGTTCTCTGGTATCAAGAATGTTGATAAGCTCTTCACAATAAGACAGATCGGGTTCCAAATCGACTTCCCCATAGTTGAGTACATGTGTTGGGTCAGGTATGTATTTTCTCAACAGTGATATGTGGAACACATCATGATCTTTGGAGAGACAGGGAGGCATTTCCAAATGATAAGCTACAAATCCAATTCGTTCTAAAATTTTGAATGTTTTGATGTACCTGTGACTCAAATTTTCCCTTCTTACTGAACTGTATAACACCCTTCCATGGAGATACCTTCAATAAAACATGTTAGCCTAATTAAAATTCCAATTCCTTCCTTCGGTTATCAGCATTTCTCTTTTTCCAACTTTGGGTTGCTTTGATGTGAATTTGGATAACCTTCACCTTTCCATTTTTTCCTCAACATGTTTTGTGCCTATGAGTTTTCTTTCACCAACATCTTCCCAACAAGTTGGTTTGCGAGATCTCTTTCTATATAATTCTTCATATGGTGCCATCTCAATACTTGAATAGAAGCTATTGTTATAGGAAAATTCTACCGTGGGTAAATACTGATCCCATAAACCTTGAAATTCAAGGGAGCAAGATCTCAACATGTCTTATAAGGAATGAATAGTACGTTTTGATTGTACATTAGTTTGACGGTGGTAGGCAGTGCTCAAACAAAGTTCAATATCTAGGGCTTTCTGAAGACTTTTCCAGAATCATGATTTGAAATGGGGATCACGATTACAAACAATCAATAAGGGTACTCTATGAAGTCTTACATCTTCATTAATATATAGTCTAGTAGGACGTTCAAGTTGTAAATATTCTCTAATAGAAAGAAAATGTGCTCACTTGGTAAGATGACCAACAATGACCCATATTGCATCATTACATCTAGGAGTCTTTGGTAGCCCCATAACAATGTCCATTGTAATATTATCTCATTCCCACTCATGTATGGGAAAAGGTTGCATGACTCTTCCAGGCTGTTTCCTTCCAGCTTTCACTTGTTGAAAAACCATACATCTTGACACAAAATCAGTAATCTCCCTCTTCATGTTGTCCCACAGAAAATGTTTCATTAAATCTCTATAGATATTAGTGCTACCAGGGTGTATGGATAAATTTGAGCTCTGAGATTAATCCAATAATTCACTTTTTAGATCAGGTATATGGGGAACACAAAGTCTCTTCCCAAATTTCAAAATTCCATATTTATATATGAAGTTACTCAATATCCCATCATTCGATGCATTAATCTTATTTTTAAACTCCTCATCATTAGCCTAAGAACTTTTTATCCCTTTTAGTAAATATGGCTTGGAGACCATTTTAAAAATTATTGATTCTTCACCTTCGATGATTATTCACATAACCATTTTCACTAGATCCATGAAAATAGGATCCCTTTTAACTATCATTTTGTTGAAAACACCATAATACTTTCTTCTCAAATCATATGCCACCTTATTTTCCTTCCTTGGGAGGTATCATATTGTGCAATCATAATCCTTGAGTAGTTCAAGCCATCACCTTTGCCTCATGTTGAGTTCTTTTTGGAAAAAAATATACTTCAAACTCTTGTGATTAGTAGAAATATCACATTTTTTCACCATAGACACAATGTAACCATATCTTCAAAGAGAATATTACAACTGCTAACTAAAGATCATGAGCATGATAATTTTTCTCATGAATTTTTATCCATCGTGTTTTATATGCAAAAAATCTATCATTCTTCATAAGGACACAACCAAGTACTTTCTTTGAAGAATCACTATAAAGAAAAACCCCATCATTACCTGATGGTATAGTCAAGATAAGATCATTGACTAATCTTATTTTTAATTATTCAAAACATTCTTCACACTCTTTTTTCCAAGAAAATGTATCCCCATTACGTGTGATCTTTGTTAATGGGTTATCCAATCGAGCAAAATTCAGGACGAAACACCGATAATAACCTGCTAAAACAATAAAACTACGTACCTCAGTTATATTCATCGATGTTGGCCATTCATGGAATGATCTTTTCTTAGAAGGATCAATAGAGATTTTATCCTTAGAGACAATATGGCTCAAAAAAATCTATTAAATCCTTAATTCACACTTTCTAAACGTCATGTATAATTCATTTCTTCTGAGGGATTTTAGAATGGTATGCAATTGATTTTCACGATCTTCATAGATTTTGGAGTATACCAGGATATCATCAGTGAATACCACTACAATGTCATCATGATATTCCTGAAAAACTCTGTACATTAGATCCATGAAAAAAGAGTGTTCATTACTCAGACGAAAAGGCATTATTGTAAACTCAAAATGCAAATACCAGTTTCGATATGCAGTTTTTGGAATTTCTTCCTTCTTTACACACAATTTATGATATCAAGATCATAGGTCAGTCTATGAAAAATATTGAGATCCATAAATTTGGTCGAATAAATCATCAATGCTAGGTAAGGGATACTTGTTCTTTAATGTTATAGAGTATATCACCCTGTAGTCAATACAAAACCACATAGATCCATATTTATTCGTAACAAAAAGGATAGGGGATCCCCATAGAGAAACACTAAGGAAAAGAAATCTCATATTACTAAATTCCTATTGTTGTTTATTTAGTTCCACAAATTCCACAGTGGCCATTCTATAAGGGATCTTCGATATGGGCCTTGAATGAGAAGTTAAATCAAGGGAAAACACAATTTCTCATTCTGAAGGATTTCCAGGTAAATCCTCGAGAAAAACAACAAAATATTCTTGAACAATAGGTACATCCTCTATTAAAACATTCTTTTCCTCTTGAATAATTATTTCATTCTCATTCTCCCCAATAATTTAATTGAGTAGAGCTACTGGGGGTTGATCTAGATAAGAATTTTTTGGTGACGTTTCTACTCTAAAGATAAGGTACTCCTTATCATCATCAAAAATTGTAACCTCCTTCTTCATACAATAACTTTTCACTTCATGTTCCGAAATACAATCCATACCAAAAATTATATCAAATTCAATCATGGGAATGATGATGAGATCAGAAGGTAAAGAACATTTATATTCCCTAATGGGAACTGATTCACAAAACATTGTTGCGATGATACTTCCCTTAGGTGTTTTGACTGAAAAGTCCCTTCTTAATCAAATTAAAAATATCTAATTTTTTATAAAATTTGGATGATATGAAATATTGTGATGATCCAGAATCAAATAAATCATTTACTAAACACGAGGAAACCATTATATTACCTACCACCACATCTTTCGGGGCTTCAAACTCATTAGTCGTGATAGAAAAAGCATAGCCTTGATCCCTTGGCCTTTTATGAGGTAAGTTTCCTTAGAACATAGGAAAATTAATTTTCATAATTCCCACTTTCACAACAATTGAAGAATTCAAAATTGATAGACTCTTTTTCCCCATGCAATCACGAGCTTCGTGGCCTTCTTACCCACACTAGTAAGAGACTCCCATTCCCTTCCGGAAAGTACCAGGGTGTTTCTTCACACATTTACTACAGGATGGATATTAAACTTTTCCCTTATTCCCTTTATTTCCATTTCTAGAGGGTTGATCAGATCTCTTCTTCCCTTGATTTTCTTTAAATTTATAAGACATAGAGAATTCATTTTCTGTCTTGATAGGACATGAGACAATATATTCATATGATGAGAAGGATTCTTAGACTAATGATTGATGAAGAAATGTTTTTAACCCATAAAAAAATCGATCAATATTACTTTTTGGGTTACATATATAATTTGCATCGTGCCTTGCTAACCTTGTAATGTTAGACTCGTACTTTACGACATTCACATCCTCTTTATAGCTCACACTCAGAAACTGTCATTATATATCTTCTCGATGGTGACGAGGAAAGTATTTTTCTGAGAAAATATATTTAAGCTCCCTCCATTCCATATTTTATATTTCATCATATTTATTTTGTGTTTTAAATCAACAACCACCGTTGATTTGCATTTCTTGTGAGGCGATAATCTTCCATGAAAACGTTTTGCCTTTCGCTACTCCCCCAAGCATGAAATATTTTTTCAAAGAAATTTATCCATTGCTCATCTACTAATGGATTTTTACTCCCATTTAATATTTGTGGTTGTTTCCTTGTGAAGCGGTCTTACATTGATCCTCCTTGTTGTGGATCAGGGTGCTCCATACGGGTATGGTTATTATTCCCAACCTGAGTTAGTTGTCCCAGTATGGTGATAAGCTGACAAAACCGATTGCTTCACCAGCTCCACTATAATTATCTTTAGTAGGAGGGAAATCCCTACATGTATTATGTACGTTGATAAGGTTTCCATTCCCTCCATTAGGCACCATTTCTAAACAATGGAATACACTAGATTAGTCTATGAATCACAATACCTAATTCGAAACATGTAAAATACATAACATAAATTCTAAAATTTATATATATAATCCATATTCATAAAAAAATCATTGAGGAAGTATATACTCATAAACCCTCCATAATGGTTTGTAAAGAAAATTATAATTATCCTAAGCATATCCCCTAGGAGTGTCGTAACCAAGAGTGCAGCAAGGCTCGTTATCGTGCACCTGTTCTCGTTCGAGTCTAGCTCAAAGCAGTGTTTTCGGGTTTTACCCCTAGGTACATCTATGCTAGAGAGGCCTCAACATTCTCGTATCCAGATAGGGATTTATTTCTTGTAAAACTCACAAAATCTCTACAATAAAAAAATTCTAGGAAGTTCTTCTATAATAATCCTCGAAGTCTACCTTTGTTTAATGTTCTCTAATAAGAGTTTTTATAAATCTTGCTTCTAAGGATTGTACTAAAATTCCTATGATACCAACTATAACACACCAACCCTAGTTTCCCATAGTTAGTGCATTATTACATAACATTTTTCATGATAAAAAAAAATCATGTCTCGAAATACTGATTAGTTTAATATCCTTGTAAATACTAGATACATTCATATGTTTTACATTATAATATAAATGAAAATCACAACAACGTGGTCTCCATAAGCCACACTCATATACCTTATACTATCCCTATAGGTTAGTCATTATATACTTGTTTGCATCCTGGGAAAAATAAAACATAGAAAGGGGTGAGCTTAGATACTTAGTAAGGATAAAAAAATAAGCATAAACATTTAAGGCAATGTAAGACTAAAGAAAGCCTTTTAAACATGATCATTAGAATAATATAGAAAAGATGGTATCAAATAATACGATTTATATATTCACATGGATATTCTACTAGTTGAATAATCACATGCAATATCAATAGCCACATTAATAATGAAGGAATGCATAATGCCAGATATCATAACCACATAGTCAATGCCTTGTTCCAAGACTACAAATAAGATTTTTTCATGGAAATATTGCAAGATACTAGTTTGTCTCATGAGACCTACCGATGCATTGAGGCGCTATAGTGGGCTCCACCCATCACTAACTAAGTCCAATGCATTACTCATATGAAAAGGTTTAAACATAACATAAACATTCATATTAAAAGTAACATACGAAATGTCAAATACTTTATACATAAACAATGAATGGTATAAAAATGACACATCCATAGTAAAACATATCACAAAACCCTCAATACATTATGTAAGATTTGTATCATAATGAATAGACATCAAATAAAGATAAAATCTATCAAAGGAAGTTGACATAGATTAAATCAAATGTTTTTTTAGAGAAATATATCTTTCTATTTTGTAATCATTTAAAAGTCATATATTTATAAAAGAAAAAAATTATTTTTAAGATATTATTATAAGATTGTAAGGGAAGCTTCAATGATGTTATAATGGCAGAAAATAGCCACCCCAACCATATATGTTAGAAAACATTCTTACCTTAATTTTGTCGAAAATGTCACAAGGTACCTAGTTTGGAAAACGAAGGAAAGATTCCCTTAAACCGATTTTAAAAAAATTCAAAAAGGGTATAAATTAATTTAACCTATAGTCTATTAAATAGTAAAAATATTTTGGAATAAATTGTTAAGAAACATGGATGTGAATGATAAAGAGGTCCCAGTAGATACTTATGTAAAAACAACCTTAGATAATAAAGAGACTGTAAAATTAACCCTTACCTTGTAATTTTCCTTGGTCGATGGTAGGTTAACCTCCTGTATAATGGTGAAATAATTTTTATTAAATTATACAAGAACCAGATACATTTATATGATATCATATATGATCTTCTAATATTTCATTGTTAGGGATATTTTATTAGTATCATCATTTTAGGTGTCGACTGATTCATTCTCCTTTATATGCTTGGATATGTAAGCCATGTTTTTTATGGACAAGATTTATTTGATTCATATACAGAATGTTATTATGTTCATAATCATTATTTTTAATCATAAAAATGAAAATTATTCTTGATTACGATGGGGAATGAATCTCATCGCATTCATGGAGATGATAATTCATACGTATGCACGAGGAACAATATCATTCTTTTGATATTAAAATCGTATGTAATTGGATGGTATATCATATATAAAGAATCATTATCATATTTTATTTATTATTTAAATAATTTTATCTCATTATTATACCCATCCAAATGAAGAAGTGTTTGAATAACAAACTACACCATGACGGGGATACGGTAATCCGTATGTATGGACGTATGATGAGTTTTTCATTTATAAGATGCATAGAATAATGAACATGGTTGTACCATTTTTATAATAAAATCGCAATATAATGATGATACTGGAGTTATTATTCTATAATGGAAGCAAAAAAGAAAGAGGATGTGGAAGAAGAAAAGAACATGAAAGAGGTGATGAAATATTTACCTCTTTTTCAGGTTCTTCCTTTTAATATAATCGAAAGGGCTCTTTATGATAGATTTATGACTAATTTATGACCTATAGGATGAAAGGAGGACAGTTGATAGGATATATGGGTAGGGTTTGGTCGAGCCAAATGTCTATGAGGGTGTGAGTTTGAGAGAAGGGGAGGTGCCCTTTTATAAGATAGGTGAGGGTCACTTTAGGAAAATCATGAAATATTATTTTATAATAAAATAATTTTCGGTTTATAATGGCTCATAAATGAATTATATAAAGGATAAGGTGTGGATGGGTCGAAAAAATCTCAACCAAAAGGTTTTAGACAGGTTTGGGTCAACATATTAACCTTAACTTTTAGATTTAACTCTCAATTAAATAGTTTGACATTTACCGTGTCTCTTTGTAGTTTTATATTTTATATTTAATAATCTTCCTATAAACATCCAAGAGAACCCCAATAGGTTCATTAATGACATATATAATATTATTAAGGCTCTTTGGATAATCCTTATTTTTTTATTAATATTATATCAACCAAATAGTATTTGTTTAAAAAACTCAATTATGTCAATTTGGACATTATCTAATAAATGATTTTTTAAAGTCCTAACAACATTATTACTTCAAACTAAATTCATATGTTCAATCCAAATATGTCATATTGACATATAAAATTATTTTAATTTATCAAAAGCCTGAAATTAAATTTATTTGGATATTTATAATATCCATTTCTTTAATATTTAATTATTAAGGTAATTACTGCATCATCATTGTTTCTTTAATAAAATATATTATATAATGTCTAATAATTATAAATAAAATATCATTATGTAGAAAATATTTTTATCTTTATAATGAATATTTATAGTCTAATTTATATTATGTATAACCCTATATTAAAAATGGTTTAGTTATTAAACTTTGATTTTAACTCTTTTAAATATTCTTTGAATAAAATAATAATAAATGTCTTAATCTAATCCATGTGGACCAAAAAAATAATTTTTTATTCTTAAGGATGTTTTGGTCGAATCCTAATTATCCAATAGTTTTAGGACATGTGTTAGGGTAATAATGATTTCATTTTACCCTTTATTACGCTATTTTTTTTACCATGGTAAATAAAAGTAATAAGTTACTATTCACCAAAAATTATTTTCAACTTATTGAACCAAATTTTTCTTACCGATATCAACTGTGTCCCTCGGATTTTTGAAATTCCACTCACAGAAGTGGTAATATTATGTTTTATGAGAATTTACAAATGCTCATAGGAGGTGGGTAAAAGACAGTAAATAGTTCGATAGAATTTTAAATATCTAATATTATTACAAAATGACTCCAATGAATTAAATTAAACATATACATGTATTATGTATCTATTTTGACAAAAAAAATTAAATAATATAACTAATTATTCAAATAAAAAGTCAGTTTTAACCAATAACGAAGTGTTTTTTCACTATTAATCAAATATTGAATGTTTTCAAAAAAATACAAAAAATTAAACCTAAGCTTATTTCGATATTCTGAAGAAAAAAAATGAATTCCATTTTGAATGATAATGTTTATAAAATTACAAATATTGGGTATTACTATTTATACTATCTATTTTGATTGGTCACAGTGTGTTATAATCTCAAAGTTGCGTACAATGCAAGCTATTGCATTATTCAAAGGGAAACGTATCGTGGAAGAATGGGGTGTTACACTTGACCACCATCCTTTACTTTGTGTTCTGATCAGGATTTTTACCCTGCTTTCCTACTTTTGTGACGATTCTGATGGTTTATGGTCTTTAATAAAACTCACCTCATATCATGCATTCAAACTTAGAGGTCACATAAGACTCTATTATTTTGAATCTGAACCTGGTGGCTCAATTAATATATCAACAACCTTCAGCTGATTCATTTGATAGTCTCATCTTCATATCAACAGGTTTAAATGACTGGGCGATTATTGGTCTTCTTGAAAATGGCCATATCATGATATGTTTTTATTCAATGGGGGAACTGAATCTCTCTTGGTATAGAGCTACGTGAAATTACAATGGGATTCATTTCTATCAATTTAAGCGGTCTTATGACAATAACAAGATGTATGATTCTCCTACCATAGCTTTGTGGGTAATTTTCCTTAAACATCCATTTGCTTTTCAAAATCCCTCTATTATGGATTTGGTTGGAAATTTGTTTTTCCAGTATCTATGATTAGATATTATAAAAAATATAGTTTATCAACCACTTTTTTGTTATATATATGTGGAAACGTTTTCCAAGAATTCACTAATGGACTAGGGTTGGATCACCCTTGGGGAAGAATTTTGTTAAAAACATGATATGGATTTTAAATCATGGATAAATTACTATGTGTGTGGTAAATGAATGGTCCAACTATCTTCAACATGTCATCACGGGAATAAAGGGGGACATGGAATATCAAATCCGATGATACAAAATCTTATTAGAATAGATTATTTCATTTCCCTTATAGAGAATTAGGTGGGAAATGGTGGTTTAGATATGGCAAAACAAAATTCTGAAATATGCATGTTTAATGAAGGAAAATAAAATGATTGATGAAATGTTCAACGGCCTGAAGAGTGATTTGGTCGAAAAAAACCCAATAAAGAATGCTTCATTGCGATCAGTGGGAACAAAAGGTTAGGTGTAATTCATTCCTTGGTACCTATCCACGAAATTTCCATTTATCTTTCCTTGGTAGGAGAATTAGGTTCTAGAAATTAACTTAATCTCTAAGGGGAGATCATTGAAGGCTTGTTATGGATGTTCAATAGAATGTAAGGCTTGGGAGAGATCAATGAAATGATCATATGGTATGGTGTGTGTAGTTTATGAGTGTAGTACTATAAAGAACACATACGTTGCCAAAATAGGCAACTACCTTGAAATTATTGGAGCTAAAGGGATGGTACTAGATCAATGAGTTTTAGAACGGGATGGGGTCTTCAAAAAAATAGAGAGTTATGTCTAGGATAGAATCAAGAGATGAGGTAACTAGTCAATTATCTGGAGATACTTAATATTATGGATATGGTATAAGTATTAAAAATCCAGGGAGGAAAAAGGGTATAATGGAAATTCAGACTCAGGGAGTTTCATTTTAGTCAAGGGAACAAATAAAATGACGGATTACACTTATGTAACCAAGCCAAATGAAACAAAATATTCCCTGATTTTGAGTCCCAAAGATATAGAGTACGTAGTCAATTATAATATTTATGAATATGTAGGTGGATTTGGTATGGAAGAAGATAAGGCTACTAGTGGAAAGAGTGATTCCACCACTTTTCTAGACGTTATAATGAAGGTTATGTTAAATAATCAATAATTAGTGGAAATTAATGAGGCAGAAAATAGGGTGAATACATGGGAATAACTATTGGAGAAGACCTTATAGATTAATGACTCTATAGATGATGCATACCATATGAGTGTCAGATTGATTTCAGTGGAACCAATAGAGATCAACGAATGTTGAACAACAAACTGGATGTAATTTTGACAAGTTGATTAAATGGTTGGAAGATATATTTGGAGGAGTTCATTATTATGTCGGACAATATGGCTTGTAGATTTTAGGAACGTATCAATGTTGATCCATATAAAAGGTAACTAATCATTATTGGAAATAATATATTGATAATTTTTCTAACATGCTAAAAGTTGATTTAAATGTTTTGATGATCTCTTATAGTACATGATGGTTTTTGGTTTGTACTCTCCATTATTCTCACATTTTCCGCAAAAGTGTTTGAAAATAATTAATAGGTAATTTTCAGTCACTAAGGAGATAGACCTTATTAGACCCGGTTCTCTTTAATTAAAGAACAAGGGTATAAATTCCAAATGATATTAAAAAATAAAAGGGAATACAATAATCAAGTCTATTTAAATGTGGAGTTATAGTGAAGTTTATAAATCCACATATATTTAATAAAAATAAATACAAAATGATTTTTATAAAATAGTTGTATTCTATTCATAAATTCTAATGAATAAAATATGCAACATGGATAAGGTAAAAACTAAATGTTTTACATATTTAAGTATAGATACTAAATATTCATAGAAATTTAAGAATGATTATTAAATTATATATGATGATGGAATGGAATATATATTGTATAATGAAAGTGTAAATACATTGAAATATGAGTAATATTTACCATCTCTTGTTGAAATGAAAAATCATATACCAATCATAGAAAAAGAAAAAAAATTGAAGAGTAACTATGATTTAGACGAAAAAATGTTTTTAAATATAATGATTGAATTTAAAAATTATCAAACAAATTTTCATAAAAAAACTAATCTTTTCAATAAATAATTCTACTTTAAATGTATATTGTTTTAGATAACATGTAACACTGAGATTAAATGAACCACAATATACTATCAAACATTATTATTTAAACATGACTATTATAACCAATTTGATGGATTGATAGGTGTGAATAGAGGTAACCTAATTATGAATTATATTTAGAATATTTTTCTTAATACAAATTCATAGATTATATTCTAGTAAAATGAGAAAATAATTTTAAAAAATACATAAAAGGATAAAAAAGATATTTTTTAAGGAAACTGTTTTTTATGTACATGGAATTTTTTATATCAAAATAAATTTAGATAATCAATAAAGATTGTTATTTTTATGTAGTTTTTATATAATATATTTAATATCATAAATAAATATTCATCTAATGGTCTTTAAAAGATAATAAATGAGTTAAATTCATTAAATACATCAACAATACATTTTCTTCAAAAATGTGTTTCTTTAGTTGAAAATATTATGATTAATTTATGACACTTTTAGAAATTATATTTCGTAAAATGGGATTAAATTTTTTAAGAACAGCATAAAATAATCTCAATATATATATTTTATATTTTTTGAAAAAAAAAATCAGTTTTGGATGAATAGTAAAAAAATATAGGTTCTGAAAAAACATGTCATTTATTTCATTTTAATGAAAGTATCATCAATATTAAATTTAGATTATGTTTTGATTAAAACACACATATGATATATTTTATTAAAAATTATTAAATTAATTAATCATTATTATGCATTATTTGTGGAATAGAATTATTTTTTAGAGAAAGTGTTATTCTAAAAACTATTTTCTAAACATAAAATACTTATACTAATGACAATTTTTAATACAAAAGGAAGTTAAATAATTGAAAATATATTATGTTTTATTAATTATAATATTTAAATTATTTAATACATTTCCACTTCAATTTTAGTAAAATTTTATTGTAACCATGGTGAATGTTTATCACCGTAGTAAACGTGTAAAATGAGTTAATTGAGGTTGAAATTATTGGATAAGTCTTTTCAATATCTCATAAACATTCAGTAATCACATTTTATGTATTTATTTTATCCATAATAATAATAAATTTTAAAATATGGAAATATTATTCCAATTTCCCTTGAATATGACCATTAGAGTTTTTTTAAATAAAGAGTAATTCTGATATTCCATCCTCTCCCACTTTTTATGTTTTCATGATTTGAATATATAAAAAAAGATTAGTTGAATGAATATGTATATATAAAAATATATTATAATTGATTAATAATAGATTATATTTGAAATATTAATTTATTTAAAATTATTATAGATGATATAATTATCCAAAACCCTTACACAATGCTGACACATAGCTTGTGCAGACAATAAAAAAGAAGGTAATTTTTTAAAAAACATTAATAATAATATGTTTTGGATAAATTATGGTATTACCCAAATATATTTTATAATAATAAAAAATAATTGATATTTAAAGAGGTTATATTAGAATACCATTGTTTTAATGATATGTTTAAAGTCAATTTTTTTAACATTATCATGAAAATGACCATAAAGGTATTTAATGTATAAAACTATTTTTAAATCAATAAAAAAATAAAACCCATATCATAACTCAACTAGATGGGATATTTTATTACATATCATAAATATTCCATGTATTCTCATTGCGGATTTTTAAAATTACTTTCATAACCCTTATATATTGAAAAATGTGTTACAATGGTTAAACATAAATGGATAAGAAGGGATTTTAAATAATAGGTAAGATTCAAAATGCTGATAAACATGTCTCAATATAATTTTTTTTGAATGTGAATAATTATAATGTAATGAAAATTAAAAAGGTTCATAAAAAATATCAAAACTACTCTATTTTTTTTATTCACGAGTTTGAGAATGTATGAATTGAGTTAAGACTCTAGGAAAGGGATTAATTTTGAAATTTTATTTTAACGATTTTTTTTCAAAATATTTCTCCACAATATCCATGTATTATATAATGTTTTCAATAATTACTTTAAAATTATCCAAATATTGATTACATTAATTTTTAGTTAAATTTTAATATCATATAAATGGTTTAAATGAAATTTTCATAATGTTTTTAAAATAACTTACTTTTGAATTTTACCCGAAGTGTTAAAGGGTTCTTTATTTATGCTTTTACTAAATGAATGAATTTACACCAAACATAAATATTTAATTATTTTACTATTCCTATTCAATTACCCATGTTTATTTTTAAATAATAGAAATTTTTCAATATTTTGAATTTTTTAATTAAACTATTATCAAAATGGAAGGGTATATTTCTTATTATTTCAATGAATGGTTAAAATTCTTCTAATTTTTTTAATCTGTATAAAAATACAATGATTGTTCATATAATTTACCAGGTACATAATCTAATGATAAAATCCATCATATTTCTCTTGATGTCTTATGATCATGATGATCTATTTATTGACTGGGAAGTTTGTTGACAATTAGTATAGTAGTTTTTAATATAAATGTTTATGATGATTATATATTGTGTTTTGATTAACTTATTTTATATGATGAATTAATTAGACTTATTAAATGGGGTTCATGGCCAATTATAATCCACCAATGTGTCATCATGTGTTACGAGAAAAACTAGCTTGGATATTTGGCATATGACCGACCTATATATGTATAATCTATTATCATTATGTGTTGAAAATAAGACTATGATGTCTAGAATTATGAATTACATAATTATGAAATCAGTTATTTTCATCAATATGATTATTTTCATTTTCCAATTATATATTTCATGTTTATGTTATTTATGGGTTTCTTATAGAATTATTTTAAATTCACTATTTATGAAAATGATCTTATGATTTAAATGAATGATCATGGTCATCTTTGAGTGAAAAGATTGTTTGAATATAATTTTTTTCCAGATTTTATGAAAACCCCCATGAATTTTGATATTTATTTTATGCTTCATTAAGAATTTTTTTATGAATAACATTTGGAATATAAGTTTATTTCAAGAGTGAGACTATTGTTACTATTATCTAAAATATTTAAAGAGAAAATGGAATAATACATATGTGTTTTTATTTTATTATATTTTATAATGATTTTTTATTAATTTTAATATCCATTAATGGGCTATATTTGTTAATCCCATGTTTTCAAATATTTTTAAGTGGTCTTAATGAAGAGAAAAAACTATGACAATGTAAATCTTTCCTCAGTGGAGAGCTATCATAAAATAAGTGAGCGCATTTTGAGTAAAACATGTGTTTAAGTTTTAGAATCATATTGTTTGTATAATATCAATATTGAGAGAAAGCCTCCACATTCTATAATGGTTTGATATGTAAGAGTTATACTTATAAACCAATAATATATGTAAAATATAATAAAGTACAAAATTAGTTATAAATCATGTACTTATGGGTTATTTAAGTAATGAGGTGTTATATTTCGAATCATTAAATTGAATTGGATTCCTAACCTAATGTAAATTTGAATTAGTTGATCATAATGTTGATTATCAGAATTTAATTTAGCATAATATAGTTTTTTAGCATAAAAATAAAGCTCATAGTATAATGTTTTTTAAAAAAATTTCTTATGGAAATAAAAATTGATAACAGTTTTTTTTTAAAAAATCAACCCATACATAAATTTTAATTGATTTTGTTTTACATACAATAAACATAATTTTCAATCAAATAAATTTGTATCAAAAGTACAAACATTATTTCTAAATTTCAATGGGTATGTCTATGAAGTCCTTGACCCTATTGTCCTGGAGTTGGTGCTTATTCTGTTACATTTTGATTATATAAAAGAGATCACATACCAATTAATGAAACATTTTCATAGTCTTTGGGAAATTGATACATAATTTAATGTCACATAAATTTTAAAACATGAAATAGAAAAATTATTTTCGTTGTGAAAATCATTTTTCTCTCTTGAATATCCATAAATATCAATCATTTTACAAATTCGAAAAACATGGGGAAAAGAAACATAATAATGGAGTGAGATCAAATGCTTGGTAAGGGTTACACATAGAATAAGAAATCATGATTATACAAGGAATAATCTATATGAAAACCAAAATTTCCAGAAACACATGATATTAAATTAATAACATGTTCAGGAATACTAACATGGTAGAAATAAATCAAAATAAAATAATACCATATAAATAATAAAATTAGAAGGAAAAATATCTGTAGATAACATAAATAGTCAAATAATCATATTTAAATCAATAAATAATTTCATAATGATAGTATTCAAAATTCCATACATCTAAAACATTCCGTCAATGACTCAATACAAGACACATTACACAAAGAGTTAACTCCTCACCCAAAATCCTAATCTATTATATCTGGTTAGAACAAAAAAATTCATGAAGGGGATATTTAAATATAATAACATAACTTAATAATCCCAATACATTCATTAAATGAATAAAAACAACAAAATAAATATTCCTTAAATATCAATGACTTTCTGTAAAGGAAGAAAAAACAAATAGAATGTCAATACATTCCCCTGTAAAAATCAGCATAAACCATCCAAAAAACATGGAAAATTATATTATTAGATTATATCCATATTAAATCATATTATTCATTATATTATATTTATATTGAAGATAATATTATAAAAATATCATTGGAAAAGATCTTGAGGTAAATACCCTTTTCACTTTGAAATCTCTTATTTAAAATAAAAAAAAATTATCTAATATTAAGGAATACATTTTATTTTAAAGAAACCTTTTAAACATGAAAAAAATGATTCAAAAAAGATTTTGTTCATTATGTTTGAATTTTTTTTTCAAGCCATGTATGTTAAAACAATTATTCTTTTCCCATTTACAATAAAAGTTGAAATTACATTGATAAAAAACAATAATATTCCTTATAGTTTTCTTTGTAAAAATAAAAACTTGGGCAAAATATATATTAATAAATCATTTGACAATAGTAAAATTATTTTTTAAAAATATTTCTAGTAAAATATAACAATTGAAGAAAAATATTCCCAACCAAGTAGAAAAACAAAATCAGTTTTCCTTTATAACATTATTTAAATATCATGAGTACTTGAAGATTGGAAAAGGAAACGAAAGCTTTTTATTTAATGATATAGCCATAATAGAATAAAGTACATTGGGTTCAATATAGAATGATGAAATAATTCCCACAATGGTGAAAAGAACGAAAATATCCAAAGATAATGATATGATTTTGAAATAAACCCTTACCACTTTGTTAACATTGTAATCATAATCCTCATAAATGAATAACTTCAAATGAACATTAAATTTCATTAAAAAATGGAGATTCATGACTTATCATATCCAAGGATCTGTATATACACCTCACAAATATAAATAAGTGCATAATATAAAGTATGTCTCAATCGAACAAAATTGAGATGAAGAAACTGGAAAATACAGATATGATCCAATAATTACATTTCAATTCTCTTTTATTAATAAATATTTACTGAAATCATTATTTCCTTATATTAATTGGATTCTTTTCCATGTATATTTTGATTCAGAAGATCTGATCCTTTTACATTGATAAGGATCCCATAATATCCATAATATTAATTTTTATATATTTATCATATATATTGATTTTTTATATATCTAGTTTCATTAATAAAATATATATATTGAGAAAGGTAATTCACTACTCATATAGACGGTGGGTTATACGTTTTCAAGAATGTTGTCTTCAATTTTCAAAGGATGGATGGAAAAAAAGATAAATGATATTTCACATTTAAGAATTTATTATTATATAATATATGTCATATATATTAATTAAATTTATCCTTATTATTATACAAGAAAATTATAAACAAAATACAAATAAAATTACATCCAGGAGGTGTAATTCCACACGTACGCATGAGAGAAATTAGTGTTTTTAAATAGATGAGAATGTAATAAGGTAGATTTGATATTATAATTATTGAAAAATAATTTTATTATATATAGATTATATATAATAATTTAACCCATCATTTTAACATTCAGTGAAATATGGTTACATAAAATGAATTGTATCTCTATGTGGTGCTGATAGTACGCACTTTTTCACGACAAATACTTTCATTTACCATTTGATGGAATAGAGGGTGAATGATGGTGTCTTCATAATCACTATAACATTTTAGTATATTTATGAAACTGAAGTTTATGTTTTATTCTAAATATATTATATTTTGATGATGAATAATAATAATTAAATTGATGCACTCGATTAATTATGGTATATTTTCAACTAGAAACCAGATTAGGCTTAATCTTTATGAAATTAAAGGTTAGTCTGTTCGAAATACAAGATGATATATAATTTTTTATATTAAAATATAAAGTTATTATTATATATATTGGATAATATATGTGGATGAAAAGTTGTAAGCAAGAGGGGAGAATTAGTTCCCTTGTATAAGTGATGGGAGTGTCACTTTTTGAATTACTTATAATATTTAATTAATTTAATTATCAATATAAAAGGATTTAAAATTGGTATATATCCAATATATGATGTTTATAACGTAAAATAATCCCACTAAATAAAATTTGGAGATTTTTTTGAAAAACATTCACCCTTATATCTTAGTTTTAACCCCTATTAATCCTTTTGAAAATTATCACATTGTAAATTTTTTATACTATTTAAGGGTTAAATGTTTCCATAATAGGAATTAGAATATAATCACATCAAAAATGATCTAGATGGAAAACCTCCAACCTATGTTAGTATCACCCTCTTGAAGAGACCATTGTAAGAAACCTTATTTTATACTCTTGTAATATTTTTTGTCTTTTAATAAAATGGAGTTATCACTGGCCATGGTCTCAAATTTTTAAAAAAAAATCATGAATCCCATAATTTATTCTTATGTTGTTTTTGATACAAAAATTCCAAAAACTATACCCATTATAACAAATAATTTTTTGAAATATTATAGTTATTAATTATATTGTTATCTCATAAAATGAAATAAAATCCACTATTAAAATAATCATATTTTTGAACCATAAAATGAACTTACTGAAAAATTAGCCAAATTGTATTATAAATTAATAATTGTATTATATAAAAACATTATTTTTATATTTAATAATCTATTTATTTATATTTATACTACCAATTTTATTTGATAGGATATAATGAAGGAGTTTAAATAATTATATTTTAATAGTTTGGCATTTTTCATTTAATCTCAATGTTATATGTTATGTAAGACATCGAATAATTTAAAATTATTTAGAGTAATATATATTCATAAATAATAGGGTCTTACAGTCATCCCACCCACTAATAATCTGGTCCCTTACAATTTTATCATGTCCATTTGTGGTTTTCTAATTGAAAATAACATTATTTAAAACCCACATAGTATAGAGGGATAATAAATGTATTTCAAAAATGAAAAGTGGGAAGGATAAAGGATACAAAAAATAATCCAAAATCGTGTCCCAATGTAAGGAGAACAGTAGTGGGAAGATTTATTATAGGCATGGAGGAGAAAACTAAAATCCCAAGAAAAATATAGAGTGATAGATGATATAGTCACTCGAATTTTTACAACCAAAAACAATAAATAATTGAGGGGTGAACTGACTGTGAATTCATTAGAAGTGATAGAAGATAGATATCATTTATTTCAATATTATTTTCCTAATATTAAAGTATTCATTTACTATCAGGATCGAGAAATCTGTAATATGTACATACTTATATTCAGTTCATTTTTTTTAAAAAAATTTCAACCTTAAGTTGTGCCTCAATCAATTATCACATTATCTATTACTTTAGAAAATGAGTATTCAAAATGGGGTTTTCATGCTTGAAGAACAAAAAACCACTTTTAATGGTCCATAAACTCAATAAAATAAAGAAAATTCATTCATCCGATATATTTATATATATATTAAAAAACTATAACCATAATTACCAGCATAGAATATATAATTTGAATAAATATTTATATGAATATATAACACATTAATCCCTAATATTAAATAATAAAACCAAAGTTTTACCATATATCATTCTATAAATAAATAAATCTATATCCCAAATAACATCAATAACCAAATTATTAAAAAAATTACCTTAAAGGTTATCTCATACCTTTTATCATACATCTCAAAAAAGTAAAAAAATTCATCTAAAATAAACTGTTATGGTAAACCTAATAGTTATATATACCTGAACCCAATAAAAAATATCCCAATATATCAATAATCACCTCAACATCCTAATAATTTTAAGTGATTTCATCCTGTAATATTATTTCAAAAAAATTAAATTTTTACTCATAAAGTCTTTTCATTAAAAATATATTAATAACTAGATATCGCACAGGTTAGTGGTAGGAATTGCACTCATATCACCCTCTAGTTGTGGGGTCAAGCCCTGTAGAATATTTGAATCTGACTTGTTGTTTCTTATCCTGTGAGGTGTCCTTTTTTGAAACCCATATCAATATTATTCCAATGAATTCCCATTCATAAAATGATCATCATCAATAAATAAATTAATAATTAATTCTATTTTTATCAACTATGGTTTAATAAAATTTATTTTTTAATATAATATTCGAGTATTAATTTACTATCATTAACTAAACATCAAAGATCATATTATCTCAAAAGGTTATCCATAAATTTAATCTAATATATATATAATATAAAATCATTATACCACAAATTACTTTCTCAAAAAGACTAATATTAATTCAAAGTGTTATATTCCTATAAATGTTTCCCAAAATATCCTTAATGATGTCAACCCCAAAATGATAAAACTATAAAATGGGTATCTATGACATTAAAATTTTGATCAACCAAAAACATATCAACCCAAAATACATTTGTTTTATGCCACATCATTATGGTATATCATATTCTTCCATATGATACATTATCTGATTCATCACAATGGTTCATACTGAAAATGTGAATTAACCTAATAATTTCCCATGGGAGTGTAGAACTAGTATCGTAGTAGGGTAAAACTCACTATTTACTATAATTATGGTTAAGATATACTCGACCAACTCTGGTTATCGTTATTACCCCTAGATGAATATATTCTAAAAATACATCCACCTTCATTATACAGAATAAGTTTTATTTATATGAATTCCAAAAATTAGCAACCTTAATAATACTATAATGATATTATCCTACAATTAAATTAATAGTCAAAGAATTTTATTAGGCTACAGTTCTGAATCCTTGTATTAATAAATCTAATTCTCAAGGTTTCTACTTAACTTTACCTGATACTAAATATAATGACCCTGGACCTAGTATCCCTGAGTTTGGGGTTATTTTATTACATTGGATTAATATTCAAGAAATATCATCTCAAAGGAATAAATTATTATGTAGTATTTATAAACTATATACATTCATGAATCTCACATAAATTTGAATGCATAAAATAATTTAACTTATTTTCTTTAGAAAAAATTTATTCTATCTAGTGTATCACTGGATATTAATCATAGTACACGTACTTGAATAATAGGGAAAAGAAAAATTAGAATGTGGTGAGAAAAAAAAAATTTAGGTTTATATATAGTTTAATATATCTTGTGTAAATAAAACATAAACAATATGTCATAGTAATTAATTAAAAAATTCCATTTAATATGTAACTTGAGCACAAAGAATAAATTCGAAATAGTAAATGATGATAAAATAATTCCATATAAATAATTAAATGAGATTGAATCTTATACGAGAATATAATATGTATTAAAAAAATCTCATGAAAATTAATAATATATTTTATAATGATGGAATGAATAATTCTGGTAATCTAAGACATACCTTTAAGGGCCCTTGCTAAGAGATTTACATAAATGGGTAAGAATTGGATTAAATACCGAACCTATTTCACATTATGAGACCTACTGATATGTCAAGGATATATTTAATTCCATACCAACACATTATTTAATCATTACAATGTATTTATCTTTTGAATAAACAATATAACTTAATAACCATTCCTTAAATATCAGTTACTATCACTATTAGAAGAACTAGCATGTGGAAGGTCAAAACATTCCCAAGTAAAATAGTTCCTAAACCATAAAAATAAATATGTTGGATGGTATAAATGGATTACATCCTTAGTAAAGAATAATATACATAAAATGATATTTATATAGAAGAAAATAATTTCAAAATATCACCCAACAAATCTTGGGAAAAATATTCTTTTCAATTTTAAATCACATATTTAAAATCTAATATTTTTTAAAATATTAAGGGAATGTTTTTTTTAAAATTTAACTATTGAAAATAATAGAATAAAACTCAAATCATTGGGAGGTATTATTGTTAGGAAATTATGTCCATGCCATGTACATTAATATAAATATTCCTTTCACAACTTCTATAAAAGTACAATATTCCTCATGTAGAAAATAAAATTAATATTAATTTTAAACAAAATTTTAAATAGTAAAATATAGGTAAAAATATATTTTCTAATACGTTTAATATTATATAAAAATTCATTAAATCATTCTAATGAAAATATAGACATTGATAAAAAGTATTCTCATCTGAGTAGGAAAACAATTTTTTTCCTTAAAAAATATTTCTATATCTTGAGTAATAAAAGGGACAAAAATGATAGGAGAATTTTTAATTTAATTAAAAAACCCTAGTAGAATAAAATATATTGATTTTATTATATAAATATCCAATAATTACCATATTATATACTTCAACATAATTAATATTAAATAATAGTGATATTATGAAATAAAACCTTAATATATAGGTTACATTGGAATCATAAAAATAATAAATCAATTTGAACTTTATATATTATTAAAATAAAATATTTAATAATATATCATGAAACATTATTAGTATATACACCTAATAAAAATATATAAGTTTGTAACATTAAATATGTCTCAATGAAACAAAATTGAGATGAATAACCCTTACCTAAAATCTGACTTACTTCATATGAATTTTTAACCTCTTATATAATACATTTAAATTAATTATAATTATATTAATTAATAATAGACTTACTTATATGATCTAATTATTACATATTTATACTTACTTATTAAAAACATTATAAATAAACATTTCAAATGTTAATTGTCTCATTTTTCATGAAAGTTTCATTTCAAAAGTTCCAGGAAATATAATTTTATCACAGTACCATTATCTCTATAATTTTAATCATGAAATAATTAAAATATATATTAATTTAATAAATAATTAAACTCGTTTATTAAACATATAAATAAAAAATTAATTTCATCATTCATGGAGAGGGTAGGTTGTATGTACACATAAACAATATTTTCACTTTTCAATACAAGTAATGAAAAAAAGATAAATAATATATCATATTTATTAAATCATTATTATTTCATATATATTTATTGAATCTTTTATTATTACAATAAATTTAAAGTATAAATGAAAAAAGTTACATTGCATTGTTGAGGTGGTAGTCAACATATACATCTGAGTAATGTTATCATTTTCCAGCCTATAAGACTATATAAAAGTATATTTTATATTACAATGATAGAACCATAATTAATTCATAAATATCATTTATAAATATTAAACTCAACCCTATTAAAAATCCATGAAATATGGTTTTGGAAAATTAATTTATACTTATATTTAGAGGTGGTATTCCACATGTATTAAAGAGTTACACTTTCACATTCTATTTGATTGAAAAGAGGGTGAATAATGGTGAGACAATTAATGTATTAAAAATATATTATTATTATTATTCCTTTAGTGGGTTATAAAATGATATGCCTCTATCAAACGAAATTGAGATGTAGAAACTAGACAATAACTATATGATCCAATTATTACATTTTAATTCTCTTTTATTAATAATTATTTATTGAAATAATTTTCTGCAACTGTTAATTGGATTTTTTTCATGTATGTTTTGATTTCGAAGATCCGATCGTTTTAAATTGAAAAGGATACCATAATATCCAGAAGATTTATTTTCATATAATTGTCGAATATATTGTTTTTTAATATATTTAGTTTCATAAATAAAATTTATATATACAGAGATGTATCACAATATTCACTGAGTCTATGGGTCATATGTTTGCTTGAATGTTGTCTTCAATTTTTAAAGGATAGAAAGAAAAAATGATAAATAACAATTCACCTTAAAAAATATTTTTTATATTTTATATGTCATATATATTAATTAAATTTATCCTTATTAACATCCAAGAAATTTATAAACAAAAAAACATAAATTACATCAATGAGGTGGAAGTCTGTACGTACGCATGATTAACATTATCATTTTTAAACATATGGGAAAGTAATAAGGTAAATTTCATATTGTAATTATAGAAAAATAATTATATTATATATAGATTATATATAGTCATTAAACCAATAATTTAAACATTCCATTAAATATGGTTACAAAAAATGAATTGGATCGCTTCGTGGAGTTGATAGTCTACACTCTTGCATGACCAATACGTTCACATAAAATTAGTTGGAAAAGTGGGGGAAAGGTGGTGTCTTCATAATCCTTAAAACATTTAAATTTATTTATGAACCTAAAGTTTCTATTTTATTCAAAATATCATACATTTAGATGATGAATAATAATAATTAAATTGAGGGTACTTGATTAAAACTGGTTCATTTTCATCTATAAACCACTTTAGGCTTAAACCTTAAGAAATTAAAGGTTGGTCTTTTCAATAATCAAGATGATATATGAATTTTCGAATTAATCTATGAAGCTATTATTATATAAATTGGATGAGATATGTGGCTCAAAATATGTAAGCAAGAGTAGAGAATATGTTCCCTTTTATATGTGATGAGAGTGTTACTTTTAAAATTAAATGTAATATTAAATTAATATAAATTAATTATCAAGATTAAGGGAATTAAAATTGATATATATTCAATACATGATATTTATAATTTTAAATAATCCCACTAAATAAAATTTGGTTATGTTTATAAAAATTCTCACCCTTATGTCTTAGTTTTAATCCCTGTTAATCCTTTTCAGAATTATCTTAATGTTAATTTTTTATACTATTTATGGTTAAAAATGTTTCCATAACAGGAATTAGAAAAAATAATCATTTCATTAATTTCATTTTTTGAAATTTGTATTTATGTGGACTTTAAATTAATCAATACATTTATGGAATTAGAACATCATCATTTCAAAAATACCAAATATGATATATTTATATTCATAATTCTAGAAAAAAATTAATCCAAATTTTATTACCTTTATTATTCTTAAACCATTCATTTTTTTTATATTAATTTATTAAATACTTTTTCAGAATTCAATAATCATTTAATGTAATTATTCAATCAATAAAAAATAGAACTAAATAATTATTTTAAAAGAATAATGTTTTATTTAAACTAAAAATTTATTGTTGAACTTAAAATGAATTTATAATTATGTGAAAAAATGAGATATTAAAGCCAATGGAGGGACAAATTGTTCTTATACATATTATAAAATTAAATAAAGTCATAGTCAATGGGATATGGAATCAAGGCATTGTCAATTCAATGATACAATTTGGTAGGATTTATGTAAACTGAAAAAACCCCATTTCGGAAATTATAGGAATCATTTGAAGTCATATCTTGAAGTCAAAAAATGTTAGACCCAGTTTAACCATAATTGTAATTATTTAACTTATTTACCCTGATAACATAAATATATGATAAAAAATATAATTCACCTTATAAAAAACTCTATATATGAGAATAAAAAAATTTGGAATCCATTTTATAAGATTTAATATGTATTATTGTAAGAAATTATTTTTAATATAAAAATGAAAAACACATGAAAATTATTTTTTAGGAAAATACAAGATATAATAGTAAAAATATTTTCAGGTATGAATAATGAAAGAAAATGGGATTAAACAATTATTTTTGTTATGTAATAAAAAATTAAAAAATTTACAGTTTTTTAAAGCTAAATATGAATGGTATCTTTCAACCATTCTATTAATTTCAAAGAGCCAATAATTGTTTTTAATTTGAATAAAATATAACTGGTCTTTCACCAAAATTAATCTTGGGTTACCAAATTCAAAATAATGTTTTCAAATACATTATTTTTCCCCTTTAACATATATTTTGTCTATCATAAATTATATAATAGTATATATTCATGTTTTAAAATGATTATAATGTTTTACCCAATAGTATTAACCTAGTTTTACCACGTTTACCGTTACTGTGGTGGAAAATAATTACCATAGTTATTACTCTTAATGAAAAAAATTTTATTATGTAGTTATATTAAATTAATTATAATATTTAGATACATTTAATCCATTTTATCAATTCCTATTTAATTAAATTTTTGAATTTAGTTTAATCATAAACTAGTAAAATGTGATGAAAAGAAGTTTTCTAGAAAAAATGTATTTTTATTTGTAAATGGTTTTTATATAACAAATAACAATTAAATTTGTTGAAATCATATTAATATGATTATTCACAATATAAATTAGCAAAATTATAATTGAAATCATCTTAAATAAGACCAAATTTGTTAAATGTATGGATGGAAAAGATAGTTTTGAATAAAAAATGAATTTTCTAGTATTTACTAGAAAATAAATATTTGTAGAAAACATAATGTACTATGATCATAGATATTAATGGTTTAATGGATTATTTACCCATGTTTCTAGATACAATTGAAGAAATTATTTCTCATTCATACCATAAATCAAACATGGTAGAATATGGCCTAACTAATAAGGGAGTGAAATGAATCTACCTCATCTAGATGGACAACCTCCAACCTATCTTGTTATATCCCACTATAAGAGACCATTGTAATAAACCAAATTTTATACTCATGTAATATTTTTATCTTTTAATAAAATAGACTTATCACTATCCTTGTTCTCACATTTATAAAAAATTCTTCAAAAATCCTAAAATTTCAACTTATATTAATTTTGATACACAAAATCAAAAAAAGATCCCATTTATAACAAATAAAATTTTAAAAAAAGTATAGTTATTACTTATAATATTATCTCATGAAATGAAAAAACAATCCACTATTAGAGGAGTCATATTTTTGAATTATAAAATGAATTTACTAAATAATTGACCAAATTTTATTATAAATTAATCATTGTATTATATAAAAACATTAATCATGTTTTTAATAATGGGTTTATTTATATTTATACTAACAATTTTATTTGATAGGATATAATGATCAAATTTAAATAATTATATTTAAATAGTTTATCATTTTTCATTTAATCTCAATTTTATATGTTAAATAATATAATTAATAAAAAAAATTTATTTATAGGAAAATATATTCTTAAATATTAGGGTGTTACACTCACCCCCCAATAATTTTTTTCCAATACAATTTTATCATGTTCATCAGTGGTTCTGTAATTGAAAATATAATTATCTAAAACCCACATAGTATAGATGGATAATTAAACTTATTTATAAAATAGAATGTGGGATGGATAAAGGATACCTGAAATGGCCCATAATTGGGTCCCAAGGTAAGTAGAACACTGGTGGTAAGATAAATTATTGTGATGGAGGAGAAAAATAACATCCCAATACAAATATAGAGTGATATAGGATATAGTCATCAGAATATTTACAACCAATAAACTATAAATCATTGAGGGGTGAAAAGACTCTGAATTCATTAGAAGTGATTGAAAAGAGATTACATTTTAATTTCAATATTATTTTCTTAATGTAAGGTTATTCATTTACTATCATGATCGAGAACTCTATAATATGTACATGCATGTTCTCAATTCATTTTTATGATAAATTTTATCCTGTAGTTGTACTTTAATAAATTTTCATATTATCTCTTACTTAAACAAATGAATATTTAAAATGATTTGTTCATGCTTGAAGCACTAAAAAAAATTTAATGGGACATAAGATAAATATAATAATTAAAATGAATTCCTCTCATATATATATATATATATATATTCAAAAAACAAAACCAAAATTCTAGCATAGGATATATAATATGAATAAATCTCTCTATGATTCTATAATACATTACTCTCTAAAATTTAATAATGAAACCAAAGGGTTAATATATATCATTCTATAAATAAATTATTCTATATCCCAAATAGCATCAATAACCTCAAGATTAAAAATACCTTAAAGGTTACCTCATTCTCTTTATCTTATATCCCAAAAATGTAATAAAATTCATCCTAAATAATCTATTATGGTAAACTTAATGGTTATATATACCTCAACCCAAAGAAATATCCCAATATATCATTAATCACTACAATATCATAAAAATTAAAAGTTATTTGATCCTATATCAAATTAAAAGTTATATGATCCTATATTAATTTTTCAAAAAAAAATACATTTTACTCATAATATCGTTTTACTAAAAAATATCTTATTAACTAGATATCGCGTAGGTAAGTGGTAGGCACTGAACTCTTCTCACCCTCTTGTTTTTGGGTCAAGCCCTGTAGAATTTTTTAATATGACCCGTTGTTTCCTAAACTGTGAGGTGTCATTTTTTGAAACCCATATTAATATTATTATAATGAATTCAAAATTATATAACGATCATCCTCAAATATTAAATTAATAATTAATTCAATTTTTATTCACTGTGGTTTTTTATAATGTTAATTTTTAAATAAAATATTAGTGTATTAATTTATAATCATTACCTTAACATCAAAGATCATATTATCTCTAAAGGTTATCAGTAAATTTAACCTTATATCCCCAAAATATAAAATCATTATACCTAAAATTACTTTCCCAAAAAGACATATATTAAGACAAAGTGTTATATTCCCATAATTGATTCCTAGAATATCGTTAATAATGTTAAAAACCATAAGATAAAACAATAAAAGGGGTATTCATGACATTAAAATTTTGATCAATAATAAACTAATCAACCCAAAATACTATTTTTTTTATCCCATATCATTGTGTCATATCATATACTTCCATAGGTTACATTCTCTGATTCATTACAATGGTTCATAAAGAAAAAGTAAATTAACCCAATAATATCCCCTAGGAGTGTAAAACCAAAATCATAGTAAGGGTACGGTCAATATGTACTATAATAATAGTTAAGATATACTCGACCAACTCTTGTTATAGTTATTACCCCTAGATGAATATGTTCTCAAAATACATCCACCGTTAATATCCAGAAAGGGTTGTATTTATAAGAAAACCAAAAATTGTCAACCTTAGTAATATAATTATGATATTATCCTATAATTAAATAAATATTCATTGAATTTTTTATGGTTACAGTCCCGAATCCTTCTTTTACTAAACCTAATTCTCAACTTTTCTACTTAACTTTATCTAATACCAAAAATAATGACATTGACCCTTGTATCCCACATTTTGGTGTGATTTTATTACATTAGATCAAGATTAAAGAAATCTCATCTAAAATTAATGAATTATTATGTAGTATTTATAAACTATATACATTAATTAATCTCACAAAATTTTGAAAACATAAAACAATTTAAATTATCTTCATTAGAAAATGATTATTCTATCTGATGTATCCGTAGATGTCAATTATAGTAAATTTCCTGGAATACTAGGGAATAGAAAAATTTAAAAGTGGGCAGATAAAATTATTTCTAAGGGTTATATATAAAGTAATATATCATGTGTTAATAATTTATAAACAATATTTCATGGTAATTAATTAAAAACACATTCCATTTAATCATTAATGTGAGCATCAAGAATAAAATTGAAATAATAAATTGTCATAAAATAATTCCATATATATAATTATATGAGATTGAATCTTATCCATGTATATCATCAGTATTAAAATAATAAAATGGAAATTAATTATATATTTCATAATGATAGAATGAATAATGTTGGTCATCTAAGAAAGACCATCAAAGACCCTTGCTAATACATTTACAAAAATTGGTAAAAAATAGATTAAATACCAAACCAATTTCACATTATGAGACCAACCAATACATCAAGGATATATTTAATTCCATACCCACACTTCACATAATAATTAAAATCTATTTATCTTACAAATAAATAATATATCTTAATCTACATGCCTTAAATATCCGTTACTATCAATATTAGAAGAACGAGCATGTGGAATGTCAAAACATTCCCAATTCAAATAGTTCCTTAACAATAAAAAGAAATATGGGGGAAGGTATCAATGAAATACTTCCATAGTAAAGCATGGGATTAATAAATGGATATTTATATAGATGAAAATAATTTCAAAAGATCACCATAATAATATTAGGGGAAATATTCTTTTCAAATTGAAATCACATATTTACAATATAATATTTTGTAATATATTAAGGGAATGATTTTATTTTAATGGAAATATAGAATATAATAAAATAAGATTCAAATCATTTGGTGGTATTCATTGTGGGAAATTATGTTCATGCTACGTACATTAATATAAATATTCCTTTCACAATTTCAATAAAAGTACAATGTAGATTCTTTAGAAAATGTAATGAATATTCTTTTTAACCAATTTTTAATAAATTAAAAAACAGGAAAAATTTATTTCCTAAAATTTTGGATATTCTAAAAAATATTCAATAAAACATTTTAATGATGATATGGTCATTAATGTAAAATATTCTCATCCGAGGGGGAAAACAAATTCTTTTTTTCTTTAAAAAATATTTTGATATCTAGAGTACTAAAAGAGAGAAAAATGATAGGGAAATGTGTAATTTAAATTAATAAACATAGTAGAATAAAATATATTGGGTTTATTATATAAATATCAAATAATTACCCTATTAGAGTCTTTATCATAATTAATATTAAATAAATATTATATTATGAAGTAAACTCTTACCATATTGGTATCTTTAAAATCATAACACCAATTAAAGTTTGACCTAATTCAAATGAAATTTTAACCTCCTATATAATAAATATAAATTTATTATATTTCTATTATTTAATAGTATACATACTAGTATGATCAAATTATAACATATTTATACTTATTTATTAAAAATTCTATTTAAAAAGAAATATTTTAAAAAATTTATTGTCTCATTTTTCATGCAAGTTTCATTTCATAAGTTTCTGTCAATATAATTTTATCACAGTACCATTATATCTATAATTAAAATAACGATAAAATTAATATATGTTTTCATTTTATATATATCTAATCTATTTCATTAAATATATAGATAAGAAATTAATTGCATCATTCATGGAGGCAGTAGGTCGTACGTACACATAAAGAGTGTTTTCACTATTCAATAGAAGTAATGAAAAAATATAAATAATAAATCATATTTATTAAATCATTATTATTTCATGTATATTTCATTAATCTATTCTTATTAGAATCTAGGTAAAATATAAATGAAAATGCTTTCTTTTCTTTGTAGAGGCGGTATATATACAGCCGAGTGATGTTATCCTTTTCGAGCATATGATACTGTATAAAGGTATATTTTACATTAGAATGATAGAACCATACTAAATTTATAAATATCATTTATAAATATTAATTCCACCCCTATTAACCATACAAGAAATATGGTGGAGGAAAATGAATTTTATCTATATGTCAAGGTGGTTTTCCACTAGTTCAAGAGCTATACTTTCACATCCTATTTGATTGAAAAGAGGGTGAAAACTGGTGAAATAATTAATATATTTATAATATAATAATATTATTATTATAACTAATTTCAATCAGAAAATATATATACATATTTTAGTAATGCTTTGAATATTTTCCGTTAGATTTAACCCCTCTGAATCCTTTTGACAACTATCACAATATCAATGTTTTCTAATATTTAACTCTATATAAGTTTACCATAAATGGACATGTGACCCATAAATGGTCCACATATTATATTTTCAACAATATAAAATTCAATTTCTTAAATATATATTATTTAATTTCTAATCGTTTAGTAACTTTATAAAATTATAGTATATCCTGAGTGTTATTTTTTACACTTTTCATTTGCATTGACATTAAAGTCATCAATATAGTTACAAAATTAGACTATAAAACATTAACAAATACCAAATATTTTATATTTATCAAAAATATTCATGTTACATAATAATTCCTCAGTATTTTGATACTCGTAAAAATTTTAAATTCATGTATCATATTTTTCTATTAATATAATAAATACTATGTCGGCGTTGCAGGGGATTTTAAGATAATTATTCAAAAACTAAAAATATTGAAAATATACATGACAAAAAAATAATATATATATCAATTAAAAACTATCAATTTACCTTTTATATTTTTTATCATTATATAAAAATTTAATAGATATTAATGATGATATAATAAAATTTTATATTTAATATTTTATTAAAAAATTATAATGTTTATAATCTATGAAAAATGGATTAATGACACCAAAAATTAAAATATAACAATTTTTAGGGTTGAAATAAACTAAACCAATCAGATATGTTCAATAATTGTATATATTTTAAGCCATATATACTAGGTAAAGCACATTAAAACCATTTTAACCCTAATCATGACAATTTAACATTATTCCATAATAACATAATTATATGAAAAAAATTAAAACAAATATATATATAAAAAATAAAACTTATAATTCATAAAATGGAATCTAGTTTATTAGATGTAATTTATAACGGTTGAATAAATTATATTCAATATGAAAACACAGAATGCATGAAAACCTTTTAAAAAACTCTATTTATGAGTAAAAATATTACACCTTCAAATAAAGAAATAAATTGGTTTCCATGAATAGTTTTTTATGAAATTATAAAAAAATAATGGTTTTAGACTTTTTAGGAAATCCAAAACCAAATTTAATAATTCTAACATTCCATGAATTGGAAACCATCACAAATATTTTCTAATTTGAGTAAAATATAAATTATCATTCACAAAATCAATATTGGGTTCCCAAATTCAATATAATGATTTTAAATACAATATCTAAATCATTTATCATATATTTTTTATGAAAAGACTCATAAAATTTAATATATATATAAGTTTCAAAAGATTTTAATGTTTTAACCCATAGTTTTAAACAACTTTTTCATTCTATACCCTTACCGTGGTGACAAATATTTACCACATTTATTATTAATCTTGATCGAAAGTTTTGTTAAACATATTTGATTAAAAAAATAATTATTATTTCAAATATGGAATCCATTTTATTGAATTCTTTTTAGACAAGTGGAATAATATAATTTAAAATTAAACATGTAAAAGGAGATAAAAAGTGATTTTCCAAAAAAATACTTCTTATGTGTAAAAAGTGTTTATACGAAAAGAAAGAATTGAATTTATTCCAATGAAGTAATTTAATTATAAAAACTATAAATTAAATTATTTTTATTTTAACAGTTTTATAAACAAAATGGAACATTATAAATTCTTGATGTTAAAATATATTCTTCAAAAAATAGTATTTTATACTATTCATTGAAAATTTACCCATTTTAGAGAATTCCAAAATTTCCTCATAAGTATTTTGTACATATTTGTGTCTATAATTTGAATAAATTAATTATCATATTTTCCCACAAAATGCAATAATATATCTTTTAAAATATTTTTTTTGAAGAATAAATTAAATTTACTGAAAAAATAGTGATATTTTATTATAAATTATTTTTTTTATAAATAATACCTTTATACATATTTTTAATAACTTTTTTATTGATTTTATTAAAAATTATTTTTGTGAATTAGTCATACCATCACCTTTAAATAAAAACTTATAATAATATATCATAGTTAATATAAACTCGTTGTAACTTGGTACAAAATCTGTTAATGAAATTTAATTAATTCGAAGAGAAATATATTCCAAAATATCAAAGTGTCAAAGGTCACTATAATTGTTTTTTCCCTAAACCAATATCAATATTTTGGTTTTTATGAACTGTTTACTTATAAATAACTATAAGTTGTTCAACATAGAATAGTTAAGGAGATGTTTGTTCCTAAAATATTTTTTACTAACATAACCTTCCCGATAAATGTTTTGTACCAAGAAAATACTTTTATCCATTTTAGATAAATTTGTTTATTATCATGGTTTGAAACAAGTGGTCCATGGACTGTTTTTGTTTTTGAAATATAATATGTGACAATTCCAATTACCAAAATTGGAATATGTTGAGAAGGTGTCAAGTGATATTTGGTGACATTGCATATGGTGAAATCATCATAATGGGTGACAGTTATTTTCAATAAAAAATTTTAGTTTCAAATTTTTATTCATTTTATTTCACAAACAAAAAATTATCGACATTAGTTAATTCTGTGATGAGAGTTATGTTTTTAACTTCTTAAAAGATAAATACAAATTTCAAAATATAGATGTAATATCCTTTATATCTACTTATAGACATGACAATATACAGACATTTGAATTAGAATAATTAATCCATCTAAATTAAAAAATTAATAGAAACTACTTATTTTTCATGGTTATGAAATAAAACATTGGGACACTGTAACTTTTTAATGTTATCCAAACTTACTAGGAAATGACATGTTCGGGTTTTACTAAAACATTTGTTTTTATCAACAAATGTCTATGATCATTTTCCATATGGTAAGAAACATAATTCTATATTTCATAAAATTATTAATGTATAAAATTCTCAGGAATTATAGTTACTGTAAATGGTTTTATTTAGCCTGGAAAAATCTCTATATGTTTGGGGAAAAAACAATTTATATTTTTTGTTAATGGTTACACTATATTTACTTAGGTTCATTTTCTCACATAAAAACCCAAAGTTCAAACTTATTTTCAGGTTACTCAAAATTCCATTTGAAGTGAGAAAAAATACCACTGATTACCATCAATATTTACCATGTGGGTGAGTATGAAATCATGGATTTTAAAATATTTTATATAAAAATATATATTACTGCTAATTTTTCCTCAACTAGAATACCATGAAAAATTGTGTAGTTGAATAATGAAAAATAATTATTTTATAAATTTAATTAACTTTTATAATTGAATGTTCTATGTCATGGAATTTCTATGATAAGGTCATGAGTACAACATATTTTTCTATAAATTGAGTTTTGCTCAAATATTTTCTTAACAAAAACGTTTATGAGAAATGGATGGGAAGAAAGAAAAAAATTCCATACATTGGAGTCTCCTGGGTATAATATATTCATTTTGATTAAAAATGGTAATATGTAAAAATATTACCCTAGAGATGATAATGTATTTTTGTTTGTTATTCTCTAAGTAGTATGTATTATATAGTTTTCTATAATCGTAAAACTATTTTAGAGTAAACGCTTCATGTTATGTTTGATGAAACTAACTATTTTGTTTTTGTTAAAACACAGAAATGTTATCCTCCATATGATATATTTTTGAAACACTCCAATTCATTTATTAGTGGTTAATCCTATTGTACTAATAGTATATATAATGTAAATTAGACCAACATATTTCTATTATATTGAAATTAAATCATCACAATATGTAAATCCACATATTGAAGATCAACTTACTTATTTACCTAAAAACCAGTCAATATTGAGGAATAATCATATCGATAAAATTATGATTTATGTTATTTTTTCTCTTTAAACTATATGTTCTTTATGATATCAATTATATCATAAATAATTATTTTCATAATTTTAATATAACATGGATTATTATTCCTTATGTTATGAGATTTGTATTAGAGCTATGAAAGAAGAGATCAATAAATTTTAAATGATTCATGTTGGGACATTAGTTGAATGACCTAATGATCCTATAGTAATTAGATTAGAATAGGTTTATAGAATCATGTTTGATTAATATTGTACAATTGTTAGGAATAAATCAAGATGTTTTCTTGAGGATCATTCTTAAGATGAATGAATATATTATAGTGAAATCCTTGAACCAATATTGAAATTTAAATTTCTCTAAATCCTACTAACAATTACAAGAAATTTTTAATTTAATTTTATTTGAAAATAATTTAAATTTTTGTCCTTAATAAAAATGTTTATGAGAAATTTTATATGGAATAACCTTATAAAAATGTAGGCAATTAATTTATGGAAAATGTATTTAAATTTAGAAAATCACTCTATGGGCTTAAAAAAATCCAGATCTTGTTATGATAGAACTTAATAATATTAACATTAAAATAATTATAATAATATAAGTTATGATCTAACCCTTTTACTTAAATTTTTTTTAAAAAATACGATTTTTTTCAATTAATATTGACAACATTTGTTTTTTTCGACTCAAAAATCTATTTTGATTTTTTTTCAACTTATGAAAAAGTATTTTAAAATGAGCCTGGTGGTGAAACCTAAATTTTTTCCTTGGTTTTATAATTTTGAAAAAATAAATGCATATATTTTATATTAATATTAATATATAAAATAAATAAAATTTCGGTTTTGAATATGCAGCAGTTATAAGATCACTAGTAGAAATATCTATCAGACTTGATCTTGATGAATCTAGTAAAATATTAGGTCAAATACATTGAGACATTATGATTAGAAGATAAATATATATTATATAAATCATTCCATACATCATGTCCTCAATACACAAATTCATATAATTTATTTAAAATATTATGTAACCACATCTAAATGTAGAAATGGTTTTTTTACCTTAATGAAACTGTTGAACAGGATCTATTTTATTTTTATAGAATTGTTTTTTTTCGTAAAATTTACATATAGATTACAAAAAAAATGTTTGTTTAAAACATGTTATTTTATAGGAGATAATTTAGTTTCATGATCAAACATGAAAAATATTGTAGTGCTTTCTACTAATGAAAATGAAAATTGAGTGGCCAGATGTTATTGTGATGTAGTGTTTTGAATGAAACACAAACTCATAGATTTGTGTTTTTGTTTAACATGAATTTCATTCTTTTGTAATAATACAAGTTCTGTATTTTTATCTATAAACCATTTATATCATTTACATGAAAAAACCGTTGATATAAGACACCAATTTCATAGTGAAAACATATAAAAATGAGTTAATTATTTACATTATTAGAATTAAAAATCATCTTGCTATTATTTTTAAAAAACATTTAAACTCCTATAAATTTTAATGCATTAAATAAGAGTTACAAGTTATCAAACTAATGTGAACTTAAATTAACATTTTTCTAAATTCAAAATCCTTACATTGGTAAACACATCATGTTTGGTGGGAGACATTATTCATTTCATTACTTTTTCATTTCATCAGTTTTTCATGTCATCAGTTTCTCATTAACTCAATTTTTTAGCTTTTTATTATTCAATTTCATAAATTTTTTATTTCATTTTTTTAATTTCATTTGTTATTCATCATTTTCTCAGCACATATATTTATCATATATTTTATTTTTTAAAAATATTGTTACATTTTATTCATTTTTGTGAATAATAAACAAAACTATATAATCATTTTTTAATCCATCCTAAAATAATGAATTTTATCCATTACTTTTAAAATATACATTCTAGGAGATTTAAAATATACAATGACATCTTTTTCATACTTTTTCATTATGTGATTATTTTTATTATTATAGGGGGAGATGTTTAAATCATTCATAAGGTAATAATTCCTAAATTGTTTTTTCCAACATTATTTACTTTTTATTTAAGTATTATTTATCATTATTATTTAATAACTATAATTATATTAGAAGGTGTCATATATTTTTCTACGAAGAAACTGTAAATTTAATTCATAGAATAATTTATATGACACATGTTTTCACCACATATTTTTATTGGAGTAAATATAAACCACTCATATAAAAATGGAAAAATATTTTGATGATACCCATTTTGAAAGATTACATAAGGACTACAATCTTAGGGGCATTAGTAGAATTGAACTTTCTAATATTCATACAAATGTATTCTCTAATGAAATGAATTTAAATTGATGTATCTCTATGAGATATTACTAGTGGAATCCCAAAATTCCATCCATGATGTTCAAAGTACCTTTTACAAAATTATAATATCATTGGATGGAGCTAAAGAACTGAATAGTGAAGAAGGTGATGTTAAAAATTTGATAATATAGAAATATTCCAACCATTGTTAATAAATTCTTTATAACATCCAAAATAATCGATTATAATGTAATGTTCAACATATAAACAAATTATACTTTATTTTGAAATATGAAATCATGGTCTAAATGGACTTTATTTTTATAAATTTGATTAAATAAACCTTTCTTAATGGATTATTAGTTAATGTTAATAATGAACATAATTATCAAGAGAAATGAAAAATTATAAGTAGAAAATTCCCTATAGAACTAAAATTTTATTTTGGGATTTTATTTTTATCTTTACCAATTTTATCACTTTTTCTCTTTTCACTTTCTAAATTTCATTAAGGGGTATAATTTTTTATGTGAAATTGAAAAATACTTTTTTTGGTAATGTTTAATGTATCTTATCATATAGATTATCTATGAAAAATTCATTATTTATATGATTTTGAAAAAAACAAAGAGAAATTTATAGGTGGAATCTTTTTCATATACATAGGGAGTCTTCTATAAAAATCATATAAACCTTTCAATTTTCTCGGTGAGTTTTTTAATATCTATAATGCAGGAAATTAAGGACTCAATGATTCACATAAATTTTTTATTTTTGAAATCACAATATACTTCACATAAACATGATTTTACTTGAACAATTTTTTTTCTTGGGGATTGATGAAAATTAATTTCTGGTAATTACGAAATTTATAAATTTACACATTTCAAAATGATTACATTCACCTGATGGAGGAGTGTTGTAATGATTTTGGATAATATCATCTGTAGATAATGGAACATGATATGATTATCATTATATACGAATGTTTTTATGAATTATTTTACAACCAACTTCAAAATTATTATACTTTAAAAGTTAATGTTTTTATAAGAACACCTATAAAGAGAGACACACCTTGATCCTCATAAGAATGGATGATGGGATATGTTGAGAATATAATCAATCTCATAATCCCTTGATGTATTGAATAACTTATAAAGATTGAGTAGTTATTGTAAAGTCCTCAACCTAGGAGCCACTAACCTGGTACATAGAGTCGATCTCTACATGACTTCAAGAACACCTCCCCATATTCCAAGTGTTTCCAACTAGCAGAAAGGATCTAGTAGGTCATGTGGGAAGATTGTACCCACATTACCAAAGTAAGCCACCTCAGATAACAAATTGCATAACAGAAACAAAATACCACAACAATAACAAGAATAATAGCCAAATTCCAAATCTAGGTACAACCTTATACAATATTAAAATATGTCAAGTGATTCTATAGTGCGAAGTGAACAAATCCACAAAAGAAAAAAAACGAAGGATTCCAAAAAATGGTTTGGAATCCAAGTCTGGTACATCACCCATTCATGTCCCTTGTCAAACTCAACTCCCTAGCATATGTCTCTTTCCCTTCTCCTGACCTACAAGCATTAAATCTTCTTAAGTATCAAATGGAGGCCCGAGTAGGGTGTGATTATTACTCGGTATTCCACCACCAACTATATCTACAAAATATCCACAAAGTAAGATAGTGAATGAAAATGATAAATAATTATATTTAATGATAAATAGCTCAATGGCCCATTCTAGAATATGTTCCTTTTTATTATACTACCATGGAGTCTGGGATTACTAATTAGTAATTTTTGTGATTTAACCAACCTTTTCACGTGATTAATGTATTTTGAATGTTCAATATTCTCATGCATATGTGAATATAATCAATCCCTATATCCCTAGTCATCAGACTATAATAATATTATAATCCTCACCTCGAAGCCTCAGTCAGGGTGGAATACAGCCATTAGGGTAATAGAACTCTATCCATAACCCTAACCCAAGCATTTGGGGTGGATCTTGAACCCCGGTCTAATTAAACCCATGGGAAAAAAATTTCAATTTGATACCCCACTCAACCATGCCATGTGCACATGCTTATTTATCATTCACCTAAATTAACCATATCACTACAAAAATAGCCACTATCATTTACAACATCACGGTAATATCAATAAATTCATAATTAACATTATGCATCAATCCATTAACAAATTAATAATTTATAATCCTTAACCCTTTAGTTCCATTTCCCATTTTTCATTCCTAACTCATCGGGAATGTTCAAGTGTAAATATAATCCCTTATCATATCCCCATTATTCCCACTTACCCCGTTTAAATTCCAACTAAACAATTACTTAGCATTTAACCACACTATAACTAACTATCCACATCCCTTATAATTCAATACATCAACCAATTAACACATTTACTAAGGATATATATCAATATGAATCCATTTCACACCCTATGTGTCCATTATCCATTCGAGAGGGTTAGCGCACCCCTTGGGTGGCCCTAAAATAGGTCACATCATCATCCATGAATCCACCTAGATCATGAGGGTCTCATTTGGTTGTTTAGACGCCCAAGACATCACATCATGTCAAAGGAACCAAGAAAACATCAAAAGTGGGAAAGAAAAAAACCCTACATGCATAAATCTACACAAAAACTACATGATATAACATGTAGACCACCTACATTGAATCCATTAGAAAATTCCCTATAAATAAAAGCCTTAGATCTGGATTCAACAAAATATTCATTATTTACACAAAATATCACCAAAACAAGGTAGGGTTTGAGAGACTCAGATGGATATGGGGTTGAAATAGAAACCCTAAACAAGAAAAAGGAGCAAGGAGTGGTTTAGGTTTACCTAGATTGTCAATATATAATTGAAGGCTCTCCAAACGTCCTAGTATTAAAGGAGAATCACCTCATAGAAGATGGTAGAAGCTTGTCTCATCACCATGGTTGAAGGAGCAAGAAGTGTGAGAAATCCTGAGTTGTGTATAAAAGTCATGTAATGGGATTTTTTTAATTTTTTTAAAATTCCCGGGCTACAAGGTTTACCTACATGGTTTTCCAAACCAAAGGAAAACCATTCGGCGGCTAATGCAAGAATGATCTTCGATCATATGGTTTTCCATACAGTATGCAAACAATACGGGTTGCTACTTCCCACATGGTCTCGCTTAACATGCTTTGTCCAACTGTGCAGATTTCTCAGAGAGCACATTTACCCCTTTTCATGTCCAGATCACTCTAAACACCCTATAGCCATCACAAGGACTTTGGAAAATGCTAATTGAGCCAAAAGAAAGGATGTAAACTAAAAAATGGGAAAAAAATACCTTAACCAAATTCCAGGATCATACAAACTCCCCTTATAATAAGGTCTCATCCCAGAGCCTCTCTTCCCAATCATCATTGAGTTTCTAGATCAATGAGGTTGGGCCATATATTAGTCTCATACTCACATGTTTACACCTAAATGTTTCCATGCTTCCATAGAACAAAAACATGTGGAACATCCTTTCCCCACACAATGTTTTCACAATGATCCACAATACGAACCATGTTCTCCTCAAAAGACGCATCATCCTCAACCTCGATATCTAAGGAATTTGTCACATGATATGGACTTGGATGATACTATCATAGATGTGAAACATGAAAAAAATCACGAAACCCTCTATATTGTTGTTGAAGATCCATCCGTAAGCCACCAATCCAATCATCTCCACAATCCCAAGTGTACCCACTTATCTAGGCACCATCTTTCCCTAATTCTAAATTTAATGGTGACCTGACCATGGTGACACCCAAATAAACAGACTATCACCCACCATGATCTCTAGAGGTCTATTATGCCAATCTACATATGTATTATTTCTACTCTAGGTTGTTACCATAATATTTTGAATGAAACAATCCTTCTCTAATGTCTCCTAAAAAAGAGTCATTTGCTAATAGCTCTGACTCCCCAGTCTCTATCCAATAAAATAGAGATCTACATGGTCTCCCATAAAGTTCCTTAAAAGGTGTCATCTTAACTGTATCCTGAATGATATTTTTGTATGAAAATTCAACATGAGACAATTTTCTCTCCCACTAAACACAAAAATCAGGAACAAATTCTCTAACCATGTCTTCTAATACAGGAATTTTACACTCTTAATTCCCGTTAATCGGTGGGTGGTAAGTTATACCCAAAAAACATGGGTTCCTAGGGCCTTCTGTAGTCCCCTACGGAAGTGCTAGGATAAATTTGGATCTTGATATGAAACTATGGTTATCTGCATTCCTTGTAGTATTACTATTTCACTAACATACAAATTTACACACTGGTTGATTTTGTGGTTCTCCTGCATCATCAAGAAATGGGCCACTTTGGTCAGCCGATCTACCACTACCCAAATTGCATAATTCTTCAAAGGTGTCCTTGGAAAACCCACTATGAATTCCATCATGATGTCATTCCAAAACCACTATTGAATAGGAAATGACTCCAACAACCACCTTGGACTCTAATTTTCAGCCTTCACCTGCCGACTGGTATGGCATCGTGCCACCAAAATCACAAATTCTTTCTTCATTCATGGCCATAAAAACAACCTCGTAAGATGACATTAAATATTATTCAGGCCTAAAGGTACTGCCCACATTGACACGTGGAACTCACACATCAAATCCTTTAATAAAATTTTCAGCACCACAAGATGCCCATGAACATAGGAAACTCCATCGGCACTCAAAATCCAACCATAAGGTGACTCTACAACTTTAAGACTTTCCTTTATAGCCAAACTATTTGGATGCATAAACTAACTCTCTTTAACTAGGCTCAGAACTGTGGAATCAATGTATATAGTTGCAACTGTCTTCTCTATGTGTCTATCCTATACCTCCAAATGCATCTCCGCAAAAAAGGCCATCATCACCCACTCCGAACTGGATTCCTAAACTACCTGATTCTGATTCTTCTAGATCAGATCATTAGAAACACTATTCCCTTTCCATAGTGTGTAAATCAACTCAAAACAAAAATCTATAGTTACATGACCCACCATCACTTTCGATGATTCTAATCCCACTGAGATAATATGTACCTCGTACTTTTATGTTCGGTGAACACTCTAAAGGGTTATCCCATCAATTAATGCCTCCAATAGTTTAAGGCATTAACCACAATAGCTAGCTCTATGTCCTCATTTAGATAATTATTTTCATGCGTCCTCAACCATCTTGACCCATAAGTTACAACCTGATCACCCTACATCAACATTTCCCCAAGTCCATCACAAGATGCATCACTAAACAAGGTGTACCTCTTACCTAATTAAGTCAATATTATAATTGGTGTAGTAGTCACCCAACTTTTTAGCTCTATAAAAGTATTGTCATAAGACTTTGACCAATAGAACATAACCCCCTTCTTTGTTAGTCCTATGAGTAGTGCTACCAATAAGAAGATATATCTAATATACCGTCGTTAGAAACCAACCAAATGCATAAAAAAATTAATATCAGAGATTATATTAGGATTCTCCCAAGACACCACAGCCTGCAACTTTTTTGGATTCTCTAACACACCTAACTCAGAAATTATGTGTCACAAAAAGATGACCTCATCAACCAAAAACTAACAATTTGATAGCTTGGAGTAAATCCAATTCTCTATTTGTATACTCAAGATGGTGTTATACTGTTTGGCATGATCTTGAGGTGTTCTGGAGTACACCAATATGTCTTCAATGAAGACAACTACAAACTGATCTATATACAAGTGGAATATCTGGTTCAATAAGGCCCTGAACCCTACTGGTACATTGTCAAACCAAAAGGCATCACCAAAAATTCATAGAACCCATACCTACTATGGAAATCTATCTAGGTTATAAAAAAATTTCTCTCCCTCAACTGATGGTATCCTGATATCAAATCGATATTCGAAAAAAACATAGGTTCCTTGGAGTCGAACAAACATGTAATTGATTCTAGGAAGAGGGTATCAGCTCATAACCATAATCTAGTTTATCTTCCTATAATCAAAACATAGACTTAGTGATCCATCATCCTTCTTAGAAAACAACACCAATGGTCACCAAGGTGATGTACTTGGACGTTTAAACCCATACCCTCCAATTACTCAAACTGATCCTTCAATTCTCGGAGCACTGTTGGAAGCATTTGATATGGTGGAATTGAAATTGGATCTACTACTGGAAATAAATTTATTGTAAACTCAAAATCCTATTGGGGTGGTAATCTCAAGATATCCTCAATAAACACATCATAAAACTGGTCCACAACAAAAGGGATGATTGGCTATCCTTTCTACCCATTATCTGACATAAGCCATTCCACATAGGCTGTGAGTTACCCCAACTGCTGATGTAAAGGCCATGCGTGGCTCGCTAGAGTATCCCACTCACCGTGAAGGACACATGTTCTCCCATAGAGATATGTGAAAATTACCTAAGGTCGGTAGGAGTCGATACGGGCATGATATAACAATAACCAATCCATCCCCCAGATTATGTCAAAACCAAAAATATTTTGGGAACACATATCCCATATAAACCTATACCCATCAAACTCAAGATAAAAACCTTTACACTATCTGGTGTCCTCAACTCGTACCCCTAGTGAAGTATCAAGCTACATTACCCCATATTCATTCTCCATGGTTAAGCCCAGTATAATAGCTAACTGAGAAAAAATAAGGGAATACATATCACATGTATCAAATAAAGCACTAGGAAGCATGGAAGCTACAATAATCATCCCTCAGATAGTATATGGTTCTACATCACCAAATTTAAGAGTATATTGAACTACATGGAGATGACCTAACCCTTTTACATAGGATCTAGCATGAGTACCCCGCACTACACAAATATTTTGGTAAGTATTGTCTCTCCCTAGGGTTCCAAATCCATAGATTATACCAGTACTACCAGTGGATCTCAAACTACTCAGATGATACAGGGTGACAAAACTCATACCTACACTTCTCATCTTCCTCTGACCTATTTCATTTCCAGATTATCTAGAGTTCCTACAGAACCTCTACATGTGGACTAAATATCCACACAATTGGCACTCAACCGATGGTAAGGGACACTGGTCACACATGTGCCTCAGCTTACCACACAGATAACAGAAAACATTTTCACCACCATGAGGATCTGACCCCCTTTTCCGACTTCTATGTGTGATTCCACCTTGCTGAAAGGTTCTAAAATGGTGCTTTCAACTATCAGAAGTTGCACCATTGTCTCACCTAGTGGGATCCACAAGTCTACTACCAAAATATCCCATCAGTTTCCCTCTGATAGAGGTGCTTGTTCCACCACATTAGTATACCTTTTAAAGTGAATTATATTCAATTAAGATCTAATCTCGTGTCTCAGCCCACCCTGGAATCATTTTTACACAGCTATCTCGTCTCCTGTGAACATCGGAATGAAGCGTCTCAGATCGGTAAAATGACTTTCATAGTGCATTACCGATATTTTTTCCAAAGTTAACATCATGAAATATACATACTTCCCCTAAATTAGGGGTTATGGGTAGAAGTACCCAAGTAACATCTCTTAAAAATGCTTCCACATCATTCCTTCAGCCTACACTATTTGGACGATGAGGAACCACCAATGATTTCCCTGGTCCCGCAGCGTATAGATCTCCAACATGACTCGCTTCTTGAGAAGAGTATCTAGATGGTTAAGAATTTTTTGGGTGTACTCTATCCATTATCTACAACTTCTGGCCCACCCTCTCTATTAATGGTTGGAGGGTGATGCGGGTGATACTCTCTGGTCAACTCAAACGTACTCAATGCTACCCACTCGGGGTCTCATTTCATCATCTTCATCAAATGAGTGAAATTATAACAGAAATGCTTTTCTTTATTTTATTAGATAACCACATTCTATTACTACGCTACTTGAAATGCGTTCTTGGAAACAACCTCATGTTTCCTGACAGACACATGTCTTCGAGGTGGAACTTCTCTATAATGGAAAAAATAAGCGTTATCACATTACTTTAATGCTCTTACAAAATTGAAATACATATAGGTAGGCTCAACACATTCCACAACTATACTTGTTCACAAACATTACGCAAACTATCCCACTCACAGCTGGACCACTACCCTTGGTCATCTCTCATAAGGCCATGTCTAACACGATTATCCAATTCACGTGGTTACAAGCCTTACCATTTACCATAATTAAAAACCATTTACTTGTGCCAATTTACTCTTTCAAACTATTAATACACTTTTACTTCTTTTTCAAGAATGGTTTTATAATTCCAATTTTACATTTCCATTTAATCTTTTTATCAAATCGTACCACCCCATTAGGAAAAATTTTTCATTACTTATAAGAAAGCATATGCATCCTAACCCTTATATGCCACACACTCATCCTATGTGTGTTCCTATCATGATGTAAGCCGGTTACCTACAAAAGTGCCAAGAATGATGCCTGAATGCACAAACTCATACCCTTACAACATGAGAGAAATATCACAAAATCGTCAAATGACACAATAAGTGAATCACCCAATGGTGAAATATCATCAAATATAACAACACACAACAAGAAAAACAATCCCCTCCCAGGGTGACTTGGGTTGTCCCCTGTACACTTGATAGATACTCCCAAGGACAATCCAATTACCAAAGCTCAAAACATTCCTAACCACCAATGTTCCATCCCCAAATAGTAAGAAAGAGAAAATAACACTTTTGATTCCACTTTCTTACATCCCCGACCTAAGAGCAACTAATCTGTTGCCCTGAGCCAAGTCCCTACCTAACTTCAAGAGAAACTCCCTATATGCCTGAGGTTGCCTACTAGTAGTGAGTCTCTAATTGGTCACGTAAGGAGACTATACCCTCATTACCACATTAACACACATAAAATAACAATTTAAATAATAGAAACAATAGACTATAATAATAATATGAATAAATATTCAAATCCCAAAACTTGGTACGACCTTATAAAAAAGTCAAATATGTCTTCTGATGCTATATTACAAAGTGAAAAAAACCCAAAAATAAATAAAAATAGATGAATACACAAAATGGTCCAGACTCCAAGTATGGAACATCACCCATACACGTCCGATGTCCATCTAAACTCCCTAGAAAAGGGCTCGTATCCTTGTCCTTACATGCAATCATGAAATCTTCTCGGGTACCCAACGACGGCCCGAGCAGGGTGTGAGTGTAACATAGTAGTCCACCACTAATGGTGCCTAAAAAATATCCAAAAAAGTAGATAATGGAAGAAAATGGTAAATAATGACAGGTAGACATTAACAGTTCAATGTCCTATTATAGAGATTGTTACATTTAATTGTACTTACATTGAGTCTTGGATTACTACTTTGGCATTTCATTATTTTACCAACCTTTTCACGTGTTCAATAGATTATTCATGTTGAATATTCTCAAAAAAATGGGAATAAAATCAAGCCCTATAACATTAATAATTACACTATAACAATATCATAATCATCACCTTGATGCGTCAGTCTAGGTGGAATGCAACAGTTATGGGGAAAAACTCTATCCCCTTCCCTATCCCATGTAATTGGGGCAGAGCTAGAACCTCGGTCCAACTCAACCATTGGGTGTAGAACCTCAAGCAGATAACCCACTCAACCAATCCTTATTCACATGCTTATTTTTTACTCAAAACAATTAACCATATCACTACAATCATAGACACTATCATTTACAACATCAGAATAATATCATTAAATGGGGAATTAACATTATGCCTCAATCCATTAACACATTCATCATTTATAATACTTACCCCTTTAGTTCTATATACTATTTCCCATTCCTAACTCTCTAAGCATGTCTAAGTGTAAGTATAATCCCTTATAATATCGACATTATTCCCATATAACCCATTTTAATTCAAACTAAACAATTCCCTATTATTTAACCGCATTAGACCAAACTATCTACAACTCTTCTAATCCATTACATTAACCAATTAACACATTTGATAAGGTTCTATATCAATATGAATCCATTTCACACCCTATGTTTCTCTATCCATTCAAGAGGGTCGGTTCACCCCTTAGGTGGCCCTAAAATAGGTCACATCATCCTTCATGAATCCCATAGGGATCACAAGGGTCTCATTAGGTTTTTTAGACACCCAATAAATTACATCATATCAATGGCACCATGAACTCATCAAAATATAAAAACAACAAAAAAAACCTTCATGCAAAAATCTAAAAAACCCAAGTATTGAAGTATAATCACCTCTTCGAATGGATATGGGGTGGAAATGGAAACAATAAACAAGAAAAATGAGCATGTATGGGTTTAGGCTTACCTGGATCTTAAATCTGCCATTTATGACACTAAAAATGGCCTATGATTGTAGGAGAATCACATCTTCGAAGATCTTGGGAGCTTGGTTCATCACTAGGGTTGAAGGAGGAAGAAGGGGGGATCCTGAGTTGGGTATAAAATTATTGTAATAGCATTTCTTAATATTCTAGATATTCCCTAGCCATATGGTTTATTCATATGCCCTTCACTCACATGGTTTGACAGACCATGTGCAAACCATACAGGTTTCCACTATCTGCTTGGTCTCCCCTCACACAGATTTCCAAACCATGCACAAACCATGAAGATTTCCTAGAAAGCCCATTTTCTCCTTTTCTATGCCTCGAACCCCCGGAAAACCCCCCTGAGCCTTCTCAAGGAAATGGGAAAACACTTATTCAACCAAAATAATGGAATTTAACTAAAACATGGGAAAACATACCTTAATGGAAATTTTGGATCTTACAGTTTCAATAATTTATTTCTTGAGTGAATACTAAGAGATATTTCATGTGACACTTTACTAAAAATATCATAGTATCTCCCAAGTAATTTATCTTATTATGATCCTAAATGATCAAGGGATTATAGGTAAATGATGATAGAGGATATAAAAACTACATGATTAACAGAATCATGTGTTTTGGGGACAAAGTGTTCAGGGCTTGAAAAATGATCCTTTTAAAAAGCTAATTTAAGTGTTTCTAAGGATTGGAAAAAGGCCTATTGATAGGTACAACTTTAGGGGATACCTTAACAGAAGTTAAATATATAGATAGAATGAATCCATTATAATGTTATATCTTATATTTGGTATAGAAGTGAAACTTTAAAATATGATTTAAAAGGATTATTCTATTTGTTAACTGATACCCATTGATTTTTTAAAATTATTTTGTATTAATTTTCTTTAATTATATCTAATTTATAATTTCTATTTCAACTACATAGATTACTATTGTGGGATTTTCTGGTACATTAGATACGTTTATTTCTAATATTATTTTTATAATTTTTATATTTTGTATCTATTCTATAGATGTCACATCTCATTTGAGGTACATCTCTGATTTTATGTTTTAAGTGGTTTACTTATTGGTTATAGAGGTCAAGTATGAGACTCAGTGGGTATTCATAGTGGCTTGGCATTGGTAGTGGCTATAAGGGTCCACCAGCAGGACAATGGGATTAGTAGTGTCTCTATCATTCAACATTAGTAACCAGATAACCTATAGGTTGGACAATAAGAGCTATATTTTTTGAGTGGCCACTTAACAGCAAGGTGGTACTAGACTATAATGGATTGTTAAGGGAATTATCATCCTTTCCATACAACTAAAACCCAATTTTTATTCTTAATAATTATTATCCAAAACTAATTCAACCAGATCTATTAGAGGGGAATGTCCTAGTCTTTCATGGATCCCTCAATCATCTTGGATTTTTGATTTAATCATGGATCAATTTTTTGTCATCTTTTTTTATGTTCAATGTATTTTCTCTTATTATTAATTGTTCTATTTTATTGGTAGTGGCCACTTCTGTGTTGATAAAATCCATCAATCATGTGATTTTTTATTCACTATTTTAAAAATATCTACAATACATTTAGTTCCCAGAGGCCAGATCTTTTTTGTTTAGGTGGATATTTTATCTTTGATGAGGTATGTGATATCTTTTCTCATCCAATTCCCATTTGATTACCAAATATCATTTATAAGATATTTAATTTATGTTTAGGGCCTCAAATTTTCTTCTAGTGTAATTATTTTCTTATCATTGGATGTATCCTAGGTTCTCATTGTGGAAACCAAGTGTTGTGCTGATTTGATTTGCGAAAAGCATATTTTAATAAATTTTATTTTAGCATTGGTCAATAATATTTTTTTCTAAATGGGAAATCACGATACCTAAAATATGATATTTAAGTGTGATATATTTTGGAATAACATGATTTTATCTTTTAGAAGTGATATAGGAAGTATGATTTCAATAAATCATTTTTTTATTTAATTTGGTTTTATAAACACTACTTTATTGTTGACAAAATTTCTATGATGTGTTTCTGGAATTATGAAAATATCATTGAAAAGCTTAAATAAGAATTACATAGGGGATACCTGGGAATGTAGGTGTTGTTTTTATATTACTACATTTCATTGACTTTTTAGGGGAATCACACATTGTGGTATTCCTCTTCTCCTTTAGTGGTCATTCTAGGGACTAGTTTATATGAAAAGATTAGGTGGAATCCCATATCAGTGTATTACTTTACTCTATATGTGGGCATGTTTGGGATATGTTTTGTAGACACTATTCAGGGTCGATCATTTTATGAGAAACTTAGAGAGCCTATAATATGATATCCTTCAGGTACATTCAATTGTTATTCGTTTTGACACATATTTTTGGTGCATTTTTTTAAAATTGAAAAAGGATTATTTTTTTTATTTTAAATTTATTTATATAAAATTATTTACGAACTATTGAAAACATTAAATTTTCATCATTATAGTTTAAATTGACAAATTAATAATCAATAAAAGTTTATTTTTAATTGACAACATATAGATTTAGATAATAAGGACTTAGTTTTTAATATATTGTGGGATCCACTAGGGAATATTTTTACCACACCATGAACATGCCCTATAGTGTGTATAGAACATTTATTATTAGATCTAGGAAAGGGAAGGGAACCATGATGAGGTAGTGGGTTTTCATTCATAGCTGCATATGGGTATCTGGTGGTGAGACAGTGGGATGTTGAGCATGTATCAAATGGAGTACATGGTTTCATTTTTGAGAATATTGGATATTTATTTTAGTATATGTATGTTGGTTTTTTTATTTTGACCATATTATAATTTTTCTACATCAATATTCTATTTCATTATTCATTTTTATAATCTCATGTATTTATTCCATTTTAGTTATTTCCTTCATATTATGAAAAAATGATTCCCAATGATTATTTTTGATGCCCAAGTCCTTGTCACCATCCCATGGGGAGAAAGGATTCCCTTCATTCATTATAAAAATTTAGTCTGGGTGCCCATTTTGATGGGAATCCCATGTAATTTCATGGTAATTCGGTTTCAGATGATATTTTCCTTAGTGTGTTCTTATCATGATAATTTTGGTAGTTATGAGATAGGATTTTCATGAATTGATGGGCGAGTTTCATGCAAGGTCATAGCATTCACTCATCATGAAAATTCATTATTCACCTGAGGATGTTGGCATATGTTTCTCATATTTTGTGTTTTAATACCATCTTAGTTATTTTCATATATTCTCTTGATTCAATATGAGATTGTTTCTCATATGATTTACTTCATTATCTCTCTTTAATGTGGGATCATGCTTTCTTAATGACTTCCAAAAATTCCTAAGGATGTTATCGGGGTAAATTATCATAAATGGAACCCTTTGAAAGATTAGAAACTCATCGGGGAAATAGTATGAGATGTGTTTTTAGTAGACCAAATTATATCACCTTCTTGGAACTAAGTGAAAGAGGTATAACTAGGAGGTGGTGGTGATATAGATCATCATAGTTGTTTCCCTTATACAATCTTCCATTCTTAATGGGTTAAATGATGTTCATGAGATAATGTATTGTCTAAATAATATCAACCCAATCATTGGGTACCTAGGGACACCAGGATATTTATAGGTGAAATATGCTGTTTTTAAGCTTGAGGATCCTTATAAGAGATGGTAGATAATGTTTATTCTGAAAAAAAGATGAGTTATTAAAGTGTAATGACTTTAAGACCATCTTATTTAATCGTTTATTAATAGAATCCTCGGACATGGAATATTTTGTGGAGTTTCTACTAATTTAGTTTTTTGATCTCTTTGTATTAGAGTATGGAAATCAATTAGTAGATCTGGTTTTTATTTCCCCTAATATAAATGAAGATGAAAATATGAAGGATTTGAAGTTCATTATGGGATTTGAACCTGATATTTATTATACATTAATAATTCAAATTTTGAGTTCTTTTATGGATTCAGTGGACTGCGTAAGGATGAAATTGTATATGTTAGTAGATATTTTAGGGTTATATGGTTATTTTTCTCCAACCAGTTTTAACTTTAGTGGTTCCCGTGAAAAGAATAGAAAATTGAACAACACACATAGTGGTAGTGGAATTGATAGTTATCAATAATGGACTCCCTCAAACCCAACAATAGTTGTTAATAATATTTATTTGACCTACTAATATTGTGGAAATATATTATACATTATGATGTATTTCCCATACCTCATAGAATCTACAATTCATTTAGACCTCATGGTTATCTATAAAGGTTTTGTTAGTCTCTCTATATTCCCTTTTAGGGTTTATGTTCCTTGTATACAGTGGTAACTATTATATAATTGGTCATTTCCAAAACATCACACCTCTATCCACATGTCTCTAGAGTGAATAAAATGAATGCTATGGAAAAATATCTACTGTAATACAATGCATGCCCAAATATATTGAGAGGAAATATATTTATTGCTTCTATCCACGATATAGATATGTTTGAAACATCTGATTCCAATTATTTTATATCTTTCTTTGGTGGTTTTGTATAATCCAGAGGTTTTCCCGGATGAATTCTGTATTCGTCATCTAGAAAGGGTGGTGGATAATTCTGTTATGCTATATCTTGGTACTCAGTTGATATATATTCATTAATATTTCACAAAATTGTATAAGTGGAAGGAACTCAAGGATCACTTATATGATCTATTAGTCAAATTTGTTATCCATATTATAATATATCATGGGTCATCCCATATTCTCTTTTAGTGGATGTCTGATGGATCCCTTATTCTCTTAATTGATTATCAAAAGATTTATCTAGTGATGATCAGGATTCAATATACCTTACAACGTATTGATGATTTTTTATCAGTTAATGTGGGAAATGTGCTTCTTAAAAATTAATATTACATCGGGTTATCATTATCTTAGAGGTACGTGTTAAGATACCATGTCGTTTACCATTAGGATAAGGTATGACCACTATGAATATCATTTTATTCCATTAAAGATAACCAATGATCTAATAGTTTCTATGGGCCTTATGAACTAGATATCCACTTATACATTGATTAATGTGTTATGATATTTGTGAATGGTATTCTAGTTTATTCAAAATTTGAAAAAGGGAATAGGAATTACTTGTGATTGGATTTGGGAATAATATGAAATTATAACATTTATTTTAAGATAATGATTTAAAATTTATATATTTGGGAATTAAAATTCATATGGAATTTGATTTCTGAACATGTAATATCTGTTGATCTAGGAAAGGTGATGGATTCCCTATCATGGGAATAGCCAGTGAATGTATTTGAATCATAGATTCTTGTATATAATTGGGTATTATCAATAGTTTGTGAATTAATTATAAAACCATACATCACTGATGAATTATACTTCCAATAAGGGGATGAAATTATTTGTGTATGAATAGTGTGAGGCTTATATTGAGGCATTTTAATGAATCATAACAAAATATCTTATCTTGATCGTACCAAAAGCTAGTCAAGGCTATGTGTTATACTATTTTGTTTGAGGTGTCGGTCTGGGTTTTGTGCTCATGAAGGGTGATAATTTATTGGAATACAACTCTCATTTTCTTTATCCACATAAAAAGAAGTATCTCACATCATGTGTGTATCATACATACATTACTCACATTCTTAAGTGTTGGTTATGGTACATTTTAGGGATATGTTCACTAGCTATTTTGATGATTATGGAGTAAGATATATGTACTCTTAGACATATTTTATCATCATGTAGATGGAATGTGTAGAATAACATTAGATCTTTTATATTTACTTCACCTATACACCTTGGATGGGAACATTAATGTTGATTCTCATAGTAGTAAATTTTCATCTCAGACTGTATTGGAATTGGAGGAGTGGAGTCTACGGGGAGGCATTTCATAGTTGTATTTGAATGATATATTGTAAGTTTATAGTTTTATAATGACTAGTGTTTTCTTGATATCATATCCCCTTGAATCAATGACTCAATAATAATGTATCATAGTGAGATATATAGAGTTAGTGAATCTTTAAATGGTGTGTAGACCACTGTTGAGTAGTATCTCTCTTCTAATGGGATTTTTTTATTAGTTATTTGTTTTTCATACCTATGTCTATCAGTGTTTATATAATATGGAAATTTTTTATATCATTGTGGTACGTTCACCCTAAAACCATGAGGAGATATTATGACATAAGATGATAGTTCCCTTGGCTAGTTATGAAGAATAATATAGACGAGTTTTTCAATTATTGTTGTACCTACCAATAGATTAATCCTAAGAACCAAAGACTTTTTGTTTTCTCTATCCTCTCATAGAGGTAGATTGAAAATGGGATGATGTGACCCTGCATTGCATTGTATGATTACTTGAAACTCCTCAATGGAAGAATATAATATATGTGGTGATAGGCTGATTCTACAAAAAAAAATCATTTCATGGGATTCAAGACACCAACATGATTTTGGGATTAGGGAATATTTGATATATAACATATTAGTATATATGGTGTTACTAATATTATCATCATATATGGGGATCATAGGTCAACATCTTGGTATTGGAAGATCATCTAAGTGGAAATGGGGGATTTAGTGACATTGAGCACATCATACTATCTATATAAAGATGGTTCGATGGAGTACAATATCCAAATTCTATAGTATATTCATTAAAAATAATTCCAATATTTTATAGGATCATGGGATTGACATCTTAGACTACTCATGTTTTCTCATAAAAACAATTATCGATCATTAATTAGAATGGATCAATTTTGGGCCCATTAAGGGTAACCATGAAAATCACCGATTTTATAACTAGATATGGGTAAGGAATCTCTTGTGAGCACATGTATTTTATTGGAGACATTGTAAAATATTAAGGTTATACATAACTATTACTTACAACTCTGATCTGGAAAAAATATCATGCATATACTTAGCATTGTTCATTGGATTTTTCTTTTAATCATATTGTCTCTTGATTGTGTCACATGGATTGGATTACCAACATATTGGGAAGTAGTAAAATGATTCTTTGATATATGTAGGGATTTTTGGGATCACTGATTCGATTTAAAAGTTTTTTCAATATTTGGAATGACCATCTTAGTTGACAACAATTTAATATGTTTTTCATAAATATCAACATAATAAGTATCACCCAGATCATATTAATGAACTAAATTGGGAGTTAGTTGTATTAAATCAATATGAATCTATGTCTAAGGATACAATTTAGATAATTTAATATCATGTATTGGTTTTCTATGAGAAATTTATTTCTTTGGTAACATTATTATGGAAACATGAATCAAATTTACATGAGACTTGGGATCATGAAAATTCAGTGTGGGAGAAATGGAATCATCTCTTTTTTGATCATCCAATATATGTTTTACTTTCTAGTGAAAAAAAAAGACCAATGGTTGGGTGGATTATCAAATAATAGTCCATATTTCTCTATATATTTATATTTTATGTGGTTTTACTTTGGTTTCCTAAGGTGGAAAATGTGAATCAATTATATTTCTAGGTGGCTTGGACTTGGTTGTGGTGGTAGGAGGTCACTAAACAACTGGTGGGATTTGAAATGGATAAAATATATTTCTATATGAACTATAGATTTGTTGGACCTCCATATTCTAGTTCGTAATCTAGATAGTAGCCACTGCATTAATACAGTCTCCACCAGCTAGTCATGAGCCACAACCAGCTAGATAGTTGTGCCGACTTGGGTTGGATTAATAAGGGATATGTCTAATTTTACATTCAAAAAACCACAATATTTTTTATTAATCCTACTTCCCTGAATGAAATTTGATAATTTCACTCGAGGAGTTATCTCTTAGGAGTTCTTGTATCTCTCATTAATCTTAGATTGTGATTTTGATCATATGTTGAATGTTTTTCTTATTTACAGAATGTTCGATTTGTTTTCCATATTTCCTATTTATTCTCTTGTATTGGAATAAGAACTATGATACACTGATTAGATCTATCGATCACATGATTTTTCTTTCCTTATATCAAAGAGATCAATTTTGTGCTTGGTTCCTTGAATCTGGTTCTTGTTTGGTGGGGTGAAAACCCCCTGTTTGAGGAAGTATATGGTCACCATTCTTCTTCACTGACCATGTGATAAATAAATATTATTTATAATATATATATATATATATATATATAATATTTGTTTTTGGCCTCCTACTGTCTTCTGTTGTGATAAAATACCTCTCGGTGCCTGGATCCTATGTTCTCATTTTTTAAAACAATTATTGAGGTTAGAGGTTTCATTTAATGTTATTTTTAAAACAATTAATTATTATCATTGGTTTTTAATATTTCTTTAAAAATTGATTGAAATGACCCTTGATTTATAAAATGAATTCTCAATGGATTTTTCATAAAATATATTTCCCCATATAAATAGATAATGGAAGGATGATTTCAAAGATCTGCCCAATTATTATTGATAATTGGGTTTTAAAGACTTGTTTTAATGATGGGAAAATAGTTATTTAATTATTATTGAATTGTGAAAATCACATTGATATTTTTTTAAAATCATAGAACATGTGATATTTTTTTACATATGTAGTGGTTTGTAATATGAACTTGTCATTGATTTTTCAGGGTGACCCACACATCTTGGTAATCCTCTCCCCCTTTAGTGGGCATCATAGAGACTAGTTTACATGACATCATCTAGAATAATAAAACATCAAGGTATTTTTTATCTAATATTGTGGGTATGATGAGGATATTTTTAGTTCACATTAGTCAGGATTGATTATTGTATGAGAAACATTACTCGCCTGAAATTATATTCTCCTTGGTGTGCATTCCATTATTCTTTTTATTAACATGTAAATTAAATGCATGTTTTAAAAGAAGTAAAAAGGTTTATAAATTTAATTGAAAAATTATTATATAGTATTGTTTATAAACTATTGTAAATAGTGAATTTCATGGTTTTTAGAAATTTTTTTGGAATGTATCATTATTATTTTTTATCTTTATATTCGTGAAAATTTGGATTTATCCAATTAAAAATTCTTCAATAACACATCGTGGGATCCCTATTCATATTTTAGTCTGTATGATATGATAGGAAATTTCATGTCATCAGAACCCTATACCATAATATTTTAAACATGAAATGGATATCCAAATATTCTCAGTATTTAGAATGATATCACACCTAATTAATATCATGTTTCAATGTGATATTAAAGTAATATAAAACAATTTACTATTTTAATACAATGGGAATATGTTGAATGTATCAAATATATCACATCATACTATTTTTATAGAACTACGGAGTAATTAGGTAATCAATTAATGTAACTAGAACTCTATGATGTCTAGTCATGGCGGTGAAATATATTAGAAGTGGTGTGAATACATGTCTTAGATATGAGTCCCATGAACACTAAAATGAAATAAAAAATGATTATATAAAAACAATACGAAAATTTAAAATTAATGTTCATTTTTATAACAGAAAATTCATTAAAATAAATTGGTCTTTTAAATACGACATCCAATCAGAGGATATTAATGAAAATTTATTTGTCAACAAATTTATCATGATTATGTTTATACATCACTAAGATTAATTAAACTTGTAAAATGGAGTAATATAAGGTTATGTGAGGGATAAAAATGATATTAAATGGATTTTATTAATATAAATGACATAAATATACAATCATTATCATGAAAGGACCGTTAATATAATCCAAGGATGTTTTATAACAACTAGTAGTGAAATATTAGGGAACTAATCCCATTTCCACTGATATCTTCACTTTTTGAGCCATCTAAAATGTAGAATTTAATCCAATATGTAAATCAGTAGCTAAACATATATTTTAATTTTAATTTGCTATAAATAGAGTATCCACTATCTTCAAATTTTTTTTTTAATAATTTTGATATTATGAAAACAATGTTTTGATGAATGAAAAAAAAATTATAAATATAATGAAAAAAATCATGAAGTGACTGAAAAGAAAGATCATCAGTGATTAACCCACCAACATCTTGAATATACCACAAATATGAGAACACACACAACTCAAACCATGTGTCCCATCATTTAAATTTATTCAAATAGTGTAAGATTATTTTATTTTACCAATGTGAATTAAAATGGTGGAAAGAGAAGATTAAGGTAATATCATCCACCCCTTCCCCATAATCACTAAAATCTATAGAATTAAATTCGATATATTGGAAATGTTCATAATCATATAAATAAACTGTTTTCATCCAATGGGAGATCCAAGGGATAGAGTCTTAACATTGATGAGATATTTAAAATCATACGTACAAAATAAAAATAAATGATAATGAAATATCATTAATTTTTTTTTGAATAGAATGTTGTTCTATTATAGAATGTTGTTTTAAAAATCATTATTGTATGTATCATTATTCCAAAAATAACTAGTTTCCCCATTTTACATATGTTTTCCAGATGGATCAATTTTAAAATATTTTGATGATATGTTAGGAAAATATGAATGTGTTGTAGTTAGACATTTTTCTTATTGTAAATTTTAGTATTTAGTCCACCAATGTTTCTATATATGACTAATAAGGGGAACCATGTTATCTATACTTTTAATAAATAAAAATATATCATATAACATTTTAACATTGATTTTTCTAAAACACTACGAAGTTACATATGTATCATCATCCAGAAAATATCGCATATATCAACTCGTCCTATAGAGTAAAACCATAGAACTTTTGTAACACTTATCTCTCTTCAAGAATATAATATGTATTTGTATTCCATAAAGAAAATTCTAGGTATCAACAAATTTGGAAAAAATATCTTTCATATAATCTCTTCTAATAAATAATATTTCACATATAATATACCTTAAATAAAATTTTATTAAACATCACTTCAAAGATCCAGTACTTTTCTATATTTCATATTCTTCCAATAATTTTGTTATATATTTATGCTTTAAGGGGAAATTTCTATTCTTCCAAATGAAACTATAAATCGTGATAATGAAAAACATAGCGTAGATTTTTTGGGCGTTTTTATGTAATGGAATTAAATAATGAAAATCTAAATTTAAATCCAAATAAAAATTTAAACAACAATAAAATAATAATTGTTTAGATTTTTTAGTTAATTAAAAAATTAATAAATAAATTAAAAATGAATACTATATCAACTTGAAAATTTAATTATATATTTACCAATATATCGAAAATTAGTTAATTACATATGTTTTAACTAAATTGTAGGATTAATTATCAATGAAACAAATATTAAAATTTTGAAGGAATTATCTCTCATAACTCCACCATAAATTAAATTACATTACTCCTCGAAAATAAAATAATTTCAAATAAAAGAATAATTTTTCCTTATTAAAATAATAATACCATAAATGAAAATATGAAAGATTCATTCATCATTGAAATTTCCATGCTTCCTAAATGAGTTAATCTTACTTCATCTTACTAATTTTATACCAAATTTCTAGGACCATGATTGTAACTATTATGGAATATATTGTATTTATGATTTTATCAATTGGAACCTTAAAACTTTCATTTTTCATAATTTCCTTACACCCATGATTTATTTCCAACAATCTTGATATATCCTAAATTAAATTAATATAAGTAAATGTTCAAATTCTCTACCCCCACCTAAATCTATTCATATTTTAAAATTAGGCAGTTATTAAATTTTTTAAAACCATTTTTTATATAAATAACTTTTCAAAAATAAGAATGTATACATATACTTACAAACACAATAAATAATTGTATCAAAACATCATGTGGGATCATAATTACCCATTTTCCTTTTTTGAAAAGAAATATATTAATGTATTTTATGTTACATCACTGAGATAATTTTTCACAAAGAAAAATCAACAAATATAATGGTCAAAATTCATGTTTCCCCATTATATAATTTAAATTCTACATAATAATTTTCCATTACACTCCTACCCCATTTCCTAAATTATTTTCCACAAACATATTTCATGAACACTTAGAAATCATATAAACATAAAAAATTAAAAGTCATTGCAGTCCCTAAAAATGATAAATGTATTTTTTACTATGATAAATCGAATTTATTTTATCAAATTCATATCCTAAAGAATGATAAAAATATAAAATAGATAGATAACTTAAAATATAATTTTATTAAAAATTAGAAAAATAGTTCTTAAAAAAGATTATAATAGTTTTATATATGTTTCAATTCCATTACTCATTCATATTAAAAACTACTACATTAATGTTTAATAAAATTCTATATGTTGTGGATATTAAATTAGAGATAAATGAAGATAATTGCCTGTTTATTTTTTCCAATAGGCTTTAGTTAATCTCTTCTCATCTTTGATCTATGGATTTTATTGAGTTAGTTCATATTAATGTTTTTCAAATTGGAAACCTATAAAAAAACTACCATAATAAAATTTATTAAAAAGTAGTGAAAACTAAAAAAATTAAGAGTGAAATCAAAAGAGACTTGGGTTATCCCTTTTTGGAGGGGTTTTATTTAGACTATCCCCATATTGGTAACCCTAATTTTATCCCTAGTTTGATGAGGTATTTCATTTTATGTTGAAATATACTATTTATTAATCTTCCTCCTATAGTTTTATAGCTTCAATTTTAGTTGAAGCTTACAATTTTTAGTAAACATCTGTGTCTTCACCACCCATGTAAAATTATAAATAAGTTTTACATATAGTAGAGTAAGAGTAATGATGTTGGGGTCATTATATTTTACCTTTTACTTATTCCATGAACTATTATTATAATTATTTATGTTGATTTAATAGTACAGTTCCCACATTACTTCTCATTCCTCTATGACCTAGTTAGTGTCTTTTACTTTCTAGAATAGTGTGTACATGTCTTCTTTTACATATTATTCTTATATATCCAACTATATTATGAAATCTTCTTCAAACTCATCTAATAAAGATTTTATGAAATTATATGAATTCTCTTCATCCAAATCCTCATCTAATATTGTGCCATTGGGACTTCCCATTGAGTGTGTGAAAACCTTTCATAGAAGTGGCAACACAAATTTTTTTTCATGAAAATATTTATTAGAATGTTTTTCCATGTATATGAAAATCCCTTTTCAACATTAGTATATAACTATTTAATTTCTTCAATTACTTATATCATATCATATTAATCATTTACAAGTAAAATAAAAAACATAGTTGAATTTACAATGTTATAATAAAGTGAACTAAATTGCAGTTCATGTCAAGTATAATTTGAAGTATGTGTATTTAAAGAAAATTAGTTCCCATCATTAATTTATGAATTTCCTTGTTTTTTCATACAAAAACAATGTGATATCACTTATAATTATTATTTAATGTGGTTCCTAAATTCTATACTAAAATAACCCCTCTAGTGTATCTTAATTATCATTCAATACTGGTACAATTTGAGAAAATCCTACTATGAAAACATAAGGTAGGGCATCTTTTAATTAATTGTGAATAAAATGTGAAAAAAGTAATACATTTTAAGGTTATATCCCTATATAATTTTATCTAATAGGTCTCTATATATGTGAAAAATATATTTGATGTATTCTAGAATGGATATATTGTAGTATGTATTTGGAATGAAGTGGGAATAAATTACATTATTCAAAACATAACACTTCTATTGAATATTTTCCACAGTTTTCTAATATATTAAAGGATTATGTGAAATCTAAGAACTCAACATAGTGTGTATAACTATTCAAATGATATCTAGTGAACTATTAATGTATTTAGTAAAAGGGAAGATCAAATCAGAAATTCTATAAAATTATTGTCATTTTTTCAAAGTGAATTCCATTGATAAAACATATAAAAGGGTAAGGAGTTTTTGGGTTTCTTCTTCAAAGTCTTTGCATTACTTCATTGTTGATATTATCATTGAAGTATCTTTACATTAAATATTTTACTACAAATTCATTATGTAATTATTATTTTTTATATATGAATTTAAATTTGGATATAACTTGATTAAGTATGATCATTAGTTTATTAATGAATATTTTCTACTCGTCCTTATCATCTCATATTTGTGGGTGTAAATTTTGGTTTGCATATATCATATCAAGAAATTATATGACCATGTAAATAATCTCTTCATCACATTTTTACTTGGTATGATAATGGACATCCATTATAAAATAAAAATAACCTAATTTTTTCTCAACATTGTCGATAGAATATAAGAGGATTCATTAATATAAATAATATAAAACAAAATAGAATGAAAATATGTTCATATATAATTTAAAAACTATTTATAGTTTTTTAAAATAATTAAATACCCAATCTAACTCCCTATAAATGATGATAATTTTTGAAATATTATATAATTGAGTTTTGAAAAAAAAAATTTCTAATCCCCTTTGTATAATATAATTTGAGAATAAGTTTTTCAATCATGGAACTAATCTTAGAGTATCCACTAAGACAATTTTTTTTTCTTTTGTTTTATTTCATAAATATTTTGAATGAATTTCAATCATGGGATAGAAAATAAAATAATGGAAAATAAAATTGTAAAGAATATAATTAAATATTAGGGACAATAATAGATTGGGATTTAATGATTCCCTATTATCCCAGAACACCGATTCACTAATCCTACTCCATGTGTTTATTCAATTGGTTATGAAAAACATTACTACATAAATAATGTGAATTTAAATAACACTCAGGAAACCTTATAAGTGATCATCCCACCACTCTCTCAAATAGACCACTATTGGGGGTCCACATACAACTCAGATGATTAATCCCATTATACAGTAATAATTCAAATGACATAAAGATAAATTATTTCGGTACTGTTAATGGAATTTAGAGAAATATAATTTTTATCTATGATCATTCAATTTTTACCCCTAATCACCTATATCTCCAAAATAAAAAAAAATTACTAGAAATGTGTTTAAAACCTTGAATCTGTGTTTTCTAGTCAGTGATGATTCTTAATAAATAATCTCACTATATATCTGTATAAGGAACTGACCTTAAACATTACATAATATTATGTTTAATTCAAGAATTTTACATTCATTGACATTGAGGAACTTTTTTAGGTTTAGAATTTAAGATAATTAGGCCAAAATTCATATATAATAAAACCATAAAATACAATATTGACACTTCCAATTACTATACATATTTTAATAATGTAAAATTTTAATGATATATCATGATATTTATTCATAAAAACACATTACGACTTTAAACATGACCAATTACTTTTTGTTACCAATACATAAATCTTTCCATATTTTTAAAGAAAAAATTGGATGATCATAGAAGATAATAAAGGGATATAAAAATAATGGAAATAGTTAGTTTCTTAAAAACATTAATGCCCTAGAAAAATACATACCATGAAAACATAACATTTTACTGATAAAGGGAATTATAATTCCTCTAAAAATATCAATTATCTTATCTTTAAAAAATAAGTTATTTCTATAAACACTCATCGGAAAGAATGGAAAATTCATATTGGTTGAATAGGAAATCATCTCAAAGATCCCCAAAATAACCCTTAAAAATTTGAATAACCATACTTCCATCATCAAAAATAATTCACCAAAGAATATAATCATAATCCAATACATTTGAGATTTCTCTGGGTGTGCCCATCGATTAAGCTATTATGGGTTCACCCGATGCTCTATGGCTTCACCAGACATTTATATCGTCCAAGAACCAAAAAACGAATTAAACATTTCATAATCTAAAAAACACATTTAACCTTTTATACAAAATAATTTTACATATTAAAATACCATTTTCATTCCAAATCCTATTTTGAAAAGAACATAAACCTCTATTTTGAAAAATAATTTTGAATACCAAATACAAAAAATAGGTAAAGATGGACTTTCATTTAAGAAACATCTGACCATGAAAAGGAAGTTAATACTTAAGTAAAATTTGTGATGGCATGAAAGGTTTTTGTTTTAGAAATTTAAAAATACAACATTTCATTTACGTTTATTCAAAACAGTCCATTTAAATCACATAAAAATATTCCTTTTTAAAATCCTTTAAATATAGTAAGAGAGACATAAAATGATATTTATAAATATTTTAAATATACATAAATATTTCAAAAATCATTTCAAAAACATTGACATGGAGGAGAAAGAGAGTTTGAAGGAAAACCTAAAACATGATTTATTCTCAAAGAAAATCTCATTATAACTTGGGAAACACTTCAATCATAATCCCCAATAAATATTTAAATTAAAAATCAATAAATATAATAATAATAGACACATTATTTATATATAATGATAATGGGTCTATATATACACCTTATAAAATAATAATGGTTCATAACATCAAGAATTATCGCAATCAATGGAAATTGAGATGAATTCCCTTAACATGAGTTTAACTTGTCATGTGTGTCTTTATATTCCTAAATATTAAAAATATGTTAATTATATAATTAATTCAGAAAATTTTTATTGTTTATTTTTGTTTTTATTTAACTTTTTACGAGGTTTTATTCTATTACATAATCAATTTAATTTATTTCTATAGTTTTGACCATATAATGTTTTTATGATAAAAATGACTTTCGTTGGTCATCTATGGTTGAAGTGGTCAATATTTAAACAAATAAATAATAAAAAAACGAAATAATGGCCATATTTATACATTAATTATTCTTCTAAACCCAACTGGGAATATGTTTATGAAAATGAACCAATGTTACAATCATGGAGATTATAGTTCTTATATAAACCTGAGTAATGTTCTCATTTTTCAATGATCATATTAAAAAGGGGTTTATATAATATTTTATCTCAATATAATGATAATTTTATCATAAATAAAATAATATTTAATTATATATAATTATATATATCATTCATGTGACGTAAAAGGAATCACATCGCTGTGAGGAGGTAGTAGTCCACACATCCATGAATGACGTTATAACATTATAAGTGTGAAAATGTAATCAGAAAATTATGTAATATATTTAAAAAATATATATTTATGTCCTCAATATCATAATGATTTCAATTATATAATATATTTTGATTTATTTTTAACTTATCACCTACCATGTACCATGATAGTGAAAAATGATTCACATCACATTAGGAGAAGGTAGTCTGTCGTATACATGAGAGGTGTGATAATATATCTTATGGCATGAAATGGAAAAGGATAATATATTATATAATGAATAAATAGGAATAATTATTTTATAAATATCATAAATATCATATAAAATTGTATGTATATCATCATTCCCAACCATAATAGGTGATAACAAAAAAATCAACGACATCGTTTCATGAGGCGACTATCCACCATACACATGAATGATGATTTTGTAACCCATTTTACTGAAGTGTATATCGGTGTAAATCATAACCATATCATAACAAAAAAGTATTATATATATGATACTAATTATATTATAAAATCATGGTATAATAATAATTGATGTGGGTGGAGGAAGAAATAAATCAAAAAGGAAAATGATGAATGTTACTATTCTTTGAGACTCATTTTGGATCGACATAAAGGAATTTATTGGTTGACATTATGATAAAGTTAAGGATTATATTTTTAAACTATATAGTAGGTTAAGTGATTTGTATTGGTCTGGAGAGGTGTCAAGGGTGGAGGAGAGGGTAATGACTTTTATAAGGGAGGTGAGTGGCAAACATGTAAATTTTTAATAGTGGGAATTACACCCACATTGTTATGTGTAATGTGTCTCAAATAATTATAAAAATAGATAAAATAATTTATAATGACTATATATGGAAATACAAAGGTTTTTATAAAAATTTAAAGCTTATTTGGGCCCTTATGTTCTATGGTGAGTCACATGGTAATTTTAATTTAACCATAATCATTGTAATTAATTTAAATTCTATTAAATAATATATTTGGTAAAAAAATTAACAAACTAGAACATATAAATGATGATGATTAAAAATATTCAATCCATTTATCCAAATTTATTTCACTAATTTTTAAATTTTATTTCAATATTAATCTCACTACCTCTGTGACACAGCTGGTTTTTCATGAAGAGTATTTTTCTTTAAAACAGATCATTCTATATTAACTCAATGAGAAAATATAATAATTTTATGAAACTAAAATAATATTTATTTATTTATATTCAATAAAAATAAATTTATAACATTTCCCAATATGAGTTAAATTCATAAATATAGAAGGTGAAACATTGTGCATTTTAAAACAATTTTTTTAAAAAAAAATCTTTAAATCCATAAAAAATATTATATTAAAACCCAAAAAAGTTTTTATTAATAAGTAATTAAGAGAACTAAATAATAATAAATCATACTTTAGTTAATTATATATTATTAAAACCATATTTGGTCTCTTAAATTACATAATTTATTAACAATAAATACATTTTATAAAAATTGATACATTTCACACATCACTAAAACATCTAATTTTTCGAAAAATTAAAAACATTTAAAATGATCTAAATTATTATATGTTGATTTAAAATTTTATATTCATTTTATCAAAGAAAAATATAGAACATTTATATTTATTAATATTTTAAATATAGTTTTAAAAGAAAAGTATTTAATTTGACTATTTTTTTGATTAAAAATTAATAAATTTCTTAACAAATAATATTACTATATATTTCGTATTATTAAGTATAAGGTAATAATTATTATATAATTACCTCAGTTTTTACATAATTTCTCCCTATTGAAAATTGTGTCCTCACAATTTTAATTACTTATTTAATAATTGCAGATATCATTCCCTCCTAGAATTTTCTGATTCCCATTTTTCCTCTTCATCTATATGGTATTTTCAAAAAACCAATACATTGTAAATCAAATTATTTTGAAACACATTATCTATATGTTCATGAACCTAAAAAAATTTATTTTGTATGATAAATATTATCTTCCCTCTGAACTAAATTAGGGATCAAAACATGAGATGAATCTAGATCATATTTCCATAACATTGAATAATGAAATTCATTTTTTAAGTGAGGTATAATCGAGGGACAATTCAATTAGTAGAAATATAATCCAACTTTATCTAGAATTTCATATGATATAATGAACAGTGAACTCTCTTTACCCATCATACCAAAATGAGTCACAATTTTCAATGGTGAATCTCTAATAAATACATGATCACCTACCTCGAATGAAATATATTTCCTCTAATTATCTAAATACCATTTTTTTCTTTCTATGATTTGTCCGGCTATGTCACTGAATCAAATAAACATTCCTATACATTCCCTATATGAAATATTTTCTCATTAACTTTCGTTCTTCTACTTCATCCCAAAAAGATAATATGTGGCAAGGCATTCCATATAATTTTTCAAATAGAACCATCTATATACTAAAAAGAAAACTTTTATTATAAGAAAACTAATCCAAAGGAAGTTATTCATCCCATATTCGCATATGTGACATTTTTAAATAAGAAAGTATATATTCCTTGGTTTTAATCGTCTACTCATAGTATATATTGGATTAAGTATAAAAATATGTACTGAAATTTAATTTATTATTCAACGACATCTAAAAATCATTCCAAAAATTGGTTGTTAACCAGGGATCATGGCCTAATATAATGGATAAATGCACTCAGTATAACCTAATAATATCCTTTATATATAGTGTAAAAAGATTTTATAAAGACATTTTTTCTCGAATTTGAAGGAAATGTGCATATTTAGATAATCGACCAAGAAAATCCCAAATATCATTATTACCTTGAGAAATATTTGGGTATCCTACCATGATATATAATAATATTTTCTAACATTTCCACCTAACTATTGGAAAATGATGAAGCATCCCTATCAGTAAATAACATTCTATATCGACCTGTTGACTAAATAAATTCTTTATAGTAAATTCTACAATATCACTTTTCATTAAATCCCTCTAATATTACTACTGAAATAATATGGACAACATAGCGCTACCCAAATGAAAAGAAAATGAAAAACATTGTGATTAATTCAAAAATTATTACCTATATCGATAATAAAAGGAATGGAAAAAATTTTTACAAGTCAAAAAAAAGCTTCATCCTCAATATTAAAATCAGGAAACTTACCCTTTATAATGGGTTCAAGCTTTTCCTAAAAATATTGATACTCATTATAAGATATCTTAGTTTTTTATGGAAAAATAGACTCTATTGAAATGTAATAAACATAAAATATGTCCCTATATCCACAAAATCTTGGGAAAAAATTATCAAATAATTAACCAAAGAGCCACGTTAAAAATGTTACTTAGTGAATGTAGCATTAATTTTTTGATTCTGGGCACCAAACACTTTGTTTTATTTTCCCAGATTTTAATGAATTGTGCAATAATAATCCATTATTAGTTATATCCGTGTGCATTGTATCATGTTCAATTATTTTTTATTGAATATCTACATCAATTTTTTATCAGTATATTGTTCAATCATTACCCCATACAAGTGATTCATAAAAAAATTTAATGAAAAAATTAGAAGATAGTTTCTAATCATGTGTAAGTTAGTTTAACTCAGGAGGTTTCAACTATTACAATGCATAATTACTAAACATTATAATTTAGGAAAAAACTTTTGTCTTTTAATAAAGAATCACTATATTTGAAAAATTCACCATTTAAAGGGGGTAGGACAAACACTGGAGCATTCACCAATAATCTATTTACTTTATTAATACAAATATCACATTCTTTTATCTATATTAACTTAACTCCTTTTAGAGATAACTTATTCATTATTTTAGAAAACCAACAAAAGTTTTCCACAAACTACAATTAGTAATATAAAAATACATGAAAACAACAAATCTCAGGGATATTTTTTGTTCATGGCTATTCATCATCAACCTTTTGAGAAGGTTCAGCTGTTATTCATTGTTGTGAAAAAAATTTCCATGTAATGAAAAGTGTTTCACTATAATTCACATATTATAAATTTCCTATATATGTTATCCTATTTTAATGTTTGAAAAAAATCCCTTAGGTTCCTTTCATGTTCCTATTTACTTTATAATATACCAATATTCTATCAATAAAAACAACCCCAAAATTATCCAAAAACATATAAAAATAATTATATAATATCCATGATTTCCACATGTTCATTAGATAAACCAAACTGTATGACTAAAATTTCAAAGTTCCCAATTCTAGTTTCAAAAACAATCTTTAGAATATATGTATCATTCACTTCCAACTAATCATGCCCAGACCTTAGGTCAACCTTGGAAAAATAATATTCCCCTTAGATCTAATCAAACAAATAATTAATATGAGGCAAAAGATTCTTTTTTATAATATTGATGTTATTCCAGTCTCAATAATCAATTAAGAGACTCATTAAACCATATTTTGTTTCTACAAAAAAAAATTGGAGCACCCCATTGTGTTGTTCATGTTCGAATGAATCCGTCATTTAAAAACAAATACAATTTATTTTTCAAGTCTAAAAGTTCCACCTAATCCATTGATAAGGGGGATTTGAATGTAGATTAGCTTAATTAAGTATGTCAATAATAAACACAACTAATGATTCAAGAATAACACTTTAAAACTTACCCAAAAAATCATCAATGAATTAATTTACTATGACACATCACAAATTTGAAGAGTTTTATTATTTACAATAATATGATCTAGGTAACTTTCACATCCATCTATAATCAATTTCTCACCTCTCTAGTAAGTTATCAAAGGAATGAAATCAATGACCATAATATTTTATCAATTAGATGATACTTATCTTGATAAACCGAAGGAAAAACCATACCAAGAATGATATAATACTATATTATGGCCATTTCAAAAATATTATCTAGAAATACCATCCCACTGATAACAATAGGAAGATTCTACAAATCTTGGTTTCATTAATACTTCCACCCACGGTTTTCACCAAAAGATACATCATACTTCTATTAAGGGATATTCCCAATTTATGTGAAAGCTTTACAGAAATAAAAAAAATGATAAGATCCAAATTCAGTCATTGTATTTTATAAATTCGAATATATAAGAGAAATACCTTTCACCACTTCATTTAATAGTCCAACATCAATTGTAGAAGTATAATATGACCTCTCTATAACTTTATATTTCTAATCATCATGATATTATTCATGTGAAACTATTTTTGGACAAGAATTCGAATAATGACCCAACTCATTACAAATATAACATCTTACTTTTTTATGAATATCATTTACTCTATTATTTGATACCTTTATATAATTTTCCTTTCATTCATGTGTTATGTGGCCAAAAATTCCACTTCTATAACTTATATGAACACATAAGACACACTCCAATGTTCTGTTTACCGTAATTACCAAAATTTGAAACATAAATTTCTTACCTCCACATTTAATTGATGTCTGTTTCCCTATAACCTTCAATCAATATTTTTTCATACATTCATCATCATGAGGCACATAAGACTCAAAAAACTATATGAAAACCTTATCAGTACATTGAAAATATTTATCATATCATTTAAATTATCATGTGGAAAAATATCTTTATAGAAATTATTTCAATCCTGAGTAAATTTTTTTATTTTTGGTATTAGTTTCTTGAAAAAAATCTAACACATACATGGGAAATCTTTTGAATATTTCATCAAATGTTTCAATATAATATTAATCATTTTCCACAAATCTGGGAATTATTTTTTCATCTAGTGTCAAAAACATAATGAAATATTTTTCATGAAAAATAACCATAAATATTTTCAATACATGGAATCAATACCAGATTTCTATCTTGTATTCTTATCTGAATACCAACATCAATAAACATCCTCATCAAAATGAAAAATTTAGACAGTTAACTTTTGACATTCTGAACATCCCATGACAAAAAATATCACTTTCGAGAGGATTGATCTATCTTATACCTACAATAGAGTCAGATGATCCATTAAATTATGGGGATGTTTCCTCATGAAATTATCCAAAAAAAGACATGTTCTTTTAGGTTTGATTGGGTACCACTATAGTATGGATACCACCACAATTTATTATATGATTCAACTGATCCATCACAAGAAAATATATTTTATTTTCATTCTCACCATCTACAGATGATGATTTTTATGTATATCTTTCACTCGATTCTTTCCCAAAATAAATTCGATATTTAATTTTTGATAAACCATTCCGAACATAAATAGTTTAGATGAAACAACATGATGACATTATAATTATATAACTTTTAACTTGACCATTAGGTAAAATATTTCAAGATATCACTATTAATATTACCCTAAACTATAAATTTATCTAAACTAATCTCTGATACCAACTATATGTCCCAAACCATTAACATTAAATAATATTGACTTTATGTAAAGAATTTTACTTTCATTACAAATGAAGATATATTTTTTGTATATATTTTTATCCAATTAGGGTGTAATTCATACATTTTAAAAATATAAAATACATATTTGACTCTTTTGATTATTATAGATTTTTCAGATTTTGAATATCTTTTAAAATAAAGAATGATCTGTTTTCATTCAAATCCTTCATGAGTTTCATAGTGAACTTTTCCATTCCCATACACATACTTAAACCATATATTTTAAAAATACATTGGATGAGAACAAAATACTCGTATGGGATATAGAAATGAAGGAAACCATTAGTTCAATAAAAACATAAAATCCCATTGGAAATATTTTTCATTAAAATATAACATTTTATCCCAAATGTAAGGTATCATTCTTTTAAAAAGATATTTTATTTTACCTTTTTGAATAATAAATATTTCTATAAAAATCATTAGAAAGAATTGAAAATTCAGCTAGGTTCCTTGGTACATAATTACATAGAACCATCATATATCCCTTATAGACCCCATACAAGTTAGAATAATCATAAGGCCGACATTTGATATAATTCTCCAGATAAAATAATCATTTCCAAATGTATAGGATTAATTTATCGGCATGCCCATCATGAAAGTTATAATAGGACCACACTAAAGTATCTTGGTGCTCCCATGATTTACGATGGCCATGAACCACAATATGAATAAAAAATTTCATCATTTTAAAACACTTTTAAACTCTTATCTATATCACATTCTAATATTAAGATATAATTTTCATTCCGAATCTCATTTTCTACAAAAAAATAAAACATTAATTTGAAAATACATTTTGAATAACAAAGTACCCAATAAAAATAGAAATAATTTTAGTTATTTAATAAAACAATTAATATTTCAAAGGATTATGGAAATAAAAAATAAATTATGACATCACATGTAGTTTTATTATTACTTTAAAAATATGACTTTTCATTTGTTGTTTTACAAAATGTTCCATTTAGAACACCGAAAAGGATTTCTTTTGAATGAATATTAAAATAAAGTAAAGGAGAAATAAAATGAACCTTTTAAATCCTTTTTTACCATGTAAAAATTTCAAATAGTATTTTAATACATGGTCACAGATGAGTAAGATAGTTTAAAGTAAAACTCAAAAAAGATTTATTTTCCATGAAAAAACCATTATTCCTAGGGAAGCACTTGAATTGTAAACCCCATTAAATAATAAAATTAAAAAACATAACATAACATGGTAATAGATAAATTATTGATACATATTTTCAGTGGGGCTGTATATACAACTTAAAAAACAATAATGGCAATGAACATAAGAAATTTCCTCAATGAAAGAAAATTACCATGAATTCCCTAACATTAAGTTTGACTTTTCATATTTGTATTTATCTTTCATAATAATAAAATTATATTAATTATTTAATTTTTATAATCGTTTTCATGTTTCTGATAAATTTTATTTGACTTTTTACCAAGTGTAATAAAATTACATAATAAATTAAGTTCATGTCATGTGTCTTGACCATATTCATTTCATATATCAAAAACAACTATGGATGGTCATATATAGTCAAAGGGTTAATTATATAAACATATAAATAATAATAATCACAAAATAATAATAATATTCAGTCATCATGTATTTTTTTTTAAACCAATCATGGAAGGCAGTTATGAAAAATTAACCAGTGATACGATCAAGGAGATGGTAGGTCATACGTACACATGAGTAACATTCCAGTTTTTCAGTTATCGTTATGGAAAAAGGGTATCAAATAATTAATATCAAAATAAATATAATTATATAATATATAACGTGTTATTAAATTATATACAATTATATAAATAATCATTTTAATGTAAAAGGAGTCACATCTCTTCGAGAAGGTATTAGTCAACACATCCATTAACGATGTTATCACTTTTTCAGTGTATAAAATTGATAGAAGAAAATTATTTATTATATTAACATAAATATAATTATTTTATAAATATAATAATTATTTCATTAATATCATATATATTCAGTATAGTTACCCTTATTTCATTCTATGTAACACATTAATGGAAAATCCTTCACATTTCTTCACAATTCTTTAGTTTGTTATACACATGTGTGATGTTGTAATATCTCTTATGGAATGAAAGGTAAAAAGGGTTTATATTATATAATAACTAAATAGTTATAATTATGTGATAAATATTATCAATATAATATAAAAAAAGTATATAGCTAATTATTTCCCATCATGGAATGTGGTAATGGAAAAACAAATGACATCATTTCGTGAGGGGGTAGTCTATCGTACACAAAAATAATGATTTCATAATCCATTTTATTGATGTGTGTGTGTTTTGAGTTCATAAACATAACATAACAAAATATTATTATATTTAGGGTTTTTATAATATTTTATAACCATTTTATCGTAATAATTGAATGGGGTTAAGTAGGAAATAAAACAAAAACGCATATTGAATAATGTTACCTTTTCTTTGGGTAACTCCTTTTTTATTTCTCCAAATAACATCCTTGGATTCATTCATGAAAACATTAATAATTCTATCATGTTATAATGTAATATGAAGGGTAATTTGAGAAGGTTTTGGTTTATATAAACGGATTGAGAGGTGTGAAGATTGTAGGAGAGTGGGAGGCCTTTTATAAGGGAGGTGAGTGAGAAAGTTTTAAATATTTGAAACATGGAATTCCACCAATGTTTTTTCCGAGAAAAGTGGATATAATAATGTTATAAACTAGATAATATAAATTATAAGGCATAGATATGTAAATAAAATGGTTTGTTTATAATTTTCTAGTATCTCTGGCTCCGTATGTTTAAATTTTTGTTACGTGGTAACTCTAGTTTTTACCTTAATCGTTGTAATTAATTTAAATTACATTCAATAATATTTTGGGTAAGAAACTATATAAAAATTAGTAGATATTAAGAATTGTTATTATTAAAAATAATATATTCATTTTTCCAATTTAATTTTACATAATTAGTAAAATTTAATTTATTATTTATATAGTCGCTCCGAGAAAATTGGTTTTCTAAGAAAAGAATTTTTTAGGAAAACATGATTCTATATTAACTAAAAGATTAAATATAATCATAATATGATAATAAAATAATATTTTATGATATATACTCTATAAATATAATTTAAAACATTAAAAATTAGTTTCCATTTTAATTATTTAAAAAGTTTAATCAATATTCATTTTAAAATAGTTTTTCTGAGAAGCACATCTTTAAACCCAAAAAACATATCTCAAAACCCAATATAAATTTTATCTAAAAGTAATTAATTTGAATAAATATAACTATGAAAAACGTAATATACATTAAAAAATAATCAAAACATATCAGTTCTGAGAAATTATATTATTTATTAAAATGAATATAATTTTTATTAAATACTCATTTTTCACTACTAACTGAAAAAATCATCATTTTTTTAAAACAAAAACAAGATTTCACCCAATGTATATTTTGATATTATAATTTCAAAAATTATATTTATTTTATGAAATTAAAATTATAAAATTTATATATTAATATTTTAAATAAAACCTTATAATAAATTTGTTTAATTAAACAATTGCCTTTTTGATTGAAAATAATATAATATTATTATAACTAATATAAGAGTATAATTCACATTCATAAAAATGAAAAAAATATTGTTTATAAAATAGGATTCTACAATGATATCATTGGACTCAAAATAAAAAAAATAATAAAAGGAGAACTTGATATGAGACAACACATTTTAAAAATATGATGTTTTGTTTGGAAAAAACATATAATTCCAGAATCCCAAAGTTATTAATCCTAAGACAAAGTCTTAGGACCATTATTGTATCATATTTTATATGGGGAAAATATTTATTATTATTTAATAATTTTCTTATTCTTCTTATTGAGTTTTAGCGTGACACGAAATGTGTAATCTCCTTACTTGGATGGATAACACATGTATTGGATGAGGATGAAGATTTATAGCCTTTAATATCATAAACCTTATAAACATTAATATTTTACAATAATCAGTTGTTTCTCCCTTTTATGTCCATGATCCAAGGGGGTCACTTAGAAATGTTTTTATTGTTACAAATGATAAATATAAATGGGTTTTAATATAGAATTTTAATTTTTAGTACTTTCAATTTTTAATCTCGTACGATAGCTGAATCATTAATTTATACTATTTAAAATATGTCATGCATCTATTCTCACTGTGAAAAAATACATTACACATTCCACATTCCCATATTCATCAGAGTCCTTTTTCATATGTATCATCTTCACTATGGAATTTTTTATTACATATACTCTATATTGGGTGAAAATATATCATTATTCAAATTAAATATTAATTTTAAAAAAATTTAAGATGTTAAGTTTGTTTCTTCCTCCAAAAAATATCATATGTAACATATTTTCCGTTGCGGTAGTGTCAAAAAAAACATATGTTTCACTGTTTTCTTATCTAGGATATCATATCTATTTTCATTCATTTATAAAATATGTTATGAAATGTAAAATTTGGATATAATATCTCATATAACATCGATACTAGAGAAGAATATGTCCCAAGTGATATCCCTTCCTCTAAATTATGTTATATATCACTCCTGTAAGCCAATACATTACTAAATTTAATGTTCCCTCAATAATTATGTTATGTATTTATTTTTGGAGAGGAAATTTCAGTTTTTCCTATGTAATCTATAAATAATGATAATTTTAACCTTTTGTATGATTTTTCTAAGATATTATAGATTTAATTTAAATAATGTAAATCAGAATTAAAATTAGATTATCAGTTCAGACCATAATTCACAAAATAAATCTATATATTTTTAATTAATAAAAATTAAATAAAAAATATTAAAATAAATATTAAATCTTCTTAAAAATTTAATTCCATTAAAAATTTATTAAAAATAATTCTATTTCACCGGTTCCAACACAATTATGGCATAAATTATCATTTTAAAATAGGATAAAATTGTATAAAAAATTCTCACGTCAACTAAATTCATTATAGAATAAAATAACCCCTGATCACCCTTTAATACAAGAAGTAGGTCATATATAAGGTTTTATATGTTTATAAAAATACAGTTGAGGCCCAAGTACATATAGATGTGCGATATAGATCCATTAGTAATGGTAAAAAATCTATGTATACAAACATAAAGGAGTATCATGTGTGAAATATACCCCAAATGAGTTATAAATTATATTCTTATGTGTTTTGGAAAAGATTTAAGTCATTAAAACTATTAGACAAAATTGAATGTTATTATCTAACCAACTTATACATAATTTATTATTAGAAGTGGCACACCGGCCATTTAAAATAGACACAAAAAGTGAAACAAGGAAAATGAAAGACTAATATCCCAATTCTGATCTATTAACAACATCTATATGAATGTGGAGAACTATTATGAATGTCATATATTATAAATTTATATTAATATCTCCCCCAATCATAAAAAATGTGTATATATGCAATATTCCTCTCCAAACTAGTGTTCTTATAAGTTGGCTGTTAATTATGTCTAAGTCACACATGCATAAACCATATCATATAGAATATTATAGATAATGAATGATGCTAGTTATAGGTGAATTGTGATAGAAGTGATGCAATCACTAGATAATGAAAAAATGAAAAAGATAATACTCTAGTCGATCTTATGGTACATATGACTGAATAATATAAATATGTACAATATTTATAAATTTATATAAAAGATATTTATGTAAATATATGTAAAACTAATGATGGATAATAAGTCTGAAATTTTAGGAATATATTATCCTAGGGGTAAAAGAGGACAAGACATATAGGTGGACGACTGTATAACTCGAGATCGGTTGTGTGAGGCAACCGAGGTGGAACCAGTGAGGAAAGGATCTTGCAGTGTTACTCATGCAGCAGGCAGGGACACATGGCTCGTGATTGTCCAACCCATCATACGAATGATCAAAAGATGGTCTAATGACCAGCCAGGTAGAGATAGAGGTTCATCCAAGGAGTTCCGCATGGATAAGGCGGACGTGGCAGAGGAGCTAGCCGTGCTGCTGGAGGTGGTCGACAATTCGTGACGTTACCGCCACCACCACCAGGAGGTCCAGCCTGGCCGCAGGGAGCAGGTGGAAAAGGGAGATCTCAGATCTAGTAAACTGAGTCCTACCATCACGGCGCTCCAGAGATGATACGAGGTATGATCTATGTATACTACACCTTAGCTGCAATAGTAATAGACACTGGTTCCAGTCATTATTTTATTGCCACTGCCATCATTCAGAACATGTAGATTCTGAGATAGCTGTTGGATAGATACTTATGGCTAGAGACTCTTACAGGAGCATATTCGGTGATTTTGCACTAGTTCCAGTAGTGAGAGCTTACACTAGGAGGCGAGAACTTCGGCTGGGATCACCTAGTAGGAGTATTTTGGCCTTACGACATCATCTTGGTTATGGAACGGTTATCAATAGTCCATGATCACATTGAATGTATTAGGCACAAAGTGTGGTGTTCCCACATGGATGGGACCCAGTTTACCTTCACCGGTGTGAAGGGAGACTTTTCATCACAGGATGGACTTACCCGGAGGAGAGTGCAGCTGATCATTCATCATTTGGCTAGCCTTACTCTCAGAGTTGTTGATGTGGAGATTCTGAGCTATCCTTTAGTGGTGGACTAGTACATGGATGTTTTCCCTGATGATTTTCTAGGTTTACCTCCTCACAGAGAGGTAGAATTTTACATTTAATTGTACCCCGGGATGACACCGATATCTACACCAGCATATCGGATGGCTCCCGCGGAGCTTCGCAAGCTGCGGGTACAACTAAAGGACTTGTAGGGGAAGGGATTCATCAACTCCAGTGTTTGACCTTATATATCCCCGATTTTGTTCACCATGAAGGTGAATGGGAGCTTGAGACTTTGTGTTGACTATCAACACATATACTAGGGGACTATGAAGAACAAGTATACACTCCCGAGGATTTACGAGTTCTTTGATCAGCTAAAGGGAGCATGGTGGTTCTCAAAGTTGGACCTCAAATTAGGATATCACCAACTCAAAGTACAAGGCGAGGATGTGTAGAAGACGACCTTCAAGTTTCGGTACGACCATTATGAGTTCTTGGTTATGCCATTCGGAGTGACCAACTCTCCAGCAATGTTCATGGGACTCATGAACATGATCATTCATCCATACCTTGTTCTCTTTGTAGTAGTCTTCATCGACGACATTCGGATCTACTCGACTACCGAGGAGGAGCATTCCTATCATTTCCAGGTATTACTAGACACACTTTGAGAACACCAGATGTATGGTAAGCACTTGAAGTGCTAGTTTTGGATCCAAGAGGTTCCCTTTTGGGAAATTTCATATCGGAGGCCGGAGTTGCTATAGATCCAACAAAGATTGAGGTGGTACATGGTTTGGATTTATCTAGGAGTGTGAAAAAGATACGGAGATGCCAACAGATTTTTCATGTGATAAGGTAGAGGCAGACTAGTTCCCTATATTGAGGATTCAATTGGAGGGAATAGGGTACATAGTTTACTGTGACACATCAGGGACCGAGCTTGGATGTTTCCTAATGCAGGAGTGAGTAGTGATTTCATATGGTTCATGATCGGTGAGGCAGCATAAGAAGAACTATTATACCCATGACCTAGAGTTATTAGCAGTGTTCTTCGCCTTGAATATGTGGAGGCACTATCTGATGGGTGAACATTTTACAGTGTACTCTTCTCACAAGAGTCTTAGAAATATATTCTCTCAGAAGGACCTGAACCTGAGACAGTGACGTTGACTTGAGTTTCTCCAGGAGTATGACTTTGAGATAGTCTATACTCCTGGTAAGGGGAACCTTGTAGAAATACACTTAGAATGAGATTTGTTATACAGCTACAAGGTGAGGTCACAAAGAAGTTGGATGCTTTGTAGATATCCTTTGGGGATTGGGATGGAGAAGATTATGTACATTATCTTATAGTCACTCCCTCACATCATCAACGAGTCAGGGAGGCGCAGCGTGGGGATTCTGATTGCGAGGCTCGACGTGCTTAGATATTCACAGGATAGGAACCTGATGGATTTCTTGAAGGTGGGGAGAACATCATCCTTTTCAAATAATGTACCACGGTACTAGTGTTACTTTAAGAGGATGTGTTGATATAGTTAGACACATCCCCTCTAGAAGTACATCCAGGAGTGGAGAAGATGTACCAGGATCTCTGACGACAACAATGGTGGTTGGGAATGAAGAAAGCAGTAGTAGAGTATGTCACTCGATGCTACACTTGTCAGCAAGTGAAGGCGGAGCATCAGGTACATGCATGCTTAGTTCGTCCTTTAGAGGTACCAGTGTAGAATTCAGATGGGATATAAATATATTTAATGATAGGACATACTATACATCAAGGGGTCATGACTCAATTTCGGTGATCGTCGACCTACTCATGAAGTCATCCCACTTCCTACCGATCATAGTGCAGGGTTGAGTAGAGAGCTTGGGATGCCTCTATGTGAAATAGATTGTATAGATACATGGAGTACACTCGACGATTATCTTGGATTATGATGCACATTTTACATCCTGATTATGGAAGGGGTTGCAAGAGGCTTTCAGGACACAACTTTGTTTGAGCACTGCCTCTCATCCTCAGACAGAAGGTCAGATGGAGCAGACCATTCAGAACCTCGAGGACATGTTGCGAGCTTACATCCTTGACTTTTGTCACATCTGGGAGGACCACTTGCCTTTGGTGGAGTTTTCACACAACAAAAAATATCACTCCACCATAGGGATGACAAATTTTTATGCATTGTACGAGAGACCTTGCAGATCACCTTTGTGTTCAACTGACATAGGGGAGTCAGTAGTCATCGGACTAGAGATGGTAGAGGCCACCATAGAGATGGTGCATGTTATCCAGGAGTGGATAAAGACTGCACGGAGTAGGCATATGTCATATGCCGATAAGATACAGACACCTCAAGAGTTCAAGGATGGCAACCACATCTTTCTATCGGTCTCAACCTGATGAGGTTTATAAAGACTTGGCCAAGGGACAAAGTTATCTCTGAGGTTTAGTGTACCTTTTTAGGTCCTCAACATATTTGACGAGGTGGATTACTACTTAGCTCTTCCACCTCAGTTGCACTGGGTGCACGAAGTCTTCCACGTATCCCTACTTAGGAGATGCGTGCACGACCCATCCCATGTCACAGAACATGGCGAGATAGACATTGATGATGGGGAAATGATTTTAAAGGTGCCAATGGAGATTGAGGATCGACAGGAGTAGGTCCTTAATGGGTAGTCGATACCTCTAGTGTGTGTTCGCTGGCAGCATTGGATCCTCCAGGAGAACAGATGGGAGAAAGAGGCTCAGTTTCATTCTCATTACCCCCACCTGTTCCCTTAGTTTTAGTTGTGGCTTATAGGTATATAAGGACCTGAGGTGGCGATAATGTAAAGATATTTAATTTCCATGTAATTTATTTTATATAAATTGTATTTTTGTGAGTCCAAAAAAGTTGACGACACGTGATTCAGAGCCCCGGAGTGCCCAGAATGAATTTCTTAACCATATTTCAGGTACGTTCAGTAAATATATGAGTGGGTTTTTTCTAATATTTGAACCAGTGCTCGAAATTAAAATATGAGGGCACTGTTGAACTCGTAGCGCCGGTTTTTGCATAAGGAGACTTTCACCTCGATGGTAGTTGGTCGAGGGTGAAAGTTAATTTTTTTGGATTTTCATGGAAACAATAAAATACAATAATAACACTTTTTTTTTTGTTTGTGGAACCCTCCATGTGGAAGTTGAGAAGTGGGGACTACTATACCCTAACCTCCCATGAGAGGTTATGGTGGTGGGGACCACCCGAGCCTAACCTCTCATGAGAGGTTATGGTGGTGGGGACCACCTGAGGCCTAAACCTCCTGAACCTCCCCCTTAATCAGGGTGAAACCTCTCAAACTCCTCTTTAATGTGAAGGAGCCTCTTAAGCTTCCTCCACAATAATATTTCCAACGCACCACATAATTTTTTCCAAACAAGATAATTAATTTTACCGTTTTGAATTTGTTACAACGAACTAAATAGAAAACATAGTCTATTATGTTGACTACTTGGCATTTTTTATTTAGTGCTGCCTTGGGAGAAAGCTCTCCAATGAAGAACACCAACAAAGTACGCCGTCTACGACTTAAACTACTTCCTTGAGACAACCCTCCAAGGAGGAACATCTTCGACTACGACAAAATGATGCATGAGCCTGGGATGGGTGGTGTGTGGTGGACGAGACAAATGTCGACAACTTCACCTTTTTTCCTACTCATAAACATCAATGAATAAATATAATGTTGGGGTTTATTTTTGTATGAATACTTTTTCCATGTTCTTCCTCTAAATTCATTTTTGATATTGGGAATAAATCATTGCAGGAGGTTGTTAAGCACGATGTTCTTCTTCCAATTCTTGTTGAGCCATATGCTACCACCCTAAAGTGGAGGGTATGGTCCAAACAAACATGGCCCAAACCCTCTTCAAATCTTGTGATGATTTGAGGTGTTGAATGATACGAAGGGGGCATCGCAACAACACCGCCTCGTGGCCACTGCCACCTTGCGACCTCCGGGCTCCACGACACCCCCATGGTCGAGCCGCTCCATGGAACCCATTGCCCCTACGCCCCACGGCTCCTCCACCTGCAGTCACGCCACGCCGCCCATGGTCGCCGCCGTCCGTCAAGCCGCTGCCACAGTCCGGGGCGAGCTGTAGCCGCAGAACAGGCTGAGCCGCTGCCGCCATCCGAGCCGAGCCACCACCATCGACCGGGGCATGCCACGGCCACCGTCTGGTCGCGCTGCCGCCACCGATCAGGTCGAGCCACCGTAGTCGTCCGCCGAGCTGCCTCCGCCGACCAGGTCAAGCCTCTGTCGTCATCCACCGAGTCGCGCCGCCCCAGTCGTGACGCTTGTGGACTTCTGAGCCGGCCAGCCATGCCACCCATGGCCCTCCATGTCACTCCGGCCGGGCCACTATGGCCCTCCGCACAACTCTGGAGCATCCACCGTGGCCCTGAGTCACTCCGGCCAAGTCACCCCGACCGAGCCGCCCTACAGCCTCATACTGTCCGTGGTTGAACCCCTACGGCCCCTCATGGCCTGCTAGACCACCTCGCGGGCCGGGTCGCCCAGAACGGGCCGAGCGAGACCCAACAGGCTGGGCGTATCCCAATGGGCTGGGCCGCACTACAAACCAGGTCGGTCCGACCGGGTCGGACAGGACCCAGGCCCACTGTGACCAATTTACATCTTTTGGCCATAACTTTGGAACCAGACGGCTGTTTGACTAACCATCAGTGGCGTTGGAAATATTGGAATGAGACATCCCCTTTGACTATAGCCCACTAAAATTTTGGATTATGATTGGGAACAATCAGGAAGGATCGAGCACGAATCCATCCGGGCCCCCAGGACTAAAAGGCTAATAACTCACAGACCGGGCGTCCGAATGACACGCCTTCTATTGCATTGAGACCTCTATGATGTGGAGGAAATTTCAGATGCTTTTTTGTGGGACTTCATGGTAGTTGGATTATCGACGAGTAGCTCGTGGAACAGATCCACTTGGAGATGAGCGACCATAGTGCGGGAACCCAGTAGTTGGCTGAGACTTGACGACTGCTGACCTTTTCAACTTGGAGTGACATGAGAGGCCTAGTAGGGAGTTCCTCTGTGTGACGCAGAAGACCCACAATGGGGAGCACATCTGTGTGTTGCAGCAGACCCACGGTACATGAATGGAGGAGTACCTACGTATGTCACGGTGGGGAGTGCCTCTGTGTGACGCGGCAGACCCTTGGTACTCGATAGGAAGAGTACCACATCAGGTCATGAGGGGGAGTGCCTCTGTGTCATGCGACAGACCCATGGTGGGGAGAGTGTTAGTGTGATGCGACAGACCCACGATACTTGACAGGAGGAGTACCTCAACAGTCCAATATTTGTGGGAAGCAACTCTGTGTGATGCCGTAGGCCCACTATATTCGATAGAGGAGGGGATATCCAGTAGCTAAGGTGTTCGACGATGTGACTGGGGATGATACTTTTTACTACCCCAATAATAAATCCTGGTGTGATTTGAGTTAGTACCTATGTGTTACTTCATCATTAAGAAGGATTACATGATAACATAGGTATATGTATTGGAATATAACTAATTAGGGTTATCTGTTGATTTCATACTTTGTGGTTTATCCTTGGTATATTTGGTGAGACCATGAGGAACTCGACGTCCCTACTGAGTATCGTAATACTCACCCCTGCATGGGCTATGCCCGCACCTTGTTGTGTTGGATGCAGACGAAGGACAATTTTAACTGAGGCTGAGAGTACTAGGACTGGACGGTGCCCTAATGTGGGCCATACGGTGTGTCAGTACGCAGAGGAGATGGGTGGACGTAGAGTGCTGAGGAGGGGACCTGTACCTACCCTTCAGGTAGGAATCTTGGAGGACAATCTAGTAGCTATCTTTCTTATTTCTTCGGATGTATTGTATCACAGCTTTACTTATACTTTCCATTTGGGCTTGTATTCTGTCCCCTTTTACATACGGCACTCACTATGTTTACAATTCAGTTTACTTGTGTTCCTACCTTGCTGTGTGCTTGGTTACATGTGCTTATAGGTTATAAAGGAAATGCCTTCCCAGTTTTAGGGAATGTGCCTTCGGTTCTGGTCACCAGCCCCTGGCCTATGGAAGGTGGGCTTCGGGAAGTCACAACACGGTCCCCGGGGGGGGGGGGGGGTCGTGACAAAAAAATATGTATTAAGCACAAAATCAAAGTAATATTCTAACAAAGAATCCACAAAAACCCAAACACCATGAAATATTATTTCATTATTTAAAACAAAACATGTCTATTAATGAATTTCAAATTATAACCATTTGTTGTAAAAATATCCTGTTGTTTCATTGTAAAAATTTCATGTTCACAAAAAATAGGAATATAACACATATATTGTGGATAATATAAGACAATAGGAAGAATTAACCATGAATACACCATATGATAACAAATTTATCTACAAAAAATGAAACAATATAATCATGTATAAAAAATAAAAGGTTTGGATCAAGACTATAATAACTAGTATGTGAACACATGAAGGAACCCCATTTGAGATAATTTGATTCTCATTTTTCCAATTCTTACCAACGTTCGTCAGTATCAGGCTACCCATTACCTAGCACAGCATAATGAACACATATTCATAGTCCTTAGTGGCCTCACAGCAACTAGACATATTCATATTTACAACACCAAACACACCCAAGATTCCTAATGTGATATGTTTTACAAAACATTTAAATAAACCATGACCACCATTTAGAAAACATTTTCATAGAAAATGATCATCTCAATTGTGCTTAAAATCCCACTTTAGAGTCAAAATCGTTGTTGATACATATCATCATACTCATAAAGAGAATGAACTATTTTAATATAAATATATATATATATAACATCATCATAATAAATAATTACATTTTCATATCAAATTGATCGTTTTCATAAAAACACTAAATGTGTCTTCAATAAAATCAAATAATTCAAGAGTTTAAACCTTTGTATGGAGATGTGTACCTAAATAATGGAGGGAAACGATCCATTTTTTGGACGAAATATGAGAAATGAGTAGATCTGGCCCTCACAACCCTTAATCAATAGTAAATATTAACAATTATCTATTAAACCACTTAGTGTTAGAAGCCTTGACCAAATGGGGTTCCATAAAGGTAATGTGAGAAGATATAAATTAAGGATAAATGAATATGATGAAAAATGGGATAAAAATGAAACATACCATGAAGATATCCTCCAAGAGGAATGATGAATCACCAATGATATAGGCCAAATTAAAATTGAGAATTTATAGAGGATTGGTTCAATCCTAATAAGGGTTATGATGTGATTGGATAAAAAAATCAATGGGAAATAGGAAAATTATATTTTTTATGTTTTAGATCGGATTTCACCATCAGTATGCATGGTGTTTTAGAACATAAAACAACCAAGAATGGTTATTATACTTTTAAAATGATGTCGAACTATCTTTTATAGAAAGTTGAATGGTTATACTTTTTCATGCACCAAAAATGTGGGGCTACTATCCATTGACAATTACATTTCACGATCTTAAGGGATGAGTCATAATTTTTGGAAAGCCATTCTCAAGTCGTTAAAGGAGCACTGAATCCCCAAGTGTCATTCCACATGGTTAGTAATAAATGTTAACCCAAACAATGGACATGGCCTATTTTATGTGAAAAAAAGTAATTTTCAATGATATATGTAAAAAACTTAAAACCTTAAAAGATTTAAGAAGTGTAAAAACTAAACCCATTAGTGACCTGAAGGGAATCATAATTCTCAATACCATAATAATTTCTATCACTAAAATGCACTCAAGATTCCTAACACACAAAGAGATGGTTATACATCTATTTTAGAAAAACGTTCTACTCCCATGTCTCATGGACACCCATGTTTACTCAAAAATTATATGGGCCAATGATTTTTTGTGTGGATATTTTTATTAGAACGATTCAAAAATTGAACTATACACTTAGAACCTAAGGTGTAAGGAACAAAATCAATATTTTTTCCATTTAATCACATGGGATGGGTCCAATATGTATTACCTCTTAATTTGGGAGGCAATAACACTTCAGGAATCAATGTCCAATAAAATAGAAACACCATATAATAACACAACGTTGTAGGTCATTCAATGATATTGAATGTTATATTAAGCTATGTGTCACATTCCTTGATTACCCAAATGATGATATCAAAAATGAATGAGATTCCATGAGTGAAGGTAAAACTCTCAGTGCATACTCCAATTAAAAATTATTGTAATGTTTTTAACATTCTTATTAGCTCAGAAATTATGGAAATATTTTTAGACAAAATTAAATCGTCTTCATAGCCCCTAAAAAGACATGATCCTATTTCATAAAATTATACAACCATTTATTATTAAAAAATATATCCAAATGGTCTCCCATGTGAAAATAAAAAAATAATTTCCTGATTCAATTATTAGGATTGATATGAACAAAAAAATTCTATTGTAAACAAGAATTCACGTTCAGAATATATCCACAATAATTGGATGATCCATCTACCTGATAATACATATGATTAAATAATTTCATGCTTGACCTAGATGGAGTACACATTAAATTTATAAATACCCTTCCAAATTGAGTTGTAGGGCTCATTTAACAACTAGTAATGCTATCCACAAGTACATATATGATATTAATAGACCTTGAATTATAAAATTGCTCAAGCTCTTCTATCACAACCCCTTCTATGATAGAGAAGACATGATACAATTTTAATGAATAAAAAAATGAATACCAAAATCATTTCTTCTTCTATACTGAGATACTATGAAGGGGTAATTCATAGTTCCATAAATAATTTATCCAATATTAATAAAATAATTGATAAGGCTACACCAAATAAGTAGGTCTCTGGTGTTCTGCTTCTCTATTCTAAGGGTAGTGAATCATGATATGATATCCACAATTGACTATCTTATTCTATCTCATAAATATATTAATAGATAATGACAAATTTTGGTAAACCCATAGTGCAAGAAACAACCTAGACCTTAGTTCATGATCTATTAACACCTAATGCAGATGAACAAGAAGAACCAACAACATCCAAAGAAACAAAAGACTATTAAGAGACCATAACAAGAACCATGAGGTCTCCTAACCATGAAAGGTATAATAAGAATACATAAAACTTGTATCCAATGAATTCCAAACCCAAAAAATAGTTTCAAAAGGAATTATTAACTGTCTCTCATGAACGAATATGTCATATTGCATCCTTAAACGCAACCCAGTGAATTTCTAGAAAAGGCTCATCCAGGATCCTTCCATTGATTCTTTTAGAGCATGGGTTTTAACATACCTTCACAACATGTCTAGTACCACGCCTTATATTCAAAGTTTTTACAAAATATCCTGATCTATGATATTAAATCACATAGCCAAGAATTTCCATCATAGAACTATATTCTTCTAGGTAAATGTACACCTTGGGTTTCTATATTTATAATGTGTCATAAAATTCACTATTAGGTGCTATGGACACCATGTATCAAGGGAATTTAAAACTATTAGTAGATCATGGTCAAAGTGAGATATATTTTTTCCATGAAGGTGTAATCAGAAAAATACCCAATCGATCACCCATTTTCCAACATCAAGAAATTTTCTAACATCATTCCCAATGCTTTACAAGGACATCATAAAAACAAAACTATGCCTAGAATGAATCAATTATTGATATTATGTTAACCTCAACATTATCCTTTCATAGGAGTAAGATATTCTAAGTAATTAAATACAATTCTCTAAAATTATAGAGAATTAACATAGGTATACCCACTATATGTATTATATCTAAAATGGGGCAAAACCAATAAATGTATTTATACAAATTATCATCAACATGGAAAGATTGGTTCTACATAAAATCAAAAGGGATCCACCAATAATACAAATGTTGACCAAGGTAAAAAAATATGCCATCACTAAATATAATAAATATAAAATAGACTAAGACATGCCTATAAAAATGTAAAAAACCCTTGAAATATTAAAAACATCACTTTGTCAAACCACCCCAATGTTCATTTAGAAATTTAGTGCTATATCACACAATATACTAAAAATATTTGGACCCAGAGATGGTTCAGATGACGAATTTACATAAAAATTAATGACATGGGATAGTCTTGGTTTAAGAAACTGCATCTATGGTGACTCAGGTTTAAAGATCCTAACCTAGTGGCCCCAACTATCCACATGATAAAAACATATATCTGATTGATCTATAGGATAAAATAGTTATGAAAATAAATCTTGTTATCCATTCACATACCCAAGGATTGCCATATTTAGATCACCATGGTAAAACCCATGACATAGCTTTCACCATAATTATATCACTATAAGCAATATTTAAACATTCAAGAAAAAACATTGAGACATGGGGAACTCAAGATTTCCATTTCTATCAACATATCATCCAATTGTTTGTATCAATGATTGTTCATAAAAATTATATCCCAAAACCACAACCCCTACCTACTTATATAACAAAATATAGAAGGGATAAACACATAGATCGTAGGATGCAAATGATATAAAACTCATTTTCAGAAACACTAAGGACCTAATAAAACTAGTAAAAACTACTTATAATACCTATTTGAACATATATAGTACATTATATCAACTAAAACAAATTGATAGGGAATATAACACAATCCACTCCAATCAAACAGGTGAATACAGAATATATGACAAATATATATCCCTCGAGGAGATTATCTTACATAGAATCACGAATTCTATAGAAGACTCACTAAAGAAAAAAATTATGTAAAATCTATATATTAATGTCATATAGGGTACCCCAAATAACCTATACACCAAAGAAATTATCGTGGGAAACATTCAAATAAATATATATAGAAAAACCTCTAGAGAGTTAACAAAATCAAACTGCTAAAAAGGGGGAAATATTCAAAAACTAATCATTTTGAACACCCAAAACACCATTAGAAAATGAGTTATAAAAACAAACCTTTTATAAAATAAACATCTTTCATTAATGAAAAAAATAACTCAAATAAGGAACATTTCACAACTCCAGTACTATAAGATGAAACTCCTTACCTTTCAGAAAAGTTGTTGAAAAATCATTTTCCTCTTGAATTACATTATACAAGTTTTAGGTTCTTTAAAAATGAACCTCCATCCATGTTATTAAATATATTTTTTCTTAAAAAGGATGAAATACTCCTATTTTTTATAATTCCACCTCTATAATAATTTCTTATTCCCAATTACAGGAGGAAAAAAATAAAAAAGTCACATAAAACAAAAAACACTCCCTTCTCAATGTCATGGTAAACATCCATTTAAATTAAAACATTTTTACATTATTAAAATCCTTATTTAAGTGAGTGAAATTGTTTTATATAGATTGTTATCAAACTTATAAACCAAAAAAAATTCTAGGTTTCAATGAAATAATTATAATTTCGAAAAACTTGATCTAATAAATAAGAATCATTTAACATGTATAGAAAAATGATTCTATTCTCAGTCTAAAAATGTTTATCATCAAATCCATTATCACACATGAAAATGGTTATAATATATTTACACAAAAAGTTCATTTTAGAATTGATAGAGTAATTGTTTATTGATGTAAACATATCTTTGGAACCACCTAGTTTCTTTTCCCATCAATGAGTGTCACTCTATAAATCCAAGAATAATTTGTTAAAAAACTAACGAAAAGGTTTGTCATGTTTTTATTGACATAGAAACATGGTCTCTGATTGTGTGATACACATACCACAACCACCATAACATTTGAAAATCATGTGTTTGATAACAACATGGATTTTCAGTCCGTCAATGTAGACCTCACAACATATGTATTATTTTTTTTGTCCCCAATTCACGAATAACCCCAAAGGGAAGAAATTATAGCGAGGGTAGTAAGTAATTATATCAAACATTAGTCGTATGAAACATCAAGAAAGAATTAAATCCTTATTTCCCAAGGTAACACAAGTGACATCTTGAAAGACAGTGATCAAGCACCAAATATGAATGTTTTCCTTATGTTCGAACATGTAGTAGATCTACTCTACCAAACCTCAAACCTAACCCAAGTAGATTTATCACTATTTTGTATGATAAGTACTTTAATACCATTTATTAAGGAATAAACATTAGTAAACATGACACGATACATGAAATGGACCAACACAAGGCCTCTATCATGATCTTAATTATGAAAAGATGGGGACAAGGACCTTTGTATCAACATACATGATGTGGGATTGATTTTAGAAAAAATTATTCACATTATGTATTATATATACAAAAATTAAGGCAAACTGTCTTTGAATAAAATGGAAAAATAAGAACACAACTGTGAGGCCAACAAAACTAACCAAGGGAACAACCATGTAATCATGTGACTATCTATCACCATCCACCAAAACCTATTTCAAGGAGAACCATTCCAAGAGAAGAATTTATTCCACATTATTCCCATAACATTTCATGTATCCTACAAAACAATTCTACAAATAGATAATAGAAAATTAGCATTTTAACACTACAACTGAGTAGGATCACACCAAATAAAATAAACAAATTCTAGCACTATCCTATAGTTTTCTATAGGTTAAAATATATTATAACATAATTTAAGGTGAAAAATATTATTCTATTAACAAATTATTTAGTTAATAAAAATTTAATTATTTATCACATAAACTTGGAATATGACATGTCCATTGAAGATAGAAAAAGGTAAAAGGTAAACTTAAACATGGAAAACACATATGTCAGACATATGCACTAGAAAACATGAAAAAATACCATCATGTATAGAATAATAACGAATCTATAGTCTATCCATTGGGAAAACACACTCATGCATGTGAATGAACACAATCTGAAATAAAATGAATCTTATGATATCAGTTCATGTCATTCACTATTGATATCATCCAACCAATTTTCTACCACAACATAATGAGAATCTATTCATAAAACATCGTAGGGACACACAAACGTGAAACAAAAATATGTCTATAACCTGACAAAACCAATTTTCCAAAATTGATACTTTTTATATTCAAATTAAATAAACTATACATAAAATTTATAAAACATATTCATTTTAAGGAATCACCTTTCCCATTCTTATAAATCCTATTTAGAGACAAAATCACTTTATAGATATCTCATCTAACACATAAACTTCCCAAATTTTTTTTAGAGAAAAAACCATTTAAAAAAGAATATTTATAAACTATAACACATTTATATTAAATAGATAAATTTCATTAGTAAACCCAATGTAATTTAAAAGTACATCATGTAATTCATGTGTTAAAACATATTTATAAAGATTATTGCCTCAAGAAGGGAGGGAAATAATTTTATTCCAAGAACAGATATTATAAATGAGTATCTCTAATCCCCACAATACCGTATCAATTAAAAAAGTTAATAATTCTATTTTAACCCACTTAAATATAAAAAACCCCAATAAAATTTTATTAGGACATGGGGATGAATGATCAAGGTAAAATATAATAATTGGAAATAAAATTGAATAAAAAATGTAAGCTACCATGAATGGATCCACCAGGAATGGTGGGTTATCACTTGTAATTAATGGAATATTACTCTAGAGTACATTGGGTGGTTTAGTTCATGTCACTAAATTTTTTTTAACTTTTTCCAACATGGCTGTATCTATTGGTAAAAGTTCATTAACTGTTCGTAAAAAAGTTTACCAATATATATGTTCATATCACTTTAATAAAATTAAAAACCTAGCTATACATGTTTTTGGGAAATATAAAATAATTATATTAAGATTATAATATTACTAAAATATAAAATATATGTGTTGGTTAAAGTTCATAGATATAAATTATTTTGAAATTTTTTTCCATTTGCAATAATATTACAAACATATAATATCTATTTATAAATTACATTTGAATAAAAATTATAAATTTCTTTATTTATTAATTTATCATATATATTTCATCTGTTTTAATTATTAAAATGAATATGATTAAAAAGAATGTTAAAAATTAGACAAAAATAATAATTATAATAATAATGAAATTAAAAAAAAATGTTGATTAAAAAATGTATGATCCCTGCAACAAGATCCCCAATGGGATCCATCATACACCACAAGTACAACAAACTGATCCATGCCCTGGTGGCCCATCTTTAACACCAGCGACCCATCAATTCCCCAAGACCAATAAGCCATATCCATCTATACCGAATCATCCGGCACACCAGTGACCCATACATTCCCCAAGACTAGTGAGTGAGCTCAAACCCCTATGAGAAACAAATCAAGACATATCCCATACTAATGAGAAACATCTAGTCACTGATATTCCACACCTTTCATCCATAGTATTTACATATAAAATAATGAAAATTATACCCACAAATTAGTGAATATTAGTTACATGAATTGAAATAAATATGAAAAATTTTAAATGAGTTGGTCACCCAACTCATACCTGTGAAAAATTAAATAAAACACAAATTGTAGTGAATAAACGACGTGTAATGATATTACACCGACTTGAAATTAAATATTGTTACAAAAATGAATAAATAGGACAAGTAAAATAGATTAGATCATCTCCAATGAAATAAATCATACATTATATATGCATCCATGCTTTGATGGTCCATACCTAATCCATCATGTCACTGTAAAACTAGATACATATATTAGCAGACAGCTCAGATTATATGTTTCCATCACATGAAAGTGTCCATGTGAATAGTATTTCCTTATTATAGTCTACATTATGATTTTTCCCATGCATTATTTATATTCTATTATAGAACCAATTTCTTTCTTTGACCCAATGGATATCAATACCATAAGTAAGAAATATTCAATTATTTCATCCTCACAAGAATGTGAATATAAGAAGATACATTTGTGGCCAAGTCCTGAACTCCTAAAATGTTGATGAAGGTAAAATAATATACCACGAAGTGAATGTTAAATGGATTATTTCAACCCCAATGAAATAATACTTCCATATTTATAGATCCAAAAAATGATGGTGAACAGAAATCTGATTCCATTTCCAAATGTTTGTCCATCAAATTGTGAAAACTCATGATTTAAGGACATGATAACTATATTTTCCCATGTATTGAAAGTTATCAAAAAATATTCCATACTATCATACAACTAAATCAAGAAAAAATTTCAATATCAGAGATCAGTTGTCCCAAAAATTCTATACTATCAAACCATCTTCAAATTTCTTCGTCATACACAAAATTAGGTAACATTTCATCGAAGCTAGTGAAATTATATTCTAGTTGATAGAACTAGTATTTTATGTAGACAAGGGAAACATGAATAAAGAAAAAAAAAATTAAAAACCCCATAAAGACCAAAATTGGGTTATGGAAGCCAATCCAACCACCAAAAATCAATACCCAAAATAATCATAGGATCCCTCCACTTCTCAAAAATTCCAAACATCCAAGAAAACTTAATGTAATAACATCAGTTTTAAAAATAATTCAGCACTAATCCATATAAATTGATGTTCCTTGATCTAAAATTTAGCGTAAATATAAAAAACAACAATGAGACATTATATACATTGGATTTCCTTATGAAAGAAGTCTTAAAATGAAGATAAATCACATCAAGTAGTTATTGCATTAGCATCTCGACAGTACTGAAATCTATGAATTGTTTCACCATTAAAAATAATACATCCCTTCCTGAAAACCGTCATGAAAATTTACAATAAACCATAAAAAATATGATAACTATATTCATTTACATGTAGTGTCTCTGTATTTAAAAAAACATTTTCCTTAAATTCTTCAACCATTTTAGAAAGCATTCATTCTTGGGTTTGATGAAAAAATCTTGTAGTTAAATCACCATCATTTTATTATCATAAATATTGTGTATGTTGTTTAAGGAAATAAGAAAACAAACAATTGGAATCACATGATGAAAATTAAAACCCCAAACACCGCCTTTATACAATAATTTGAGGTATTGAGTACTAAAAATATTCATCTCTTGAAAGTTTTTAATAATGACCTTTAAACTCATCATCTATAGAAGGTTGAAGGTGAGGCCCAATCTTCTAGAATTCTCTTTGAACACGTGGTGTATTTTTTAAAAAGTATTATCTTCCATGCACCATTAATGATTGTTATCAAAGCTACTAAACATCATAATGCATGTACAGTTAATATTTTTTATGTTATGGTGATATAGGAAGATGTAATGATTCTGCGACTTAAATGAGCATAGGGACCAAATGATTTTATATAATATTTTAATGTATAATAATGGGAGAGAATAAGAAACTCTCTAATTAAATCAATGATCAATTTATTTAGTGTTGTTTATATACCCATTGTTCAATGGTCAGATATCTTCTATTTGTTCCCACTACCATCAGCTATTTTTTAGATTTTATCATTGAAATAATATGTGTAACATATCATACGAAATCATTATTAATCTTATAATGATAAGATATTTTGTCTTCATCACCCCATTATCATAGAGGAATAATATATTGTTATTATAAGAATGATTATTCATGGGCTAGTACTTTTATCATAAAATATATTGATAGAACAATATGTTGTTCTTTAATGTGTATGTCAATGAAAATAGGAATTACTAAATCTATATTTCTTATACATGTTCTATGGTGACTAAAAAATGGTCCCCCAGAATCCATTTAAAGTGTTTCTAAGAATCAAAGATTTCTTTTAACTAGTAACTATAAAACTACCACTATAAAAAAGGATAGGCCACATTAGAAAAACAACATCTGAAAAGAAGTATATTGATTCATTGAAAAAGACTCACATTCTAAAAAATATAGTAATTCATGTATGATGTTCACATGGGATTCCGCAAACTAAAAAAAAGATATATACCCAAGTAAATCATAATACTTCATTGTAATAATTTCTTCCAACGGTGAAGAATATTATCAATGGGATTTAATAATTTTATCTTCAAAGCTATTGTTCTGTTCATTAGAAATCAACAATCAATAATTACATGAAGATTGTATGATTATTCAATTAAAAAATAGTATTGATATTTCTATAAAAAATGTCTCCTTCGTAGAAATGTGTTCCCATTTTTATCGGTTTGAAAGGATCATTCAAAAAGTCATCTATAGAACAATCATAAAGTTTATAATGAACGGGTTGAAAAATTTATGGGGTTTTGGTTTATAATATCAATATGAATTTATATATCAATATTAATTTTTATAATATAGGAATCCTCATATCAAATGGCTTCACTAAAGATAAAAGAAAACACAACAACTACTTTATTGATCGAGAAAATCTAAAAAATAAATTGGTTATGGAGGAGGAGGTATATAAGGGAATGAAAATGAGAAATTTGAGAGCGATACATGTATATAGATTTATATATTTAATATTAACTATATATATTAAATAATAATTAAGATATATATGAAACATTATAAATATGAAAAGTTTTTCATTTTTTCATTGAAGAAAAAAACTCTTGAATTATGGAAAGTACCAAAACGTTTTACCCCATGTTATTTAATGAACAGACTCACTTGATTTTGGGATCCCATCAACTACATCACTTTTATTTTTTCTTATAATTATACATTTAATAGTTTCATCACATTCCTCTTGTGACACTTATTCTAATTTGTATCTATGAATAAATTTAGTTTTTCATGGAAATGTGGGAAAAGAGATATATTTTTAATAAATAAATATAATATAAATGGATAAAATTATCAACTAAATAGAAAAGATACTAATTATATTTTTCATAAAGATTTACCCTATATATATGGAATTGAAAAACATTTTGTGAGAAAAGGGACCTGGTCAATGTCGCAATGTTCTTTACAACATAAATGAAATGATCCCCTGTAATCTCAGGATCCTTTCAATAAAAAAGAATAAATGGATTACATAGAACAATGAAAACATAATATAATATCATTATGATTGTAATGTCTATCTTCTTGAAATATCAATCGAGTATGATGTCTAATGTTGTATTCACAGTTTTTATAATGCATTTTTGACACTAATGAAATAATTATCCTCTTTATACCCAAAATAGTAAGTCTCAGGCCAATATAATTTTTGAATTAATAATTTGAACATGTGAGGATAATTATCACATAGTTTCAATGGATTTGATCAAAAAATATCTTATGATATTAAAACCAATAAAGTTTATAGTAATCATGTGTATTGGAAAGAGGATAAGTCATTTCGGAGTTAATAATGGGGATAGAATGTGATTAATTAACTTACATAACATTGAATACATATTTTTTTCTAGATCCTAAAATGGTAGACAAGTACAAAAAAATGTAGAGGTAAAACTGAAAAAAGATTGAACAATGTAAACAATTATCTTCTAAATCCAAGTAACTAGGAATAAAAAATAGATTAAAAAGGGGTGGTGAGGGAGGACATGAAAAAGAATGAAATTCAATATGTTAATAGCATGTACATATTTTTAACACACTTCCTTTAGAATATATAGTAACTTGATACAATGGAAACATTAAAAATTGGAAACTAAAAAACAAAATGAATGAAAAGTTTATGCCTAGTAGGGAAAAATTCTGAGATAACAAACAAAATTCTATGCCTAGAAATTTTAAAAATATAAAAATGGTCATTGTTCTAGAAAAATAAATGATATATGGAAAGTTAAATACCTGTAAATACTAATGTGGACCAAAAAACTAAAATACATGATTGACACCAACACTATAGATGATCTATCTATCACAAAAAATATTCTTTTCCATCGTACCCAACACCAATTAGTTATCAACATGAAACACTAGTTCTGAAATCAATGGAAGATTTATGTTTACTAAAACCCTCCAACGTAGTGAAAAGTGGACAACCATAAAATCAGGGGGCATCAATGGTTTTTCAAGTGCAAGGTAAGGGATTGTAGTGGGATATGGATAGGGATTACGGGGATGGATATGGCCACGCTAGGTCACTGGGGATAGAGGGGTCAAATTGGGATACTGAGCTAAAATGATGTGGACAAAGGCATTCATGCAGTGGAAATGGTTTGGAAAAACTGGGAAGGAAGGTCCAATATGGTGATTTATATGATGATTCCAGCTAGGAATAGATATGGGATTGTGTGATAATGTTGGTGGGGGTGCTTACTGGGAACATGGATGGGGTTCTGGTGAATATTAGAATGAGGAACACCGTCCAAGAACAGTAATGGGTTCCCATGAGGATGTTTTCAAGGAACATTGGTGAGGAATGGGGATGTAGGGTTGGGGAAGGGAGGTCACGAGGATGTCATCTAGAAGGGCCCTAGGTGGGGGTGTAAAATGATATGTTCACAATATATAATATGTCTATCTATATATATTCAATTTTTTATAAAATATTATATATTATCAAATAATTTACTATGTCATATATTTATAATTGAAACTGTTTTTTTGTTAATAATAATCAATAACAACATATTAATTTAACTGTTAATCTATTTTTAGTATTATTATGATAATCAAATAGATTTAAATGTTGGTAAATGATTATTAGGTATTAAATTACAAATATAGAAAATATATCTATTGGGAAAAAACTATTTTTATCTATAGTTAATATCCCTAGAAATTAATTTTTGTTGGAATTAATCATTTTTTCCTACAGATATATCGTCTCTCGGTAATTGTTCATGGTTAATGAAACATTTTTTGTAGTGAGTATAATGAATATTATGTGGTGTTTAGATATAAAAAATAAAGTTAAATTGGTTAAATTCCAAATTTTTAGTGGTTTGGACCGGGCCACATGATTAGTATACAATGATTGTAAAACTATGAGACAACAACACGTGGATAGTGTTATTGGACAGCCATGATGCATGGTTCTCCCTCACCATCCAACAATCATATGGGGACACTTTATATAAAAAATTAAGTCACCCAATATCTTAGGATGATATGCATAGTTTGGTAAATCACGCACAACCCATGGAAACACCAATGGATCTCAAAGTGACGTCATGCTTGTTTACCACAAGTTCTAACTAGTTGTGCACCCAAATTGTGTTCTTGGCATATTTTCATAAAAAATCAAAATTTTTATTCCCCAACTCTTGAATGACTCTAAATCCTAAAATATATAAACTAGGGTCATCACTAAACCCACCAGTGCCCTGGAGGGCATCACATTTACTCCCATGAAGATATTATTTATGCATTCTATAATATTTATCACTGCGTATCTATATATATTCCCCATAAGAATCAAATTAATTCCAATCTATCAAAATTTATATTATATAATAAAATAATTCATTGATTTTACTACATATTCCTTCTAAACACTCATGTATCTTCTATCAATGAGGTTTATGTGCTAAATATTAATAGACTTTGATAAGATCAATTTATATTTTTAACATTCAAAATCTGATTTTTTTTAAATTGACTACAAAAGAAAATTAATGACCACATTCTTCATAAACCCATCCTTGATCCTCTCTATTGAATTAATTTAAATATGACTAATTTATTATTGATCAAAAACTTGATTAGCCACTTATGATCTAAAATCATGCAATTACTTTACTATTCATAACACACATGTGAATTTAAGAAAATAAACATCTCTATGATAAAATATTCTTTTTATTAAGGATAGAAAACATCAACTATAGTATAAGAATATTCCCATCCTCAGTGATAAAATTTAATAGAGTTCAATTATCAATAGGTCTTATCCACGGTTATTCAAGGTCAATTATAAGATACTAGAATTGTATCTTATACTTAGAAATATCCTTAAAGATTTCTCATCCTAGTTTCCAATGGTTAACAATACTGTTACACTAATACCAACTATAGAAACCCAATGTTTACATACATTGATATCAATTCGTAATTGAAGTATATTTATTACAACATGTAAAAAACATGATAATACTGAATTGCTATAGTTTCATTAGAATCTAGGAAACATAAACAATAAGTTCATAAAACATGTACATTGTCTCCCATTTACTTCATCATATATAGACTTCTTTTTTGATAACAACACTTAATAGCCATCTTCATGTCATGGGAAAAGAAACATATAAAAGGGGTAGCTCAAATTCTCAGTAAGGGTAAACAAATGAAATAACCATCATCGCATATTCATAAAAACATAACATCTGAAAATATTATCCTGCATATAAAATATCTCAATATCATATCATGGGATAAATTATAAAAGTGAAATGTAGTCCTAATAGTCATAACATAAGACATGAGATTTTGTGGCTTACAGAAATTAGAATATTAAATCATTCATATTAGTAAAGGCTCTTTTCCAATACCATCATAATGGATAATTTCCATTACTGAACTGAGTTCTCTTTTTATTCCATCTATGTATCAGTGAACTATATTAACTTGTCATTCATTCCATGTCTCTCTCGTTTGATAAAAATAATTACCCAATGTATTTTATGGAGATATATGTCCCACCCATATCATAATTAATCCATTCTTACATGTTTTACAAAACATAGAAACATTCATCATAGAATAACCCATGAAGTCAAATGGGTTTCTTAAACATCATTCCATCATAATTGATATAAATAAAATGGATTTAATAAAAAAATATTAAATCATAAATACAATAATTTTATATTAATAATAGGTATAATAACATAACCCTATGAAATCTCAGATGGAAAATAATTTTGATAAAACACTTGAGCTTCATTCCGGAGGAAAATATCCTTTCTTTTACAAAAACACTTTCTTTTCTCAAAATGTCGTTCAATTTTAAAGGAAAATAATTGATTTGAAAATAACGTTGTGAATTTTTAAAGTAATATTAATTTAAATAAGAAATTATGAAGATTTTAAAACCCATTTATGTCATATAAGTTAAAAAAACATTCTCTGGATACTTTTCCTGGAAATGTAAAAAATTACCTCATATGGTAAACAAAAGATTGATTTCTTTTAAACAATTTAGTAAAAGTATAAATGCGTAAAAATGATGTTAATCATACATAGAAGAGTAGTAAACATTTTATGATGATATTTTTATAAAATATGGTCATGGATGATAAATATATCCCCAGTGGATAGTTACAAATAAACAATCTCAGATAAAACGAGATTGGAAAAGTTATCTCATACCTTCGGTCCGATAAAATTTGTATGTATTAAAACCTCTTATATAATGATTTAAATAATTTTATTGATTTATTATATAATCTTAATCATTTTTATGAGGACATTTATGATCATATTTACCTATGTTTGTTAGAAATATTTCATTTTTACCCGTAATTTAGGTATTAACTACTTTTTTGTTCTTATGTATGTTTTGTCAGATAATTTTTTAATTCATATTTACGATTATAGTTATATCATTTAGAGAATGATATTATTATAATATATATCATATTTATTCACTAAATTACATTATAAAATCATGGTATAATGAAAATTATGTAGAACGAATCAAGTCAAATCGTGGAGATGGTTAGCCGTACGTATGCATGTGGGACGATATCATTCCCATAATTGATAAATGTTATTGAAGTGTATGGTGTACATTATCTCATAATTATTATCATATTATAATAATAATATATTAATTTTACCACTATTTACATCCCATTAAGGTGGTGATGAAAACAGATAACACCACGATATAGATATGGTAAGTTATACAAATGTACATGATGTGATTTCATTTTTCATAGGATGGATAGAAGGTGAAATAGTGTTTTTTCTTATTTATAATAACATATCATTATATTTTTGATATTGATGTTATTAATTTATAATGAAACATCTAAAAATTTGATTTATAAGAAGAAATAAATTTGAAATAATCGGTAGAAGAGATTGCCTCTTCCTCAACGTGCCTCCTTTAAATTTACTCATAGGGAACTAAAGTTGGTATTTTGAGAATACCAGAACCTATATAATGTAACTAGGAATGTTGATAAGAGAAATGGACAGTGTTTGGCCAAGATTTAAGGTTAAAATGGGTTGATGGGGAGAGGGAGGAGGTTCCCTTTTATAAGAGAGGTGAGTGGAACCTCATGAATCTCTGAAAATATTAATGTATTATAAATTCCATTTTGACTAAAAATGGTTCAAAACTTATTTAATTCTAATATAATATGTTTTTGGTTCGAATTCCAATCATCCAATACTATTTAGATAGGTTTTTAATACTTTTGTATCCGTATATGTTTTGTTTAACCCTTATTTTACCCTTTTTAATCTTACCATGATATTATCTTATTTACAACATTTGGGTTATTATAATTACCATATCATGTTAAAACACACAAAAAACATATTTATGAAATATTTTTTACTTATATTAACCATTTTGGAAAATAATAGATTTTAAGGAATTTAATATCATTTAATAAAGTATTTTATGTTTTAAGCTATGAATTATGTATACTTTGGACACTATTCATACATTACTTAATTACATTTTTTATATATTTATAAACTCATTTATTTGAATCATTCATTAATGAGATAATCACTACATCATAATTGTGTCATAAATAAATAAATTTATCTAATGTCTAAAAATAATAAATAAAATACCATGATGTAGTAAATCATCATAGATTTATATTGAATAGGTATTGACATGAATATCAGTAATATAACCCTATATTAAAGTTCTATTTAGTAAAATACATGTTTTTAGGTTATAATTATCTTTAATTTAAATTAATTCTTAAAAAATGTAATTTTCACATCCATGTTTATCCATGGTGTCCCAAAATCGACCCAAAAAAGCCCATGGTCAGAAATATTTCCTAAAATTGGAATAGGACATGTTTTAGTGAATTTTTATATAATTAAAGTATTATTTTTTACCCTTATTTACTAGATTTACCTTTTAACCATGGAAAATAAAATAATTAATGAAGATATTATTCATAATGTCCAAAAATAAAATATAAATATTGCCAAAATTTGGACCTTCTGATTCCAAATAAGGAATCCATTTTCTCAAATTCAAAATACAGAAGTTTTAGTAATTAATTTAAAATTATTCCCATTGTTGAAATAAAAAATAGGGTTTTAATGTTAAAACATTGAAAAGGATTGAAATGTTTTTACCGATTAATTCAATGTAAAATTAACAATAATCACATAAATTATATTAGATGGTAAATATATTCTATTTAATCATTCAAAAAATTCAACATTATAATTTAACCATATAAATTGTCTATATGAAAAAATATTTTTTAATTAAAATTTATTGTATTATTTATTATTCATTAAAACATGAATGTGTTCCGAAAAATATCAGAAATTTATCCAAAGTAAATTTTTATATCTATATTAAAAATAACATGTTTATGTTATCATATAGAAATTATTAATGATCCAAAATCTAAATTTAAAATGGTTTCACCATTCAGAGGTGTAAGATTATCCTTTAAAAATAGGTTTTTATACATAAAATAATGCAATATTCATACCCAATGACTAAAATCCTCATTGGATGAATATCAAAAATATTTTATTATGTATATAAAATATATATATCATTAATTTCATTACCAAATTTAATTCACTCAAAAATACAAATAGCTATTTTTTTATATTTTCCATAAATAATTTATAGCTAATGATTTAATAATTCATTTTCATAAGTTAGTTAAAACTATTCCCAGTAATATAATGGCTATGCTATAATGATGTTTTTGTATTAAAGGCATCTCACAGTTCTTTTAAACTCATGATTCCGTGAAAATCAAACTACTGCTGAATAAGAATTATTTAAGTAAAATATTTCTTAAAAGCATTCGGGTGTTATAGAAGAAGAACCTAGGTGGGATCCTACTATTGGAGACGTAATGTAGGTTTTTATTTTTATCACCATACAGATTTTTAGGGTGATATCTCCCCATAGGATGTTGATAAATGTATTCATAAGCTCCATAACATATTTTACAGAATCAATAATCATAAAATGTTCTTGGTATATTATGTTACTTTTTTTCTTTTTGTGTAATCTCAATGATCACATCACAGAAAGATAGAGGATAAAATAGAATATGGGATTATATAGATGAGATGTCCAGAGTAATTATTAGAAAAATTTTAACCTAAAACTATACATTTTGTTAAATGATTATTGTTTATAAAAATTTTATATGGTATTATGATTTGTATAATGTATGAAACTAAATATGTTGACATAAATTAATTTTCACAATATAATAACTAATATAAAGAATAAAAATCATGGAAAGATGAAATGGGTTTAAAAGAATATATAGAAATCCTAGATATAATATTATATATTTATATTTTATATAATGATTTAATGATGTTCATTCTAACTATGATAAGTGATGATGGATATTAACGAGTTAGTGGTTCATTAACTGGAGGAATCTGATGTGAGGAATATTTAAATAGAAAAATGATATATTTAGATGATATGAGTTCGGGTGGATCCTTCTAGGTATGTTAGTGTAGAAAGCTTCCTTGTAATATAATATTAAATACATCTCTAGTATGATTCTACCATTATAAACACTACATCCATACAAATATGAAATCCACTTTTATAGAAAATAAGTGATACATAAGTTATTTGTTTAGGTATCTTTAGATATTAAAATCGAGTAATACATCAGAGAATATAAACTAAAACCTTAAAAAACTCATAAAAATCATGATCAGTCCAATTGAGTGTTGATATGGTAAAAAAAACATTTTGGGAAACTTATTCATGGATTTAGATGATGTTTTTAGAACTAAAAAACAATTTTTACATTTTTTTAAAAGGGGTTACAACCTTATATTTTACTGAATGGCTCAGACAAGTTTTATGCACCAGATTAGTCAACTATTGATGATATAGTGACAATTTTACTATTATAGCTACTATTTAAGTATATTTTAGGGTTAGAAGAAAAAGAAATATCCAATAATATAATCCTTGACACATTTCTATTAAATTGTATAATGTATGCCAATATGTATCTATATTGTATTATATTGGTGGAATATTATAAGACTCATTGGGTTTTATTTATTTCATAACATGAAATCCATCAATGTTATTTGAAAAATGGAATAACTAACCCTATTTTATCCAAATGTTTTTTTTATAAAATTTGGATATATTTCTCATATTTGGAATGTATTCATTATATTGTCTTCATAAAAAGATATATATATATATAATTAATACTAACTAAAGCGATATATATTATCATCAAAGGTCATTTAAGGAAAAATCTATAGAAAGAGGAATTTATTTTTATAAATATTCAGTTTCCAAATTAATGTATTTCATGTTGTAAAGAACTTGATCTTATTCTAATAGTGTATCATTTCCAAGATTTTTGTCCTAAATAATTTTCTGGATTTCCTATTAAATGAAATGTGTCGTTTTATATCAGATAGTTACATGGATCTATGTGGGATTATATTCTTCCTTATTTAATGAAACTAACTAAGATGAAGTATTTTAAAATCAGTCATTAATGATTAAGTATTAGAGGATTATGATACCCACAACTTCTCTATGGGATTTCCATGTTATTTTCTTCAAAAATTGTGATAGAATTATATGGTATTATATAAATTACATAATGATGAATTTGGTTACTATTATTTATATGTACCTATTATCTATGATCAAGGATTTATCTTACTAACAAAAATACAACATTTGGATTTCAAATATTGACTAATTCATTGTGATTAATCATCTTTGAGTCAGGCTAGAGGACCTTCCAATGATGGTTTTTTAATTTTCGTGTGATTATTTAGAGTACTTATTGATGTTATTCAGGTTTAATAATGGCCTTGAGGTGTTTTTGGTTATATGGAACAATATATTTCAACCATTCTTAGATTCATTTTGGGTATGTGTTTTCATATTTTATTATTTTTCATTTTAAATCTCAACATTAGTATTGTAATCTTTTTCAAATAATAGGTGAATCAATACTGGATCATCACATTAAAGATAAATTTTCAAAATGTTTTTTTATTTTAATGTCAAATTTTATGGACATATGAATTTTGATACTAATTGTTTAAGTTAATTAAAAGGTTTAATAAATAATGTCCAATAATGTTCTAATGAATGATTTCAGAATATGTTATTTTTAGGGATTATAGGATATTATAGATATTGTATACTAAAATTTTATAAGATAAAAACTCCAATGAAAACATTGACTAAGAAGGCTGTTAGTTATTTATTGTAAGATTAGTGTAAAGAGTAATTCCATGATCATAATACAATATTAGAAATTACTTTATCAATATTTTATTGTGGCCAAGTGCAGGGTTCTAGGTTTATTGTGCATTCTCTTCATGAATCCTTGGTTTCATGCTTACATAAGATCATTAGGTGGTTGCTTATAGTTATTGATAGATATAGCCTCATGAAAGGAACTATCCAAATGATCATCTGGAATAATATGTTGTTTCTTACACCAAGAGTTTATTGAAGAAATATTTGTCTGTAGCGATTTTTATTACACACACTAACTATAAGAGCATCAAAAATTTCTTTTCTATATAAGATTTAAATCTATTGAAGTTTCAATTGAATAAATTTACATAATATTTATATTTAAATCTAATATATACTCTAGGAAAATAAATTTTTTTCAATGATCTTAGTAGGAAATACTACTATTAAAAGGTATAGGTAGAAGAAAGTGTATACTAATGTTACTAATCTATAAAATCTATTTAAATGTCACAGTGGATTGTGACTGGATACCATTATTCCATATTGAGAATACACAATATATTAGGAAGTTAGTATAGGGTTCCCATATATAATTTCATGATTTAATCATTAGTCAAGAAACACTCATTGGTGGAGAGGTCTATATAGGCTAGTTTAAGTATTCTATCACTTCCCTTTATAATCATGGAAAAATAAGGTCACTAATATTATTGGGAATTATGTGATGAAATATTATCAATATTTTTGGTGGGTTGTTCATCCTAGTAAATCATACATATATTATTAATTTTTTAGTGTCTTTTGAACTATATATGAAATATTACATATTTAGATCAATTTTTAGGTGTTTCACTTTCTAATGTTTAAAAATTGAATAATAGTGACCAATAGGGGAATTGGAACCACCTACTTATTATCCAAGATAGTAAGATGGATTAATGTTCTTTAGGGGTGAATTTAATGTCTTATAAAATTTTAAAAATTCTAATAGAATGAAATTATTTAATCATTGAGAATTAAAAACATGAAAAAATTGTTTTTTATAAGAGTTCATATCAATGTGATCCTATATCAAATCAACATTTCAATTTATCCCTATGTCAATTTACACCCACAAAAAACTATCTTTTTTAGGGATTCACAACATAATTATGAACTAATTTTTCATGTGAAGAGACAACCAATGAAGGAAATTACTTCTAATGGTCATTCAAAAGCTGTTACTATAATAAAAGTTTCAACATAAAGTCAAAAATAATCATCCAAACTTTTATCCATTGAGACACAATAGAACGGGACTTTTAATTTATGTATAAACAAATAGTCCTTTTGAATGAAATATCATAAAATATTTTTAGGCCACATAAAAATAGATAACTAAATTATATAAAAATAAAATAATAACCTAAACTATAAAATTTTAGTTTTCAAAGAATAATTGATCATTTTAAAAGAAGTGGAGTGCTGGAGATTGAAGACCAAAAAATGATTTGTAGCAGTAGTGATCACATCTCTGTATGTGTTGTACACAGAGTTGATCAAAATTTGTATCGAAAAAAGTATAACACTCTTCTATATATGTGTTCAGGTGTTTTACATATCTAATTTTATAGATTTCATTTATCTACACCATCTTTAAATATTCTATTCACTATACTTTTTATTTACCAAATCTATTGTAATTGATATATTTTGAATATTATGAACTACAATGGAGTTATTAAAATATTTAAACATTTTTCTAATTATTTTTCTCCATTTAATACAATTATAAACCTTATTTAATCACAATTTTTTTTTTCTATTCTAATATGAAAAAACACTAAATTCAAAACATACTATTTATATATATTCATAGTTATAAGAATGTAATAGTAATAATAAATTGAAATAAAAAATATAATTATTAATTTGAAAACTATAAAAATGAAAAGGTATATGCCACATAATGATCATGTTATACATATGCATCAATTTATTATAAGGATCGTAATTTCATAAACAACACATATATTTTACAGAACATTTTTTTCATAAGGATCGCATAGAATATAATTGATGATAAATTAAAAAAATTTTAACGATGTTATTCCATGTGTACAAGGACAATATATAAAAACATAATATTCATTTGACACATAATATTATTTGTAGAAAGATTATTTTCAAATGGATGATTCATTTGAATCATTAGGTTGGTTTCCCTTTTCAAAAATATACCTTTTATGGTTCAAATATACCTCCATAAGAGTTATAATAATCTGAGAATTTGATTCCTTAGAATTTTATATGTTTCATTTGATTATATATACAATTGATCCACCTTAAATCCATCATGTTCTAGGTATGAGTTGCCAAATTCTATGTACAAGTCATTTAACTCGTCGCCTCTAAGATTTGATATTCATATGACTCATCACGATCTACATATGTTTCATCAAGATCTATGTATTAGTAATGAATTTAAAAAAACTAAAAACCTAAAAAATATTATTTTATCAGTAATTAATATAAAAAAATTAGAATAAAAATTAAATAATAATTAATAATTAATAATTAATCTAAAAAACAACTCTATAGAATTTGTTTTCATGTATAAGAATTTCTACCTTCCGAGAATTCGTGACATATTTCTTTAATTATATAAATATAAATAATATAGTATAATGAGCCACTCCGATGGATCCAAAAATTTCCATAATTAATAATTACAAACCAGTTTTTAAAACCTAAAAATATCCCCCATTTTAGAATAATATAAAATGTTTTAAAATCATTTCCTCTTTGGAATGAAATGTTAGAATAATATATTATTTAATAAAAATAAAAAAATAACAATCTTAAAAAAATTGAATATGAAATAATATATATATATATATATATCAAACTATAAAATTCCTATACATAATATCTAAAAAATGAAATCAAATTTTAGAATTGAAATTAGATCTTAGTTATGTAGATTTGAAACCTGGTTTAAAAAAGATATTAAAATTATTTACTTAAGAATAAATACCCATATATTTATTCAAACACAAATATATATATTTTAGTAAATATTTTCAGAAATAAATAAATATTAAAAAGTGATATATAATTCATAGTTTCATCTTTATCTTTCTGAAATTGATATAGCAGCGAGTTTTTCATCTATAAAATATTATATATATGAAAATATATTCTCTAAAGGTTCCATGAAATTAGTTATAAATTATTGGTAGACAAATATGAACCCCCCAAAATAAAATATATATAAATATAATTTATAGCATAAAAAGTTCATATTTTATATTCTCAAACATAACTACATCCAATGGATAATTAATGATTTCATCTAATTGATCATTAGTAGAGACATATTCCGAATAGATTTCACATTTTTGTACTTGACCTCTAATAAAATAATATCCTACATCTATTCGATTAGTCTAAGTGTGTTGTAAAGTGTTATTATAAATATATATATTATATATATTATCACATAGAATAGGTAACATAAAATACACCAAAATTAGTTAAAGGATGACTAATTCATTAATATTGAAAATAAAATATAGAATAAACAATAAACTCTACTTCAACTGAAGATAAAACTCATGATGATCGAATCATTGAAGTATAACTAAGTAAATAGTTTCATAGTAAGTGAAAAATACCTGGTGTACATTTATAGTAAATTATAAATCCCTCAAAATAATAATATAAATATATATTTAATTTAAAATAAGTTCTTCCAATATAAAATTGGCTAATGTTTATAGAAAATTTAACATATTTAATGATTATTTTAATAGAAATAATGTGACTCCCATTAAGGGAAACATTATATATAGAACAATCATATTTTTGAAACATTTGTTACGTCAAGATGCATCCCAATAAAGAAAAATGGCAACAAATTCATTACGAAGGTTAATACTAGTATATTTTATAAAATATCTATATCTAACTTATAATCACATATCATATTTTCTCAAACACCTTTATTAGTGTAAATCCCAAATATCTTAACTAATTTCTTTAAAAATTTATTTTTATTGACAAAAAAAATTCATCTTTACTTGGAAATATTTTATTTTTTAATTTTTTTACAATTCTATTATAAGACTCATGTAAAATTTAGAAGTTGTTAAATCCGGAAAACATTATCAATGAAATTATCTTAAACACCTAAAGATAATATTGTCATCATAAAATTTAATAATAAAAATATTTTTTAAAACTTATTAATTAATAAGGTAGGGTCTTATATTCCTCATATAAATACATTTTTTTGAATAAATTTAGATAATAATTCATACCATTGTCAAATAGATTGTTAATTTGATAAAGGTCATTAGAATGTTATTAACTTGTCTATGTTTCATTCCAAGTTCAAACCCTAGTGTTTGATTTATAAAATACTTTTCAGAAGTAAAACCATTTAAAATTTAGTTTTAAATTCCATTTGATAAAATGTATTTCAACGAATAGAGGAATAATATAATTAAATTTCAATAGATTTTAATTTATAATTAGGATTAAAATCCTAATCCAAATTAATAAATTTTTATTATCAATAACCTTCTGAAAATATATATATATATTTCTAATTATATTCCAAGATTCATCTATTTTATTTATATAAACCAATCTATTATAAATAACTGATTGATCTATCGATAGATCAACTAATGTCCCAAATTAAGATCCTAATTTGTATGAGTGGTGTATTTTATTATGTGGTTTTAAATAAATTATAATGATTTCATTAATGTAAATATGTTGAATAGGTTTTAAAGAATACTTTTCATGGATTTTTGGTTGAAGTATCTAATCTTGTTAATGAATATCATGTATATACTGTATATTGGATATTGAATAGATATGGTGATGAAGAATCCTAGTTTATTTTAAAGGAGAACAATTTATCCACTCTTAATATCTTGGAATATGATAAAAGGTGTTATTTTCTTTTGAAGATTTAGAATATATTCATTACATAAAGGTGAAATGTTATTTAAAGACATTGAGTTACTTATAATGAATGGTTATATAATCATAAGGACTCAAACATGTTCCAAGATATTTGGATTATAACATTTATTGAAAATATTATGAAGTTCAACTCTGTATATGATGTTTTAAAATTGAGTAAAATACATCTATTTAATAAAGGTAGTAGGTTGAAATATAATAGAATAATGTGATCTAATAGAATATATACTAAAATGTTTCCTTTATAGTGTTTATAGGTACATTAGACATACTATTTTAGACACATCATATCTGTATATTTTGGGTGATGTATTCAAAATTGAATAAATGTTAAAAATTTTGGTTTCGAAGATATATATTAAATAATGGAATAAGGAAAGATTTTTTGAAATGGATTAAAATCATCTTATTCTTATAACATCCATTGTTTTTAAGGGAGTTTTAACCATCAAACTATTTGAATTTTAGGAGTTTGGTGGTTGGAACAAAAAATTTCTTTGTCATTGGAACTAAATTTTTGGATTTATTTTTACCCTAGGATTTTTATATGGTTTTTAATGATTTGAAAGTTAATCAAACATTAGAGTGAATTTTGGTTTCATTAGAGGTTGAACGCCAAACATTTCTAAAGGTGCAGGCTAGGGTACAAAGTTTAGAAAAAAGTTACGAGCTCCCAGGGTTAACTGTGAAAACCCCATTCTTTACTGGAAAAGGTTTGAAAAACATATTGAGAGAAGGTATAGGGATCTATGATCCCTATTCTGTTTTTAGAAGAGGAGATTCATACATTTTTGGGAAACCATTCCCATGAACCATGCGAGGTCCACATCCAGGTAGTCATGGGAACTATCTTTTTCTCATTCTAGGATTGTATCTCATCACCCCATATGAGGTCTACTTTGATCATAATCGAGTGCAATGGAACCAAATTCGTACGAAACATAATCTACATTCTTCCTTCATTCCATTCTCTCTCAATATGGTGCACTAAATATGTGTAATATATTTTACCTTATTTTCATGGAATTTGACTAAAACACTGATTTCTTACAAAGTTTCTTGAGTTAGAGATTGATAATGAGTGAGTGAGTGTCTTCCAACATGAGGTAGGTGGTGCCAAGATTTTACATTGATTACACATTTTTTGTGCATTATTTTAGTGTATAGGTGTGTCATCTGAGAGAGTAACTATAAATTAAATTCTTAAATTTAAATTAATTAATTGACCAAATGGGATGCCAATAGGCATGTATTAACCAAGACTATAAATGTTATAAACCAATGAGAGCCTTCAAACCATGGGACGATTAGGATGGAGTTTTTTCATGAATGTAAATTTATTTATATTAAATAAGATGAGTTTCGTGGGAATGTGTAGGGTGAAACCAAAGGATTGAGGTAGAGTTGACGATCAAATTGAGGAGACATCGTTCGAATGGTTTGGTGAGGCTCAAATTTTATGACTGATGTTGATCATATGTTGGGAAACATGGTCATCAGATTAATTGGATGAGGTCTTCAGGTTAAGATCAAGAACCCTATGATATTTTATGGTGTTTACCATCATATTGATTGATATTTTAAGAGGGGAATGAGATTCTTGGATGATGTGGCCTGGGTACTTTATTGGTTATTAATGCTCTCCATGATTGTTTAGTGCACTTTTGGAGATGTGTGCACATAGATAGGATTCAAATGACATGGTGGTGTTAAACACTCATGTGGGTAGAAGCCTCTATTAGATGTGTGTTAGGGTTTTGTGGACCACTTGTGAGGTTGGAAGTTAATTCAATTGAAACCCATGTGTATGATGTGCAGACATCGGTCGATGGTGATGAGACAAAAAGTTAGGTATTGAGGTTTACCATATATTGAGGTTGTTTGACTGAGATTATTTGTGAGGATAGATATTGTAATTCCTTAGGACATTGTCTATTGATCCAACACTGATTATAATATGGAGGATAGCCTACGTTTTTTCTCGAACATCAGTCTTTGATCTGACATGGGTTTTCTGAGTTCTGGTTTGAGGGATGAGGTACTTGTTGGGCATTCCTTTTTGTATGTCAGAGATATGATTGATGGGACAAGGTTCCCGTTGACACATTTGGAGGTGAAACCTGATGGTTCATCATGGTTTCTTTTTTTCATAGTATTCCTTGGGTGTGTGCTAATAATCTTCTCCACTACCTTTTTACAAATAATATCCAATGTAGGTGATTTCTTACTCATTGATGTTTAGAACAAGGGAAAAGGTTATTTTATGTGATGTGATTGTTAAATTTTATTTGTAAAAAGCTACAGATACTTTATCACTGGTATAAGTTAAAAACGTATTCGCGATGTGAATCATATATTTTCTATGGCTTGACATGTATTCATGATTAGCTAAAAATGGTATCTTGTTTTTTTATTCCACAAATCGTATGTTTATAAGTTATTTATTTATTATCTTATCAGTTTAGGATTCTAATTTTTCATGTTATTTCTTCCCCTATGGTGGGTTACTAGTTCAGTTGGTCATGGTGTTTTCTTATATTGTGTTATGATTATATATATTAATATTATTATCATCCCCATATTTCATAGTCTCTCCAATATTGCTGATTTATAACCACGCTTTTAGTCAGTGGCCTTCAAGGTATGGGGAAGAGTGAATAAAGCCATCTGGTTAACCGAACCTGAGCACTGTTAGAATGGAAAACTGGGTTTGGGTGTGATAAATTGTATTAGAGAATTCATTAATGGGAATTAATTGTAGTTCATGAATAGATACTAATGATATAAACTTAATTTCTTTACATTTGGTATTATAATTAGGGATTTGTTAGACCAGAGACTAGGATGCAGTCATAACTAGGTTTAGAGCTCATGTTTAGGTGCCTACAGCCCCATGCACATGGGACAAACCAAGTTAATAGGGGTGGGAAATTATTGTTCCTTTATCTTTTGTATTTTATATGATTCCACATCATGTGGTGTAATTGGTTTTTATTGCTGTGTTTTTTGGATATGTGGCCCGTTTCCCAGGTATAGAAAGGGAATATTTTGGACCCTTGGCCCAGTGTGGAAAGGGAGTGGTTTTTATTCTTTCAGGAAAGGAATGTAGGATTGTATGTGTATATATATATATATTCCCAGATTAATTGATTTTGATAGTCACTAGGAACTAAGATTTCTATAATAGGGGTTATGTTGTTTAATGTGTCAACAATGTATGCTAAGAGGGGTTGTGTAACATTGTCTATCTTTGATGAAATTTTACTCAAGCAACCAAGGAATATGTTTCTAGTGAGATCTATATGTCAAATGATATTATTTTTGAGATATATATATGTGGAAATGGCATTGATAGGATCAGGCTTGGATGAGGAATGGTGGTGAGCTATTTAACATGTTCATAAACAAGAAAAATATTTTTCTCCTCATTATTGTAACACCCGAGACTTTTATGTTATATAAATCATCAAAGGAATCTTTTTCTACACAACACTTGCTTGGCTTGCTTTACACGCAATCGCGACCTTCCTCGATAGCTTGCGTCGTACGCAATACCGAGTTTCACTAAACAACAATATGCTATTAAAACTAGCCGTTATGAATAGTAATAACCACTTTTTGAAAATTTATAAATTTTATTTTTCAAAATGGACTTCATTTTTGGACTCAGAATATCGAAATTAGCCTAGGGTGAAATTTTGGTATTTTTCTGAAAACTTTCAATTTTTGATGAATAGTGAAACCACTAAGTGGTAGGTTAAAAACTGAATTTTGCATAAAACTTAATTTTACCGCTTCTGTGAATGGAATTTTGAAAATCCGAGAGACACGGTTAATATCAAGGACTAAAATGTGGTTCAATGAGATGAAAATAATTTTTTGGTGAATAGTAACTTTTTACTATTTTTACCGCGGTTAATAGTAAATAGGGTAACTAAGGGTAAATATGGTATTAATATTACTCTAACACATGTCCTAATTCTATTGGACAAGTGTAATTCGACCAAAAACAAACTTTGGAATGAAATATGACCATTTAGGCCCACTTGGATTAGATTAGGACATTTATTATTAATTTATTTAAAGAAGGGTTAAAATAGTTAAAATCAAAGTTTAATAAGTAAATCATTTTTAATATAGGGTTATACATAAGATAAATTCGATTGTAAATATTCATTAGAAAGATAAAAATATTTTCTACATGATGGTATTTTATTTGTAATTTTTAGACATCAGATAATTTAATTTATTTATGACACAAAGATGATGCAGTAATTATCTTATTAATGAAATATTGACAAAATTGATAATATAAATACCAAAATAAATGTAATTTAAGACTTTTTATGAATTCCACTAATTTTCTAGGTTACTATGATATATTAGTATTGATTTAATCAACTTGGTTCGAACATATAATTCTGTTATGACTTTGACAAAAATCATATATCAAATAGTGTCAAAATTGACACAAAATAGTTTTTAAATCAAATATTATATTATTAATTGTTATTTTATTCCTAAAAATCTAAGGTTCGGCCAAATGACTTAGATAAGGATATATATATTAATAATAAACAATTTGGGGTTCGTTTGGCATGTTATAGTAAGTGTATTAACCATATAGTGAAAGAAAACAAAAAGACATGGTAAAAGTTAAATTATTTAACTTAGAGTTAAATTTAATTGATAAGGTTAAAATAATATCCTAAACTTGTCTAAATTCTATTGGTTGATAGGATTTCGACCCATACCCACTTTAGATTCGAAATAAGACCCTTTAGAACCATTATAAACCGATTTTGACTTTAATATAAAATAATATTTTGAGATATTCCTAAGGTGCCCCTCTCCTCCCTTATAAAAGGGCACCTCCTCCCCCTCCTCCTCACACCAATTTGAGCACTCAAGCTCGGCCAACCCCTGCCATTTTCCCTTCTCCACTTCCCTAGAATAATCCTAGAGGTCCTGGTCTTCTCCAATGACCAATCTTAGTTCCTTAAGTGGAGGATTCAAAAAGGCGTTCCAAAGAAGAGGTAATATCCATTACCGATCTTTTCAATTTCTTTCTTCTTCAACTTCTTCTTCTTTAGTTGTTTCATGATAAAGTAATAACATCAGTATTACTTACATACTGATATGTTATTATAAATATGAAACAACCCTAATTCACCTTCTATCCATCCTACGGAAAAATGAAATCACCGCGCGTGCGTACGTACGGAATACCGTCTCCACGCCGTGGTGTAATCTATTTTCCACCATCACCTTACAAGGATGGGTATAATGGTGTAATGAGTAACTATATATGATTATTATTAAGTAATATTGATACTGAAATAATATATATATATACTCCAATACAATTCCACGATCATAGGAACGATATCATCACTCGTGCGTACGTACGGAATACCGTCTCCACGATGTGATGCGACTCGTTCTACATGATCTTCATTTCATAATGATTGTATAAATGAATTGAATGAATGAATATGGTATATACTACACTAATACCATTCTGGAAATGAATTATCTATAACCTAAAGATAAGAATAAGAATTTATTCGACAAAACACGCATAAGAACAAAAAGTTATAAAGACCCGAGTAACAAGTAACAATGAAATATTACTAACAAGAAGCTAATAATATGACCATATATGATCTCATATCAATATGTATGATTCTGGAATAAGTCGATAACATTATTTAAACCATTATACAGGAGCTTCGGACACGAACAAAGCAAATCGGACCTAAGGTAAGGGAAATATCACAATCTCATTTTTATCCGAGATTGTTTATTCGTAAGTATTTACTGGGGTGTATTTTATCATCCACATCCATGTTCCCTCAATATGTAATATTGTTTCCATCCACTTGAAATAGTTTAAACCCAATTTTACCCTTAGGTGAGTTTTTAGTAAAGAATATGAAAGGAATCTTTTGTCGTTTTTTCCGTACGAGGTACTTTTTGACTTTTCCGACAAAAGTACGAAGAATGTTTTTTTAACTTATACGGCATGAATGGATTTTTAAAACATTACTTCAAAGAACCTTCCTTTACAAGTTTTCAAGTTTATTTTTAATCAACTTCTTTTATTTTAAAGTTGTATGACATGTTATGAAAGGAAAAATGTTTTTTGAAGAAGAAAGGATATTTTCCTCAAGAATTCAATTCAAGTGTTTTATCAAAATTATTTTCCATCTAAGATAATAAAGGGTTCTGTTTCTATCCATATTTTTACATTGGTTTGACTATGTTGTGATGGAATTATGTTTATGAATTCCTTTATCATATATGAATTGATTTATGATGTCATGATGTTTCAAGAATCCCATTTTTGTTACATGTGTTATGCGATGATGCATGTTTTATGATTATGTGGCACACATAAGAAAGGATTCATTATAAGATGGGTGGGACCTATATCTCCCTCCAATGCATTGGGTAATGATTTTATATCTCATGATATAGACATGGCTGGAACGGAAGGTTATTTCGGTTCAGTGATACAGGACTGAAACGAGGAGTGAACTTGGTTCAGAAAGGGACTTTGTCCACTAAGATAGTCTTGGCAATGAGTCATGACTAACAAGAAATGATTTTCCATGATTATGTGTGCATGCCACAAAGATTCAAGTTTTATGTTATGATTATGGGGATCTCATTTTCACTTCTATGATTTATTCCATGTTAAGATATTATGATCTCTTTTGCAGGTTTTGATTTTCATAGTGATATGATATGATTTTTATTTCCTTTATTTGCCCTTGCTGAGCATTTGAGCTCACCCTTTTATGTTTTCTTTTCCCCAGGTCAGGAAGATGGATATTAAGTAGAATATGCTAAAAGGGACCCTAGATATGATGAAATAAATGGGAGACACTGTAGAAGATTTATGAACCAGTTGTTTATGTTTCCCAGTTTCTAAAGACACTATACCTATACGGTCCTTTGTGGTTTTGTCATATGTTGTAATAAGAGTGCTTCAATTTTGAAGTATTAACAATGTATGTAAAGTGTGGGTCGTTATAGTTGGTATCAGAGGAAAGGTATAGTCAACCTTTGGAAACTAGGATGTGAAAGCCTTAGTAAGAACCCTAAGGATAAGTCTAAGCATAGAACACAATCTTAGTGTTTTAGAAATGGCCTTGAATAACCTAGGATAAGACCTTAAGCATGAAAATTTTATTCTTGAATTATGTGGTTTCCTATTATAATTAGTGTTGCTCACACTATTTTTCTTGGTTTTAGTCAATGGCTGGAACCCGAAGGAACCGTGTTAATGCGGAATGCGATGGGCAATGCAATGATTGTCCCCCTGAGCAACCAAACGATATGGGAGCTGGAATGAAAAATCTTGTAGCCATGCTCACACAACTTTCTCAAGCTATGAATCATGCAGGATTTCCAAACGAACAAAGGAGGGAGCAACATTCTGTTGAATTCTTCATGAGGCAGCGTCCACCATCTTTCAGCGGGTCTACTGATCCATTAGTTGCTGAACAATGGATTAGTACTACTGAAAAGATATTTTCAGTTCTTCAATGTTCTGAGCATGATAAAGTCATCCTAGCAGTGTATCGTTTGGAAGGAGATGCGGATCAATGGTGGAATCTTGTTAAGAATACGAGGCAAAGGGATGAAATTGAGTCCATGGAATGGGACGAGTTCAAGAACTTGTTTTTCAATAAGTACTTCCCTCGTATTCTCCGAACAAAGATGGAGAAAGAGTTCCTTGAACTGAAGCAAAGGGATGATGAATCTGTTAGTACCTATGAAGCAAATTTTACAAGACTTGCAAGGTACGCTTCTGGTATTATTATCCAACCTGAGAGTAAGATCGATCGATTCTTTAGTGGCTTAAAAACAAGTCTTCGAAGGGCGTTAGCCATAAGGGACTTCAATAGCTACGAGGAAATCATTCGATGTGCTCTCAAAGTCGAGATGGAGATTGGAGTAACCCATCAGTCACATGGGTTTGATAAGAAGAGGAAGATGGAATTCAAAGAAAATCTAAAGAGCACACGGAAAAGAAGATGAACTTTCCCTTATGCTCAAAGTGTGGAAAGAAACATGGAGGGAGTTGTCTTAAAGGGACAAGTAAATGTTTTAAATGTGGAAAGGAAGGTCATCGGGCATTTGAATGCTGTGATAATGGGAAGAAGATGTCTAATGATGCAAACAAAGGAAGGGATACACAGAATGAACCTGCTACACTTCAATGTTTCAAGTGCAAGGGGATGGGGCATTATGCCAATCAATGCCCAAATCCAAGGGTTGATGATGATGGTCGACGTCAACAAACTCTTAAGGCTAAAGACAAAGGAAAGTAACATGCAATTTCTATCAGCGATGTGGAGTACGATAACGATGTGGTGAAAGGTACACTTACCATCCACTCTAAAGTAGCAAATGTTTTATTTGATTCTAGATCCACCCACTCTTTTATTTCTGAAAAATTTTCTAAGGGTATCACCGTATTACCTCAACAATTAGATGTTGAGTTAGCTGTGACAACACCTAATGGCACATCAATCGCATCAGAAGTTTATAATTCTTCTCCGATCGAAGTTTGTGGGAAAGTGATTCCTGCAAATCTTGTGATCCTTCCTTTAGTGTAATTTGATGTGATTCTTGGCATGGATTGGCTTTCTCTACATGGAGCTCATATCAATTGCCAAAGAAGGGAAGTCACATTTCATATTCCAGATCAACCTACGATCGTCTATCAATGCAAGGATGAACATAACCTTCCAGTGGAACTTTCTTCCATCTTATGGGTATTGATTCCACTAAATGAAGGTTATTTATCTCAAATGGTTGGTGAGAAACTCACGATTAAGAATATGCCCATTGTACGGGAGTTTGATGATGTCTTTCCGGAGGAATTGCCGGGTCTTCCACCAAATCGTGAAGTTGAGTTTTCAATAGAACTCGTACCGGGTGCTTTGCCTATTTCAAAGACACCTTATAGAATGGCCCCAATTGAGTTGCAGGAATTGAAGAAGCAACTCCAAGAGAATCTTGATAAGGGATTCATACGCCCTAGTGCATCACCTTGGAGAGCACCTGTTCTATTTGTTAAGAAGAAAGATGGATCAATGAGACTCTGCATTGATTATCGAGAACTTAACAAGATCACTATCAAGAACAAATATCCTCTCCCATGCATTGATGACTTATTTGACCAACTACGCGGAGCTCAATACTTTTCCAAGATTGATCTTCGTTCAGGGTATCATCAATTAAGGGTCAAAAGGGAGGATATACCAAAGACGGCTTTCCGTACAAGGTATGGACACTATGAATTTATAGTGATGCCATTTGGTCTTACTAATGCCCCTGCTATCTTCATGGATCTAATGAATAGAGTCTTTAGAGACTATCTTGATCAATTTGTGGTAGTCTTTAGAGACGATATTCTTGTCTATTCAAAGATCAAGGAAGAGCATGAAGATCACTTGAGAATTATATTGAAGACCCTGAGAAAAGAGAAGCTTTATGCCAAATTTACCAAGTGTGAATTTTGGCTTCAAAAAGTTGCATTTTTGGGTCATATAATCTCAAAAGAGGGGATATCTGTGGATCCAGCAAAAACAGAGGTTATCGAAAGATGGTCAAGACCAACAACAGTAACTGAGATCCGAAGTTTTCTTGGTTTGGCTGGATATTATCGACGTTTTGTAAAAGATTTTTCACGGTTATCTAATCCAATCACCAAGTTGACTCGGAAAGGAGTTAAGTTTGTCTGGACAGTGGAATGTGAAGAGAATTTCAAGGAGTTGAAAAGAAGGTTATCCAGTGCACCTGTGCTCACACTGCCTTGTAGTGGAGAAAGGTTTGTGATCTACAGTGATGCATCCAAGAAGGGACTGGGGTGTGTTCTTATGCAAAATGATATGGTGATAGCTTATGCCTCACGACAGTTGAAAATCCATGAGCAAAATTACCCAACACATGATTTGGAGTTGGCTGCGGTAATCTTTTCATTAAAGATTTGGAGGCATTACCTTTATGGTGAAAGGTGTGATATTTATACTGATCATAAAAGTTTAAAGTATATTTTCACACAAAAGGAATTGAATATGCGCCAAAGAAGATGGTTGGAGCTGATTAAGGATTATGACTGCTCAATCCATTACCACCCTGGGAAAGCAAACAAGGTGGCAGATGCATTAAGTCGACAAGACCATGCTAGTTTATCCATGATGAGGATCACAAAAGATCCAATATTTATGGATTTACAAAGGATGGATCTTGGAATTATAATGGAAGGGGAAAAATCTTATCTTTCTCAAATGAATGTTCAACCATCTATACATGTGAAGATTAAAGAGGCACAGAAAGAAGATGTCGAGTTACAAAAGAAGGTGAGAAATGTTCCTGAATTCAACCTTGATTGTGATGGGATAATAAAGTTCAGGAATCGGGTTTGTGTTCCTCCCATCCCCGAATTAAAGAAAGAGCTGCTGGATGAGGCTCATAGTTCTTCATTCTCTATTCATCCTGGAAGCACGAAGATGTATAGGGACCTGAAAGAGTACTTCTGGTGGGATGGCATGAAAAGAGATGTTGCTGAATATGTCTCTCGATGCTTGGTTTGTCAACAAGTTAAAGCAGAGAGACAGAAGTCTAAGGGGATGTTACAACCATTACCCATACCCGAATGGAAATGGGAAAACATCACTATGGACTTTGTCACAGGACTTCCTAAAACATCCAAAGGCAATAATGCTATCTGGGTCATAGTTGATCGTCTTACAAAGTATGCACACTTCATTGCTATTAGAGAGGATTTCTCTCTAGGTCAGCTTGCCAGGATATATGTAAAGGAAGTGGTAAGATTGCATGGAGTGCCACTTTCTATTATATCTGATTGGGATCCGAGATTTACCTCGAAGTTCTGGCGAAGTCTTCAGCATACTCTGGATACAGAGTTGAGTTTCAGCACTGCTTATCATCCCCAGACAGACGGTCAGTCTGAGAGAACAATTAAAACCCTAGAAGATATGTTGAGAGCTTTCTCTATGGATTTCAAAGGAGGTTGGGATCAACACCTACCTTTGGTGGAATTTTCTTATAATAATAGCTTTCACTCCAGTATTCAGATGGCTCCTTATGAAGCTCTCTATGGAAAGAAATGCAGGACTCCAACTTGCTGGGATGAAGTTGGGGAAAGAAAGCTATTAGGACCTGATCTCGTTGATGAAATGGCAGAAAAGGTCAGATCTATTCAACAACACATAAGAGCAGCTCAGAGTCGACAGAAAAGTTATGCCGACAATCGAAGAAAAGACCTAGAGTTTGAAGTGGGTGATAAAGTGTTCTTACGAATATCTCCCTGGAAGAGGGTTATGAGATTTGGAAAGAAGGGGATGTTGAGCCCTAGATATATCGGTCCTTTTGAAATACTGGATCGTGTTGGGAAGGTAGCTTACCGATTGGCGCTTCCATCGAATCTCTCTCAAGTTCACGATGTGTTCCATGTATCTCTCCTGAGAAAGTACATACCAGATCCTTCACATGTACTCAGCTCAGAAGTTGTACCGCTGGAGCAAGATCTTTCTTATGATGAACAGCCGATAGAGATTCTGGATCGTAGCGAAAAAGTCCTACGAAACAAGACCACTCGTTTGGTGAAAGTTTTATGGAGGAACCACCAACTTAAAGAAGCTACATGGGAGCTTGAGGATATGATGAGGGAGAAGTATCCTCATCTGTTTGTTACAAAGTGACGAATTTCGAGGGCGAAATTCTTTTTAAGGGGGGTAGAATGTAACACCCGATACTTTTATGTTATATAAATCATCAAAGGAATCTTTTTCTACACAACACTTGCTTGGCTTGCTTTACACGCAATCGCGACCTTCCTCGATAGCTTGCGTCGTACGCAATACCGAGTTTCACTAAACAACAATATGCTATTAAAACTAGCCGTTATGAATAGTAATAACCACTTTTTGAAAATTTATAAATTTTATTTTTCAAAATGGACTTCATTTTTGGACTCAGAATATCGAAATTAGCCTAGGGTGAAATTTTGGTATTTTTCTGAAAACTTTCAATTTTTGATGAATAGTGAAACCACTAAGTGGTAGGTTAAAAACTGAATTTTGCATAAAACTTAATTTTACCGCTTCTGTGAATGGAATTTCGAAAATCCGAGAGACACGGTTAATATCAAGGACTAAAATGTGGTTCAATGAGATGAAAATAATTTTTTGGCGAATAGTAACTTTTTACTATTTTTACCGCGGTTAATAGTAAATAGGGTAACTAAGGGTAAATATGATATTAATATTACCCTAAAACATGTCCTAATTCTATTGGACAAGTGTAATTCGACCAAAAACAAACTTAGGAATAAAATATGACCATTTAGGCCCACTTGGATTAGATTAGGACATTTATTATTAATTTATTTAAAGAAGGGTTAAAATAGTTAAAATAAAAGTTTAATAAGTAAAGCATTTTTAATATAGGGTTATACATAAGATAAATTCGATTGTAAATATTCATTAGAAAGCTAAAAATATTTCCTACATGATGGTATTTTATTTGTAATTTTTAGACATCAAATAATTTAATTTATTTATGACACAAAGATGATGCAGTAATTATCTTATTAATGAAATATTGACAAAATTGATAATATAAATACCAAAATAAATGTAATTTAAGACTTTTTATGAATTAAACTAATTTTCTAGGTTACTATGATATAATAGTATTGATTTAATTAACTTGGTTCGAACATATAATTCTGTTATGACTTTGACAAAAATCATATATCAAATAGTGTCAAAATTGACACAAAATAGTTTTTAAATCAAATATTATATTATTAATTGTTATTCTATTCCTAAAAATCTAAGGTTCTGCCAAATGAATTAGATAAGGATATATATATTAATAATAAACAATTTGGGGTTCTTTTGGCATGTTATAGTAAGTGTATTAACCATATAGTGAAAGAAAACAAAAAGACATGGTAAAAGTTAAATTATTTAACTTAGAGTTAAATTTAATTGATAAGGTTAAAATAATATCCTAAACTTGTCTAAATTCTATTGGTTGATAGGATTTCGACCCATCCCCACTTTAGCTTCGAAATAAGACCCTTTGGAACCATTATAAACCGATTTTGACTTTAATATAAAATAATATTTTGAGATATTCCTAAGGTGCCCCTCTCCTCCCTTATAAAAGGGCACCTCCTCCCCCTCCTCCTCACACCAATTTGAGCACTCAAGCTCGGCCAACCCCTGCCATTTTCCCTTCTCCACTTCCCTAGAATAATCCTAGAGGTCCTGGTCTTCTCCAAAGACCAATCTTAGTTCCTTAAGTGGAGGATTCAAAAAGGCGTTCCAAAGAAGAGGTAATATCCATTACCGATCTTTTCAATTTCTTTCTTCTTCAACTTCTTCTTCTTTAGTTGTTTCATGATAAAGTAATAACATCAGTATTACTTACATACTGATATGTTATTATAAATATGAAACAACCCTAATTCACCTTCTATCCATCCTACGGAAAAATGAAATCACCGCGCGTGCGTACGTACGGAATACCGTCTCCACGCCGTGGTGTAATCTATTTTCCACCATCACCTTACAAGGATGGGTATAATGGTGTAATGAGTAACTATATATGATTATTATTAAGTAATATTGATACTGAAATAATATATATATATACTCCAATACAATTCCACGATCATAGGAACGATATCATCACTCGTGCGTACGTACGGAATACCGTCTCCACGATGTGATGCGACTCGTTCTACATGATCTTCATTTCATAATGATTGTATAAATGAATTGAATGAATGAATATGGTATATAATACACTAATACCATTCTGGAAATGAATTATCTATAACCTAAAGATAAGAATAAGAATTTATTCGACAAAACACGCATAAGAACAAAAAGTTATAAAGACCCGAGTAACAAGTAACAATGAAATATTACTAACAAGAAGCTAATAATATGACCATATATGATCTCATATCAATATGTATGATTCTGGAATAAGTCAATAACATTATTTAAACCATTATACATGAGCTTCGGACACGAACAAAGCAAATCGGACCTAAGGTAAGGGAAATATCACAATCTCATTTTTATCCGAGATTGTTTATTCGTAAGTATTTACTGGGGTGTATTTTATCATCCACATCCATGTTCCCTCAATATGTAATATTGTTTCCATCCACTTGAAATAGTTTAAACCCAATTTTACCCTTAGGTGAGTTTTTAGTAAAGAATATGAAAGAAATCTTTTGTCGTTTTTTCCGTACGAGGTACTTTTTGACTTTTCCGACAAAAGTACGAAGAATGTTTTTTTTAAATTATACGGCATGAATGGATTTTTAAAACATTACTTCAAAGAAGCTTCCTTTACAAGTTTTCAAGTTTATTTTTAATCAACTTCTTTTATTTTAAAGTTGTATGAAATGTTATGAAAGGAAAAATGTTTTTTGAAGAAGAAAGGATATTTTCCTCAAGAATTCAATTCAAGTGTTTTATCAAAATTATTTTCCATCTAAGATAATAAAGGGTTCTGTTTCTGTCCATATTTTTACATTGGTTTGACTATGTTGTGATGGAATTATGTTTATGAATTCCTTTATCATATATGAATTGATTTATGATGTCATGATGTTTCAAGAATCCCATTTTTGTTACATGTGTTATGTGATGATGCATGTTTTATGATTATGTGGCACACATAAGAAAGGATTCATTATAAGATGGGTGGGACCTATATCTCCCTCCAATGCATTGGGTAATGATTTTATATCTCATGAGATAGACATGGCTGGAACGGAAGGTTATTTCGGTTCAGTGATACAGGACTGAAACGAGGAGTGAACTCGGTTCAGAAAGGGACTTTGTCCACTAAGATAGTCTTGGCAATGAGTCATGACTAACACGAAATGATTTTCCATGATTATGTGTGCATGCCACAAAGATTCAAGTTTTATGTTATGATTATGGGGATCTCATTTTCACTTCTATGATTTATTCCATGTTAAGATATTATGATCTCTTTTGCAGGTTTTGATTTTCATAAAGATATGATATGATTTTTATTTCCTTTATTTGCCCTTGCTGAGCATTTGAGCTCACCCTTTTATGTTTTCTTTTCCCCAGGTCAGGAAGATGGATATTAAGTAGAATATGCTAAAAGGGACCCTAGATATGATGAAATAAATGGGAGACACTGTAGAAGATTTATGAACAAGTTGTTTATGTTTCCCAGTTTCTAAAGACACTATACCTATACGGTCCTTTGTGGTTTTGTCATATGTTGTAATAAGAGTGCTTCAATTTTGAAGTATTAACAATGTATGTAAAGTGTGGGTCGTTATAATTATCCTCATTGGTGGAATCCTGGTCAGTTACCTCTTATTGATATGTGACACCTGATATTGATTTTGGTAGGTGATGGGCCTTGGGATTCAATTTAAATGGGATTCATGTATCTGATATTGGTGGGTAAGGGGTCATGAGGTATGATTTTATGATACATGGTTGCGATATATGTGTGTGAGCATAGTGAGAGTTCACTTCTTGTAACAACTTTCCCTATTTGGGTTATAAATATATATTATATATGTATGAAAACGATATTGGTATTTAAAGGGACTCCACAAATAGGGGCTATGTTTGAATGATATGAGGGTGGTGAATTAGTTCTACAAGAGAATACACTGGTTGAGGCCCATGAGTGTTGAGATGATGCCCCAAAGGGTTGAGCATAAAATGATATATATGTATTTATATCAGTACATGCTCCAATATAGGTGGGACAACCACATGATATGGAAGATTTTGGGTCATGTCATGATGAGCACCTCATATAGATCCTAGTACGTGTTATCTAGGGGATTGAAATGGTAGCTTAGTGAGTGGGTCCGTCTATGGAATACATGACTCACATGTTCAAATCACAACACATAGAACTATTTTAGAGAGATAATGGATAAGAAGAAGTGGTAAAATGGATCGAGGTAGTGAATATCATCTTTTAGAAACATGAGGCATCTGCATGCTATGGGAGAAGGTAGATATATATAGGTTCAGACAGGTAGACATGAGGGACTATCCTATAAGGATATTGAGGCTAGGTTCTTCAAGAACATCATTCTGGATACATTGAGGATGGAGAGATATCAATGGTCTTTGAGGCATCAGGCGGGTGACTTATATTTCATTTACAACAAAAACAATTACACTAACGTTTCTTTTTTTCACCAGGTGTGGTGGGAGATGAAATGTTAAGAGTGTGGTGCTTCAAGGATGGTTTGGAGAACACAATTACGGTGGAGGTATCAATCTTCAAGATTACCTCATAATTAGAGGATGTGAATCATGTATTTGTTGTTAAGGGAATGTTGAAAGATCTTCCATATTCATGCCTGTTAATATCATTAGGTGATTATATAAGAGACACTGCAGATATCATGATATGAGGTTGAGATGATCCATAGTAGAAAATAATGAAAGTGAATTGAGCTGATCACTATTGAGTGGGTCTTCGATGGTGTCCCTATAGTGAGAGGATCGTGTACATGTGTGCACATAGTGTGACTGGGCAATGATGTAGTGCCGAGACTATTCCTAGTTTGGGATTCTTGAGAGGTTATGTAGGAATCTATCTTAGATAGCTGGTATTTAGGATTCAATAATGAGTAGGGGTTCTACTATCAAACCATGGGATGTACTTGGAGCTTGTGGTCAAGATTCAGTTGCATGTGGAGTTCATGGTAGATACAGTGGGATCCAACATTGGAGTGAGTGCTTATTTGATGGCGTAGCTCTGTAGAGAGTCAAAAACTCAGGTTGATGGGTTTTAGGTCCGGTTCATTTTGTTGACATGCTAAGGTCAGAGTAGTATAGTGAGTCGAGTAAGGTTAGAGGTACAAAATTGGTGTTAATGGGGTGGAATTGAATTTCCACATGGTGACTTGTGTATACATGTATAGTTTTTGGTGAGTGAGGTGCACGAGATGTAATTTTAGACTAACCATGTGTTATTTAGTATTTTTTAATTGTCTAGAAGAATATATATATGTGTGTGTGTGTGTGTTTGTTTGTTTGTGTTTGTGAGAGAGAGGTGTGTGGAACTGGGACTAATTGTGGGAATCTAATTATATGTGGGATTTATCAGTTCTAGATGGGGAGTTTGTACTATTTAGCATCATTTGAGATGTGGTACCTCATATGTGTCATGTGAGACATGGGACTTTCTAGGAATTTGACGACATGCGATAAATGAGCATTGTCATATGTGACACGACCATGATTTTAGAACTTGGAGAGTTGCAGAAGTGATGATCCATCATCAGATGACTTTTGAGTCCTCACATGGTTGATAGACCATCATTTAGATTTGGTTTTTGGGTCGGGAAGCATTTGGGGTAGTAACACCCAATGTAAGGAGCATCTTGATAGAGTTGATAAGTGACAATCCATGGTAGAACGAGGTTATTCGATCGATATGGGAATATTTGGTACCATCATTAGTTAATTTTTTTAGCATTGGTACGAGCAATGTTAAGGTGGTGATATTGTAACATTCAAGGTTTTTGGATCATGTCGAAATCCTCACTATTATTGCATTTTCTTCAAGTTTGGTTGTCTGACCATCTCTTTCCTTGATATGAAGAAGTTAATTTTGGGATTTATTTTGATCCATCATTTTTTAGATTCATTTTAATTATAGTCTATTTACTCATGTTTTAGAGTGGTCTTTCAGTGCATCGTGGACAAAACCCTACTTTTCTAAAGGAGAAGACTGAGGCTCATGGTTTGGAAAAATCATGATGCCTCCCATGGGTAACCATGCATCCCTTATTCTTCACTAGAAACATTTTCAAAAAATATATAAGAGGGTGTGCATGAATGTATGATGTTTTTATTGTTTTCATAATAGGGGATTCCCATGAATTGTACACGGTTTGGAAAAATATGCTCATGGACTGTGTTTGGTGTGATATTTAAGAAGTGGGCACTAAACGGCTTTCCAATTTGTGTACTTGTTGTGAGGATTTATTTAAAAAATTACCCATTTCCCCAAATTTCTTTTAAAATGGATTTCTCTTTTTTCTTCCTCTCACGTGATCTCCACATCGAAGAAATTATAGGACTTCGCTTCTTCTCCTGATAGTATTTGAGATCATCTCTCTATAAAAGATCTATTTTGATCACCAATGAGTGTGTTTGAACTGCATTAGTATGGGACTTAATCCTCTTTCTTCCATCATTAATTTGTCTCTCCATATAGTGAGCTAAATTTGTATGTGTAGTTTTACTATATTTTCTGGGAATTTTTAAAAAGAACTAATTTTATCCCAACCAAACCGAGTTCGACATAGCAACCCTATATTTTCATAAATTGATATTACTTCAGAAATGATGTATATTTATTACAACATATAAGAAAACTTTCACAGGTCTCAATAGGTATAGTGTCTTCAGAAACTGGGGTGTATAAACAAATATTCCATAAAACATCTATAATGTCTTTCATTTTTTTAATCATAACTAGACTCCCATTTGTAATTTCATACTTAATACCCTTCTTAATGACATCGTGAAAATAAACATATAAAAGGTGATATCAAATAGCCAATAAGGGTAAACAAATTAAATATTAATCATATCATATTAAAAAGAACATAACATTTGAAAAATATTAACCTACATATAAATGATCATAATATAATGTCAAGGGACAAATCCTAAAAAGTGAAATGTTATCTAAATAGTAATAACATAAGACATGAAATTTTTTTAATACACACATAAGAATAGAAAATAATTTCATAGTAGTCAAGGCTCATATCCAAGAAAATCAAAACAGACAAAATCCATTACGGAACCGAGTTCACTCTTCATTTTGGACATGTATCACTGAACGAGATTAACTTTCCATTCCAGCCATGTTTATATCATGAGAAATAAATATTTACCCAATTAATTGGAGGTAGATATAGGTCCCACATGTCTCATAATGAAACAATTATCATGTGTTCCACAAAAGCATATATCATTCATCATAGAAAAACCTATGTGAAAAATAGGATTCTTAAACATCACACCATTATAAAATAATCCAAATAAGATAACTGGACTTTATAAAAACAATTTCATTATAAACATAATCAAATTAATGTAATAGCAGGGCATAAGCATAACATTACGTTATCTTAGATGGAAATAAATTTTGATAAAATACATGAACTTAATTCTTGAAGAAAGTATCATTTCTTTTAAAAAAATCATTTTCTATTCTCCAAATGCCGCAAAATTTTAAAAGAAAATAATTTTATTGAAAATAAACTTGAAAATATGTATAGAATTATTTATGGAAATAAGGCTTCAGGAAAGAATAAAAATCCATTAATTCCGTATAAGTAAAAAAATTTATTCTTGTACTTTTTTCAGAAAAGTCCAAAAGTAACTCGTATGGTAAACATAAAAAAGGATTATTACAAACCATATTGTAGAAGTAAAAATAAGTAAAAATTAATTTAAACATACATAGAATAATAGAATAAAATTTATGATAATATTCTTATAAAACATTGAAATGGATGATAAATATATCCGAAGTAAATACTTTCATATAAATAATCATAGATAAAAATGAGATTTGAAAAGTTATCACTTACCATAGGTACATAATGATTATAATGTATAATAACGTCATGTATAAATATTTAAATAATGTTACTTATTTAATCCATAATAATAATCGTTTATGATAAGATGTATGATCATATTTTCATCCATTTAGTAACATTTCATCATTACTCATTATTCAGGTATTGTCTCCTTTATGTTCTTATGTAAGTTTTGTCAGATATGTTCTTATTAATGTTTTTAGGATATTGGTATATAATTTAAATCATTGTATTATTAAAATATATATCATAATTATTAATTCAATTCATTTATATAATCATGTTTTAATGAAGATTATGTTGAATGAATCACATTACACTGTGGAGACGTTAAGCCGTACATACGCACCAACGACAATATCGTTCCCATAATTGTTGAATGGTATTGATGTGTATGTCATAAAGTATCATAGAATTAGTATCATGTTATATTAATCATATATATGTATTATTTACACCATTATACCCATCCATGTAATGTAGTTGCGAAAAACATATTACACCATGGTGTGGAGACGGTAAGCTGTATGTACGCACGGGAAGTGATTTCATTTGTTATAAGATGGATAGAAGGTAAAATTGGGTTGTTTCATATTTTTAATAACATATCAGTATATGAGTGATACATTTGTTATTAATTTATAATGAAACATAAAAATAATAGGATGTAGAAGAAGACAGAAATTAGAAAGAATCGGTAGAAGAGATTACCTCTTCATCAACGTGCCTCCTCTGAATTTCCACTTAGGGAACTAGAGTTGGTTTTTAGAGAATAAAAATAACCTCTAAAATGTTACTAGGTTAGTTGATTAGAGGAATGGGTAGGGTTTGGATGATTTGGAGTACTCAAAATGGAGTTACAATAGATGGAGAAGGTTCCCTTTAAAAAGAGAAGAGAGGGGCACTTTAGGAAACTCAAAAAATATTAATTTATTATAAACTAAATTTTGTTTAAAAATGGTCCAAAACTTATCCAATAAATATATAATATGATTTTGGTTCTAATAACCATCATAGAATATTTTTTAGTCTTGCTTGAATAATTTTTTTATCCTTATCTTTTTGGTTTAACCCTTCTTTTACCATTTGATAACATGTTATTTAGACATTGTGGATTAATGTTATTAACATATCATGTAATACACACCTAAAAATTTATTTATGACATATTTTGACTTATATAAACAATTTTTTCGAATAATATATTTTTAGGAATTTAATATCTTTTAATAATCTATTTAATGTTTTAAGTATTGAAATATGTCACGTTTGGACCCTATTCATAGATGGCATTCTTAAAAATCTATAACAGTCATATTACATTGAACTAAAAGAATTAAAGTATCCCTAATATTTCAATTTCATCCAAAAATTTTGTGGAAGTCGTAAAAATATTCATATTATATTTATTTCAATATTTATATATTCATTTATTTTAATCATTCCATAATGTGGTAATCATTACATCTTAATTCTGTCATAAATAAATATATTTATCTAATGTATAAAAATTATAAATAAAATTCCATGATATAGGAAATCGTTATATATTTCAAATGAATATTATTATACATATATATCAGTTATATAATCCTATATTAAAATATATTTATAAAGTATATATGGTTATGTTATATTTATCATTACTTTCAATTACTTATTATAAAAGGTCATTTTCACATCCATATGAATTCATGGGGTCCCAAAAAAGACCAATAGATTCCCATGATACAAAATATCTCATAAAATAGGATTATGACACGTTTTAGGATATTTTTTTATTATAAAATACTAATTTTTACCCTTATTTACTCAATTAACCCTTTAAACATGGTAAATAAAAATTATAACTGATGTTACTATTCATAATATCCAAAAATAAAAGCTAAATATTCACACAATTTGGAACATGTAATTCCAAATATGGAATCCATTTTTCTGATTTCAAAACATTGTATTTGCAGTAATGAATTTAAAATTAATCTCGTTGTTGAAATGAGAAAACAGTTTTTAAAAGATAAAATATTGCAATAGTTTGAAATGATTTTCCCAATGAATTCAGTGTAAGATTTATTCTAATGTCATAAATTATATTAAATGGTAAAAATATATTCTATTTACACTTTAAAACTATTAAATATTATAATTTAACCATATAAAATTATCTATATGAAAAAAAATAATTATTAAAATTTTGTGTATTTTTACTATTCATCAAAACATAAATGTTATCAAAAAAATATCATAAATTTATCCAAAGTAAATTTCTATATCATGTTTCAAAAATAACATGTTTATGTTTTCATATAAAAACTATTAATTTTGAAAACTCTTAACATAAAATGGGTTCTCCATTCAATGGTGTAAAATTTAACTCTTAAAAAATAGGTTCTCATACATAAAATAGGGTTTTATTCATTCCGTATGATTAGAATATCCCTGGGAAGAATTATAAAAATATTCTATTTATTATATATCACATATATCTCATTAATTTATTTACCAAAAGTAATTCACTCAAAAATAAGAATATCTAATTAATTAATATTTTCATATATAGACCATGAATTTATAATACATTTTCATAAGTTAGTTATAATTATTCTTTCTAAACTAACAGTTAGGATATAATAGTAATTTTAAATTAAGGGAATCCCAATGATTATTGAAAATCATTATTGTGTTCCAAGAAAACTACTGAAGAATAAAAACTATTTAAATAAATAATTCATATTAACATTCGAGTGTTACATTCTACCCTCTTAAACTGAATTTCGCCCTTGAAATTCATCACATGGAAACAAAAATATGAGGATGCATCTCCCTCATCATATCATCATGTTCCTATGCAGCTTATAGAAATTGTTGGTTCCTCTATAAAACATTAAACAAGCGAGTGGTCTTGTTTTATAAACCTTTTTCTCTATAATCCAGAATCTCCATCTATTGTTCTTCATAAGAATGATTTTGATTCACCGACACAGCTTCTGAGAATAGTACATGTGAAGGATTTAGTATTTTATATCTTAATAGAGAAGCATAGAACACATCATGATCTTGAGAGATATTCAGTGGATGTGTCAATTGGTAAGATACCATCCCAACACAATCTATTACTTCAAAAGGGCTGATATACCTAGGGATCAGCTTTATCTTCATTTCAAATATCATTACTCTCATCTAGGGAGATATTCGTAAGAACACCTTATCACCCACTTCAAATTATAGTTCTTTTTTTTGGTTTTCCGCAAAATGTTTTTGTTGAATCTGAGCTACTCTTATTTTTTGTTGAATGTATCTGACCCTTTCTCCCATTTCATTAACCAGATCTGGTCCTAATAGCTTTCTTTCCCCAACTTCATCCTAGAATGTTGGAGTTATACACCTATTTCCATAGAGGGATTCATAAGGAGCCATCTGAATACTAGAATGAAATCTATTATTCTAATAAAGTTCCATGAATGGTAGGTGTTGATCACAATAACCATTGATATACACATAGAATGCTCTCAACTTGTCTTCTAGAGTTTGAATTTTCCTGTCACACTAATGTTATATATGAGGATTATATGATATTCTATAACATAACACTGTAACCATTGAATTCTAATGTCTTGTCCAGAACATCAAGGTAAACCTCAAATCCTGATCAGATATAATGGAATGTGGTACTCCATCAAATCTTACAACTTCCGTTACATATATCCTGGAAAGCTAATCAAGAGAAAAATCTTGTTTAATAAAAATAAATTTGTCCAACTTTGTAAGATGGTCAACTATAACCAGATAGCATTATTTCAAATGGATGTTTTGGTAATTCGGAAGACAAAATTAATAGTTTTCCCTGATTCCATTATCGTAAGGGTAACGGTTGTAACATCCCCTAAAATTTATGTCTCTCAGTTTTAACTTGATGAAAAACCTTGAATCGAGACACTTATTCGTTGACATCTTGTTTTATACAATCCCACCAGAATTACACATTATGGTCCATATACATCTTTGTGCTTCCTAGGTGAATAGATAATTAATAACATTATGCTTCATCCAATTGTTCCTAATTTAATTCTGGTATGGCAAGAACAGAAACCCAGTTCCTGAACCTTATTATTTCATCACAATCAAGTTGGATTCAAGAATGATGCTAATCTTATTCTGTAACTCTACATCTTCATTTTGTGCCTCTTTATTATTCAGTTTTATAGATGGATGAACATTCATTTGCGAAAAATAAGATTTCCACCCTTCCATTAAAATTTCAATATCCATCCTTTTCAAATCCATAAATATTGGATCTTTTGTGATCCTTGTCATGGATAAGCTAGCATGGTTTTTTTGACTCAAATCATCTTCCACCATCTTTGCTCTCCCATGGTAGAAATGTATTGAGCCGTCATAATATTTAATCAACTCCAACCATATTTTTTGGAACATATTCAGCTTATTTTTTGTTGAAATATACTTTAAAATTTTATGATAAGTATAAATATCACATCTTTCACCATAAAGATACTGCCTCTATAATTTTAATGCAATGATTACCGTAGCTATCTCTAAATCTTGAGTTGGGTAATTTTTCTCATGGATTTCCAACTGTCGTGAGGCATAAGATATCACAATATCATTTGTCATTAGAACACAAGACATCCACTTCTTGTATGCATCATTGTATATCACAAACCATTCTCCAACACAATGTAGTGTGAGAACAGGTAAACTGGATAACGTTTTTTTTTCTCTTTGAAATTCCTTACACTTCCCTCCTTCAGAACAAACATAACTCCTTTCCAAGTCAACTTGGTTTGTCTATTTTATAATCATGAAAAGTATATCGCGAAATGTAAATTAATGTCCAGAAAAACCAAGAAAGCATATGTTCTCAGTTACCGTAGTTGGTCTTGACCATCTTTCAATAACCTCTATTTTTTGCATGATCAAAAGTTATCCCCTCTCATTAGATTATGTTACCCAAAAATAAATATTTTTAAAGAAAAGATTCACACTTGGTTAATTTGAAAAAACCATCCCCTTTCTCATGGTCTTAGTACAATTATCAAGTGATATTCATGTTCTTCCTTTATCTTTGAATAGAAAAGAATATCATCTTCAATGACTACCAAAAACTGATGAAGATAGTCTCTAAAAACTCTATTCATTAGATCCATGAAGACTATAGAGGAATTTGTAAGACCAAAAGGAATCACTATAAATTCATAGAGTCCAAAGCTTGTATGGAACACCAACTTTGGAATATCCTATTTTTGGCCCTTAATTGATGATATCCTGAACAAAGATCAGTCTTGGAAAAGTATTGACCTCCGTATAGTTGGTCAAATAATTAATCAATGAATGGGAAATGATATTTTTTCTTGATAGTGATCTAGTTAAGTTATTGATAATCAATACAGAGTCTCATTGATCCATATTTCTTCTTAACAGACAGAATAGTTACTCTATAAGGTGATGCACTAGGGCATATGAATACATTAACAAGAATCTATTGAAGTTTCATATTCGATTCCACCAACACAAATGGGTCCATTCTATATGGTGTCCTTGAAATAGGCATAACACCCGGTATAAGTTCTACTGAAAACTCAACTTCACGATATGGTGGAAGACCAGAAAATTACTCTACAAAGACATCATAAAACATTCTTACAATGGGTGTATTCTTAATATTGAGTCTTTCCCAAGCCATTTGAGATGAATAACCTTTATTTTTTGGAAATAATACCAATAAGATGCAAGATGTTTAAACTCGATGGTTATATTCATCCTTGCATCAATATATGATCATAGATTGATTTGGAATATGAAATGTGACTTCTCTACATTCAAAATTGTTATTAGCTCTATATAATGAAATCCAATGCATACCTAGAATCACATAAAATTCCACTATAGGAATGATAACAAGATTTTCAAGAATCACATTCCCAAATAAATTAATCGGGTAAGAATTATAAAACTTTTGATGCAACTGTTGTGCCATTAAGAGTTTTCACAACTAACTCAACATATAATTATTGAGGTAATATGGCGATACCCTTAGAAAAATCTTTAGAAATAAAAGAGTGGGGGATCCAGAATCATTTAAAACATTTTTTACATTATAGTGGACGGTATGTGTGCATTTCATTACTTAATTATCATATTCCATGTCATAGATAGTAATTACTTGTGACTTGACTTTGTATTTGAACTTATGATTTTGTTGACAACAATCATAATCAATAACCATTAGAATAAGGCACTGATTTTCATATGTTCCTATTTCCTTGCAATTGTAACATTGAAGTGTCAGAGGTGCATTTTATGTATCCTTTTCTTTGTTTGCGTCTTTAGATATATTTTCCCCATAACATTGGTATTAAATTCCTTGATGACCATTTTTCCACACATAAAACATTTATTAGTACAATTAAGACAATTCCCCCCATGTTTCATTTCACACTTCGAGCATAAGAAGAAACTCATCTTCTTTTTAGTGTGGTATTTATATTTTAATTTTAATTCATTTTTCCACTTCTTACAAAACATATATGAATGATTCGTTACTCCAATCTTTGTCCCAACCATAAGAGCACACCGAAAAATTTACTCAAAGATATTAAAGACCCTTATGGCTAATGCCCTTCGTAGACATGGGTTTAATCCACTAAATAATCGATCAATATTAATCTCAGATTGGATAATAATTCCAGAAGTGTACCATTCAAGTCTTGTAAAATATTCTTCTTAGGTACCAATATATTCAACATCCTTTTTCCTTAGTTCAAGTAATTATTTATTTATCTTGAATATTAAGAATTTAGTTATTGAAAAAAAAGTTCTCAAACTCGTCCCATTCTATGGACCCAATTTATACTCATTTCATCTTATTCTAGATAATATAACACTATTGAACAGCTTCACCTTCCAAAAAATATACTACTAGGATGAATTACCATGGTAAGAACTTTGTAGATCTGAAAATATATTTTTAGTGGTACTAATCCATTATTCAGCCACTAGTGGATCATAAGACCCAATGATAGAAGGTAGACACTTCCTCAAGAAGGATTCAGCTGAATTTTTATCCCTCCATTGCTCGTTGGTAAGTCCAGCATGATTAATATCATGAGAATGTTGTGTGATCATGGCTACATGATTTTTCATTCCAACTCCAATAACATTTTGTTTCTCAAGGGGACAATCGTTCCATTTCTTGTCGCATTCATCATTAACGTAGTTTCTTCGGGTTCTATCCATCGACTAAAACATAGAATAATAGTGTGAGAAACACTATTCATAATTTGAAAATCACATAGTCAATAATAAAATTTTAATTTAGGATAATTTAGGTTTTATCTTGGGTTATTGATGGTCATTCCTAAAATTGTAGTATAGTATCTTATACCTAGACATATCTATTAGTCTTTCTCATCCTAGTTTCAAAATAATAACTATACCTTTTCTATAATACCAGCTATAACGAACCATTATTTACATTCATTGATATTAAATAAGAATTTATGTATACATATTAAAACATTTTAAAAATCTATTTTAGGATTATATTGGTATTGTGTCTTTAGAAACTGGGAAACATAAACAACTGGTTCATAAAACATCTACATTTTCTCCAATTTATTTCATCTTAATTGGACTCCTTTTTGGAAAATCATACTCTATACCCTTCTTCATGAAATGGGGAAAAGAAAAATATAAAGGGTGGGCAAAAATTCTAATTAAGGTTAAAAAAAGGAAATATCAATCATTTTATATTCATAAGAACATAACATTAGAAAATCATATCCTTTTTGTAAAAGATCACAATATCTTGTCATGGGATAAATAATAAAAGTGAAATGTAATCCCAATAGTAAAAAAATAAGTCATGAAATTTTGTTTCATACACACATAATCATATAAATTTATTTCTTATTAGTATAGGATCATTTCCATGACCATCATAGTAGACAATGTCCATTACTGAAATGAGTTTACTCCTCGTTCCAATCATTTATCAATGAACAATATTAAGTTGTTGTTCTAGACATATATATCTCATGAGATATAAATATTTACCAAATTATTTGGAGGTATATATAGGTCCCAACCATCTCATAATGAAACCATTCTTATGTGTTCCACAAAAACATAATTCCTTCATCATATCATAACCCATGAACTAAATGGGATTCTTAAACAACATTCCCTCATAACATAATCCATATAAGATAAATGGACTTCTTATAAATATTTACATCATAAAAATAATCAAATAAATTTAATAATGGGGATATAATCATAAACCTATGTCATCTTAGATGGAAAATAATTTTGATAAAACACTTGAACTGAATTCATGAGGAAAATATCCTTTCATTTTAAAAATTGTTTACTCTTCTCAAAATTCCACGCAATTTTAAAAGAAAATAATTTTGTTGAAAATAAACTTGAATCCATGTAGAGGAATATTTATTGAAATAATGTGTCAATAAAGAACAAAAATTCAATTATTCTATATCTGTTAAAATACATTCTTCTCGTACTTTTTCCGGAAGAGTAAAAAAGCACATCATAGAGTAAACGTTCAAAAGATTACTTATAAACAATGTTGTAAAAGTCCAAATTGGTAGAAATTACTTTAAACATAAATAGAATAAAATTAAATTTTTTTTAGAATATTTTATAAAACATGGAAATCGATGATAAATATACCACCAGTAAATACTTACATATAAACAATTTTGGATAAAAACAAGTTTTGCAAAGTTAACCCTTACCTTAGGTATGAAATGATTCATATGTATTTGAACCTACTTAATAATTATTACAATAATTGTAATTATTTATTTCCGAATCATAATCATTTTTTATAACATTTATGATCATATTTTGATCTGTTTATTAACATTTAATCATTAGTCGTTATTCTGGTATTGTCTTCTCTATGTTCTTATCTATGTTTTTTCGGATAAGAACTTATTAATCTTTTTAGATTATAGTTATGTCATTTATATGTGTGGTAAATCCATATACTTTTAATCATATGGTTTTTTTTTCTAGGTCCACTAACTACTATTTGAAATTGTTGATTAACGTCATCAATAGATTTGTATATGTGATTTAATTGGAGACATATTGTTAATCTATACATCTTCATGAAGTTGATCCAACTAAATATGGTTGATACAAACTTCTAGATTTGTCTAATCCAAATATGTTTGGATAATCCATAAATATTCATGTGGTCTTGTTGCATAATAAATCCATATGTGGTCCTAACAAGATGATGTGGCTGATCTTGGTGTGTCATTGATCCTTATAATGTAGTCATTTCAGATGGTCACTTTCCTCATGATGACTTCATATGGTTATATTTCTGACACATGATTAGCCACATACTAATTGATATTTTAGGTATGATCCTCCAGGGGGAAATATGAGTTTCACGATATGGAATAATATAATGAAATAAGATCTAAAAATTGTTTATGTGATTATTTTATTTGATTATAAGTTATAAGGGTATTGTGATCCAATCAAAGATAAAAAATAATATGAGATTATGATATAAAACATAATATGGAGGCACACATCTTAATGATACACACTTTCAAGCATGTGGGTATTTTTATGAATTTAAATGAAATATATTTTTTGGATGTTGAGATTATGATAATAAAAAATTATCATAAATATTTAATCAAGAGTCTTCATGACATTTAAATGGAATAATTAATCATAAATTCAAGTGAGTATTATATATTAATAAAATGAGGAATCAATTGATCTATTTAAATATTAGGTGATCACATATTTTTAAAAACATAAAGATTACCTATTTAAATTGTGGGATAATAATTATGATCTAACCGGGATAATATTGATTATATAGTAATTTTGAATAAAATTGGAAACTATAGGTAATAATTAAAGTGGGTGAGGTTTGTGAATTCTCAGAGCCTAGTACATCCATGTATTGATGTGAGAATATAAGTCTAGAGACAATGAGATATTTGATAGAGAAAAATAATTTCTGACCATATATTCAAAACTAAGAAGTGAAATCTGATCATACAGTATCGACATGGAGATTGAAGGCTAATGGTCTTATTCACCATTGAAAATGGATAATGTTTTAAAGGTGTTATAAAGAAGAAGATTTTTTGACCCTTCTATTAATTGAGGGTGATATATTTATAAGTTCCAGTGAATAATCCCATAGCATACCGGGATATTTCTAAAAGTGGATGAAATTAAAGAGGAATCATATGATTGAAATGTATAACTAATTCCGAGATGCTCATGATTAAGGTGTCTATTCAATCATAGTATAATTTTAATTGGGTTTTTAAACTGACTACCAAAGGATTGCGACTGGGGTATCTAACAATTGTAGTCCCTTGAGTCTATAGTGTAGAGCCCATGTTATGGTGTCTAGAAAACCTAAAAAAGAGTGGGGTTTTATTCTGAACCTTGTAAATCATGTGAACTAACCTCTATTTTCATACTATTACACATGAGGTGTGGATATGTAATGATAGTTATAGGATCAAGAACATTAATTAGGTCATAATATTTAATTTTAAATAGGATGAATTCATAAAATAGTGCCACATATTGACACCCTTCTAAGTGGTCCAACTAAACAAGAGAACTATATGTTGTATCAATGTATGTAATAATCTAATGATCCAAGAAAAATGTCTCTAAAAATATTATAATATTTATTATAATAATATTATGTTTGATCAAACCGTTGAAGAGACAAATTAATATAGATGGAGGAACCATATGTCCCCTACATCTTGGAAGTGAGAGATGCTCAATCTAGGGATAGGAGTTCAACCAATTGTTAAATATTCTTCAATGAATTAATTAAAAAAGATAAAAATTGATTTTGAATGGAATACACAAAATTCCATCTTGGTATACCTATTAGAGAAGGTGTATACAAAGGTCATGGGTCTGAATAATACCTAGGATATTTTTAAAAAAATTATAAAAAATTATAAAAGTAATATAAATTTTAAACATTCCATTCAAAAAGTATAGAGGATATAATTCTATAACATAAATATAGATAATGACAAGACCAATGATACTCATTTACACGGATTAACGAGATTGTGAGAAATATTCATGGGTTTGGTGGGAATAAAAAAGATCATATCATTTCTCCAAAAATGATGTGGAGATTTTCTAATTGGAATGAAAAAACTATTATCCATATAATAAATAGATTATGTGTTTCTAGATGAGGTAAAAATATTTTCCAAGATAATTGGATGTGGAAATATCATCCATTCAAGATCTAGGGAAAAGTTGAAATAGATTTTGAGTACATGAGAAAAAAATAGATGAAGAAGAACATGTTGAATTAAGTGATTCTGAATATATGGATGGTAAAAATTAATTCAAAAATATTTTTTCTCCCCTTTAAAAGTGATTTAGAAAATAAAATTATAAAAGAAAAAATTAAATAATCACAAAAGTGTAGGAAATTTTAAATCCACGGAATGTTTTCCACTGAATTTTTAAAGAAGATGACAAATAAACCTGAACCACATGAGGAAGAAAAAGAATTATAAAATATAAAAAACATTAGAGGGAAATGAATCATTATAGTAGAAATAGGAGAACATTTATGGTTAAACATGATAAATATGAATATACATCAACTATATCTCTATATGATGAGGTTAGTTTTCTTATAATTTGTAAAATGGATTTGATTCCAAAAATTTAATCATTCAAGTTATAAATGAAATGAAATAGAGTGGATTGTGAAAGGGAATTAATAACATTATATTGATAGAATTAAAAACAAGATTGATAAGAGAAAACTAAAAATAGGAAAAAAAGGTCTTTAATGATAATAATGAGAATGATAAAAAATCATCCTTGGATAATAAAATAAATAAGAACTTATTAAAGGTTGTTAAATTTCAAAATATGTAAAATAATACTAGAGATAAGCTAGCTGCAAGAGATGTAAAAGTGGAAAAGACATAGTCCTTCGCCCACTTAGTCTATTGTGAACATAATAAATTTAGAGAAGACTTTACCTTGTCAATTAATGTTAATGTTGTATCTTCTAAAGATGATTAGAATAGTAGTCTATATGAATATGGTATTTCTACACCTAATTAGTAACAAATATGATATGGTATTACCAATAGTGTGGGTTTGAAAAAATTAATAGGTTCATAAATGTGAAACCTGATTGGAAATCATTGACATTAGGTTAAGGGACGAAAAATTCATGGATCCTAATATTCCCAATGAAAAATAAAGATCAAACTGATCAAATACTACCCCAAAAAAGATTTAGATAGATTAACAGCCAATCTAGGAGATTATAGTTTAGTTGTTCTTTTTCGTGTTGGAGGTAGTATGGACACAAAGATAATTCTTATTTTTATAACATCTCATTTATATGAATTATTAAATAAATTAGGGGGGTTAGGAAAAAATGAGACATACTATATAAAATAAAATAATATATGTTAAGATATTCATGAAATTTTTTCAAACACAATATATTTGGATATCTATAAGAAAAATTGGGTCAATGTGATTAGATGTTTACAAAGTAAAGATATGTTTGAGAAGTCTCTTATGATAAAAGTGGAAATTCATTGTATAGTAAGTCATTCAAGAATATGGGTGTAATTGAAAAAATATTGAGAAATTCAATAAAGGGTACATGGAAATAATCATAGACATGTTGGAGATAGATAATAGATTATAGAAAGTGGAAATTGATGACATAGATAATGGAAAACAAGTGGTCTCACAAAAAAAAGATAAAATTAATTATAATATATAAATAAATGTTGATAAAAAATCATGAGAAATCATCAACTAGTAGTGACTTCATTATTCAAAGTAATATTTAAAAAATGTGAGGATGAAATCATTATGAGATTAATAATTGTATAACAATATTTCCATTTCAAGATGATTATATTAAGATATTAATAAAAGAATAAGGTAATTAATCTAACTTGATCACTGAGGTTCAGAATGATATCACACACAAATATGTAGTATAATTGAAGGAAGTCAGTACATGATCATTTGAGGATAAAAAAAATGGTGTTTGAAGAAAACATCCCATGCTGAGGTTAAAATAATATATAATAATAGGTTGAGAGAAAAATATTAGACTTAGTGTTACTTTTAAGGGACAAATTTTACCAACCTTATTACCTATTTTTCTAGATTAGTAGTTTAAATTTCATGTAATTCATGAATTTGTATGATTATTTACACACTAGATAACAAATAATGCATCATTCATAGTTTATATCATCTATGATAGATATAATAAGCTAGTTCATACCTCGATAGGGTGCTAAAATAATGATGGGGTTGTAAAGTATCAAAATATTTTGGAATCTAGAAATACTATTATTTTTTGTGCACCACTTTAAAATATAATGAATATGGTATTTAGATCATACTTACAACCCCTCAACGTGATTATAAGTAACATGAAATTAAAATGGAGTATTGGTTAATAAAATATATTAGATAAAGTGTGAGTAATATTCTTTGCACATTAAGTTTATGATGCAGTTATTAATATGTTCATAGGATACGAATTTTTTAATTGAATATTTATGAGATTATCTAAAATGGGAATATGATATTGGTAGCACATGTGGAATAATTTAGGGATAATATTGACTACCTTGTTCAAATACCTCAAGTTTCAACATTGGGTTATCCCAATTATACGTTGAGTAGACTAACTAAAAAATTTTTCCAACAAAACCATGTAATTATATCCTTATCACATATATGGATAAGTATGTTACCTTGAAAAAAATTTTGTAAGGATGGAATATATAAGAGATTCATGATATGATAATACCCTTTATATTGTCCCTTTTAATTTTATTTTTTATATTGGGAGAATGAAATAAACCCACATACTAGCTTCCAAAATGTTTTGGTGATATTGAGAAAAATTATAAACGGTGATATTTATTTTTAAAAAAAATATTGAATAGTTTATCAATATGTCAATATGTATTTGGGTTAATAAGTAATGATTCCTTGAAACTACAACTTTATGTATCTCAATTATAGTAGTTCAAGAGAAATTTTCCGAATAAAATGTGATGATTAATGTGTTTTTCTTAAAATAAATCAATAAAACATTTTAGTTTTTGATGTGATACTATATATAACAATTTTTATGTGATTCAAAGTTGATTAAGGAGTGATAGATTATTTGAGGTGGCCTTGAGTTAAAATAGATAAAAATCATTGAATTTTCAGACTCAGATAGAATTGGTTATTTTAGTTTTTCTCGGACTTGTGTTCCCTAATGCATCATACAATAACTTTACTAAGTGGTTGGTCCATTATCCATTTCATTACATGGTCACTTAGTAATGTTGATATGTTTTTACAAATTCTGGAACCATAGACATAAAATTTATCATGTCTTCTTCTTAGGGTCAATCTAGAGACATCTGTTTTATATTGTGTTCTTCATGTGGTCTACACATAAACATTCAATTAATGGGTAATTCCATATGTGATAAGAACACATGGTCAATCAAGAAAATTGGTCGATCAATATGTGTGTTCAATGTTGATTACATAGTCATTTAACATAGTCACTTTTATAATGGTCACTTTATATGGTTGGTTGTATGCCTCACGATCTATCACATACTTTGCGAAATTTAATGTGTGCTCTTTTTGGTGAAAATGTATGATTTTATATTTTTAATTATATGAAGAAATATAATCTAATGATTCATCATGTTATCTCTAAATTTATTATACATCACATAAAGATTTTGATTCAATAAAAGAGAAAAAGGTAGTTGGGAGGAAAATATATTCCACAAGTAGATTGTCTATATGGAAATTATGCATGAAAACATTCACATAGAGATTTTTTAGGTTTATTTTTTTTGTATTTTTTATGGATGTTTATATAAAAATAAGTAACTATAACATATGCCTATAAATCTTAAATCCTTATAAAATTTTAAATGAATACTTCAATAGGAATACAAGAAAGTTTGAATGTGGAATATAAGAAGGAATACGTTGACTGATTAAAATGAGAGAAGATCAAGCATGACAAATATCATGAATTTTCTATATTTTAATTATCTTATAATGAATATGGTATTACGAGAATAATATTCCTGATATTATTATTGTAAATATAAATAAAAACTATAGGTTATGAATAAGTTTACTAAAACATAATAATTTTTGGATCTGGATAATGTCTAGTATCAATGAGGGAAGAAGAGTGTGAAGTATGGGAGATTTTTTCAGCATAATAAGACTTATTAAATGTGTATTTATAAATAAGTTTAGTTCATATATTATTAAATATCAAGATCGTGTTTCGAGGCCAATAATTTATTCACCATTGATAACTACTAATGCTAGGTAAATTTTATTCAATGAGAATAATTTTTTATCCATCTATTTTTAGAGGGAGATCGATTGACATGATATGAAAAATAAACTATGTTCATAAAGGGACATTTTTGTAAGTGAATCGAGCTGAAGAATAGGCTTGTGAATGGGATTTCTAAAAAATTTCAGGATAGTTTTGATTTGGTTTTCAAACCAATAAGTATAGACTTTTAATTGTGGTGTATGAAATACTGATAGAGGACTGTAACTAGTTGTCTAACTAGTTGTATAGACATGTGTATGTTTGGTAGAATCCATATTGGGGGATTTAACCAACATTTATAGTATTATAATTTTATACAAAACTTTTTAAATAATATTTTCTCCTCACTATTTTATCACCACCACATATGGGGTGAGATTATGTGATATTATCGAGAAGATCATGATCTATAACCAGATCAAGATGTTAAAATTAAGAAAGGTAGAATTCATAAAAAAACAACCATTGACTAATCCCCCTATCTATATAGACCAATTTATCTAGATAACTACTATTGGAATTCGATGAAAATAGATGTAAGTTGGAAGAGTTAAAAAAGGGGTTGGGGTAGTAGTATCATTAAAGGCATAGTGGAATCTAGTGTGAATTATTATGGATTCTAAAGTATACATTGATTAACTAGTGTCCTTGTATGAGTTATAATAAAATATTTTAAAATGTTTTTTTAATTGGGGGGATAAGATTTTATATCAAACATTCAAAACCTAGACACATATCTTTTTGGGTTCCTTCTTCATTTTATACTTGTTAACATTCATAACATATTTCTAAAAATTATTGGATCTACATAGTGGATTCATATTTCATGGTTGATCTATGGTGTTTTCAATCAGTTAAAAAACTTATTCTATGTCCAATAAAGGTTAGGGTCCCCCTTTATTCATTTTCTATTCTACCCTATGGAAATGATGAAATCTATAATTTTTTCAAATATAATTTCTATAAAATATATTATTTAATTCGGTTTTTTATATCAAAATGTTATACGTATTGATATTTGGTAAATATAATATAACCTCATCATAATACTTTTTTATTACCTTTTTCTTTGAAAAAAAACCAAATCCCTTGAATCCTATATTTTTTGTTGATCTAATGTTTTAATTATTTTTATACATTCATCCATTGGGTGTTAAAAAATATTTCAATATAGTATTTGGTTGGTGATCACAACTATTTCCCTTATATTTATAGTATATAGTCTTGTAGAGACATGGAGATGAGTGTGTTTAAATTGAATTGATAACATTCTATTAATAAGTATTTTTACTAAATTAAACAATCTATATGTTCTTTTATTCAGTTTATAATTTTCGTTTCTATTATTTTTATTCCTATATTTCACTCAATTCCATATCATAATCTTTGTTTCCTTAAAATATATTTTCTACAAGTTCAGAATAATTAATATGTCATGATAGTATTATGATTTTTTATATATTTTAATTTTATGTATATATTTGTGTTCATTAGTTTTCACTCTGGGGATATTTTATAAAATTTTAAAATAGGTTCCATGAAACTTGAAATAAAATTCCCAAACATATAATCAGGAAATTGTACCTTGACTCATTTTTCATTTTTTCCTTCCTATAGGAAGGTCTTAAATTTTTCATTATTCTCTATGATTGTTCCCCTTTCTTATTGTAATGGATCTATCATTACTTAACTTGTATTATTATTTTATCAAATATTTCTTGTTATGCTTCATGTACGAATAGTCAGTGCCACTATAAACTATATTTATTTTAGATATTTAGTCTCTGGTAAGAGTTTTACTATTTATATTTAACATTCATTTATTAATCATTTTGATTATATTTCATTTTCGTCGATATTATTTGTTCTTATATAATACACATATGTTTTTTATGATATATAGGTAGAGGTATGGTGGTGACTACCTTATGGGAATATTGTACTAACCCCTTATCAGTGTACCCCTATGATTTGTATAGACCATCTTATATGTGATCTTTGTACTTGTAAGGAACCAAATCACGGAGGATCATAGTACATGGAGTGTAACATCCTAATCTAGACCATTGGTTTGGGTCGATTTAGAGGTTCCAATAACCTTATGTGACGTTCCTAAGACATTAAAGGCTTGAAATAAATGATGAGGGCTTACATGAACATTAGGTGATGATTTTACATTTTAAAATAACCAGAACCACACATTACAAAATAAAACTACAAAACAACCTATTTGATTCATGATTATAAAAAATACAGTGGAAAATAAAAACTAATAAGAGTATAATATCATATTAGCAAAAACAATGTATATTAATGTGACTCAAGAAAAAAAGTCATCCCAATGAAACAAAACCATTGATGAATCACTCCAATGACTCCATGGAATAAAATCCAAGATCCTCAGATCCAAAGTAAGTCACATCAAGATGATCCATTTGTGAAATATGAGACCCTTCCATTACCTTTTCATGAAGTACAACATCTATATAAAAAAATAGTGCATATAAAGGAGGTGAGTATTCACAACCTGTAGACAATCTATTAAAATCATGCAACACATGCCACTAGGACCAATTTTAAGCTTTTATGTAGTTTATATAAAATATCATTTGACTAAATAAAAATAGTTTATCATAAAAAAAATGAAATTTATCGAAAAACATGAACTACATCTATGTATCTATTCATTACTTTCTACATGTCATACCCATCCATGTTTCTCTACCACAAGCTGAAGGATTGTTCCATATTAATTAGTGCATTATTGTCCTTTACCATGAAATCACACGGTGATAAATTTGACAAAGTTGAAATTTATCACCTTGCACTATGTTCATATCAACAATACATCATACAATGAAAATATGAATTCGCATAACCATGTATGGTATTATCAAATTCAATATTTTATTTTTTCAAAATCAAATGAATTATTAATTTTCAAAAAAAAATTAAATACTAATTTCATTTTCAAAAAATTAAAATTTTAGTATATTTTAAAAAGTAATTTTAGAAGGTGTATAATTTTAACATAAACAAAACAACTAAAACATAAGAAATTGCGAAAATCTATTTTGTGTTTTCTCTATATATTTTACATCAATTTTTCTGTAATAAAAAAGGCATATTGCGTTCTTTTAAAAATTAAAAAAAAATCTCGTGTTCTAAAAAAATATTTTTTATGATCAGTGATCTTTGTTATAACATAGGATGTTATTTTCTATAACATATATCACACAAAATATTCCATGGTCTATAATTGAGTATGAATATAATATCTTTCTATAGGATGTATAGTTTTTCTGGAGATGGATAACTTCATAGCATTATTCACATCCCCCAAATGTTTGTGGTTATAAAAGGTTTGTAGGGTATAATTAAAATATTGAGAGAAGGTTTTAAAGAAAAATAATTATTCTCTTATATAATGTTTTATGGAAGAATTTAAAAATAATTTTTTTAAATCAAACTTATCAAAATAGTTTTCTGTATAAAAATGATTTTCCATGTTGGGAGAATTTATGACCATATAATACAAATTCATTTAAAGATTAATCTAGTATAAAAAATTTTATTTATTTTAAACATAATCTACTATAATATTTGATATATAATGATAACCTAATTATAAATATATTCTCTTTAATTTAAAGATAATCTAGTCCACAACATATCATGAAAATAATGTATCATTTTAGTGCACACCATTTTAGCTAATTAAAAATCTATAGTATAATTAATCCTAAATTATTATATAATGAAAATATCATATTGAATCAAAGTAAAATAAAATTTAAATATTGATTCAAAATACATTGTCAGAATCATCTAAAATTCATCTCACGTGTTATCTTAAGGCATATACTTTTTCGTGCATTTTGATAAAAAAACATCATTACACACACATATGATGGTGACGCAAAAATAGTTTTACATGAATGATAATATAGAATCCATATATGAAATTATTTAGCCCAATTAAATGAATATTAATGTTTATGTTATTATTCACATGTATGTGATTCATAAATAATTAAAAATAAATTTCAAAGTAATCCTTCCAAATAACATAATATACCATTCAACCTAAATCACTGAGAGGGTAAAAGTAAATACTGATTAATGACCAAAACCATTTCTAATAACCATATAACATACAACAATATCAAAAAAAAATTACTTCAATACTTTGGGATAACACTTATAACCCAGTCTATATTTCATATATTAAGCCCATATGATCTTCCTCTTGGGTGTGCATTCAAGATTCTATATAATGAAACACATCTTCATCATTTGAATCATATTATAAATACAATGATTCATCTTGGGTGTGTGTTTTGGAGTATATGTATAGGACCATTACACATGTCTATATGTGATTATATATATTGATATCCATTCCTTTTACACATTATTATATGATTTTTTATATAAAAATCCTATAAAAACAACCCAAATATCATGAGGGATGGTGTATTTGAAAGACATGATAGATAATACATTAAAATGAATCTAAATAAAATGAAATTTATTTTATTCATCATATAGATCTATTATACAACATTTAACTCAAAAATCTACATAGTATAACCTAAGGAATAGATAAAAATATGCTAAGATAAAAAGATCAATACAGGAATAAACTAGGTTTTAAATCATAATATGTGATTCAAAGGGTTTAACATGATTTAATAAAAGAAAAGTTAAATAAATAATCACTTGGGTTCATAACATCATAGTCAATTCATTGACGTTGTCTAAATACTTTATCAACTAGCCATGCTTTATAGGTTCTAACATCACCTTAAATGTACAGTTTTCTTTTGAATACCCATTTGCCTCCAACAAGCTTTATGTCAACTGGCTCATCGACTAGAACCCAAACATCATTCTTATACATGGAATCCATCTCAGAATTCATAACATCTAGTCATATTATAGCTTCAGAGCTTTCTACTTCTTCCTTGTATGAGAGAGGCTCATCATTGTCTAACAATAATGATTCACCATCCTCAGTGAATAGGAATCCAAATCTCTCTGGTTCCCTTACCTCTCTCGAGCAATTACATAGTACTTGTGTTTCTGGAACCTCCTCCACGGGGACCTGTGGAAATTGTTCCTGTACAAACACTTGTGTATCTTGAGCATCAACTTTGTCATAGTTAATCTTGATCCCACTATCCTTCTTGAATATGTGATCCCTTTCAAGAAAGACGGCTTGTCTGGCGACAATTACTTTCTTATCTTGAGAGTTATATAGGTAATATCCTTTTGTTTCCTTGGGAAATCCTATAAAGATACACTTCATGCCTCGAGTGATTGTTTTTGTCCTGAGAAGGCCTTAGAAAATGCCTCGCATCCCCATGTATGTGTATGTTACAAAATGGGTTCCTTTTCACTCCATAACTCATAGGGATTTCCATTTTCTGCCATAGTTGGTACTTGATTTAATGTGTATGCTGCAGTTTGTAATGCATATCCCCAAAAGGATAATGGATGATCCTCATGACTCATCATCGACCTCACCATGTCCAAAAATGTGTGGTTCCTCCTTTCACTAACACCATTACATTGTGGTGTATAAGGAGGAGTGAGGTGAGACAGAATCTCATACTCCCGTAGAAGATCGATCAACTCTTGGTTCAGATATTCCCCACCACAACCCGATCGAAGCTTCTTTATCTTCTTACCAAGCTGATTCTCTACTTCATTCATTAATTCCTTAAATTTATCTAAGGCTTCTAACTTTTATCTCATTAATTAGAAAAATCCTTACCTACTCATATCATCAGTAAAAGTAATGAATTAATATTATCCACCTCTAGCTTCTACTGGAAATGGTCCACATACATCCATGTGTACCAATCCTAGGAACTCTTTGGCCCTTTCAACATGTCCACCAAAAGGCAGCTTGGTCATTTTACCTTGTAAACAAGCGTGACCTCTATCAAGTGGTTTTAGCTCAGTGGAGTCTAAATAGCCATCTTGATAGAGCTTTTTCAAGCCCTTCTCGTTTACATGACCAAGGCAGTGATGCCACAATTAGGTGATGTATGAGTCATGTGAGTTTGTTTCATTATCGATTTCCAACACTTGGTTTTCATAATTTAATACATAAAAACCATTATTCAAATTTTCTATACCATTTTATTATCTTTTATTACATGCTTATTAATATTAAGTGGTATATACTTAAGTGATTAACCATGTCTAATATAATATTAACATATAAGCCGGTTTTATTGTAGTTCTATATTGCATGATCGTTTAATTTAGTAATTGTGTGATCGTGACAACACAACCACAATAAATAAACTATGAAACTGACAGAAATAAAATAAATGGTATGATCATGATATTTTTCTATTGGTTAGTTCATCTAGCGGTTCATAATCTAACCCAAGACCTAGGAGAGAAACACCTTGAACCTTTTGGGTTCGTGTTTACAGCTTTCCACTTATCCACCTTTGTATGTCCTTGGATTGGTTTCACCTTGGCTCCTGACTTGAGCCGCCTCCACTAGCTTAGGATCTCCATCCATTACATATGCATTTATCTCACACGCAGGTGAGGGGTAAAAGGGTCTTTTACATAAAATAATCCTTCGGCACGTAGACCCTACATATTAATGAGGAGATGGCTCGTAGGCCAACAAATTTAATTTAAATAAATAAATTAAAAGAAACCATTCACATTCAAAGGTCTCGGTCTATCTCATGATTATCCATACATGCAATGATATTTACGCGTAAATGAAACTAGCATTCAATTCTTTAATCATTCTTGTTTAAGATAAATCACGATCGAATCTGTTAATTATCGTTAATTAATCAATCCTTTTATCTTAAACCATTTTCTGAACTTCCTTGTGATTCTCATACATCATAATTTTAAACAAATAAATTCATTTAAAATTATCCTCGTACATAACATGTACCTTGGAGGAAACCTGGTGAATTTCTTTTTAATTACACAGATGTTAAATTAAACACATATATCTAAAACACATATCACATGTTGTTCCTTAGCTTTATGCATGCAACATGGTACACGTCTCAAGGGTTTTCATAATATAATAATAAATTTTAATAAATCTACATAATTTGGGTGAGTACACGACTTGTAGTTCTGATTACACGGGGTGTACTTTACTTCACTGTCAATCTGAATTACACGCTCAGGGACAGGTCGTGTTAATGTACTTCAGAAATTTTCGAAGTACACGACGTGTTCTATGGGCCACAGACCGTGTAGTTTCCGCGTTTTACGGTTTCCAGCCAGGATGGCCATTTACGGGGTACACGGTCCAACCCTAACCCGAAGGGACTACACACCATGTTCATTGGACCACACAGTGTGTATTCCGGAAAACGTGTGCCACATATTTCTGGTCAACACATGACATCTTAAATTCATAGAACGAATCCAATACATGACCTGATTTGTCAGATCAGCCAATTAATTGAACCTAGACTACACGGCGTGAACTTTCGAATACACGCCGTGTATTCTGGTGTTGTACGGCCATGAATGTTTGGCTCCTCCGGATGAGTTCCACAATTTTATTTTAATCAAAATTAAATGAAAAATTTATTTTTGGGAGGCTAACGAGAAACGAGGGAGGAGGAATAGATCTCGTGAATCATATTTCCAGAACAATTAAACATGAATTGAAATAAATAAATTAATAAATGTGTATATCACCAACAAAAAAATAAATAATTATAATCAACGGTATGACCGCTCTGATACAACTTGTAGGTTCCGGGCACAGCGGAAGCACGTTGGTGGGATTTCCCAACTTCAATTTTAGCGTTAAACAACGTTCAATCTAAGATCTGTCACGATATAAAATTCCGGATCATCGGAATGGAAGGAAGAATGAAAAAGAAAAGAAGAGTCCCAGAACCATTGAGATAGGATCATCATATGTTGGTTATAATTAATATAATTAATTTAAAAGAAATACCCTAGTGGAATTATTTCTTCGTCGATGTCTCCGGTCATGATCCTGTGATCCGTCGTTGCGTCGTAGAATCCAAGTATAGGATTCCTCTAGCGGTGATCCACATGTGCTCCACCTATCTCTGGTCATCACCAAAGGGATCTCCGGGTTCTAGCGCGGAAGAGCCTTCACTTGAGATGTCCGCCTTTAACCGCCTTGATCCGGTGGAGGATCACGCTCTCGTAACTTGAGGGCGTTCTTGGTTGAAAGGGAATTCTCTCTTGTCTTGAGAGTATTTCCAAATCCGTTTTGCTCAAGAAAAATGGATCAGGAAAAGTGTTGGGGTTGTGAGGATATTTATAATCGAGTTTGAGGTTAATAGTGATATGACAATAAATAAACGCGTTACGTGTTTTATTTATTTCATTATCTCTAATTAAAACCCCATGTCAAATTATTAATTCCCTGACATGTGACCACACTGAGTATTATTAATATCATTTAATAAAACAATATTATATCCTCAAAATCCCAACTGGAAAACTACACAGCGTGTAATAATTAATACACAACGTGTACTTGTTTTCCATAAAACTACACAGCGTGTATATTTAATATACACGGCGTGTACTTTTATTTTCCATTTTTCTCCACCATATTTATTAGACCTTGAGTAATGGATATTTATTTAATAAATAAATGTAACTTCATTACTCGCTAATAAATATATTATTTCACCCATAATATATTCTCTCGAATTACCGGTGTTGAAATAAATGCGATCAGACATTCTTAAGTAATTATTAAACCTCGGTTGGGAATAATAGTTATTTAACTTGTTAAATTAATATTTAACTAGGATACAAGGACACACTTAGTGTGTGACCCTCTAGGCCTCTTTCTTAGCGTCATTATGCGGAGCCTACCTAAAGTCCAAGGTTACCATCTAACAACTTGCCATGGAATCAATACAGATAGAAGTTAATGCTACAGTGATGTGTTGCCTCCTACGAATGATTACCGTGTAATATAATCCCTTTGTCTCAATATCTCTAATCAAGCAGGTTGCATGCTAGTGCCATAAACCCATGTGACCGATTATTCTTTCTTTGAATTCCTGGAACTGAACTCTCCCATACCTTACCATGGCCATGGATTTATTTAGGCTATATCAATTCCATCAAAGGGCCTGAGATATCTACTTCCGTTACGGAACAAAAGGGAAAAATCCTTTGTCGCGTTATCTATTAATGCAGTATTACTCGTGAAACACCCAACGTATCCTACCTCGCTACGAACAGTGTGTCGTCATAGTTTTCATCTATACATCTAAGTGCGTGAGTTTTAATACCCATTAATAATAAGCTTAAAGTCTAAGGACCAATACACACGTCTGCAGATAGGAACATCCAATTACACTATGAAATGTGGATTTCCTACTGGCGGGTCTCGTTCTCAAAATATCCTCCTAGATATTACCAAGGGCGCACACCCTGAGAAGGTGCCTCAATGTTTTATGAGTACTAACCCCTAATGACCTGTATTTTTTGTGTCCCTAAAATAAAATCATCCGGCCATAGAACATATATTCAAGAACAGTGTTATCTCACTTATGGGTTCTCATCACAGCAAGGATCCGCTATGACCGTTTAATGCAATGGTTGTCCTTATGAAATTATCACATGCATTTTCACACAGAAGAACAAACAAGATGTGATAAGGCTTTTATTAATGAATAAAGTACAAAGTAGTTGGTTCTAGGCCACCAACTCCAATAAAAGTATTATTTATTAGTGGGGGTTCATGCAATTGAAATGGAATGACATTTTTCTGAAAAAAAATGATCAATATGAGAAAAACCATGTACCACATAGAATCATAACATATAGGGGTTGATGGTTTATTATGATTTGAAAATAACACATGGAAGTGAAGTCCATGGGTTTATAGGATCCTACTAGCTTATGTGAACCACCCTATGCTTCTTGATCTCTCTTCCCATCACCACTGAGATTATTCTCCCTATATCAGTGCTCATAAGGTATGACCCAACAATTATGTCCTACTAATTTCCCCAATTTGGGCCCTACACTGGCATGACCCCCCATGTGCAGCCTCTAATAGGTTTGGTCCTACCGAGGGCCTACATTATCGAGTGACCCCTTATGGGTTTCTTATATGTATTTTGGGAAACATAATTTGGGGTTTACCAAGTGTCCATATTTATTCATGTTACCACATGAAAAATAGATATAAAATTTTAAACTCAAAAAATATCAAACAAAATATTAAAAAGAAAACTAATCAAAATTAATGAAGTCATATATTAAAATAAAATTCAATAATTATCATTATTATTCTCAATTAAAACCATGGTCATTCCTTTCCTTATAAATTCCCACATTTGAGAAAAACATTTAAATTCAAGGGAATTTAGTTTCAAACACATAAAAGTCATTTTATATATTAAATTATGCATGAATTTTTTTTCTATCAGATAACCCCAAACATATAATATGATTTTCCTCAAGAATATAATATCAATAGTGAATTTAGAGGGACCCACTATTATCATATTTTAAATTTCAATGTAATAAAATTAAAAATTTCTAATGTAAAATTAAACTATAAAATTGCATATAAATTATCAATTCAATCTCCAATTTTTCAAAGTAAAATAATGTTCATTTATATTACATTCCCCCTTTTTAAAACAACAGTACTTATTTTCTATTTATTTTATATTACTCGATTTGTTATTATTAAACCTATCAAATTATGATTTACCACTCCTTTTGAATCCTTACATTCATCTATCATTATAAACATAAATTAGTGTTATGTTCATATCATGAGATAATTCTCTTTATCTATAGGATTTTATTGGTAATATTTTCTCCACATTGTGAAGAAAATAATCACATAATATCAAGGGGTATTTTTAATTAAGATTAAAATATATTTGAGGCTTAAGGTTGGTGGAAATTGTTGTTTTAAAAATTAAGGCTCAAGGTGGAGGGTTATCTATTATATTATAAAGCATCATACCAGAAGTAAAATCTCAAATACAATCTCCCCTTTAACAATACAACATCAAATTCCACCAAAACTAGAAATAATGTGAAGATCAAAGTAATCAATAATGAATTATTTTTGAAACAAATTTAAATTTTCTATAATTTTTTACCCTTTTCTTCTTTTTCAACAAAACTTTTCATTTCTTTATTTTTTAAAAGACATGGTTAGAATAAAGCTCACATCCATCATCTAACTAGCTATGAGTAAAATCTTTGGTCTTGTGATGTTGATTATTTAATCATTTATGTCACAGCCCAGTTTTTCATGTTTTGGTTATTTTTTCATTTTATTGTTTATTCAAGAGGGGTTGATAATAAAAAGTTCAATGAATAAATAAAAAACATTTCGCATTAACTGATGTATCACCCCCAAACTTCTTACATGCAGTATATATCAGCACATTCACAATGACTCCCTTCACACCCATAGTTCAACATAAAAATATCATGAAAATACTTAAGAGGAGGGAAAGAATGGATACTAATAGATTGAAACATGGATCATCCCTAAAATGTTCATTCACATTTTCTACAGCTTAAATAATGATTGGTGTAATGGTGATATTTTAATGATAATGTAATTTTTAAAAGATTATTCAGTTATTTTAAATGTTATTTTCCATTATCATATATTTTACACATTTAAATTCATTATTTTTTAGGTTACATGTCCCAAGATCAGTTAAGAAATATTCTATAGAGAAAATAAAAATAATATGGTCTCGAAATCCTATAGGGAATGGGACATATGATATGGGATAATCAATCAAGGCATGATTAACAATAATAACTTAATTCACATAAATTTTTGAAATTCAATGTATGAAAAATTCTTGGGGAAATTTTTTACATGAATTAACTAATTCTCCGAAATCCTGAGTCCCCATTTTAATATCCATTCTTCACATTAATCATTTAATTATCCATTCTAATCATTAAATCGCGATAAAATTAAAATCTAAATCATAGAATCACATTATTTTTAATAAACTAAAGTCTCATAGATAATTCATGTAAATAATAATTCAGTTATGGTAATGAAATTTCACTTTCATAATCAATAAATGCTGTTGGAAGAAACCTTTTGGGTGTTTAAAAGAAAATAAAATAAAATAAAACACTAATTTCCCCAGAAGCATATTATTATTTACTCTTTGACTATTTGGGACTACCATCAGCAATTCTAATCCTATAAAAGAAATTTACACATCCAATAACAAGGTTTATATCATTTATACTCAAAAATATTATATGGAGTGGGCTACATACTTGAATAATTTCTTTAAAAAATATGAATATAATTTTCTTGAAAAAAAGGAATAAGACTTGGTATGATCTACCAAGTGGGACATAGATTTTAACTAAATTCAAAGGGAAATACGGTCTATAATGCAATTTATGTCATATATTTGATATTATTTTATTTGAGACACCACATGTTGTTCTTCCAACCTTGTACTTCATCCCTATTGGTGAGAAAGAATTCCACATAGATATACTTTACCACACACATCCAATTCACAGTTAATTACAATTGTCCTGGTGAGAGTATAATAAATTATGGTTCACCTTATTCCTTGGTTGGTACTTTTGAAACCTTTTCCATCTTGCCCAGTGCTGACCCAACATGGGACACATGTATTGAAATATGAACTGTAGGGTTAAAATGTATTTTTAATATGATAGAATATAAAAATGAAGAATTTAAATAAAAAACCCTCATTCAGTGTGAGAATATTTTATGTTGATTTCCTTAGGATTAGCTATTTTGACTTCTTCATTAGTAACCTCAAATACATTTCCATCAAAATCAGGGATCTCCATGTGTTCCTCGATAGATGCTAGTCAAGTTTCATAATCTGAATCTATGTTATTGAAATAATTGAAAATATATAAAAATAAAAAACAATAAGTAATAATAATCAAAGTATATTTAATAATATCATAAAGATAACATTAAATTAGATTATCTTCTAGAGATTTTAGATCAATAACTACCTCAATGGTGAGGGAATCTTGAAGTTGGATGGTGTAATGTGGATTATGGTAGTCAGTCTCATCCATATTTTCTTCAAATTCAATCACTTGTGTGGATTCCTCTTAATATATGGCTATAGATATGTAGAGTGGTGATTGTTATTCCACTATGTATGGAATGATGTGATCATGTTGTACCTTATACTCATTCTATATGTTTTCATGGTCTTGTTGATCTCCCACAGGTATCCTAGAAGTTTTGTCTTCTTCATCATGAATCCACAATGGATTACCATGGATAGCATGGATTTTTAATCTCAAATGGTTGGGTTATTGAAAAAATTTTATTTAGGACTCAAATCCCTCGGTGTCTTTAGAAAAATTGGGCTTCTTCAGTTGAAGTTCATCCTTGCCATTTTTCATTTTATTATCAACAATGACATCATAAATCATATCTTCCTTCTTATTAGAAGAAAGTATAGAGTCATTCCTATTCACCATATGCAAGATCCTATTAGTGAGTTAAAAAATACTCTATAGGAGGGCCTTCTCATCTTTGTGTAACAATTTCTTCAGATCCCATTCCCCTGATTAGTAGTTCCATGAATTCAATAAATGGTCATTTGAAAACACAAGGAATATTTTTTATTCTTTTTAAATTGGAAATTAATATAGACTATATAAAATGTGAAAATAGATAAATCAAACAAAATACTCTTTTGATCTCCACCACTGATCTCCATTTTGGAGGATTTCCTATAATAGGGCATGGAAAGAACAACTTATTATGTTTTCTTATTATAGAACAGAGGATGACCATAGTCATTTAACTTGTGGAGATTCATCATTTATTCACTGACTTAATCTAATTTTCCTAAAATACTTTTTTTGTTATTTTTTATTAATTACATTAAATAAATGAAATTAATTGAAAATTTTAAATTTCAACTTAAAATATTATGAAATGAAAATGTAATCTGATTATGAAGAATGAACATATCTTTTTTGGATAGGATCATTGGTTCCATAACCCTCTTAGTTAGTGTCTATATTTAGTTTGATAATTTAATAATGAAATATCACAATTAAACTACTATTATTTTATTTAGTAGTCTATAATATCAAGTTCCTTCAGAAAGTATTATTTCTATTCCTCCATTAATCTATTTTGATGTCACACCTCAATCGGGAGTGTGATGCCTTCTAGGACCTGACTACATCGTATTCTATATTATCCAATAAGTTAATCAACTTTATCACATGAATAGATTATTTTTATTACAAGGTTGGAAAAGGATTAAAAAATATAATATTAGTGATTTTGAGTTTATTGTTGTAGTGTAAAATCACAACACTCATGTTTTTCACTCTTCTACATAATAGACTTAATTAATGGTAAGAATTTGTATACAGAGGAGAATGGGAACACCACTTACCTTTCCTAGGACAATGATCGAGTTAATCCTTCATTTTTAGGATAATATGTCACTAACTAAATATGAAAAGTAGATAAAGAATGAAATAAAATTAAAAATAATAAAATAAAATAAATAGAATATAGAGAAAAATAGAGAGAAAGAAATAAAATTGAATAAGAAAATAAAATTAAATAAATTGACAATAATAAAAAAATATAAAGAAGATAAGTAGCTTTTAAAAATTTGTATTTCATGAACAATTTATGTAATAATAAATTGAAAATAAAATAAATTGAAATTAAAATTAAAAAATACAAAAAAGAAGAAAATCCATTAATAATATTAGTAGAGCCTTTGAGCCTCTCATCATGGTGGTAGAGACTCCCTTGTATATTGATAGTCCTCCTATATTATTAAAGGAGGATTTCTCTCAGTGGTGGCCTCATATTCCTCTATAGTAGGATCTTAAAATATTTATTCAAGATATTACCAGGACCCGCAAGATTTATGTTTTGAAATGGAAACACCCCATATATCACAGTGTTGATATTTACGGTGTGGAATATATCTAGGCGAGGCATTCTGGATTTACATTTCTCATGCATGCATGCATGGGGTGGATGTGGCATGTAACATATCAAAGTGGTGAAGTAAAATAGTGTAATTTGGGGATATAATCAGAGCATTCCTCTTCTTACCTACTCCGAAGTGGATGGAGGAGCCTTCGAATGATCACAATGGTGGTCGGTCATGGAGTTACAGACAATCCCAAGTTATTAAGAGTGGTAGTGAAGATAGATCAATTTAAAAATTTATAGGGGTTAGAGATTTATTTTTATGATAGGTTTCATTGGGGTATGAAACTATTGAGGGTGGTGAGTGATGAAGTGAGGCAGAGTAGTGTAGGCAAGCATGGTGCAAGAACTATTGTGATGGAATGGTACTATTCCACTAAGAAATGAATAGTATACGAAAAATAAAATCTTACATAAAAAAATAACATGTATGAGAAATAGTTATATATGATTTCCTGGATCTTCCTAGGGATTGTACTTTTTATGGAATTGATGACTGATACCCGATGTCGGGCACCACCCCGTGTCGGCGACACTTCCCTCCAATAACTACAAGGATTATTCCTCGAGTGTCAGTGCTCTAGGTATATGCGCACAAATGGATTTCCTTTGGATTTCACCACCATAGGTATTACACTGGATTCACCCCCCCCCCCCCATGTGAAACCTCCCACAAAACTATCCACACCCACCCCCCATGGATTGGGATGGTTGGGTGACCCGTTATGGATGCCATATGTGACGAGTGGCTTCCTTGTATAAAATATGGACCAAGTTGTGATATTTTTTATGTGGACTTTAGAAAAATACATAAAAAAATTTAAAACTCAAAAAAAATAAACCAAAATATTAACATGAATAAAAATTAAAATCCAAGAAATAATATATATAATTTAAATTCAACAATTCCTGCTATTTTACTTTCTTTAAAACAGTTTCATTATATCCATTACTAATTCACACTTTTTAGAAAAACTTTTTATATCTTGGGTATTTATATTAAAAACCGCTATAAAATCAATATAATTTGTTTAAAATTATGCGTGATATTTGTATCTTCCAAAAACCCCTTCACATAGACTATGATTTTCTTGAAGCCTAAAATCCCAACAAGGAATTAACATCTGACCTGTGTTAACATTATTAAAATTTCAAAGTAATAAAATCAAATGATTTCTAATGTTACATCAAAATTTCAAATTCCACATTGAATATCAATTGAATTTCCCTTTTTTGAATGAATAAATAATTTGAGTGTGTTAATCTCTCTTTTAAAAATTATGGAACATCTTTTCTCATTCATTCTTGTTTCTTAATTTATTATTATTAGACCTTACAAATTATGATTTAACTCTCCTTTTGAATCATTCCACTCATCTCTCGTGATAATATTAAATTAATGTTATTCTCTTATCATTAGAACATGATCTTTATCCATAGGATTTAATATAAACTATATTATCAACATTGTAGTTAAAAATTGAACATATAATCCCATGTTATTTTCAATAAAGATACAAATGTCTCTATGGATTATGGGTTTTGGGAATTTATTACTTAAAAATTTATTTTCCAAGAAGAGGTTTTTCTTGTAAAATATAAGTAAGAGTATCAAATTAAAACCCTCAATGAAAGTCTCCCTTTAAATTAGAAACTCTAACTTCCCTCAAAACACTAAGTAAGGTCTTGATCAAAGCAAATCATAATGAGTGGATTCTTATTGGTATTTAAATTTTCTCTCCCAATGTAATATTATTTATTTTATCAAGGAACATTTTCATTTTTTTCTTTCTCAAAATTTATTATTATAACAAACCTCAAATAAATAACTTTACCACCTATGATAAAAATCATCAATCTAACGATATTTATTTTTAATCCCTCTACATTAGAGGCCTTGTTCCATTTTGTTGGAAAATTTAATGATTTTTTAGATTTCTTTTTCACAGGGGGGGGGATAAGAAGTAAAATTAATGAATCAAAACCCATTATAATTACACAAAGTGGTATTCCCACACTTCTTCCTTACAATTTATATTATCCCTTCAACCATGAATTCCTTACAATTTTTTTATTTTTTTAGTATGGGTTGTATGTAATGTTTTAAGCCTACATGAAATGAATTCCTCTAAGGCCTACGAGACATGTTATTCTTATGCCTACGGGCCTGGTAAGGGTTCCACCTCACCCCTTGAAAGGTGGATTATCAAAAATCATTAAAAAATGAATGCATTTGGGCCATTGGAGGAGGATTGAAACAGGTCTAATCCCAAACAAGTTCATTCATGGTTTCCTTGGTTTCAATAAATATTGATGTGAAGGGGTATTTTAAGGATATGTGACTATTCAAAATATTCCTCAATCATTATAAATGTTTTCTTTTTCATAGTCAAATATTTTTATGTTTAAATACATGTTCTGAGAGGTGACATGTCCCTGTATTAGTCTTGAAATATGAACAAGGAAAAAAGGATGTACTTTTTTATACATGCTCTCTAGAATGGTACATATGAAATGGGACAATCACTAAAGGAATTATTGACAATAATAATTTTTTTGAGATTAATTTTATAAATTCAAAGTATGGAAAATGTTTACAAAATTTTATTTACATGAATCAACTAATTCCCTAAAATTAGTAGTCCTAATTTTAATGTACATGCTTCACTTTATTAATTTAATTACCTATTTAACATGTTAAATATAATTTACATTGAAACATAAAACATGGCATCACGATATTCCATTGAATCTCGTGTCTCCTATATAAATCATGTGAATAGTATTTCAATCATTGACATGGGATTTCTATTTAAATCAAAAAACATGTTGTCGAAAAAAATGTATGGACTATAAAATATAAATAAAAAAGTGTACTCTCTTTCCTTTGAAAATTAGTCTTATTTCCTCTTTAACTATTTGGTACCTTCTTCTTCCATCATGAACTAATAAAAAATTTACAAAATTAAGAACACAGTTCATGTCATTAAATATAAAAAATATAATATCTAGTTGGATTAACTATAAAAAAATTCTAAAAAAGTAATTAAAGTCAAATTTTTAAAAAATAAGAAAGTATAAGTCATTTTTTTATCCCTAATTTGTGCCAAAAAATTTTATTTCCTCTAAAGGGAAGTGCCAGTTGTTATCCAAAGTCTGATGGGTTTTGAGATTATTTGGTTTAAACCACCATATCATGTTCTTTCCTTATTTTTCTTCTTCTTTATTAGTGAGGAGAAATGATCCATGTATATGATATATTAGATAAATCCCCATAAAAATTAACAACATCTTCCATTTCAAGGGTAGGATGGTGTATGGGTCATCCTCTTCATTGTATTCAACTTGTGGAACCTCTTCCATCATTCACAGTGTTGGATCAACATGGGATTCATATATTGAAATATTAAAAGAATGGTTATAATTTTTTTTTAATTTTACAGAATTTATAAATTAATAATGTAATGATAAATTCTAGCTATCATTGTGAGTGGATTCTATTTAGATTTCCTCAGGATCAGCAAATTTTAATTTTCTGGGGCCTCCCCAATTGTATTTTCATACATAATAATGAGAACCATATATTCCTTAACAGATTAAAGTAAAGTTTCTTCATATTACTCTATGGAAGGGAAATAATTCCCCAAATATAAAAATTCATAAAAAATGATATTAAAACCATAATGAATTATATAATAAAAAAAATAAAAAAAATCACCATGATTTTTTTATGGATCAGTCACTGCCTCAATTGTCAGTACCTCTTGAAGATGGATAGTAGAATATGGATGTAGGTTTTTGAGATCATCTATATTTTCTTGAAATGGATTTTTTTGGCTTCCTTATTTTCCATGTCTAGATATAGTTAGAATGGTGTTGGATATTCCCTTGTGTAAGGAATAGAGAGATCATGTTGTACCTCAAACACATTTCAGAAGTAGTCTAGGTCTTGTTAATCTTCTACATGTATCACAATAGGTAATTAATCCTCCTAACAAATATACACTATCTCATCATGTTTAGATTGGATTTTTCACTACAAATGGTTGGGTTGTTCATAGTTATTGAGTTCAAACCCAACTCCACGGAAGTCTTCTGAAAAATTAAGTACCTCCAGTTACACTTCCTCATTAGCCATCATTTTTTGAAAATAATCACTGAATTAATTATGAATATCTTCCATCTCATGAAATAGATATCTGATTCATATCCAATCATCATATTCATCTCTAGGTTAGTGAGTTTATCAATACATTATTGGAGTTCCTTCTTTACATTACATAGGAATTTTTTATGATCGTGCACCCCTGAGAAGTTATACCAAGAATTCAAAAAAAGGTCATTTAAAACGATCATAAATTTTTTATGGTTATTTGAAATTGGTAAATAATGAAAACAATATAAAATGTGAAAATATATCAACACAATAAATATTCATTGGATCTATAACAACAGTGATGGTTTTGGAATCACTCCTATCATTGGGCATAAAATAAGAACATTGTTAATATTTCCTAGTGAATCACTCGGGATGACCAATATCATCTCACATGATTAGCTTTATCCGTTATTATCTCACTTAATCTTATTCACCTAAAATACATATTTTTTTATTTTTAATTCATTATATAAAAGTAATGATGTGATGTGAAAATTGTAATTTTCAACTTAAACTATTATTCAATGCAAACTCAATGTGAGTAAGAGGAAATAACTTGTCCATTTTAGATTGTTTTAGAGGTTCTATCACTTGATTTGTTGTTTTTTTAATTTATATTGATATATAATCATTAAATAACACTATTTAACAACTATTATGTTATTTTGTTGTTTGAAATATCAAATTACTTCTCCAATATTAATTTCACCTCCTCATATAATCAAGGTTGTTGGAAAACCTCAACCAAGAGTGTGACTCCTTCTAGGACCCGACACCATCATATGTAATTTCATCCTATAAATGGTTCAAATTTTTCATATGAAGAGATTATTTTTAGTGTAACGGTTGGAAATATTTAAAAAATAATATATGTGATTTTGAGTTTAGTGTTGTATTGTAAAATCACCTTACCCGTTCATTTCCATCTTTCTTATCACATATTTAATAAAACATAAGAATATATGTGCAGAATGAAATGGAAACACCACTTGCCTCCCTTGGTACAAGGCTCGTGTTATCTCCTCATCTTTTAGGGTAAGAGTTAATTGTGGGATGCTGATAAAAAATAGAACAGAAGAAGTAAAATGAAATCTTCTGAAATAAAAATAATAGAAGAGAGATAGAGATGGGGAGATATATATATATATTTAAAATATAATATAATATAATAAAAAACAATATAAATTAAGATGAATAAGAAAATTAAAATAACATGAGAAGAAATGCTTAATAGTAGAATAATATAATTAATAAATTATTTTCCTCAAACTAAAGAGAAATTACATTCAAATAAAACTAAAATTTAAAAAATAAAACAATGGAAAACAATATGATATATGTTTCGACTGGGCCTTGCAGCCTCTCCTTATGGTGGTGGTCACTCCATTGGTATTGGAGATACCACCTCTATTTATAAGGGATTATTTCCATTGGTGGTGGTATCCTCTTTCTCAATAATAGGATCCTAAAATACTTAATCAAGTTCTCCCCCAATACCCAGGATATTTAGGTTTTTATATGGGAAACACCAATGGATATCAGGTGTTATGATTTGTAGTATGGAAGAGGTTGATGTGGGGAATCCTACATTTGTTTCTCTATCAAATGGTTACATGGGGGGAACTTGGGGCATACCATATAGTAGGGGTGGATCAGAATAATGTAAATGTGGAATAATAGTGTCATACTCCTCATTCTACATCTTTTGAAGTGGGTGGCAGGTCCTTCGAATGATCATTTGGGTGGTAAATCATGGAGTCAGAGATGATCCCAAGTGATGAAAGGTGGTGGAAGCGAAGATAGATGGATTTTTAACATTCTAAGGGGAAGATATTTAGTTCTATATAATGTTGCAGTAGGTAGCCAATACTTTTTAGGGAGGAGATAATTAGTGTGTGGTGAAGTAGTGTATATGGGGAGATCATGATTGATTGAGATTGAACGACACTATTCCACTAAAGAAATGAATTGTACAAGAAAAATCAGATAACAAATTAAAACATAACACGAAGTGGGTGATGGGTTAAATATGATATCTAAATCCTTATAGGAAATGAAGTTATTTAGGGGATGGAGGACCCCCTCTCACCTCCCCACACTGCCCCATGCTATCGACACACTCCCCCAATTTCCATAGGGTTTATTCCCCTATGTCAATGCTCTATGGATATGACACATGTGTTATCACTTATGGATTTCACCAATGTGGTCACTACAAGGACATGGCACTCCATGTGAAGTCTTCCATAATGATGTCCTTCGTATCGCCTACATGGTTGGGTGTCTCCTTGTGGGTTGCCTTTGTGGCATGTGGGAACCTTGGTTAAGGGCTGGCCCATTTGGCCATAATTTTTTAATTTCACTCTTAAATTATTTATAGAAAATTTTCAAACTCGAAATATATCACCCAAAAAATTAACATGAATAAAAATTAAAAACAAGTAAATCAAAAAAAATTCAACAATTCACATTTTTTTACTCATTTAAAGCCACTTTTATTCCATCCATTACGAACATCCACTTATTAGTAAAACATTATTCTTCATGTAAATTTAGATTTAAAACCATCAAATATTCATTAGAATTTGTTTAAATCTAGGAATAAAATTTTTTTCTATCATGTTGCATCATCCATTTTGAATTTTTCGTTTTAGCCTTCATTTTTGGAATACAAGGAACCTTTATGTATGTTTTAAAATTTATTAAGTCATTTTTTTCTCACAAATAATTCTCCTAGAGATCTGGAAACATCTTCAATCTCTCGGGGAGCAAGGAGAAGGTCAAACTATATACATCATTCAATAACTCCTTATTTTTCATTCATTATGATGTTATACATAGTCAATACCCAAATCAGAGAGATCCTTTTTCATAAATGTAGACTATGAAAATTTCCCTTTTTCAAAACATTTACCTTATTTTAACTTTCTATACCATCTATTTTAGAATATATTATCTTCTCAAGAATGGATGGTTGAGAAATAAATAGGAATGATGATTTACATTCCTTTATGATCCCCATGTCCCATCTTTACAAGTCTAATAAGATTGGATTTTTCTCAATTATCATATTTGATAAGGTTAAAGGATACATTCTATATAGAGAATAAATCGCTTTATTTTCTTTCCTATAATGGTCATGGATTGAGAAGTCATTGGCCTCATTTAGATATTTCCATATTCACTGGAACATATTGAGATCCATCTTTTTGAATATATATTTGAGACTATTATGATTCATATATATATTAGATACTTCTTCACATAAATATAATGCTTCCAAATGTCCACTATGAAGATGGATATAGCCAACTATAGATCATGCATTAGTTAGTTCTAGACATGGAATTTAAAAATCCTTAATGTATTGAATATCACTTTATTAATTTGCAGTGGTGCACATCCAAATCAATTTTTTTATGCATCAATATTTACAATTATATGTTTCCCACCTGTGGGTAGTGTGGGGAATTATTAAGTGATATTTTTATATTTTCAATTCCTTAAATCTCACTTCACATTAATATTTCTAAAAACAATTTACACCTTTTTGAGACATCATGGTTAGCTAGTTTTAAAATTAGGAGAATTTTCTAAAATTTCATCATCAATACACAACTAATACAAGGAAAATATGAATTTATAATATAGATATTTGTCTCAATCACTCCTAAGTTTTCTTTTTCATAAAAGTTCTCATATAAATCCCTTTCGTGTGATAATATTATCTACTAATGATACTTCCTATATATATAACTAATATTTACAGAATTTTTAATATAGATTATATATTCACACTTTGTTTAGAATAGCCCTCAAATTCTCCTCTGGCTCCTCCTTTATTTTGAACAATATCAAAATATCATATATAAATAATACCAAAAATTTGTTGAGGTAATCTACAAAGACACTATTTATTAATTCCATTAATATTTATCAACTGTTATTATGTATGAAGGGAATCAATATGACATCATAGTTTCTATAACTTTTTTTAATGGAAGTATGTCAAACATCTTCTTCCTTTACCTTTAATTGGTGATATCCCAACTGAAGTTCTACTTAATTGATATTTTTCTCCCACTATAGTTGATCAAACATGTGATATTTTTATGGTAGGAGAAACTTGTTCTTTATTATAATTTTTTTGAGTTTAGGATAATAATTTAGAGGTTTATTAATAATTCCAACTTCTTGGTCAATAGGACCGCATAACCCCTAGTGAAACACTTGCACATATTTCCTAATGTATATTGTATCTTCTTCTTCAGTTATTACAAATAAATGGTGTCAATTAAATGGGGATTCATGGATATTTCAAGAAATATAGATGTATTTTCTATTGATAAATAAAACTATTTGATAGATATTCTTTCTCATAATGTAGTAATATTCACACTGGATAAGAATATTACAAAGGATATCAATCCTCTTTCTCACATGGTAGGTCCAGGTTGGGGCTATAATAAAACCTGGTGATGCATGTTGAAAGGCTCAAAACTGAGACCTCACAAATACATCCATTGGTATATGAAGGGAATATATATGAATCTACACAACATGGGGCTCATCCCCTTCCTTACAATTGTATAGAATAAAAGGAACACACATGGTCTGAAGAGTGATCTCTCTTGTCTAATACATTATGTCTGATTTATATAAGGAAAAATAATACAAGAACAATATAACATAAAAATCTACTATATGTGTATGATAATATTCTATAGGGATTCATTAAAAAAATATTAACTATGGATGAGTTATGTACTTACTATTAAATAATTTCTTCATTTCCTATAACCATAGATAATTCAACCCCCATATATTGAGGTAGTATTGGAATATTTATACTAAACATACATGATATGAAATAATGGAGAGAACTATAATAAAAATGGATATTTTATATTCTTGAATTAATATCTAGCATACCTATCACCAAATTTTTGTCAGGATCCTCTTTAGTAGTATAGGTCACATATATCCTTCTATTATATCTAGGATTTTGACATCTTATCATTTATTGTCTCTGAAAACCCATGTCATAGGAAATTGGTTCAAATATTTACTATTTTACTCAAATTTTAAACCCTAAACCGTAGGATAAATATTGATCTAAACCTCCTTTTCTTTAATCACAATAGTGGGTTTCTTTACCACTCTTTAGAATTGGTTTTCCTGATCCCCCATTTTTCAACATTTAAAGAATTTGTTGGTTCTATTAAGATAGTTTCAAGGATGCATCATAACATGTTTTTGACAAATGGGATATTTGTTTTCCATTCCTCCATCATATTTATCTTTTCATCCTCCTAAATAAAAATTAATTTTACACTATAAATAATTGTGTTCATTAAACAAATAGGAGTCACAAATTTATGTCCCAACCATAAAGGAACAAGGGAAAATCTCTTCATTATTTTTATATTATCCAATTGATAAATATTTTGATAGAATAATCATTCACACACTAAAGAAATGTTTCACTTTATAATTGGTGTTGATGAAAAATCTAGAAGCGCATCATGAATTCATTTTAATGATTTCCCCTTCATCCCAATAGACTAATAATCCATTTTAATTAGTCAATAAAAATAAATCGTCATTTTATGAAGGATATTTCATGGAAAATATTTATTCCAAAACACTTTCATGAAACCTTACTATTGCTTGGAATCAATTTCTTCTTTAGGCATCTTTTTATTTATTTGTTTCCACCACAGACCGGCTTCCCCTTTAAGATGATTCATTTTCATAAAAAAATTTATCTTCTTCCAAGAATTATAGGACAATTAATATCATCTCAATGTGGTTAATAAATTGTTAAAAAATAGGGTATTATAAGATATAATAAATCTTGGACACCTTTGTTGTATAATGGACTATCCCACAAATTTCCCTTTCTTGTGATATAGAGGGAATATCACTTGATTTATGTTATTATTCATAACATCATTTAGTTGTCCCAATACTTATATAAAGCATCATATTCTTACTTCTAATGGTTCAAAAATATTTTTATGGATATAATAACATTCCCCATCATATTGGTTGTTGGAATGGTTCCTCCTATTTCCCACCAATTACTAAAAAAATTATGAGAAAATCAGACTAAATTTTATGTTAAAATAGAAACTATGAACACAAAATGAATAAAATATAAATTAAAACTATATTCCACATTATGATTCTATATTATTGATTATATTTTATCAATAGTAAACTTTCATATTATTTTTTCTAACATAACAACTTTTTCTTGTCCTTCATAATGGTTCGTAGAGTGTTTTTGAATTTACCAAATCATATTTTCAAGGTTTGGAAAACAAGGTGTCTGACAAAACCACTTTTTAGGCACTAGGAGGTGATAATGTTAATACTCAATGTGATATTTTTTGGGTTATTTCCCCTAGTGTACAACTATTCCAAATCCTGATCTACTTCATGTATCTAGATAGAGATATAATTTCATAGATACCATTTTCTCTATTCATCAACAAGATTTCACGACCTTATTCCATACATCGAAATATATGTCAGGTTATCACTAAATTATCTAGTTATAACACCCAAAAAAATAGACCTTTATCTAATACAATCCATATAAACCCAAACCATTACACAGATTATTATATGATTTTAAAGATAAACTTCCAATAAACACAGTCCAAAGATCATGAAGCCTAGTTTATTTGGAATATAGTCTCTCTAGTATATCAAAATGTAACTAAATTAAATATTATTTATTTTATTATCCACAATTATCTTATATATATCATTTATCTCCTAAAATTGTATAGGATAACATCTAGAATTCATAAACCATGTAATGAGGTAAAAACCTGATAAGGGAATAAAATTGATAATGAATAATAACTTGTGATTCAAATGACCTAAAATGATATAATAAAAGACCAGGATCATGAATATTCATAAGGTAGAATAATATATAGAAAATGATATCAGAAAATAATGGAAATAAAAGAAATTGGCTGAAATATAAAACATGACATAAGCATAAGTCAAATATAACTACCAAGTTAACAACACATAGTGGACGTAGTCCCATCATGGATTAGGTGTACTCCGTTATATAATAAATTCCATCACATGATAAAAAATGTTGAAATATTAATTAGGAATCCATATGGTTGAACCCATAATAACATATACATTCTTATGTGTTCTCCAAAAGGAAATAAACTATAAGTCATAACATAAGGATTACCAATGCAATGAAGTGAGATTCATAATCATTCCTCATAGGATAATCAAAGGAGAGTTGATAATTGTTACAAACAGAAAGAGGAATTAAATATTTTAGTCGTTCATGTTATATTAATTATGCATAGGTCTCAAAATATGATGTTTATTTGTCAAATTATCCTAAAAAGGGTATATAATTATGTATAGAAATGATATTTTTAAAACAGTGTCTTAAATAATCAGTTAAATAATTTTGGAGAAATAATACATATGAATTTTTATTTGGAAACAAAAGGTAAAATATGAATTAACACCAAAATTTTTAATTTATTTAATGAATTAATGTATGGTATTATATACATTCAATGAGTGTTTCCAAAAATATTAATGGATATAAAATTTTCCTTTAATTATGCTTGATTTTAGAGAAGGCATTTGTGAAATGAACATAGGAAATGTATTCCCCATAAAATAAAGGTAGGATTATCTAGGCATATATGTAAGAGAAACATATTGGTAAATGTTAATCATTACAAAAGGTCGAGCAAATATTTTAGTCTATTTCGAGAGAGAAAGGTAATAACCAAAAGAGATAGGGTAGTTTATAGAGATCCCTTACCTTTGGCTCCAGAATCATTCTACAACTCCACTTAATATCCTGAATAATCAAATAAATTTAATTATTTACTTAATTTAGAAAATTTTATATGTATATAGTTTTTAGTATAACATTATTATGTTCATTTTTAACATTTTAGTCAGATATAAAGTTCAATGTAATTGTTCTAGGGGTGTTTATTTCATGAATCCATGGTCAGATCACTTGTTAATAATTATTCAATCTCTTGTAAAATGGGAATGGAAGTATAGAAGATAAATTTATTGGTATTAATGTAATTATATAAATTATAATGATCCAAAATAAACATTTTTATTTAACCTAGGGTTCATTCACATAACAAATGCATTAATGTTATGAGGATAGTTTATTAGGCTAGTTTAACCGACCACCATTCTATTTTATAATTAATATTATGATTATATATTCCTTAATGAAAATTCAATAAGTTATAATATTCTTATTATTTTATTATTATTCCATAAAAATATATTTATGATCAGACTTTAACATTGTAATGTAAAACATAATCAAATCATTCCTAGATGCAGTGATCTGATTAAATTGGAAAACGATTTCACTTTTAGAATTAGAGGATAATAGAATATGATGGATGTCATATATTCCACTATGAATATAAAAGTTAATTATATATATTTTACGGGAGTAATTATGAAATGTTGGATGAATTGTTTGAGGATAGGTAAGAAGAAGAAAATAATTTAAATGATGAGGTTTGAGAATATTACCTCTTTAATATTGCCTCCTTAAAACATCTTTAATGTACTTGGAATTCATATTTTTGTGAGACAAAAATAACTAGTACATGTGGGAGAATATTTTTAAGATAATTTATTAGATATTTTTAAATTTAAAATGATTATAAGGTGTGAGGAGAAGTGGTTGTGAGAGGTTTTATTTATAAGGGGAGGGGAGGGAAGTTTTTGAATATCATATTCATTAGTTTCTTATTGTTGCTCCAAAATACAAATAGTGATGAATATTATGATCAGATACTACAATTGGTAATTTTTAGTTTTAACTAATGATATCTTACTTCATTAATGACTAAAAAATTCATGGATTTAGGTTTTAATGTTAAATACTATATTTTTTCATATTTCAGTTTTCACCAAAAAATAAACTATTTTAGGTAAATAAAATAAATAACCCTAGAAATTTTAAATTGTTTAGATTTAAAAGATGGATTAAATTTTATAAAAATAAATTTCTAAAGTTGAGAAGTTTAATTTTTATGGAAAGTTTTCATTTTTATGAAAAATACCAATTTTAATATTATGATCAAATTTATAACCCTTTTTAAAATTACTTATGCCGGCATAAAATTTTATTATCATTATAATTCTTTATAATATTAGTTTATAAATTAATTTTATGAAAATATAATATATTTTTAAAATGTGTATTTATTATAAAATCTTAATTGAAAATTTATGTCATATTTAATTAATAATACTTAATTTATAATTTTTAAAAAATAACTAACACGTACGATGATAGGAATATATTATATTTTTTACTTAAAAAATACATAAAAATTATTTTACACTTCCATAAGTAAGGATATTAATATAATGATCATGTTACTATTCATAACAATTAGATTTCTATTCCAATTATTAGGTAACCATGCCAATGAATATATTTTTAATAGTAGTATCTCTTCCATACTTCCTATAAATACACAATATTTCATTTATTATTAATTCAATTATATTTCCCCCCAAGGATACATCTTATTTCATATTCTAAACAAAAATTTCATTACTAATATTCTTCTTCAATTCTATTGTGTTGTTCATGATTGTGGTTATTTTGGGGGATTGAGTAGATGAAATTTTTCTTATTATTATTATCTTCTGTTTTATTTGTATACCATTATAATAAATTCAATTTTTATGACCAGATTTATTCTCTAAATGTATTTTGTATGTAAATATAATAGAATTTAATTTGTTTTAACATGTAGACCATGTGAATTTTATAATATATTATTACTAAATAATGCACATTTATATATTGATATGGTAAATTCAATTGATAAAACTATAGGTCATTAAAGTATATATAGGTGTTTATATTAGGATCATGACATATAATATCAATATAATGATTCATCTTGGGTGTGGTGCCTATATTATATTTATATTACCATTATTTAAAATCAAGTACCAATCGTACCATATCATCCAAACCAAATACAAAATTCCAATTTCTTATCTGTATATAAAAAATATTCATGATTTTATCTAGTATATGATTGTAATATTATTCAACAAAAACATTATATATAAATAAATACATTATGATTGATAAATTAATAAGAAACATAAACTTATCATGTTGTCAAAACAATTTAGTTTTTTATATGAATAATTAAGTATTAAAGAAAAAGTTCAATCATAATTTACATTACCGATCCCCATAAATATTTATGTAGAAATATTATCATGAACATACCACTTTAGTTAATTATCTAGTGATTTTATTTTTATAATATAACAACACCACAAATAAATATATCATTATTCCATTAATAAATCATCAGTATATATTATATTACTTATCGTCAGTTTCCAACCCACACTTTAAATTTTTTTAAAAAAATTAACATTCTTGTAATGTATAGAATCACAATATTTCTAATTTAAAAGCTATAAATTATTTTCTTGTTAACATGTAATAATTTTAAAATATTTTTCATTTACATACACTATGTTTCATTTTAATTAAACCACATAAAATTTATCCCTATACTTATCAAAGGTAATAAATGTAGATAATTATATTAATTATTTAAATTAATTACCAAGTAATTTTCAACCATGTCAATCCTTATTAATGGTTGGTGTAAACCTGACTTGGTTCTCAAAACAGCCAATAATTCCGATAAATAAATGAAAAAATTAATGTGTTAGATACTTTTTTTAATGTTAATTAATTATTATTAAGGAATAATGGAACAAAAATTTGTTTCCTTCATGTTACTATTATATTAAGTTTCCAAAAAATTGAATTATCATGAGTAAGATCATCTCCAACATCTTGGCTAATTGGATTAATTATTTTATTACATATATTATATTTTACAAGTAGGTGGGTCGTATGTTTGTGTGAGATATCATGGAGCATATCCTCTCAGATAATGTTATGATTAATGAATTCCAAAAAATCGTAAGTGGATCCATTATTTCCATTAAATAGGACATGAACCAGTCATTTTATTGATTATTTTCAAATTTAGGTCAGAGGAACCTATTGAAATTTGGTATCTCTGACAAGGTTTTTCATCATTATATAAAAAAATAGAAGTATCATTTATCTCTTTCTTGCTAAACTGGTCGTGTTTTGGATTCTCTCATCTTGAAACATGGGTAAAGAAGGGTTTATAATTTCTAAGACCTCCGACATTTTACAGTTCAACAAGTCCATCAGCAACCAATGACATAACTCTATGTAGTTTGGGGAATAAAGAGTTGTAGTCTTTGTCACTAAAAAAATAAAACTCTCAACGTCATAAAATTGATACAGGTCCTATAGGATAGAACATAAAAATACTAAAATATTCTTTCCCAACACTAAGAAAAATTCATATGCAAGATGTGTGAATTTATTACTCATTATTATGGCCTAACCCCAATAGTCACATAACTTATAGAACTCAAACATAAAATTCTAAATGTTTTCTAAAATATTCCCATCAACACGTCCTATATGTCATCCAATGGCACTCTTATTTTTCAAACATGTGTCCCAACTACCTATGATTATAATAATTCAACAAATTTCACCTACCATGTAGTATAAATAAGATCTCACTCTCTAAACCCATGGGAGGATAGAATTTATTAGCCCAATTCTCATGATGGTTCCTGGATTCCCCCATTTCCAAAAATGCTACACCCTAATAGCCATAAAACAATGTTTTCCACATCCATATCACGTAATAATTCTATATTTAATCATATATGATTATTATAAAGATCAGATTCCTAATATTACATCTAATCAAACATCACACACATGTTCCCCTCATTACATCTAGGCCTGTTTACCTAATTAATCAGTTGACCATGCCTCCAATTCATGACGAACCTATCATAACACAAACACTACTGACTCCTTCTCATCTGAAAAGCCTATGGAATATCATGGCTTAAAAATCATACTTGATATAACCTCATTGGCATAAAAATTATAAAAAATAATTTACCAATGATTCTTATCTATGAAGGGACATATACTCTAAGGCTAACCTATCTCTCTCAGGTTACGCATGTACTTGAAAAATCATCTATAAAAATTATTGGAATGTATCATAGTAATATTTAATTATAGGAATGACACATGATCTCATTTTTTACACCAGTAGGAAACTCAAAAGTTAACACACGCACTCTAGGTTTTTTATATATTCATACATTGACCATATAATAATCAATTTGACTACCAAATCTTGGGTTTCAATCCTCAATAGTAATATTTATACCATTCTACCACATTGAGGACCGAGGTAATATCCATGTGCATATAAAAAACATTGCACTATAATGATATGAATAAGGAAAAGAATTATCATTTAGTTTGGTTATGTATAATTCCACAACTACGTTATCTGGGAATAAACCTGATATGTTTTTTTAATACTTTATGTTGACATTTATTTAAACTAGATTCACATTAACATATAATCATTCACATGGCTTGTTAACTTCTATGTTGGATATGACTTATAAGCACACACCTATGAATACTTTGAAACAATAAAAAAATTATTAATCATAAATACATAATAAAAATCACTGATTTTTTGAAAATAAACTCAACATTTAAAGTGAAAATAATGCATAAAATCCAAAATCCTTGTAAAATTATAGTTCTCTTAATTCAGGTGCTCTCCCAGAATATGACATAAAAAACATTCCATATTCCAAACAGTCCTGTCAAATGAGTTAGGAATATAACAGAAAAATTCATTGATACTTCTATTGTAACATCTGTACTTGAATCACCAAAATATTTCAAAATCATAGCACTATATGACCTCATGCAAGCCTCCCTTCATAGAATAGCCTACTGATAAAAATTTAAGTTTTATTTTAACTTTACAAAAAATACTATAAACTCAAATCAGAGTAGAAACAAACATCAAACAGAATAAAGAATATGAAATCAATATACCATGAAGAATAAATAAAACCCCATAGATAAACCAACTCAAAGGATGTGACATATTAAATGTCAAAACAAAATGAGTTATTAAAAATCCAAACTAGTTGGGAAGATATCAATAAGATCAATATGGGATGATTTTATATAAACCAAAAAATATAAACAATATATAAAATCCCCATAATTTTGTCACAATCCCCCACCCATATCCACCTCATGACTCTATCCAACACTAGAGGAAAACATAATATTTTCGACGGGCGATGTGCGACGGGTCTCCGTCACAGATTGGTCGTTTCCAAAAATGACATCGCAAATAGGTTTTTTTGCGGTGGTCCCATCGCAAAAAGAGTATTTGCGAAGGTATTTTTCCCCTGTCGAAAAATGGGTTTTCGTTTATATATAAAAATGCTATTTGTGACGGGCCGTCGCAGATATATTAGTTGCGACAGGTTTCTGACCCGTCCCAAATGGGAAATTTAAATAAAATTTGCGACGTAGGTATTTGCGACGGACCGTCACAAAAATGTTTTTAAGATTAGTATTCTTCCCGTCACAAACGTTATAGTAAAAACATTTTTAAGACGGGAAATCCCATTGCAAATATTCCTGTCGCAAATACTAAAAAATAAGAAAAATGAAATAATTAATAAAAATCGTATAATATTATATAAAAATAAGAATAATAAGAATAATAATAAAATAAAAAAATTGATTATTATAATATAAATAAAAATATATATAAAATATAATTATGAAATATTAATATAATATAATAATTATATGAATTTAAATAATATAATATAATATAATAATAATAACAATAATAATAATATAAAAATTAATATAATAATAATATTATTAAATTATGTATATAATAATAATATTAATATTAATAATATAATGATATTATATAATTATAATATTAATAATAAAAAATATATATAATATAATTATGAAATATTAATATCAAATAATAATAATAATATGAATAATAATAATATAATATTATATATTATGAAATATTAATATCAAAAAATAATAATAATAGTATTAATATTAATAATATAAAAAATTAATATCTTATTATTATTAATAAAATAAAAATAAATATTTATGAAAAAATAATATTAATAAAATTATAAAATTATAAACACCTTGTCAGAGTTTTCACTCCGGAAGTGTCGAACCAAGAGTGCAGCAAGGCCCGTTTTTGTGTACCAGGATATCTAAAGTCAAGCTCGAAACACATTGTCAGGTTTTTCACTCCTAGTTAAATCTGTGCTAGAGCCACCTCTACTTGTTCATATCCAAACAAGGACTATTTGGTTCAACAACTTAATCTAATAATACTATATATCTAAATAATAATTCTATTAAAAAAAATTAAAATTAACAACTAAAAATAAAATTAACAATTAAAAATAATTTAAAAATTAAAATTACTATAAGTACATTTAATATTTTGAAGAAGTTTGCGCCTCCTAACTCCTTCTCTGCTTCTCTCGTAAGAAAAAATGAAAATAATTTTTTTTACATAGAACAGAAATTTAAAGAGGGAAAAGAAAATAGAAAAAGTGAGATTTGAATGATTTGAAAAAAATGGATGGGGGTATATATAGGGTAGAATATTTGTGACAGTCTTATTTGTGATGGGATCCCGTCACAAATACCTTTGCCCGCATTAGTTACGGGTGGCAGTTAAAAGGGTTTTTGCAATGGGCCCTTCGCAAATAGCTGCATGCCGACATACCATTAGCGACGAGTGGATATCACCGTCACAAATTGCTATTTACCGCCACCGGTATTGGCGACGGGCCCCGTCGCGAATACCTTCACCCACTTTTAATACGGGCGGCAGTTAAAAGGGTTTTTGCGACATGCCCATCGAAAATACCTATAGGCCGACATACCATTAGCGATGGGCAGATATCCCCGTCGCAGAAGCCTATTTACTACCGCCGGTATTGGAGACGGGACCCGTCGCAAATAACACCTGTTGAATAGTGTTTTCTGACAGGTAATTGTCCCGTCGCAAATAGTATTTACCACCTCCAGGTACTTGCGACGGGACGAAGGCCATCGTCGCAAATAGGCTTCCTGTGTTTTGGCGCACAAACCACGCCATACCTTTTGCGACAGGTCCAGTATTCCCGTCGCAACTAACTGACCATTTGCGAGGGGCATATATTCCCCTCACAAATACGCTTTTCATCGGATTTATTGCGACGATATTTATTCATGTCGCAAACAACCCATCACAATAATCGATTTTTCCCGTAGTGCAAACGATAAAGCTCAAATACCAAACACTGGGCTTTTTCCTGATTTGTACCAATAATCATGTGGTCTTTTAGGTAAAAATGATCTAGGGACACCCATGTTGGGGAGATTATAATTGTATAGGGAACCACCAAAATTTTTTCTAACATAACCAATATATATTGCATGTACAATATGATATCCTTATAAAGGATATATAAATAAACTATTTATAAATTACATGTTATGAAAAATGGAATTAAACAATTCACCCCAGTGTGACCATACATGATGGGACAAGTGATGGATGCATCTAAAAAGGACACATCCACTCTTTATTTGGAATATTTCACCACCACAAATCCATATCAAATATCCCCCACCCAAATATAAATAACGCATCACCATAGAAATATCTCTATAATGTCACAAACTATAAGGAATAACTCCTTACACTAGAACCATATCCAAAATATCAGCACTGAAGGGGGATTATATCCTCCCACAATAACCAACTAAGAATATCACCACCCAGTGGTTCATTACACCCCACACTAGAACCATCTCTAATAACCATTAATTATTTATGGGATAAACACCCACCCCATACTTCACCATATCTCATATATCATATGGGGGAATGTGTCTGAACAATAAAACACTATATCATCATTATCTTCACAATCATGATCATCATAAAATCGTAATCATTGTCATTATGAATATTGAGTTGATAATAACCTATACTAAAAACCACTATAATTCATGTACATTCATAAAATATATAATATTTCTTAATTTGAATATTTAAAAAATGGAATATATCTTGAATTCACCTATCTCATAAGGTTAAAAATTGTTGTAAAATCATCCAAACCTGATATACATTTCCAAGGTTATTCTCTACAACACAAAAATTACTCTCATCACCATATTCAGACTAGTATTGTAACACCCCGAGATTTTTTGAAAAATATTCTTTTTAATTTCATTAATGTCTTGTGTTGTACGCTACACCAAAAGGAGCTTTCACAACACACATCCTTTAATTTCCTTGCATTACACGCAATCACAACCTTCCTCGATAGCGTGTGTAGTACGCAATACCAAGTTTCACTAAACAACAATATGCAATTAAAATATTATTAAAACTAGCCATTATGAATAGTAATAACCACTTTTTTAAATTTTTTAAATTTTATTTTTCAAAATGTACTTCATTTTTGGATTCGGAATATCAAAATTAGCTTTGGGTGAAATTTTGGTACTTTTCGGATAACTTTTATATTCTGATGAATAGTGAAAATTACTAAATTTTTATTAAAAACAACTTTTTTAATAAAAAAAATTAATAGTGATAAATTATTAATTTGAGTGGTTTTAAAGTTTATTTAGAATGTATTTTTTCAATTTAATACAATGTTTGTCATTGGATGTAATTTCACATTTAAACCAGACAAAAACAAGTGTCAATATTTTGATAGTTATTATCTCTTAAAAACACGCTATTTTTTTACGACGGGAATTAATTTTTAAATTAATTAATGTAACTGATATGTTTTGAACTTGGTAAAATAGAAATCATTTTTGAATTCATAATATCAAATATAGCTTAGGCCTAATTTTTTGTTCTTTCTGGAAACTTTCATTTTTTGATGAATAGTGAAACCACTAAGTGGTAGTCAAAAAAATGAATTTTTCATAAAACTTAATTTTACCGCTTCTGTGAGTGGAATTTCAAAAATCTGAGAGACAGAGTTAATATCAAGGACTAAAATGTGGTTAAATGAGATGAAAATAATTTTTGGTGAATAGTAACTTTATACTTTTTTTACCACGGTTAAAAGTAAATAGTGTAATTAAGGGTAAAATTATATTATTATTACCCTAAAGCATGTCCTAATTCTATTGGATAAGTGTAAATCGATCAAAAACAACCATACGAATAAAATATGTCCATTTAGGCCCACTTGGATTAGATTAGTACATTTATTATCAATTTATTTAAAGAAGTGTTAAAATAGTTAAAATCAATGTTTAATAACTAAATCATTTTTAATATGGGGATATACATAAGATAAATTCGACTATAAATATTCATTAGAAAGCTAAACATATTACATACATAATTGTATTTTATTTTTAAATTTTAGACATTATATAATTTAATTTATTTATGACACACTGATGATGGAGTAATTATCTTATTAATGAAATATTGACATAATTGATGTTATAAATACCCAAATAAATGTAATTTGAGACTTTTTATGAATTAAACTAATTTTATAGGTTAATATGACATGTTAGTATTGATTTAAGTTACTTATTTCTAACTAATCATTCTGTTATAATTTTCACAAAAATCAATTACTAAATAGTGTCAAAATTGACATAAAATAGTTTTTAAAAAAATATTATATTATTAATTGTTCTTTTATTTCTAAAAATCTAATTTTCGGCCAAATGACTTAGATAAGGTTATATATATTAATAATAAACAACTTGGGGTTCGTTTTTCTTGTTATAGTATGTTTATTAACAATATAGTGTAAGAACACAAGAAGGCACGATAAAAGTAAAATTATTTAACTTAATGTTAAATCAAAATGATACGGTTACAATAGGATCCTAAACTTGTATAAATTATATTTTATGATAGGATTTCGATCCATCCCCTCCTTAAATTCTAAATAAATCAATTTGGAGCAATTTAAAACCGAATATGACTTTATAATAAAATAATATATTTAAATTTCCAAAGGATCCCCTCTCCTCCCTTATAAAAGGGAACCTCCTCCCCCTCTTCCTCACACCACTTTGAGCCTTCAAGCTCGGACAACCCCTGGCAATTTCTCCTCTCCACTTCCCGAAAAACATCCTAGGGGTTCTGGTCTTCTTCAATGACCTGTTTTAGTGCACTAAAATGAGGTCTCAAAGAAGCACTTCAAAGAAGAGGTAATGTATGTTACCGATTCTTTCATCTTTATTTCTTCTTCCACTTCTTCTTATTTAGTTTTTTCATTATTAAGTAATAACATATGTATCACTAATATACTGATATGTTATTATAAGTATGTAAAACCCTATTTCACCATATATCCATCCTACGGAAAATTAAATCACCGCGCGTGCGTACGTACGGAATACCGTCTCCACGTCGTGGTGTAATCTATTTTCCACCACCACCTTACTTTGATGGGTATAATGGTGTAAATAATGTCTTTATATGACTATTATAAAGTGATATTGATTCTGAAATAGTATACATACACACCAATACAATTCCACGATCATAGGAACGATATCATCACCCGTGCGTACGTACGGAATACCGTCTCCACGATGTGATGCGACTTGTTCTACATGATCTTCATTTCATAATGATTATATAAATGAATTTAAGGAATTAATATGATATATATTACAGTAATACCATTCTGGAAATGAGGTATCTATAACCTAAAGAGAATAATAAGAATTTATTCGACAAAACACACATATGAACAAAAAGTAATAAACACCCGAATAACAAGTAGTAATGAAATATTACTAATAAGAAGAAAAGAATATGACCATATATGATATCATTCAGTATTTACTGGGGAATATTTATCATCCACATCCATGTTTCCTCAAAATGTAATATTTATTTCCTTCTACAATAGTTTAAATCAAATTTTACCCTTCAGTGAGTTTTTAGTAAAATATATGAAAGGAATCATTTTTCATTTTTCGTACGAGGTAATTTTTGACTTTTCCAAAAAAAGTTTGAGAAGAATGTTTTTTAACTTATACAGAATGAATGGATTTTTAAAACATTACTTCCAAGAAGCTTCCTTTACATTTTTTCAAGTTTATTTTTAATAAAATTCTTTTAGTTTAAATTTGTATGACATGTTAAGAATGGAAAAATGTTTTTAAGGAAGAAATGATATTATCCTCAAGAATGGATTTCAAATGTTTTATCAAAATTATTTTCCATCTAAGATAATAAAGGGTTTCGTTTCTATCCTTATTATTACATTGATTTGATTATGTTGTGATGGAATTATTTTTATGAATTCCTTTATCTTATATGAATTTTTTTATGATGTCACAATGTTTAATAATTCCATTTTTATTACATGGGTTATGCAATGATGTATGATTTATGAGTTTGTGGCACACATAAGAATGGTATCATTATGAGATGGGTGGGACCTATATCTCCCTCCAATGCACTAGGTAAAGATTTTATATCTCATGAGATAGACATGGCTAGAACGGTAGGTTATACCGGTTCAGTGAAACAGGAATGAAACGAGGAGTGAACTCGGTTCAGAAAGGGACTATGTCCACTAAGATATTCTTGGTTATGAGTCTTGACTTGTAAGAAATTATTATCTATGATTATGTGTGTATGCCACAAATTTCATGTTTTATGTTTTGATTATTGGGATTACATTTCGCTACTATGATTTATCCCATGTTATGATATTATGATCTCTTTTGCAGGTTATGATTTTCCAAAATGTTATGTTCTTATGAATATGATGTGATTGATATTTCTTTTGTTTACCCTTACTGAGCATTTGAGCTCACCCTTTTATGTTTTCTTTTCCCCAGGATATAAAGAAAGGTTTTAGGTAAAAAAAGGAAGATCTTTATTGGAGATATTGAAGATCTTTCACCACGATTAGAAGATTATATTCCGAGTTTCCAAAGACTCTAAACTATTATGGTCCTTGTGTGTGTGTATTTGTAATGTACTAAGTATTCCGCAAAATTAATGTGATATCTATGTACGTCAAGATTCAGGTCTCAACATTTGGTATCAGAGGAAAAGTTTAGTCAACCTTTGGAAACTAGGATGCGAAAACGTTAGTGAGATCCCTAGAGATATTTCTAAGGAATGTATAGGGATGTCCCTAAGGATATGTATACATATAGGATATAGTCCTAGAACTATGGAAACGATAATAGATTAAACAAAAGATGTTATATATTTATGTTACTTCCCCTTTATTATGATTTTTTCCTCTCACAATATTCTTTTTGGGTTTTAGAAAAAGGCTGGAAACAAGATGATTCATGATAATGGAGGATATGATGGACAATGGAATGATATTCTTCATGAGAAACCAAATGAAATGGGATTTGGAAGTCCAAACATCATTATTATGCCGAATCATCAATCTCATAATAAGATCAATAAAGTAAAATTTGTTAAGATTCCTGACTTGGCTAATAAGTGAAAGATGGAGTTTCATGATGATCATAGATGAAAGAAAGTTCAATTTCCCCTATGTAAATCATGTGGGAAGAGGCATCAAGGAGAATGTTTCAAAGGAACTGGAAGAAGCCTTGGGTGTGGAAGAGAAGGACACAAAGCCAGTAAGTGCAAAGGAAAAGGTTCAGTTAACACTATGGATGAGGATAATGGTATTGCTACGACATCAACAATGGTTAAATGTTTTAAATGTAGAATGTACGGGCATTATGCTAACCAATTCCCTAAGGGAAAGTCTCATGAAGAGAATTAGTACGGCCTTATGAGTAGTATTTATGTTGATGATGATGAAGAGACTACAAATGATATATGAGTTGAAAGAATTATTAAAGCTTAGTCAATGGTTTAAGAAGGTAGTGGAATGATTACTTGTTTATCAAGTGTAATGTTGTATAAGTAATCTCATGGTACTATGGAATAAAGAGACATCTAAGGATTGTTACACTATTGTCTTTCCTTGAGTTGTGAAATAGTATGATTAATGGTATCGGTATTCATTAAAGGATATTCAAATATTTTTGGAATATAGATGATATGCGCATAATGAAGGTATGAGGTGAAAATTAAATGTTTGATAGTATTCATGAGCTCATGACTGATATAAGGTGAAGGTTATGTAATAGATTGAGTATATATAATTTTTGGATTTTGGTATGTGGAAAGAGTTAACTTTTGACAGAATTCATGTTTTCACTAAGGTTTAATGGGTATTCATTTTTCAGGAGAATACATGATTAAGGTATTCACATGATTGGAATGTGACCAACAGGATATATGGGGGATAAAGGATGGTATTCACATGCTTGGTTGATGACATTTCAAGTAATCATTTTCTTTATATTATGAGCTTGGACCGAAGTATTTCCTAAAGATTGAAATGGATTATGTTGAAATAAGTTAGTATTGTTTAAGGATAGAACTTTTGATATTATTTATGTGATGTTATAGTAATGTAGTTTTAGAAAAAGGACAACCTACAGGACGGGCGACAACCCATCGCGTCGGACAAGGCTGTGGGAATCGAACACACAACCGAAGTGCGACTGGCCTATATCACCTACCACTGGCCTACAGGAATTCCATGGTTAGTAGAAACTAGTTTTATTTTATTAATCGGTATGATATATGAAGTATAAGTTCATTTTTGGAACCATATATGATTAATCTAACCATAAGATGGACTTATAACTTTTTCTAACCTTTTGTTTGAAATAGATGGAATGACCCATCATTCTATCACATGATCTGCAAACACAATAACAAATTCAACTTCATTTCTTTAAGGAATGAAGTGGAAATTGTTCAATTCACAAACAACAGTGAGATTGTACAAAAATCATGTAAGTATTTCTTTTAATTCATCAACTTTAGGGAAACGATCTTGAAAATCAAAAATGATGTCCTAGTGCTCTTATTTCTGATGAATCAGATGGTACCTTAGATCATCACAAATTTATGGCTTTTTGATTGCTGGATTTTTCATAGCCACGTTCTCTACCACTCTCTATTAGAACATGATGGTTAGATTTCTCTTCCATATCCATATTTTCACCTATGTGGAAACCCAGTGATTAGTTTATTTGGGTAACTGTTTCATTTCATACTTTTGTTTTTAAAGATTGGTATTGGTATTCCTTTTTACGATGTGGGTTTCTATCAATGAAAATTTAGAATAGTAAACCATTTATAACCCTGACAAATTTCGAGGGCGAAATTCATTTTAAGGGGGGTAGAATGTAACACCCCGAGATTTTATGAAAAATATTCTTTTTAATTTTATTAATGTCTTTTGTTGTACGCTACACCAAAAGGAGCTTGCACAACACGCATCCTTGACTTTCCTTGCATTACACGCAATCGCAACCTTCCTCGATAGCGTGTGTATTACGCAATACCGAGTTTCACTAAACAACGATATGCTATTAAAATATTTTTAAAACTAGCCGTTATGAATAGTAATAACTGCTTTTGGAAATTTTGTAAATTCTATTTTTCAAAATGGACTTCATTTTTGGATTCGGAATATCGAAATTAGCTTAGGGTGAAATTTTTGTACTTTTCGGATAACTTCCATATTCTGAGGAATAGTGAAAATTACTAAATTTTAATTAAAAACAACTTTTTTAATCAAAATAATTAATAGTGATAAATTATTAATTTGAGTGGTTTTAAAGTATATTTAGAATATATTTTTACAATTTAATACAATGTTGGTCATTGGATGTAATTTCACATTTAAACCAGACAAAAACAAGTGTCAATCTTTTGATAGTTATTATCTGTTAAAAACACGATATTTGTTTTGACGACGGGAATTAATTTTTAAATTAATTAATGTAACTGATATGTTTTTAACATGGTAAAATAGAAATCATTTTTGAGTTCATAATATCAAATATAACTTAGGCCTAATTTTTTTTATTTTTTTGGAAACTTTCATTTTTTGATGAATAGTGAAACCACTAAGTGGTAGTTAAAAAACTGAATTTTTCATAGAAATTAATTTTACCGCTTCTGTGAGTGGAATTTCGATAATCCAAGAGACACGATTAATATCAAAGACAAAAATGTGGTTCAATGAGATGTAAATAATTTTTGGTGAATAGTACCTTTTTGCTTTTTTTTACCATGGTTAAAAGTAAATAGGGTAATTAAGGGTAAAAATGGTATTAGTATTACCCTAACACATGTCCTAATTCTATTGGATAAGTGTAATTCGACCAAAAAAACCTTAGGAATAAAATATGACCATTTAGGCCCACTTGGATTAGATTAGGACATTTATTATCAATTTATTTAAAGAAGGGTTAAAATAGTTAAAATCAATGTTTAATAACTAATGAATTTTTAATATGGGGTTATCCATAAGATAAATTCGACTATAAATACTCATTAGAAAGATAAAACTATTTCCTACATAATGGTATTTTATTTGTAATTTTTAGACCTTAAATAATTTAATTTATTTATGACACAACGATGATGCAGAAATTATATTATTAATGAAATATTGACATAATTTATGTTATAAATACCCAAATAAATGTAATTTGAGACTTTTTATGTATTAAAAAAAGTTTATAGGTTAATATGACATGTTAGTATTGATTTAAGTAACTTTTTTGAACTAATCATTCTGTTATGATTTTCACAAAAATTAATTACTAAATATTGTCAAAATTGACATAAAATAGTTTTTAAAACAAATATTATATTATTAATTGTTATTTTATTCCTAAAAATCTAAAGGTCTGCCAAATGACTTAGATAAGGTTATATATATTAATAATAAACAACTTGTAGTTCGTTTGTCTTGTTATAGTAAGTTTATTAACCTTATAGTGTAAGAACACAAGAAAACACGGTAAAAGTAAAATTATTTAACTTAAAGTTAGATCTAAATGATAAGGTTAAAATAGGAACCTAAACTTGTATAAATTCTATGGGATGAGAGGATTGCTATCCATCCCCACCTTAGCTTTTAAATAAATAAATTTGGATCTATTTATTACCGAATATGACTTTATAATAAAATAATATATTTAGATTTCCAAAGGAGCCCCTCTCCTCCCTTATAAAAGGGGACCTCCTCCCCCTCTTCCTCACACCACTTTTAACCTTCAAGCTCGGCCAAACCATGAAAATTTCTCCTCTACACTTCCCTAGAAACATCCTAGAGGTTCTGGTCTTCTTCAAGGACCTGTTTTAGTGCCCTAAAAGGAGGTCTCAAAGAAGCACATCAAAGAAGAGGTAATGTCCGATCCCGATTCATTCATCTTTATTTCTTCTTCCACTTATTCTTATTTAGTTTTTTCATTATGAAGTAATAACATAAGTATCACTCATATACTGATATGTTATTATAAGTATTAAACAACCCTATTTCACCATCTATCCATCCTACGGAAAATGAAATCACCGCGCGTGCGTACATACGGAATACCGTCTCCACGCGGTGGGGTAATCTATTTTCCACCACCACCTTACATGGATGGGTATAATGGTGTAAATAATGACTATATATGACTATTATAAAGTTATATTGATTCTGAAATAGTATACATACACTCCAATACAATTCCACGATCATAGGAACGATATCATCACTCGTGCGTACGTACGGAATACCGTCTCCACGATGTGATGCGACTCGTTCTACATGATCTTCATTTCATAATGATTATATAAATGAATTGAATGAATGAATATGATATATATTACACTAATACCATTCTGGAAATTAGGTATCTATAACCTAAAGAGAATAATGATAATTTATTTGACAAAACACACATAAGAACAAAAAGTAATAAACACCCGAATAACAAGTAGTAATGAAATATTACCAATAAGAAGCTAAGAATATTACCATATATGATATCATAACAATAAGTATTATTCTGGAATAATTCAATAACATTATTTAATTTATTATAAAGGAGGTTGGGACACATACGAAGCAAATCGGACCTAAGGTAAGGGAAAATCTCGCAAATCTCAATTTTTATCCGAGATTGTTTATACTTCAGAATTTACTGGGGAATATTTATCATCCACATCCATGTTTCCTAAAAATGTAATATTTATATCCTTTTACAATAGTTTATATCAAATTTTACCCTACAGTGTGTTTTTAGTAAAAGATATGAAAGGAATATTATTTCGTTTTTCGTACGAGGTACTTTTTGACTTTTCTAAAAAAAGTACGAGAAGAATGTTTTTTTAACATATACGGCTTGAATGGATTTTTAAAACATTACTTCCAAGAAGCTTCCTTTACAAATTTTCACGTTTATTTTTAATCAACTTCTTTTAGTTTAAAATTGTATGACATGTTAAGAAAGGAAAAATGTTTTTAAGGTAGAAATGATATTTTCCTCAAGAATGGAGTTTAATTGTTTTATCAAAATTATTTTCCATCTAATATAATAAAGGGTTTTTTTTTCTATGCCTATTATTACATTGATTTGATTATGTTGTGATGGAATTATTTTTATGAATTCCTTTATCTTATATGAATTATTTTATGATGTAACAATGTTTAAGAATTCCATTTTTATTACATGGGTTTTGCAATGATGTATGATTTATGAGTTTGTGGCACACATAAGAATGGTATCATTATGAGATGGGTGGGACCTATATCTCCCTCCAATGCATTGGGTAATGATTTTATATCTAATGAGATAGACATGGCTGTAATGGTAGGTTATACCGGTTCAGAGAAATAGGACTGAAACGAGGAGTGAACTCGGTTCAGAAAGGGACTTTGTCCACTAAGATAGTCTTGGAAATGACTCTTGACTAATAAGAAATGATTCTCTATGATTATGTGTGTATACCAAAAAGTTTCATCTTTTATGTTTTGATTATTGGGATTTCATTTCCCTACTACGATTTATCCCATGTTATGATATTATGATCTCTTTTGCACGTTAATATTATCCAAAATGTTATGTTCTTATGAATATGATGTGATTGATATTTCTTTTTTTTTACCCTTACTGAGCATTTGAGCTCACCCTATTATGTTTTCTTTTCCCCAGGATATAAAGAAAGGTTTTAGGTAAAAAAAGGAATATCTTTATGGGAGATGTTGAAGATCTTTTACCACGATTGGAATATTATATTCCGAGTTTCCAAAGACACTAAACTATTACGGTCCTTGTGTGAGTGTTTTTGTTATGTACTAAGTATTCCAAAAAAGTAATGTGATATCTATGAATGTCAAGCTTTGGGTATCAACAAGTATAGAACCACATTATCCCTTCTTTTAATATTCCACTTGATTAACAAAAGACTAGGGAACCGACCATGGTCCCCTCAGTCACATTTGGGTTGAAACACCACATGTGGGTTTCATTATTTCATTCCCAAATCCAAAGCCAATTATAACCACTACATGGGCATCTAATCCATAATCATATCAACTATTATATCAAGAAAATCAGTGTCATATATTATAATATCCTATGACCTGCACTCCTAGATTCTATGATAAAAACCATAATGTTATAGTTTTATCATTGAAACTGATAAATCTCACACAATTTGTTTTTCAATCACTCAATTACAACAAAAAAAGAATTATTTTATCAGTTACATACTTATGGAACATTTAGGTTTATATATTTATAAAATTTTAAAAAAATCATAACAACTCAGGTTAATAAATAACTAGTTCATAAAGATCAACATCATCTTCCACTACCCCAATCTTTTAATATTCTAATATCATAAAAATATATAATAAAATTAATTACAAAATAATACATTTAATAAAATAATAATTTAGTGTCATTCATCAAAACCAAGATAAATGTATGATAAAAAAAGTTTGAGATTACATTTGATGTAAGGGTAAACATGGTAGATATCAATTATCATATAAGAATAACATGAGAATGAGGGTATAATAACATCATATAATTTTGTGAAAACCATACAATACATATAAAATATCATAATATTAATCCATGGCATGAATTATGGTAGTTCATAATACAAGAAAAATTAATGAAAATAGACAATGAGATCACAAATTTGGAATAAGAGAGAGATTTGAGGCATACGTATAAGAATAAAAATAATTTGTTAACACTATACACTAAGACATTCATATCTTATTAGTCTTGGATAAAAACCACTGTAACTGATTCAGACTTTGGATAACTTTCCATGTACTATATTTTAGGCTTTGGATAACCTCTTGTGTAACCTTTTTTGATATTCTGATAACATCCCATGTACCCTTTGATCTCATACAACACAAATCATTACCAGATTAATTGTAAGGAGAAATAGGTCCTGCCCCTCACATAATTAAAATGATACATATTTGTACCACAAGATCATTAAACAATCATCATATCAAACCCATGAATAGAAATTGGTTTCATAATCATTTCATCACAGTATAACTTGTGGAAAAGAAATAGTTTTCATTGTGTCATCGTAATCATAAACTATCTAGGGAATGAATAAATATGTGATAATTGGACCATATCCCCATAAAATATTAATTAATATAAGGGATGTCATATAATATTGGAAATGATCTTGGAATATCACTTAGAATCTTTCATGAGGAAAATACCCTATCAGTTTTAAAATAACTTATTTAAAAAAATTGTTCATTTTTGAAATAAAATATTTTTATTGAAAATATCCTTATGGACTTGTAAAATTATTCTTCAAAGAATATATTTATCATGATGGTGGAAAAATAAATAATTATGTATATGTTAAGAAAACATTCCATCCATACATTGTTTTTGAAAAGTCACAAAGTACCTCATTTCTAAAGTGTAAAAAATCATTTCAATCAATTTTGTAAAATTTAAAAAATGGGTAAAATGTCTTTAAAAATATGAAGAAGAATAGTAGAACCCATTTTGAAAACATTTCATTGAAAAATATACATAGAATATAAACATTCCATAGTTTAATGTTCAACATAAACAATACTGAATAATGATGATATTATAAAATAAACCCTTACAACTTGGGAGTCTTTTGAATCATAAGCCCCATGACGTAAATAACTTCAAATGTTACATTAAATACAATGATGTCAATAAAATCATGTTATAATTTATATAAGGGTATTTATATAAACTACAAAAAAAAAATAAGTGGTTGATATATCGAATGTATAAAAAATTAAAAGTGAGAGGAGAAAAACTTACATTGAGACTCACTCTTCACGAAAATTATTTATATTATATTCTTTGGAAAACCTCCATTACATAACACCATAAGACATATAAGGTTGGTATTATATCAAAAACAAGAAATAAATAATGCTTTAGGGATTTTAAGAAGAAATATTTGTAGACATGGGATGAGCCAATATGGTTATGATGTGTTAATGAATGAAAATAAGATGATTCCTTTTACAAGATAGGGGAGGGGAACTCTTGGAATTTCTCAAAATATTACATCAATATAAATTAATATTGAATTTTAAATTTCTAAAAACTCATTTATTATAAATATTGGAAAATTACGGGTCGATATACTCTCATTCAATAAATGTTAGATCAGTTTGGACTATGTTTTATCATAAAATTTTTGGTTTAACCCCCCTGATGACCATTTTGAAACTTACCATGACAATAAGGATTTTTACACCTTGACGATCATGATAATTATTATAAATAGAATAATGAAACATAAACGAAGCATGTATTATATTTTAAAACATACCCTAATCAATTTTCTGAATATAATATTTTTACGTATTATATATCATTTTAAAAAATATTTTTTATTATCAAATATCAATAATGTCATTTTTTAACTACTCATTAAATTGAGATTAATAATATCAAGATGGAATGAATAATAAAAAATTGTCATATTTATAATCTAATGTTCATATAAACTTTTTTATATCACATTATTTTCTTAAATTATATTACTTTAAATTTTTATTATATCATTTATATGTTTTTCTATTTATTAAAAAATCACTCCGTCTACCATGTAAAAGCATTTAAGATAATTTTTACTACACTAAAAATTAAAAATAAATTACCATAACAAAGATAAATATTATATATATCAAAATAAAATTTTATATTTGAACATATCTTCTAGATTACCCCATATTGAAAATAATATATTTATTAAAAACAAGAGTGTGACATGTTTGAATTTTATTCAAATTCAATAAAATAAATGTCATCATATAATCTGAATAGAATTTTTTTCATATTATTGAATCTTAGACTACTTTGAGAAAAATTAAATCATATAATAGAATGAATTCAAGTGTTGGGGTCATTTTATAATCCTTATAATTTTATTTAAATATTAATTACAGGATCTACCCATTACCGTGGTAACAAGAATTTCTAAGGTTGCTATTCATAGTGAAAAATATAAATAATACATAATTATTAATTTGTACTAACTAATTCAAAATATGAAATCCATTTATCTAAATTATAAACATATAAGTGTAATAATTTAATTTAATTCACTACCAGAAAACACGATAAAAATAGTTTTTCAACAAAAAAATACCATTTTATATATAAAATATTTTCATGAAAAATACAAGTATATAATCCATTTCATGAACCATAAAAAAGTTTTTTGAAATCGAAATTAAATAATAAATTTTAATAATAATCTAAAATATAATTTTACTTTTTAAATATTTTAAAATAAAAAATACAATTTTCAATACAAATCGTTATTTTTGATTCTTCATTTAAAAGTAAATATTTTTACAAAACTATAAAAAAATTTACATAAGAAACTTTAGTTATTATGAATTAATAATTGAATTAAAATTTTTAAAATTTTTATTCAAAAATATATACAAATTAATTATAACATTAACTCATAAAAAGGATGAAAACCATTTTTTGAAATTTTTTTATTATTTTGAAAACAAAATGACATTACTAAAAATTGTTCTTTTGTTTTGATAGGAGTTTGAAATAAATTTACCAATAGTTTTAAAATTATATTTATTTTATAAATTAGTTAACATAATTCATACCTACCAAGTTAATAACTAGGTTATAAAGGCCACATTTTAAAAAATATTTTACTATTGTTCATTTTAGCTTAGTGTTGTGCATCTTGTATACTATCGAACTCGGTATTGGTAATTTGGGGGGTTTGACATTTCAAAATACCTATGTTGAAATCTGAAAGCATAATTTTTATTAATAAAAATCCATATAAAATTTTATAAATGGAAGTATGAAAGTCATATAGAATGAAACATACTTGGTTTACATGTTGGAAAATATTTATGGAATGTAAAAACATGGATGTAGAAGAGAAAAATAATGACCAAGAAATGATAAAAAGTGACAGAGAAAATAGTCATGAGAAATTCAGCCATCAAAATACCATAAATATGTGATGGGTTAATTGGCCACTGATATATCTCTAATATATTTAAATGAATATTTTTTTAATTCCATGATCCATTTACTAGGGTTCGATAATTACTTTACTACGTAGTTTAATAATTAATGGAAATATACACACCTAAAATTTAGAGATTAATCCGTTTATAAATTTCTACCAGAATCTCATCATTTTCTCCAAAGTATGGGTTTTAAGATGATTTTTTCATGAATTATGAATCCAAATCCACTTCTAATGGATATCATAATTCATAAAATAATAAACATCTATCACTCCTCTCTTTAAAATTTAACAGAAACCAAAATGGATAGCACATGATAATATGATTCCCAAAAATAATAAACATTCATATAAAGAAAACAACTTAAATCATTAAAATTCCACTATATTAATTTATGTACTTCATAGTTAATTCTATAAATAACTATCCATAAAATTCATAAAATTATTCTAGACTATGATCAAAAGCTAAAAATTTGATGTATTTTATCTCATAGTCTTCCGAAAAAAATTTAGAGTTTACCTCCCTAAATACACATTCCCTGAATATATAATCATCAAGATATTCTAACAATTTCCATAAATAACATGAATCACCATTATTCCAAAATAAAATTATATATTCCTATCAAATAAAATTTATCCATTATTTGTCAAAAAAAATCTTCTTTTTATGTTTACCATCCTCATATAGGGTTCAAAAAATAGTGAGCATCGGTCAAAATAACATTGATCACTTAGTACCTAATTAGTTACCAATCCCATAATTATCCATATGATAAAACATATGTTCCCAAAATTAAGTTATGAATTATCTATTAGATTGTTTAAATAATCAAAATAGTTTCGTACTAACCAGGACTTCATGTAGGCTTGTGGGAGGCAATTTTACCTTGTCACCCATCTATTGCGGGTTCAAGCCTCACATCCTAGTCGGATGTGAAATGTTGTTTCCTAGACTTAAATATTTCCTTTTTCTAAAAATAAATTAATATATTCTTTACAATATTCCACTAAATTTGATAAAAATTCTAAAAAACAACCCTAATATATTTAACATTAAATAAAAGTTTTAACCAAAAAGTTTATCTCATACCTTTCATTTTTCTTCGAAAAAATGTTATAACCCGTACTTACCTAAAAATAAATTATCATATAAACCCAACTATTTATACAGAATATTAAAACTGATATGCTCTAAATTTAAATCCATTATTAATAAAATAATACACTATGTTAAACATATGGTCTACATATACCTATCCCAAAATGTCAGTATCCATATTAAATTTCCACCATATAAAACCTAAAAAGGGTTGTCTATGACTCTAGACTTATGGTCAACCTAAAACATATATTCCCATGATGGTATACATAAATATTTAGAAAATGTATCATGAAAACTGCCAAATATCGATTGTTTCTTGAACCCATCATCTGATACCAATGATAGCAACCCAATACTCGCACTATTGGATCCCGTGCTAAAAATATAAATTTCTCATTTCTACCTTTGATATTGATAACGATAAACTGATATTTTTACATCACACACTATCAAATTCAAATGTAAATAATCTATCACTTACATACCCATGTACCATTTTGGATTATAATTGTATATAATTTAAAAAAATATCAACAACATTGGTTCGTAAATAACTTGTTCATAGAGATCATCCTCAGTTTATACTTTACCCATGTTTTCACATTCCATGTAAAGTTTTCAAAATATCCCATAAAATTCCTTACAAATGAAAAATTTATAAAGAAAAATCATTTAGGTTCATTCTTCATAACCTGGGTAATGTAAACATAAGTAAAGGGTAAGCTCATATGCTCTGTATAGGTAAACAAGGGTGATATCAATGATCATGTATGTATAACATGAGCACAATTGTATACGAACATGAACATATTATTGTAAAACTATAACCTTAATATTAAATATTATAATATTAAGTCATGGAATGAATCATTGTAATTTATAAGACATGAATAATCAAATAAAATGATCCCTAATATCATGACATCTATATATGACATAGATTTTAGGCATACACATAAGAATAGAAAATATTATGTCAAGGATAAAAACTAGGACATTAATAACATATAAGGCATGATAGAACCACACATGTATTCGATTTGGGCCTTAGATAACCTCCAGTGCACCCTTTTTCAAGCTTAGTATTTCCTCCCATGTTACTTTTTTTAGGATTGGGATAACATCTTGTGTACCCTTTGAGATCATATTACATTAATCATTGCCCAATTCAATGGATGGAGATATATATCCTAGAAGTCACTAAATTAAAATCATAAATATAGGTTCTATAATATCATAAACATTCATTTTATCAGATCCCATGGAAATAAATGTGTATATTTTCAATCGTAATCCCCATGAAATAAATAAGATCAAATGAATTTTTAAATACCATGAAGAAAAAGATATTCATGATATAATATATCAAAGTGGTAGTATATACACCAAAAAAATATTTCATTGAAAAATATTCATAGAATATAAACATTCCATAGTTTAATGTTCAACATAAACAATACTGAATAATGATGATATTATAAAATAAACCCTTACAACTTGGGAGTCTTTTGAATCATAAGCCCCATGACTTAAATAACTTCAAATGATACATTAAATACAATGATGTCAATAAAATCATGTTATAATTTATATAAGGGTATTTATATACACTACAAATAAAAATAAGTGGTTGATATGTCGAATGTATAAAAAATTAAAAGTGAGAGGAGAAAAACTTACATTGAGACTCACTCTTCACGAAAATTATTTATATTATATTATTTGGAAAACCTCCATTACATAACACCATAAGACATATAAGGTTGGTATTATATCAAAAACAAGAAATAAATAATGCTTTAGGGATTTTAAGAAGAAATATTTGTAGACATGGGATGAGCTAATATTGTTATGATGTGTTAATGAATGAAAATAAGATGATTCCTTTTACAAGATAGGGGAGGGGAACTCTTGGAATTTCTCAAAATATTACATCAATATAAATTAATATTGAATTTTAAATTTCTAAAAACTCATTTATTATAAATATTGAAAAATTACGGGTCGATATACTCTCATTCAATAAATGTTAGATCAGTTTGGACTATGTTTTATCATAAAATTTTTGGTTTAACCCCCCTGATGACCATTTTGAAACTTACCATGACAATAAGGATTTTTACACCTTGACGATCATGATAATTATTATAAATAGAATAATGAAACATAAACGAAGAATGTATTATATTTTAAAACATACCCTAATCAATTTTCTGAATATAATATTTTTATGTATTATATATCATTTTAAAAAATAGTTTTTATTATCAAATATCAATAATGACATTTTTTTAACTACTCATTACATTGAGATTAATAATATCAAGATGGAATGAATAATAAAAAATTGTCATATTTATAATCTAATGTTCATATAAACTTTTTTATATCACATTATTTTCTTAAATTATATTACTTTAAATTTTTATTATATCATTTATATGTTTTTCTATTTATTAAAAAATCACTCCGTCTACCATGTAAAAGCATTTAAGATAATTTTTACTACACTAAAAATTAAAAATAAATTACCATAACAAAGATAAATATTATATATATCAAAATAAAATTTTATATTTGAACATATCTTCTAGATTACCCCATATTGAAAATAATATATTTATTAAAAACAAGAGTGTGACATGTTTGAATTTTATTCAAATTCAATAAAATAAATGTCATCATATAATCTGAATAGAATTTTTTTCATATTATTGAATCTTAGACTACTTTGAGAAAAATTAAATCATATAATAGAATGAATTCAAGTGTTGGGGTCATTTTATAATCCTTATAATTTTATTTAAATATTAATTACAGGATCTACCCATTACCGTGGTAACAAGAATTTCTAAGGTTTCTATTCATAGTGAAAAATATAAATAATACATAATTATTAATTTGTACCAACTAATTCAAAATATGAAATCCATTTATCTAAATTATAAACATATAAGTGTAATAATTTAATTTAATTCACTACCAGAAAACACGATAAAAATAGTTTTTCAACAAAAAAATACCATTTTATATATAAAATATTTTCATGAAAAATACAAGTATATAATCCATTTCATGAACCATAAAAAAGTTTTTTGAAATCCAAATTAAATAATAAATTTTAATAATAATCTAAAATATAATTTTACTTTTTAAATATTTTAAAATAAAAAATACAATTTTCAATACAAATCGTTATTTTTGATTCTTCATTTAAAAGTAAATATTTTTACAAAACTATAAAAAAATTTACATATGATTCTTTAGTTATTATGAATTAATAATTGAATTAAAATTTTTAAATTTTTTATTCAAAAATATATAAAAATTAATTATAACATTAACTCATAAAAAGGATGAAAACCATTTTTTGAAAAATTTTTATTATTTTGAAAACAAAATGACATTACTAAAAATTGTTCTTTTGTTTTGTTAGGAGTTTGAAATAAATTTACCAATAGTTTCAAAATTATATTTATTTTATAAATTAGTTAACATAATTCATACCTACCAAGTTAATAACTAGGTTATAAAGGCCACATTTTAAAAAATATTTTACTATTGTTCATTTTAGCTTAGTGTTGTGCATCTTGTATACTATCGAACTCGGTATTGGTAATTAGGGGAGTTTGACATTTCAAAATACCTATGTTGAAATCTGACAGCATAATTTTTATTAATAAAAATCCATATAAAATTTTATAAATGGAAGTATGAAAGTCATATAGAATGAAACATACTTGGTTTACATGTTGGAAAATATTTATGGAATGTAAAAACATGGATGTAGAAGAGAAAAATAATGACCAAGAAATGATAAAACGTGACAGAGAAAATAGTCATGAGAAATTCAACCATCAAAATACCATAAATATGTGATGGGTTAATTGGCCACTGATATATCTCTAATATATTTAAATGAATATTTATTTAATTCCATGATCCATTTACTAGGGTTCGATAATTACTTTACTACGTAGTTTAATAATTAATGGAAATATACACACCTAAAATTTAGAGATTAATCCGTTTATAAATTTCTACCAGAATCTCATCATTTTCTCCAAAGTATGGGTTTTAAGATGATTTTTTCATGAATTATGAATCCAAATCCACTTCTAATGGATATCATAATTCATAAAATAATAAACATCTATCACTCCTCTCTTTAAAATTTAACAGAAACCAAAATGGATAGCACATGATAATATGATTCCCAAAAATAATAAACATTCATATAAAGAAAACAACTTAAATCATTAAAATTCCACTATATTAATTTATGTACTTCATAGTTAATTCTATAAATAACTATCCATAAAATTCATAAAATTATTCTAGACTATGATCAAAAGCTAAAAATTTGATGTATTTTATCTCATAGTCTTCCGAAAAAAATTTAGAGTTTACCTCCCTAAATACACATTCCCTGAATATATAATCATCAAGATATTCTAACAATTTCCATAAATAACATGAATCACCATTATTCCAACATAAAATTATATATTCCTATCAAATAAAATTTATCCATTATTTGTCAAAAAAATCTTCTTTTTATGTTTACCATCCTCATATAGGGTTCAAAAAATAGTGAGCATCGGTCAAAATAACATTGATCACTTAGTACCTAATTAGTTACCAATCCCATAATTATCCATATGATAAAACATATGTTCCCAAAATTAAGTTATGAATTATCTATTAGATTGTTTAAATAATCAAAATAGTTTCGTACTAACCAGGACTTCATGTAGGCTTGTGGGAGGCAATTTTACCTTGTCACCCATCTATTGCGGGTTCAAGCCTCACATCCTACCCGAATGTGAAATGTTGTTTCCTAGACTTAAATATTTCCTTTTTCTAAAAATAAATTAATATATTCTTTACAATATTCCACTAAATTTGATAAAAATTCTAAAAAACAACCCTAATATATTTAACATTAAATAAAAGTTTTAACCAAAAAGTTTATCTCATACCTTTCATTTTTCTTCGCAAAAATGTTATAACCCGTACTTACCTAAAAATAAATTATCATATAAACCCAACTATTTATACAGAATATTAAAACTGATATGCTCTAAATTTAAATCCATTATTAATAAAATAATACACTATGTTAAACATATGGTCTACATATACCTATCCCAAAATGTCAGTATCCATATTAAATTTCCACCATATAAAACCTAAAAAGTGTTGTCTATGACTCTAGACTTATGGTCAACCTAAAACATATATTCCCATGATGGTATACATAAATATTTAGAAAATGTATCATGAAAAATGCCAAATATCGATTGTTTCTTGAACCCATCATCTGATACCAATGATAGCAACCCAATACTCGCACTATTGGATCTCGTGCTAAAAATATAAATTTCTCATTTCTACCTTTGATATTGATAACGATAAACTGATATTTTTACATCACACACTATCAAATTCAAATGTAAATAATCTATCACATACATACCCATGTACCATTTTGGATTATAATTGTATATAATTTAAAAAAATATCAACAACATTGGTTCGTAAATAACTTGTTCATAGAGATCATCCTCAGTTTATACTTTACCCATGTTTTCACATTCCATGTAAAGTTTTCAAAATATCCCATAAAATTCCTTACAAATGAAAAATTTATAAAGAAAAATCATTTAGGTTCATTCTTCATAACCTGGGTAAAGTAAACATAAGTAAAGGGTAAGCTCATATGCTCTGTATAGGTAAACAAGGGTGATATCAATGATCATGTATGTATAACATGAGCACAATTGTATACGAACATGAACATATTATTGTAAAACTATAACCTTAATATTAAATATTATAATATTAAGTCATGGAATGAATCATTGTAATTTATAAGACATGAATAATCAAATAAAATGATCCCTAATATCATGACATCTATATATGACATAGATTTTAGGCATACACATAAGAATAGAAAATATTATGTCAAGGATAAAAAATAGGACATTAATAACATATAAGGCATGATAGAACCACACATGTATTCGATTTGGGCCTTAGATAACCTCCAGTGCACCCTTTTTCAAGCTTAGTATTTCCTCCCATGTTACTTTTTTTAGGATTGGGATAACATCTTGTGTACCCTTTGAGATCATATTACATTAATCATTGCCCAATTCAATGGATGGAGATATATATCCTAGAAGTCACTAAATTAAAATCTTAAATATAGGTTCTATAATATCATAAACATTCATTTTATCAGATCCCATGGAAATAAATGTGTATATTTTCAATCGTAATCCCCATGAAATAAATAAGATCAAATGAATTTTTAAATACCATGAAGAAAAAGATATTCATGATATAATATATCAAAGTGGTAGTATATACACCAAAAAAATATTTGTTGAATTTTTCATGTGTATCATAAAAGTTTATGTGAGATTAGAAAAGGTTACCTTGAGTCTGACTCATCATGAACGTTCTTTATTTTCCCCTTCATTATTAATCATTATTTTCATAACACATTCATAACTATTAGATTTAAATTTTACCCATAATAAGGCCAATATAATGAGGGTTTAGATTGTATAAATGGATTTGGGTAGGGTCTGGCAAAAAAATGGTTTTTGAAATTTAATGAAATGACAATAAGATATTTCCTCTTACAAGAGAGTGTAGGGGGAATCAAGAAACTTCCCAAAATATTAAATTAATATAAATTACAATTCATTTAAAAATGGATCCAAACTCATTTATTATTGTTATATGATATTAATGGGTCACATTACTATCATCCAATAAAATTTAGATACTTTTTTACAATGTTTTTTTAGAAGAAAGAAGGAAAATATTAATGATGAATATAAACAGTCGTACATAAGAAGATCCATGAAGTGAAATTGTCCAGCCATAGCTGGTTGAAATCAAAGGGGCCTGAGGCCACCAGCTGATGGGCCGCATTGTTTCCTTCCCTTTTGGTAACTGAGAAGGTGCAACAAGAGAATCCTTGGCGCAGCGAGCGAACTCTTCGGATGATGAAGCAAAAGGATTAGAGTCCATCGTCGTTTTTGTTAATGGCATTGATAACAGAGAGGCAGTCAGACTCAATGATAATATCAGCTCATCCACGTTCCACATCGAGCATCATGCCTGCTAGGTTGGCAGCAGCCTCAGCAACTGAAGCTTCCAAGGAGGCCTGTTGGGATTCAACATTTTCCGCTACAATCTGCCCCAGACGATTACGCGCCAGGATGCCGATAGGAACGCTCCCATCCTTGGGGAGAGAAGAATCCACGTTAAGCTTAATACTCCCTTCTGATGGGGGGGGTGGTCCAATGAGGGGGGCAGGAGGGGGAGCATCTGGCCCAACTTGTCCTTTGCGGTCCTTCCATCCCTCAATCCATGAAGATGCACGCTCAATCCAGAACTCGGGATGGTGATGAACGTGGTGGAAAACCGAGTCATTACGCCGAACCCAAATGATCCGGGCCGGGGTACAGTAGGAGCTGGCATCGATCAATGACACAGAGGAACATCATCGCATCAAAAGATCTGGGAGACCAGAGACAATATCTAGAGAAGCATCTGAAGTCGGGCCCCATTTGTTCTAGATTTCCTTGGCTCCAGACCATGTGACGGTAACCACTCTTTAGCCATTTTTAAACTTACGGTGAAGACATGGTTTATTACTCTTTGAGGCTCATGAAAAGTTCTATAAATAATAAAAAATCTCATAAATTGAACGGATTTGGTATTATCATCCATATAATATTCACTATGATTAATATAAGATTTTAATTAATTTTAAATCATTTGATAAATATTTCATACTATAAAATACCATTAATATCAATTTTTATAACTATTATATACATTAACATTAATAATATCAAGACGACACCTATAAAACCAAAAATTATATTTCATGATATTGATAACATTTAATTTTCATATTGATAATTCTTATATCACAACTTTTATATCAAAATATATTACTTATAATATTCTTAATGTAATTTATATGATTTTCCAATTAATTATAAAATTATTTCAGCAGCATTGTGTAGGCATTTAATATAATAATTTTTTTATATAATAATTTCAAATAATTTACTAATATGAATATAAATTATTATATTTGAAAATTATATTTATACTTTACAATAACTATTCTATAACCCTGTATTAAAAATATTATAATTACTAAAAAATATTGTTATATATTTTACTTGGCTTGAAATAAACTACTATAAAGGTCATTATCTTATTCAAATGTCCATATAATGATTAATAAATGAAACTTTTTTGAATATTGGTCATATTTAATCATTTAATGAAATTAAGGAATGTTTATGGGTCATTTTATAATTTGCATCATTTTATTTTTAGATTTAATTTTCACAAATACCCATTATCATAGTAAAAAATTTACAAAGGATGCTATTATTATTGACAATAAAGAAATTGTAAATTTTGAAGAAATATGGACCATAAGATTACAAATATGGAATAAATTTTTTAAAATTTAATAAAATTATTGGGAAAAATATAATTTAAAATTACACTAAAAAAATACAAATAAAATTAGTTTTTTAGAAAAATTTCAATTTTTAATATAAAATTTTTAATGAAAAATTAGGCATAATAATACATTTAAATACCATAATTGAATTATTTTAAATATAAATGGACTAATTAAATTTTAATAGTAATCAAAAATAAAATTTATCTTTTAAAAACATAAAAATAAAAATATAATTTTTTAAAAAAATTATTATTTTCTCTATTCATTTAAAAATCAATCTTTTCATAAAATTATAACAAAAATAATCTTAATGTAATAATAAAATTATGTTTTATGAAAATAAATGTATATATTTCGAATAAAATTTAATGTTTTATATAAATATATTTTTATTTTCACTTATAAAATCTTGGTAACTCATTTTTGAAGAATTATTTTTGAAAAAATAATAAAATGAATTTACTAAATTTTTTACAATAATTTTATAAAAAAACATCATAATTATATTGATTTTTACTTTTAGATTAATTTATTAAATCATTTATTCTTATTATTACTCCTTATGATAATGACTATGATATAACATACTAATTTAAATAATAATATTTTATTGTTCGATAAATCTTGATGGTGCATTTCTTGAATCCTATCGAACATACTCATTTATTTTAAATTCTCTATTTATTACAAATATAACATATCCCTATGCAACCCATTACTATTTAGCAAAGATTCCCTACCCATACGGAACTACGGTCACCCATACCTAAGTTCACTATATTTGATTCATTGAATTTATACCCCTCCAAGGCATATATATCACATGGATCATGTTTTGGTTCATGCCCACTATGACCAATGACTGATGAATCATGACCATTATTCAATGTTTCATCATGTTTGAGGCCTCAAGAATACTTTTCAATGTGATGATCATACTACGGTTAGGTGCCTCCAAGTTGTACAATTTATCTACAGTGAATGATTCATGCACTTGATATTGAAACCGTTGGGAGAAAAGCCAAACATAAGAATCATGAAACTAAAATAGAAAAAAAAAGGTGGGGATCCATAAATAAAATATATTTTAAACCCCCCCATGGATACAGATTCCCAAAGTATTCGTAAAAATGTATCAGTTTCTTGGCTCCATTCAAGGTCAAGTGTGATCTTCAAATTATTAGGTCCTTGAAATCACTTTATCATTGTATAGGTTTCCATTCACCATGGTAAAAATTAGTGAATACTTGATGGTATTGTTTATCATTTATCCATTATTTAGAAAGTTTAAAAATATATATTCAAAATAGAAGGTCATGGTATTTTCCACGTACATTTTTCTAGATATAAGATTAAGAAAAGGGTTTGGATCCATATTTTCATTTCACATTAACTAGGTTTTCTCCATATCGTAGAACAGAGTTTCAGTTTTAAATATTTTTACATAAAAACATTGAATCTTATGTGTGGTTCAAAATAGTTGTTTAAAATTTTATATTGTGTAGTCATAAAATATTATATGATATTACTTTTTTAGTTGTAATTTCCTCTAAATTTATAAGGGATACAAAAAGAGATATATTTGTTCACTTTCCTTGATTTTAATTAAGCTATATTTCAATTCATTTCTATCCTAAAATGTGATGTTGGATGAATCTAATGATGAGTTAAATATTTTACTTTTCAATGAGTAGATTCTTGACAACTATCTTGAATATAAGATAATAGGAGATCCAAAAATATGTTGGAAGGTAGTCACAAATTTTTTTCCCTACATAGCTATTTATGATGAGGCACATTTCCAGATGATGGGATCCTTAGACTATAGTATGAAAGGCTACTAGTTCTAGTGATCATGTTGGAGACCTTACAGACTCTCAGACTATGTCAAGATAGAATGGAATTTATTTGATTCAGATTACTCAATGGAATATCCATGCTATTAAAAAACCAATATAGATGGGATCCTCATATGTGTGTTATAGTTTCGACAAGAGAATATTTCTTCTAAGGAGTTCAATTGTCCATTATATGAACTGGGTATTTGGATTTTAGGGACATAAACATTATCTTTTGAGTGTGTTTGTCCCTTATGATCTATTATCACTATACAAGTGAATATATCCATAGTTATAAATAGAATTTATAAGAACATAAAGAGGTGTGATATAGAAAAATCACCTCAAGGATAGTTATAGAGATAACCATTAATTCAATGGCCATATGGACAGGTGAGTATTTCTACTCTACAAGAAAATGTTGATTGCGACCTCACCCAAATAGGTACTCAAATCAAGGAAGAGTTGAACAAGAAATGGACGCATAATAATATTATAGGTAAATAGGTATAAGGCCCCATCCTTAAACCTTACTTAATATTGAATTAAATGAATAATTCACTTTGAGGATCTTTTCAGGTATAGAGTTTTAGAGAATTAGGACATAACTATTACATCTCAAAACATTACAAAGTAGAAACTTCTACTACGTTTCCATAAAATAAAAAACTCTTAAAAAGAAACATGTCTAGTTCCATGTTTTAGGTTTCATGACTTTCCCTTGATCCCATCCTTGACCCTATTCCACGTAAAGTCCTGTGAAAAACATTTCAAAAACATGGGATGAGCATAAAAAGCTCAGTAATGGATACACAAAGAATGAAAACTGTTAGTTTTTCAAAACAACAAGTAAACCATGTATACTTTATCAAAGTAATACTTTTCACATTTTCAAAGTAGTAAAAACTCTTCACTGAATAAAATTTCATTACTTACCCTTCTGTTACCAAATGATTACCATAAAACCCATATAAAGATCACATAACATGTAAAGGTAACTTGGGAAATAAACATACTTAAGTGGAATAACCATATGGTTGACTTCAACACATATCACATAATGGAATAGCCATTCGGCCAACTTCCATTCATACATAATGGAATAGCCATACGACTGACTTCCATACTCAATGCATTAGCGGTTATAACGTAACCACCCGTCCTGGTATTCACGGCACCACCCGTAATATGGTTTATCACGTAACCACCCATAAAATGTCCAAGTACCATTCTAAAATTATAACACATAAAACCAATATAAAGTAATGAAAACATTTCCACATTTCAATCACAATATATCATTTAAATATATTGACAAAATAGAATCCTTTAACAAAACCCTTTTCAATACCAAAATACATAAAAGAGTATATGGTATTTATTTTATTTTAACAACATTTCGGCTTGTTGAGGAAGCCAAAGATCAAATAATACTTGCGGCGGCGGAAAAGGTCGTTGTCACCGCGTACGTTAAAAGAAACATTACTTTTTGTCATTTAGTAAAACGCATCGTAGAAAAAGACTCATTTTGTATAAAAGTAAATTTCAAGGGGTTTATACACCGTATAAAATAAAGTTGTGTATAAAACGAAATATGCCTCAATGAAAGGAGATTGAGACGAAGTCCCTTACAAAGATGATATCTTTGGTTTAAGGATAAATCAATTATATAATTATGTGTGACAAACGAATACAACAAATATAAGTGGATATTAAGTGTAAAACAATCAGAGTTTATTCACACATATTCATAGAATGACATATTCAAGGAGTATAAGTTTATCCCAAAGAATCAAATTTGGGTTAAGAAGTTCCCTTGCAAAAATTTGACAGCCTAATAGCGTCACTACAAAATTCAGAAAATGAGTTGATGAGAGATAAAAAGAGTATCTCATCACATGGAAATAAAATTTAAATCAATAAGTATATATAAGAACATATCCAAACATAATAGTATGTGAATTAAAAGACATAACAAAAAGAGTCTTTTAAAAAGAGGAGGGTGAAAGGTTCCCTTACCGACATGGGTATCTTTCGAAACATACACCCCATGAAAGAAGGACAATACAACATTGATGTAAATACTCATAAATGAAAGTATATTACACAATGAGTAAGTTAATGGGAAGTGCATACACCACTCAATGGAAATTGTGGCAAATGTTGCATAAATCTCACGGGAATAGAAGTGAGATGAAAAATCCCTTACGAAAACTCGGTAGCCTAACAGCGCCACATAAAACTTACAAAAATGGATTGATGAGATCAAATAGGGTATATCATCATATTAACATAATGTTTGTAGAAAGAGTAATATAAAATAATATCCCCCAACATAACAAAGTGGAGCTTAAAAGAAGTGACATAAAGGAGAATACTTAAAAAGAAAGAGAGAGGCTAGATCTCTTACGAAAATTCGGAAGCCTAACGGCTCCACTCAAAACTTCCAAAATGGATTGATGAGAGAGAATAGGGTCTCTCATCATATGAACATAAAAATTAAAGAAATATTAATATAAAATAACATCCCAATAACAAGAAAGATGATCTTTAAAAGGAATGACATAAAATATCTTACTTAAAAAGAAAGAGATGAGTAGGATCCCTTACCTCGGGTCTAACTTGACTCGATCATTCTATAACATCCTGAATAATAAACTTGAGTTATTTTCTACTTTCTTAAGAACCTTTTTAAATTTCATTATTCCTTTTATATCAATTATTGACATGTTATAAACATTATGTAATCATTTATGTTAATAATGTTTGTTTTGTCGATATTTGGTTCTTAAGTCAAAAGTGGACTTCTTACAATTACATGTTGTTCTTGTGGTCAAAGGTTCTTTATATCCAGAATGAAATTCATGATTTGGAAATCATATATATCATATATATCCATCATAAACATGTATTTATAATATTACATAATCATTTAGAGCTAAGAAATTAAATGCACTGTTCATGGAGACGGTAAGCCGTACGTACGCATGAACGCTACTTTCATTTCTATGTCATATAAATGGAATTAAAACTAAATGAGATATGTGTATATTTTTAATTCCAGAATTATATTCATCCATTTTATGTATCATACATCATATATATCCATTATATTTACTTATAATAGTACATTACATTAGAGGATAAGAAATGAAATGCGCCGTTCATGGAGACGGTAAGCCCTACGTACGTATGAACGCTACATTCATTTCTATCGCATACTTTAATGGGAAGAAAAAAATAATTATATAAAGGTATATTATAATTTCAGTATAACATCACATATAATAACTTTATATCCATCCTTTATACATCCCACATATGGAATTAACGAATCAAATCACTTTGAGGGAGCGGTAGTCCGCACTTCCTAAAATGAAGATATCGCGTATACCCTTAATGGAAGCCACAACGTTATGCCCCAAATGAAAAATACTGAAGCTTAGGTAAGACATAAAAATATTATATATCGTATATAAACATAGTGACATCTTAATGACCACCTTTGAAGGTGTTATATGAGTGTTGAACAATCATCGTTTCGTGAGGCAGAAATTCGCCACCACGGAAATAGTATGTTCATTAACCATTAGATGAAGGTGTGTGTAATTGTAGCTCTAATAATTATTATAACAACATCCGAGTATATTGAAGATACTGGATTTGTTACAAAAGAAATTAATAAAAAGAGTTTAGGGGGTTGGAGAAGAAAAATAAAACAAAAGAGCACAAGTGAAGACGTTACCTTAAAATTGGGTAACTCCCTTTGGATTGAACCAAAAGGGTTTCTTGAAGAGCTTCCTGCCTAAGTTAAGGCTTCTATGATGAGGAGAAGGATGTGTAGAGAAAAAATTATCATATATTGGCCTAACCAAAGGCTTGATAGGAGTGGGTAATGTGGTAGAGGTGGGGGCCTTTTATAAGAGGAGAGGAGGGGCACTCTTGGTAAAGTATAAAATGTTACTTTATTTTCAAATGGTTTTCGGATTTTAATGGTCCAACATTGATGTGTTTAGAGGATATGGTGACAAGGGTTCGAAATACACCCATACAATAGGTTTTTCACATGTGTAGTTCCTAGATTATTCATTATCATTCCATTTTACTTAAATCATTAAATAATGAGGTCATCGCTGCACAATCATGAAGTAATAAATAATTTAATTTATTTAATGTATAAATTTTTTATAGAAAAATACTATGATGTAGGAAATCGTTTTACATTTCCAATGAATATTTATATTCAAAATTCTGACTTGTATATCCCCATGTAAAAATTGTTTTAAGTAAAACAAATCATGTTTGTGACATTTTTATTTTAACTTTAAATAAAAGGCATAAATGTCATTATCATACCCAATTGGCTCCATGGGGTTCCACAAATAGACCCATGGGTTGTTTCGGTCGGCCATAACTCATCCAATAGGGTTAGGACAAGTGTCAATATATTTTAATTTTATTATAATATCATTTTTACCTTAAATCACACTAATTACCTTTAATCGCGATTAATACAACTTAAAAGTTATTTTTCATCAAAAATTATTTTCATCCCATTGAACCAAATTTTACATAACAATTAAAATCATTTAAATTGGATTTTTGAAATTCAAATCAAAGAAGTGGTAAAGTCCCATTTAAACTAAAAATCAAATTTTGTAACCATAACTTTGTGGTTTCACTATTCATCAAAATTGATGTTTTTCAGAAAAATACCAAAAATTCACCCTAAGCTATATTTGATATTCCAAATTAAAAAATGATGTCTATTTTACCAAATTAATAACATAGAAGTTTTATTAATTAATTTTCTAATTAAATCCCGCTGTTAAAACAAATAGCGTGTTTTTATGAAACAATATCTTTCAAAAGATTGACACTCGTTTATGTCCAGTATTAAAGCAATATTAATTAAAACGACAACCATTTGATTAAATGGTAAAAATATATTCTAATTTTACTTAAAAAACAATCCAAAAGATAATCTAATCATATAAATAAACTATATTAAAAAGAGGTTTTGAATTAAAATACAACATTTTCCACTATTCATTAAAAATTGTACTTTTTTGGAAAAATACCAAAAATTTACACAAAGTAAATTTTGACGTCCCGATATTAAAGAATAATTTTACATTGTCAAATATAACACATAAAATTGTCAAAAGGTGGATTTGAAAGAGGTTCTCCATCAAAAGGCGGTTAATCGACATTTAAAAAAATATTAGAATGTTTACGCTTAAAATTGGATTCATTCTCATTTTTAATCCTCTATCATTTATTGTAAAAAGAAAAAATATTTGAGAAACATATATAATAATTGTGTAGGTAGTTCTGTTCATTCTCTCCATTACAATGTCTAGGCGTTAACTACTATTTAAAATAATATTATTTTATTATTATAGTGCAACGTAAGATTCCCAAGAAACTCGTTATTGAGTATTGGGTACGCCATCGAGCATAGCATCCCCTTTAAAGTAATATTAATATTTTATTCACAAATATGGATAAATATAAAAATGTCATATTCTTTATTTACCTGGGTTGTTACAATAGGAAAGCATAGTGGATGACAATCCATCACCGAAAGCCTCTTCTAAGAATATTGTTGTTAAGAAAATTATAGAAGATGATGAATGGTTTTAATTAATTCCAATAAAGTGTTTAAGGACAATAGGAGATTACTCGCATTACAACCAACCATGGGAACTAGGTTGATGCCTCTTGTTGGTGGGAGGAATCCATATGCCTACTAGTTGATCTATTTCGAAGAGGATTCAGACTTTTTGATGGATTATGAGGATTATAATGGTCTGGATTATGATCTTTATAGAATTATTCTACATGAATAAGGTAATTTTATGTTCTATTTGATCCTAATATTTTTTTAGGGTTCCTACATTCCCTTCCATAAAAACAAGGGCATCAACCCAATATTTTATAAACAAAAACTTATGAGACCACATATGAAAGGAAATATAGCGTAATAGATAATTCTTATGGATATATTTAGGGAATATCTATTTCTTTTAGAGTTATTATATTTAAGAGAATCTCAACCACCATCTCTTAAACTCATTCAACATGAAGGAGGAGAATACCATCAACAAGAGACCCTAACTCCATCAATGTAATGTCAATAAAATTATAAAATAGTTATAATTATATTACATATCAATCAAATACTAATTCTGAAAATAAATGTTAGACATAATAAATAAACAACTCAGTTAAATATTTCATGTTTGAACACTGAGGTATGGGTTATTCATCACCCTAGACATCCACTTAGGGCTACAAAACATAAAATCCCAAAATTTTTAATTTAACACATCCATAAATTTCATCAAAACGAAATAAACTACCTAAGTAATTGAAATAGTTACATTACATGTTGGAACAACATGAAACTAAGTGTGATCATCCTCCCATGACCACTGTTAGTTATTCTGAGTATATGACCAGTGTTTAGGATTATTAAAACATGTCTAGATGGAATTGTCACTCAAACATTACCATGGAGAAACATAACTAAACAACTAACAAGGAAAAATAAGAATTTAATAAGATATATTGAGTCTCACCTTCATAGATTGGGAAATCATATTCAGACATTGTTGATCAAAGAGGATAAAAGGGATAAGAAGATGGGGAGAGGATCATGGACGCAACTTGTCTACACATAAAAAAGAAAAAAGAAAAATATAGAAGTTGTTTTCAATTTTAAAATAAAAAAATAACATACTATCCTTTTAATAATTAATTAAAAAAATAATGAATAGTTATGGAAATATGGACATGAGTCTGATTAAATATAATTTCTGAGAAAACATATGAAATAAACCTTTGTATCACACAGATAAATACTATACACATATAAAAAATTATTATGCATGAAAACCATATATTTAATTCTATACCAATTTTTAGGTTATTCATGGAAAAAATGATACATATTTAAAAACTTATGTATCACAACAAAACATTCTATTTTGGAAAATTGTATATCCTAGTAATATCTTGCACAAGAGAAAAACTACACAAATCGTCATGTATAATATATATTTTTATATGTAAGTTATTTATTTTGATACATTTTTATATATAATATGTCATTCCCATACATATTATTTGGTCCTTTTCTTCAAAAACATGTAATATCTTTTGCATATGGATTGTTTTCAACTTATTTGAAAAACCCATGTATTACATATTCGTTTTACTTAATTTTTATCTGTATCTAGAAATCCATTACATAACAAAATCTTTTGTGAATGTTTTGTAACATAGAAAAAAAACATATATGTAATATATTCTCATACATAAGGTTCTTACCTTTTTTAAATAAACCTAAATGTAATATATTATTATACATAAGTTTTTCACATAGCCAAAATCCAAGTATGTGTTAGCTTCTAAATATATAATGTATATTTTCCCAATATTTAATTTCTTACTTTTTTAAATTTTCAATACATAAGATATCATCCATATATAAAAGATTATATCTCCCCAGATCACTCATAGTCCACGATATATACAAAATAATAACCAATGACTCATAAACGATATATCTCAATATCACATATCGAGGATTCTCAAATAATCTAAAATTAATCCTAGAAACTTTAAATCATCCCAAATCACCTCTTGTAGAATTATTAATTTTTCAAACATTCAATAATACCCTTTGGACAATTTCCAAACCATTCAAAAAAAACATAATAAAAAGTGATCGAAATTTTAAAACATGGTGCTTTTACCATTTCCAAACTTCTCCAGAACCTGCTTTCCCATTATCGTAGCAGAAATATTAGCACCCAGATCACTTGAAAACCATCATCACCCTAATCTAATAATCACTCAACCACCCAACACATCTCTTAGTCCCCAAATATAAGAGCTCAGCCTTAAAAATTACATAATCATGATTTTTTTTAATAATTCATTTTCAAACATTGTAAAAAAAATAAATTTTGTAGTTTTAGATAATTAAGAATCCTTATTGCATAAATAACACTATGTGAACACTTCTAATATTTTCCCTTTTTCCCACAATATAAATAATTTGAAATGAAACATGTTTTCTTATCATGACTTATCTTCATGAATTTGAAGTTGGCCTCTTTTTATCTAACCCATATTTAAACCTAGTAAAATATTTATAAAATGTTCTATGATCGCAAAAGATCAGTATGGAAAATATAAATACAAGTTAGGAGGAATGTTATTTAATGAAGTCATTTAAAAGATTTTGCTTTTCAAAATTAACCATTTGTCTCAAAATAAACATTTTATCACCTAAGAAATGTACTTTCCTGCCCAAATAATTACATATAAAATTCATTTGAAAGCATAATGGAAGAAAATTAAACTCATAAAGGTTACATTGTAATAATGAAAAAAAATTCAAAAAAATTTCAAAAAAATATACATTTAAACTTTATGAAGTAGCATATAGTTTCCTTTAACCCTAGGCATGTGATTAATCCCATGAGATCCTAACATATTAAACATTGAATCGTAAGATGATGTAATTATAGGAAATGTGGGAATGTAAAAAATAATTTTTTATAAATGTTAATACTAACTTCAAAATCAACATCTTTTGCTGGATATATTACCATAGTTGAATAGGTTTACTACTTTATCCCATACATAATTTATCGTGACATGAAAACATTAACAAATGTTTTAGAGTACAATCTTGGATTCCATCACATAAAATGTTTATGATTATATGTGCCACATAAAGTAAATCAATCATAAGGAATAATTGTAGGAATTACACATAGAAATAAAATTAGAAGAAAAATCTTGTCTCATTTCATAATAAAAAGAAATTTCATAGTGAATGCATTTGAGAAATGTACTAATATAGTGTATTACCATGAAAAAGAAAGTGATAATATGTTAGGTATATATATAAAGACATATATATAGAATTTAGAATAATTCCATCATATGAATGCGATTAAGAGTCAGCTAAGGGGAGGAATTTCATATCCCAATGGTAATGGGTTGTTGAGAGAGATCTCTAACACCTTTATGAAAAAAATTCAAATATCAAAATTTCCATTCCATTTAAAACTCTTTTTAGAAATACATCAAACTAAGGGAAAGTGGGGTTTTCATTGAATAGAATAAGGAATTATAAAAATAAATCCAAATATATAATAATGGTTATGGTATGGGAAATATATTTTATATCATATATGTTAAAATAGAACATTAAATTTTTGTTTTGTTAAGAAAGTAATAAAGATCAGTACAAAATACGTAACAAATAATTTTCTTAAAATGTTGAATGAAATTAGAAAGTGAAATAAAATATACTTTATAATTCATTTAAGTCTATTTAAATACATATAAAAAATAATTTTAATAATATTTAAATATAAGATAATTATTTAAAAAATAAATGTTTAAAAAAATTTAAATGAGGTTTTAATGTAAAGTGTACCATACGTAAAACAATGAAAAGATTTATTTTATAAAAATTATAAATAATTTATTACTTGTTCAATAATTAAATTTAAAATCCATTGAATAATAAATAATAATTTTCATGAAAATTTTATAAGAACATGGACATGGAAGAAAATGAGTAGGAAGGGAAACCATTATATACGATTTTATTAAAAGAATTTCCCTTACCTTTAGTCCGACTTGTGACACATGTTTCTTATAATATTGAAAAAATATATTTTAAGTGTTTTTATACCTAATAAAATTATTCTATTTCATTATTCTATTTTATTATCTTTATTAAAATTTTATATTATATTACATATTTATTTATGTTCATGTTAGAAATTTCAAAAATATTCAATTCATAAATACCAAATGAATTCTCTAGGTTGACTATGATAAAAGAGTTCATTTTGTCATTATATATAGAGTTGTCGTAATTTCATAATTATCATTTCTATACATATATTTTAAATTGAAAACCTATCATGAAGGATGCTTATTAAAAATGAACTATGTTATTATCCTAGAGAAAGTAGGTCGTACATACACATGAGTACCATATCCATTTTCATCGATCATTATGGAAAGAAAGTAAATATAATTTTATATTTATAGAATTATTATAATATTATAAAAATTATTTTATTTCTATAAATATATCATCCATGTGATGTGATGGTGGAAAACTAATCACATTGCATCATTGTGGCTGTAGTCCACAAGTACGCACGAACAACATTATCTTTTTTCATTGAATGAAAAGGTAATAAAATAAATGATATATTATATTTTATGAATAATAAATATTTCAGGAATATAATATATATATATATATATAATCAATACATCCTTAAAAATATCCATTAGAGGTAATGATGGAAAATGAATTACATTTTTTCGTGATGTGGTAGTATGTCGTACATATGAATGATGGTTTCATTTAGTATTTAATAGAATATGAGAAGGATGTCGATTATGAAACAAACATAATAACTTATATATATATGTTATTTAATTATTGAATTATAGTATTAGGGTTAAATATGATCTAAAGTATGTTGAAGATGAATTAAAACAAATAGACTTTGTCATGAACAATATCTCTTTTGTGGATAACATCATTAGGTTTTCACCAAAAGCCCTACTTGGTGGTTATAATGAAACCAATTCCTTGAGTATGTGGTAACATAATTAAGGAATGTATTTGTGGTAGGTATTGGCTGAAAAGATGGATTTTTAAGAGTAGATAGGTATGTATAAGAATATACGGGGTGACGTTTTATAAGATAGAATAATTAGTATTTTAAAAAATACCCAAATAATTTCAATAATGGGTGGTCAATATTAATCTAAGATCCTTCCAAATTGATAAATATATGATATTACGGAATATAAGTATGAAAATCCCCACTAATAAAAAAATAATCTTTTTTAAATCAATTTATTTCCTTAACATCTATGGTTACTCACTTTTACTATTGTAGTTTTCACACTCATAACTAGTTTTTAATTAGGTAATTTATCATTTAATATTAAAATTAAAATGAGAAATATTACATAATTTGGACTTATTAATTCTTAAAATGAAATATAATTTTTCAAATAAAATGCTTTGTTTCGGAAAACTATTTTTAACACATTAGCATGTTACACACTAAACCCCCCTTTTAATATTAATTGGCGAAATTAATTTTTATACTCTTTAAGGTTGATGAATTTTACTACAGAATAACAAAAAATCCAAAATAGATTATGGTTGATATTATAAAACATTCACTACATTCATGACTGAATAAAAAATTTAAATTTTTTTAATTCATTTAAATAAAAATTATTTATTATAAACTATTATTAATGTCAATTTCATAACTAGTCATTTAATTGGATTTTAAAAAAATCATTAAAAATATGTAATTTTAATATATAGCTTTAAAATAATAAAAAATATTTATCAAAAAAATTGTAAGACAATATTTTATTCAAATTTAATTACATTTAAAATTTTTAATACCATTTATTTTATTATAATTTTTATAATATTAATATGGTTTCATCATTGAATAGTAATTTAAGGTAATTATATCATCAGTAAAACATAAAAAAATTACCACAATATATAAAACTTATTTGTCATTAAGATAAATATCTATAACCAAACATGACTTCTTTTTATCCCAATGTGGACACATAAGAGATTTTTAAAAGTAAGAGAGTGAAATTTTATCCTTTTCTTAATTAATATGAAGGTATTTATCTTAGAATTTTTTAAAATTGATGATGGTCAAGCCCCTTTTTATTCAAATAAAGATAAAATAAACCTCTTTTAAAACATGTTTGAGGGCAACACATACAAATATTTGGAACAAATTTCATGAAGAAAGAAAACAAAAAGAGAAGTCATGGAACAAAATGTTTAATGGAAAAAAATCAAACATGCATTATTGAAAATCTCATTTCCCACTACCTAAAAAATACAACTATAGGGTCTACTAATGGTGAAATGTTTCCCCCTACCAATAAGTAATTTCATTCTTGAAATCATAGCCATATCATTCTAATGTGGGATTTGTATTGAAATTAAATGATATAGGGTTAATATTTGGAAATCTGATATAAAGTATACATGTTTCTAGGTCATTATATCCAATATATCTTCATTTTAAACCCTAATGAACAATTTTTACCATTTACTATGGTAACTTATTTTTTATTTTTAATATTAATTATGACTATACATTATGTTGAACAAATTCAATAAATCCATTTTTCTGATTTCAACTATGTTATAAAATATCTCAAATTATGTTCATATAAGTTGATTATTTTAATGTAAAATTAAACCCCAAGAATGATTAAAAGTTTTTTTTCAAAAAAATATTTTTTTCAAGGAGAAAATAATTTTTCATTAACTTTTTGAATGGAAATATTAATTATGTTTATTTTAATTCATATATATATATATATATAATGTATAAATTTCATTAAAATCATTCCTCATTATGGGTAATTTTAAATTTTTAAATTCAAGAAACATTATGAACATAAAAATAATTTTCACTAAAATGCATCTTAAACCTATAACTAAACTAAAAATATATGTTATAAAAATGTTTCAAATATAATTAATAGGATAAAATATAACTTAATAGTACATATGTTACTTTAAAATCAAATTAAAATCATAATGGGGAACATGGATAAGTTAATTTCATGAAAATATGATATTATTAGAAAAAATTGATAATTTTCAATATTCACTGAAAAATAAAACTTATCAAAAAAATCTGAAAAATTAAAATTATGAAAATATTAATTTGTTGAATTAATATTTTAATATAATTTTATCAAATAAATTTTATAAATCCTTATAAAATTTCATAATTTTAATTTTATTAAAACTATGTGATTATTTGAAATGAATTTATTAGAAAATTAATATATAGTAGGAATATCATATAAATTTCATAAATTAGTTAATCATATTAGTACCTACTAATATTATGGGTAGTATATAATAGTCACATTTAAAAAATATATTTCATTGGTCGCTTAAATTTGTTGTTTCTTGTTGTATATGTTATCGAACACAATGTCATCCCATAAAAAACATGAGGTGTTACATTCCCCCACTTAATAAATTGAATCCTATAAATTTGATCATAAACATGGTAATAAATGGTTATGCATAAAAAATAATTTTTTGGGAATCCCACATCATAAAAAGGGTTAATATAGTTTCATTATGAAAAGGGGGAAGGGAAATGCAAATTTCACCTAGGATAACACATTACTAGGTTTCCAATTTGGAGACCAAGAAGAGAATTTGAAAATATAGAGGAGAAATGAAATTTATGAAATAATGATGGAGAGTGATAGAGAACATATTCATGTGAAATTTAACAACCAAAAATCCATAATTCTGTGATGGGTGAAAATATCATTGATTAATTGAAAATAAAGTAAACCGGATATAATTTTTTAATATCTTTTTCCAATATTTGATTAATTCATTACCATATAGACTATATACATTTGAAAAATACAAATACATGATATGTAGAGTTTCAACTCTTAATCAATGTCTTCTATAATATCATCACTTTGACCAAAAAATGAGCACTCAATATAAATTATTATTGTGCCTGAGGAACTAAAATAGAATTCTAGTGTATCAATTAATCCAAAAATGTATAACAAGTTATTCCTAATCACTTTGGGTATTTACCAAAACCAAAATTTTTAAATGAAGGTAATATAATTACCAAAAGGAATAATTTTTCATTTCAATATATAATTCTTAATATATAAAATTCAACTTTAATACCCAAAGTTCAAACTAAAGAATTCATCAAATATATCTACATACAATTATTAAGAATATTCATTACTATGATTTAATCTAAATTATAATAATTATTTTTTCATCTATTATTCCAAGATAAATTTAAAATTTATCTCCATAAAAGGTTCAATACATATTATTCAATAGAAAAATAACCTTAATTCCTTAATAACATCCACTTTAAAGAAAATTTTAACCCCAATGGTAATCACATTTCTTTCTACATATATCTCTTAAAATCTAATAGTATTCTTTAAAAAATAATGCATTAGTTAAACTTAAGTGTTACATATACTCCATCCCAAAAAAATATCCCCCCAAGTTATCATTAATTACATCCAAATTGCATTACATGAAACCTTTAATTGGATTTATAATCCTTTGAACATGTGATCTTCTATAAACATATATTCCCATAAGGTTATCTATAACTATTAATATAACTTCACTTGAAAAAATAATAATATAAAAATCCATCTAAACCCAAATCTGATACCAACTGTGAGGAGGCAGCCATAAAAATTACATAATCATGAGTTTTATACCAAGAATTCATTTTCTAACATCCCAAATAACTTTTTGGGGAAAAATTTCAGTGAACTAATAGAATGTGTACCTAAAGAACTCATAAATTATAATTTGTAAATATCTACATAGTAACCATTTTTTCTAAAAGTAAAATAATATTGAAATTAAACAGGTTTTCTTATAATGAGTATAATTTTTTAACTCCATCTAAAATTATTATTTGTTCTTACCAATAATTAAACTATGTGAAAATTATTTATAATACATGGGATGAAAAAAATAATCACCGAGGAACATAGATAAAGAAATAAATAAAGTTGTTACATCGTGAATACATATAAAAAATTTTTATTTTCATAATCAATCATTTGGCTCAAAATTATGTTTTAGAACTAATGAAATTAACATTTTTCCAAATTATTTTCTTAAAATAATTCATAAAAAATCATAAAGGATAAATAAAACTCATAAAGGTTCCTATGAAATCATTAAAAACATATGATAACTTTTCTAATTTGTTTACATTGATTTATCATATACATTCATGTAAATATAATCTCATGGGTAATCACATTGAATCATAGCATGGAAAACCTGATATCTTGAGATCATGGAAAAAAGATAAATTGTACCATTATCAAAGTAGATAACATAAACATAATTCAGTGTTAAAATTCAAGAGAACATCACAGGGATAAAAGATTCATATAGTGTATTAGGTTTACTCTCTATTTACAAACATAACATCTCATAGGTGATAATATTTACCTATTATATTTGACCACTATATCGGTACACCAATGAAAACGTGTTCATGATTAAATGTTCCTCATGAAAGAAATAAATTAAAATTTGTGAACATAAGAATTAACAGTGAAAATAAAATAGGTTTCAAAATCATTCCACATATCATTATTATAGGAAATTTTATAATGGACGTATTTGAGAAATAAAAATAATTCATGTATTACCCAATAAAATGATTGGAGGATAGGTTAGGTAAACATGTGAGTGAAATATATATATAATTTTTAATAATTACAAGAAAAATTAAAGAGAGGTGAGGTTAGTTAGATGGATAATGTTCATATGTTAAGAATACATGTTGGTTTAGAGATATACCTTGAACTCATAAGAAAAAAAATTATATTTATCAAAATATATATTCAATTTTAAACCATTTTTTAATATGCTATGACATAAAGGGAAACATTTTTTTTCGTGGAAGTAAAAAAGGAATATTATAATGAAATCACAATATTAAGTAATTATTTTGACAATGTGAAAATCCATTGATATTATATGTGTTAAAATAAAATATTCCATTTATATTTTGTAAATAAAGACAAAATGTTTTGTATGAAATAAATAAAAATTCCTTTTTAAAACCTTATAAAGTAAATAAAAACAGAAAAAAAGTTTCCATTTATAATTCATTTATATCTATATATATATTCTAATAGAATAATTTTAATAATAATGATACGAAAGATAAATATTAATAAAATAAATATTTAAAACATTTAAAATGATGTTTTAAAATTGAAGTCCCCCTTACATAAAAACATAAAAAGTTTCATGTTATAAAAAACCATAAAGAAAGAAATATAAGGTAAAAAATACCTATACCATAAATTTAATAATAATTAATAATTTTATAGAATAATAAATTAAAATATAAACCGAGAAGAAATTGTGTTTGAAGGGAAACATTAAAAGAAAATTTTCTTTAAAGAGAGTCTCTTACCTTTAGTCTGACATGTTACGTACATTCCATATCATCTTGTGTAAGATCATTTTATTGTCTGAAGTCATATTGGGTTTTTTTCTAAGAATTTTTGGTTTTTATTAATGTACCATTGTGTTGTGGTATGACCTGGCGGTGTTTGGGAGTGGTTTTTATGGAATTTGTGAAGATAGGGGTTGTGCACGATTTGCGCACGATTTGGCCAAACTGTGCACATGCGAAGTATTCGGATAGAGGAATTCAACATGGTTGGTGCACAGTTTTCCTAACCATGCACCATCGAGTCTTGAAAGTAGTGTAAGGATACATAGTTGGTGCACATTTTTACTTAACCATGTGCTTGTGCTAATGAAATCATGTACGAGGGATTTTAATTTCAAAAATCCAATTTTAAAAACACCCGAACCCTCAGTACTCCCATATTTAGACCTTCACTCAGGATTGGAAAATTCTAGGTTTTCCAAAATACTTTTGGTGGGATTATAAGTAAATTAAAATATTGTTCATCTATATCGAAATTTCGAATCAAATATCTGATCTTTACCCGAAAAGGGGATTTCATCCGATTGTTTCTCAGGTTCATTCCTTTATCATCCCTTGATCATCTCATAGAACATCTCCCACATTTTATTATATATAAAGAGATTATTTGTTATCTAGATCAATGATTTTGGATCTATATCTAGTTTTTAATGATCTTTATTACCATTTATCTTGATTTTAATTTAGAGAGTTAGATCTAAATGTTGATCAACGATGTTGTGCAGCTCGAATGTTGAGTATTTTCATTTGGGCTATCTTCTATCAATAAACCATGGTAGGTGGTATAAATAAATCTCCCATAGTCATGATGTATGATATGTGAATTTGAGATTATTATTTTCTAGATTCCCTCGAAAAATGATTTAAAAAATAGGAGTAATTAGGGAAGTGGAATTGAATGGAGTTTTCCTCAGTGGTTAATTGATAATTAAGTCATTGAACAAATGAATGGGGTTTCCCAAATATACACTTTAGATATTTTTTATGGGTTGGGATAATGATTTTTTGTGTTATGATATTGAGTTTTTGAGGTAAGATAATTAATTGGGGGAATTTATTATGAAATAATGGTGTTGTCTAAGTAATATAAATAATTATGAGAATTAATTATATGTCATTATGATGACCATAGGTAATTAATTGAGAGAATTAATTATATTCCATGATGTGATCAAAGATAAATAATTTTAGGAATTTATTATAACAAGTTGATATTTGATATGGATAATTAATTATGAGGAATTAATTATTGAATGGGAATTGGGTGTATTGATTAATTAATTGATGAATTAATTAATGGGTTATGTGATTAGTTTATTGTTTAATTAACTAATGGACTTTAAAATTTTTATGAAATCATTTGATTTGTAATGGAATAATTTGGAAATTCTTGCAAATTAATGATTGATTAAATTGTAGAGAATTTTTTTGCTAGACATGGCTTTCTAGACCAATTAGAATTTGAGACTTGGGCATAGAGTTCCTCCCAAATAGTTATCCAAGCTTGAGATTATGGGGTGATAGGTAGGAAGACCTACATCGAATGATAAAAGGATTACTCGGCATGATAACCTAAACATAACAACATTGTGTTTCTAGGAATGTAGACCTACACTAAATAAATGATATTAATGAATGATGATTCAATAGAGATTTGGGGTGCTTGGCATGACGAACTACACCAATTGATTACATATAATGAATGATGATTCAACTAATATTTTGGTTGATAGGCATGATAACCTACACCAATTGACTAATGATATTGAATGATGATTCATATTGTAAAAATGAATTGAAACTTAGCCTAATGTGATGATTAAAGATTAAATGGCAATGTGATAATTGTTTAAATTATGCATTTTATTTATTTCATTAAAAACCTACATGCACTATATTTTGACAAGACATAATTTAGACATTTTTGGTGGTGGAATACTAAGTTTTACTCACACCCTATTCGGGGCACCTGATCTACACCCGAGTAGACTACACTGTTAGATGATATGATAAGGTCAAGGCCCTAGGAGAGGTTGTAGTTTTGGGTTGATGCATGGGAGAGGGAACTGTACGTGGTTCAGGAACCTCTTGGGAGTTGTTGTCTCTTTAATTTTATTTTCATTGTATACAATTGTCCTTATCATTGTGATAACATGTTTTACCTTCTATTTGAGAATTTTATTTTCATTTTTTTGGTTATCATATGACATGGAATTTTCTGGTTATTTATATAGTTACACACTTGGATATTTGTGTTTTCATCTCTTGGTGTTTTATTCTGATAAAATAGGGTAATGTATCCCCAAGACTGACTTACCAGACCCTCGCTTCTAGTCGGAACCCTTTGGAAAACGGGGAGGCGCTCTTGAGGGAATATTGACAACCGGCTCGGTGCACTGTTTAGTGGCACCCGGGTCAGGACGTCACAAAGTGGTATTAGAGGATTTCTCATTCCTTTCAACTTATTTTGTCTTAATATTTTCGGAATGGTAGGCAGGAGTCTAGGAAGAGTCAAGTCTTGGTAATGATAATGTACATGGGTGTTTCAGTCCAATGTAAGGGGGAATCTGAGTACATAGTGTGGGATTGTTGTAATGGTTGTTTTTGATGTAATAGATGGATATTATTTCGCCATGTGTGACACACTTATGGTGTGATGTAATATTTGGTTTGAAAATTATTTAATTTTGAATCATAGCCTAAAGAGGCATGATTATTGATATTTCCTTCATCATTCTTGGAACTCATGGATTTTGTGGCATTTATCATTCTAGTAACTCATAGAAAAACATGATATGGTTAAGTTGTTGAACATGAACTATTTTCCCTTCTTATGAGATTGAGATAGTGATAAAAGAGGAGAATAAATGAGGGTCTAATGAGAAAATTGGTTGATAAATTTTATATGATTAATTAATTAATTATTTAATTAATTAATTTCATATAATGTGATTAATTAAAGGTGGGATAAATTAATGAGATTTTTTGAACCCATATTAACCAAGACCTAGGTGAATGAAGGTTAAGGGTAGTGATAAGCCCTCAAAGTTGACCGTGTGGCGAGAAAAATGGGAAAAAAAAATTTGGAACTTTTTGTGTTAGTTTCATCTCTTATGTAAATACTATATGGTTACGTTATAAAAACTAAGACATGTGTTTGGAATTATAGATATAGGGCTCCACGACCCTTGTTAAGGGATATACCGAGAGGTATGGACCAAAATGAACTTCCAAAAAGTGAGCATGAGGGACCATTAGTAAAATCTGATGAAAATTGGGAACAGTTCCAAGATAATGTTACTCATTTCATGAAATTAATGGAGAGAGACTCAGGGTAGGTTCAGAAAAGCATGTTGGATTTGACCAGGGAGATTCAGCTATAGCACCATTTTAATTATCCTAGAGAGGGTGGACCTAAGGGATATGAATTATGGATAGAGTCTACATAGATAATACATTAACATTTAGAGAATATGACTAAGAGGTTGTTCAAGTTGAATGCTTATATTCTATGGGGTTCAGTGAAGCATTGGTGGGACATTCAGGTGAGATCTAGATATACTGATGATATTTTATAGAAGGAATTTCTAAAGAAGTTCATGGAACACTTCTCTCTAGACACACTAAGAAAATATAAGGCTTTAGAGTTTATGAATCTGATCCAAATTAGCATGTCTATAATGTAACATTCTGAAATTTTCACAAATATAAAACGTTTTTCTCCAGCTTCAGTGGAAGATGAGGCTTCTTCAACCAAAAAATTTTAGGATGGACATTAGTTTGAAATTCATTCCCCGGTGAATATTATTAGGATCAATAAATTCATAGAATTTTTTAATAAGTATTTCATTTCATAGGGGAACCTGAATGAGGCTTAAAGTTTTGGAGAGGTTGCTGGATGACAGGGAAGTGTGCCTTCTGTGAGTAAGAAGCGCCATCACGAGAACCTTAGTCTGGAAAGAGGAAATCAAGGTGAATAGTCGGGAGGTACAGTTGCATCAGATCTTTCTCATGTGATTTAACATCAGTACGACAGGCAGGGTCACTATCATACACATTTTCCATGACTTCTAGTGGTGTATTGGTTTTGTGTAAGGATGTGATACCTATCAAATTTCTACTGGATGTTGTGGCGGGCTTGTGCCGAGGGAGTACCTACTCAGAGTCAGAGTGTGGAAAGGAGGTTTTCTATATCATTTAAGTTAGACAGATGGAGTTTTTCTGGTAGCGGTGGTAGAGGTAGTAGAAATGGTGATTCAGGGTTGAGCACTTCTATCAATAGAGTGGTACTACTCACAGAAGTCAGACAACACCACAGGAAAGAGGGGAAAGACAGTTACATGCAGTGCATCCTATAGTTTCAGAGAGTGTGATCGACCATGAGAGGTACTATTATTTTTCTTCTACTTTTGATAAATTATTTTTTGATATTGGTTCCTATCATTCCATTATATCTGCAAATATTTTTAATGGATTGATCCTGGAGGTGGAATCCATTACCAAGGTGATGAATATCGATACATCATTGGGAACATAGAAAAGGGAAATCTGTTTACGCAAAGGATGTTCTCTAGAGATCAGAGAGTACAGTTTTATTTGGGATATCTATATCTTAGATATAATAGGATTTGACATGATTATGGGTATGGACTGGTTAGTCACGTATCATGACGACATAGATTTTTACTATTAGAGAGTGACCTTTATATCTCTTGAAGGTGACAGGAATGTTCTTCATGGAGAATGAGATATCCGTGCAGGACGAGTTGCACCAATTACTCAGCAACTAGGAGAGATCACAGCCCAAGTTTCTATTCATTTTCTAGATGATTTTTGTGGTAGGAAAGATGCCCTTTCACCGCTATTATCACTTTTCCAGTATTTCTTTCTTAATGACTTTTTAGAGTTTCAACTTGAGAGGGAAGTAGAATTTACTCTTGTCATCATGCCAAGGGCTGAGCTGGTATCTATTCCACTATACGGAATAGTACCACGTAAGCATCAAGAGCTCAATATATAGTTATAGGAGTTTGAAGATAAAGTGTTTATCTGTCTGAGTACATCTCCTCAGGGATCTCCTTTCTTCTTCCACAAATAAGGGAAACGGGAGTTTACACCTGTCTGTCAATTAATAAAAGTTGAATAAAATGATGGTGAATAATATATATCCTCTTTCACATATTTATGATCTATTTGACTAGATAGAGGGGTATTTTTTGTTTTTAAAGATTTATTTAATATAAGTGTGTCATCATGTTATAGTTTGGACTTCTGATATACAAATAAGTGCTTTGAGGAGAAACTATGGTCTTTATGAGTTTTTCGTAATGCTATTTGGATTGTAAAACTCTCCATCAGTGTTTATGGCCCTGATGAATAGGATATTTAGTCCATAATTAGATCATTTTGTGGTGGTGATTGTGGAATACATTGTCGTGTACTCTTACACTCATGATGATCATTCCAAACATCTGGACATCATCCTGCATACACTAAGAAAACATCATCTTTATGCCAAGCTATCTAAATATCATTTTTGGATTGACAGGGTACACTTTTGGGGGAACATCATCTCAGAAGAAGGCATGGTAGTGGACCTAAAAAAATTGTAGGTAGTGATTTATTGGGGGTATCCCAAGATTTATTTTCAAATTCAAAGCTTTTTGGGATTAGCAGGTTATTACTAGAGTATCTTCCAGGACTTTCCCCGATTGGAAGCCCAACATACAGGTTTTAAAAAGAAATGGATAATGTTTTATTGGACATAATCATGAGATAATTCGTTCCATGAGCTGAAAAGCACTTGACATTGCCACCAATTTTGATCATACCTGATTCAGGTGAGGAGTAGACGGTGTATTAAAAAACTTCACAAATTGTACTAGGAGTTGTGTTTTGGCAAGGGGATTGAGTCGATGCTTATGGGTTTCAAAAGCTAAGTCCACATGAATGTAATTACCCTATGCAAGGCCTCGAGTTGGCAATAATGGATTATGCTCTAAAGCGTTGGTTACACTATCTTTTCTGTGAAAATTTTACAGTTTTTACATATCACAAAAGCATGACTTATGCCTTTTCATAGCGCGATATGAATCTTCAGCAGTGAAGATGGGTAGAGTATAGGTCATCCTCGTATTTTGAATTGGAATATACACCTGGAAAGGGGAATAATGTGGTTTATTACTTGAGTAGGAAAACACAGACATATTTGGTAGATGAGTTGAGTATAGAGTGAAATATGATGACATTGCTAGCGAAAATTCATTTAGTAGTTTGGGAGAGTTAGGAGACGATGTCTCCAGTCTCTGTAGTAGTGGAGTCTACACTCTTGAGATGGATCAAGGACATGATGTACAATGATACAGATTCTTTAGCCTTATGGGAATGATTTGATTGTGGGGAGACACCTTCATATTGGATAATATATGAGCATGATATCATTTATGTGAAAAATTGGTTTATTGTTCTTAGGAGTATGTGAGAAGAACTCATTTTATAATTCCATACTTCAAGTTGGGTGGTACATCTTGGGGTGAAAAAAATACAGTGACCTACGACGATAGTTTTTGTGGACCAATATGAAAAAAGATATAGTAGGGTTCGTAATAAGATATTTCACCTATCAACATGTCAATACAGGGAACCAATGACCTGGATTTCCATTGCAGTCATTAACTATTCTATAATGGAAGTGGGGTAACATGAATACTGTTTTTTTGGTAATAAATACAATGACACTTAGGAAGAATGATTCTATTTCGGTCATTGTGTTCTGACTAAATTGGGTAAAACATTTCATTCTTATTAGGGAAAACTTTTCAGTAAAGTATTTGGGAGAACTGTACGTGCGACAGATTGTTTGTTTGGATGGGGTGACACCGACTATAGTTTTAGATCACAATTTTATCTTTACTTCATGATTCTAGAAGTGATTAAAGAATGTACTTGTACAGACGTTCTATTAGTATGGATATCCACCCACAAACATATGGGTAGTCATAGTGTTCAATATATGTGTTATAGTATATGATACGAGCATATATTCCTAAATTTGGTGGATTTTGGGAGAAACAGTTCAATTTAGTGGAGTTTGCCTATATCAAAAGTTATCGGGAAACTATAAAAATGGAACCATATGAAGCACTTTATTTTAGAACTTTTAGATAACTTATATGTTGGATTGAGGTAGGTGAGTTAGAGTTGTTGGGACAAAGTCTCATTCAAGATACATCAGAGCAGGTGCAGTTGATTTGGAAATGTATGGCTACATCTCACAGTATGCATAATTCATATTCTGATAGACGGGGATGTCCCCTATATCTTACAGAGGGGTATCGTGTATTCCTTCAAGTGTCACATAGATTGTGTCACCACAGGGTACCGAGGCTGTGAAATTTGGCACCCAGGTTTGTAGGACCGTTTGAGGTGCTAGAGAGAATCGGGTAGGTGGCTTACCGATTAGTACATCCACAAAAATTTAGAGCTATGTGTGACGCTTTCCATGTGTCATAACCACAGTGGAATCACCTTGACCCTTCTCATATTATTAATGTGGAAGAGATTAGCCTCAAGATAGATGTGTGCTTTGAGGAGCATATGATATTTTTGTTGGGCCGCAGTGAGAAAGTGTTATGGGGAAAGACCGTGTCCTTAGTTCATGTGTTATGGAAACATGGAAGAGTTAAAGGGGAATTATGGGAATGGAAATCTAACGTGAGGGGTCAATGGACCAATATTTTTAGCTCGAAATATATGAGAAGTTAGGTAGAGAATCTGGAGGATGAGTTGTTATAAGGTGGGAAGATTTTATGATCCAGGCTTTTATGGAGTCATCTAGGGCACTTTTCCAGGTACTTTTCTTTTTATTAAAGTACCTTCAGGATGGATTATGTAATGGAGTGTGTTTGGGAGAGGTTTTTAAGGAATTTCAGAAGGGAGGGGTTCAGTACGGTTTGCACACAGTTTGGAAAAATTGTGCACAAACTAACTTTGTGGACAAAGGAAGTCAGCACGGTTTATGCAGAGTTTTCCTAACTGTGTGCCATCAAGCCATGTGGTCAGTGGAAGGCCTCATGGTTGGTGCATGGTTTTCCATAACTGTGCGCTTCTACCCAGGAAACCATGAGAATGGTATTTTAATTCTGAAAATATAATTTGAAAACCACACGATCCCCCAAGACTTCTATATTTCGACCTTGACTCAGGCATGGAAAATTCTAGGTGTTCCCAAAGCCTTCAAAATGGATTCCAATGCAATTAGAATGACATTCTTTGAGATAGAATTCTCAAATTGAAGATCTTATGTCTTCCCAGTAAGTGTATTTCATCACATTACTTCTCCCATTATTTCCCCTATCTTCCCTTGCTCATTTCATGGAATATCGCCCACGTTTTCATGGATATAAAACATTGAGATAAGATATAGATATAGGATTGTGGAAATAGATCTATATTTTAAATATCATGATTTCCTTGGATATTAATTTTGGTTTAGGTATTTAGATCCGAAGCTTGATCGATGACATTGTGTCCCTCAGATTTTGGGGATTTTCCATTGTGCTAACTTCCATCAATAAACCGAGGTAGGTTGTCTAAATTCATATCCCATAGTCATGATTTATGATATGTGAATGTGAGTTTATGATTTTCTAGATTCTCGTGATAAATGACTTCCTAAATTAGAGTAATTTAGAAAGTGTAATTGAATTGAATTTTCCTCAGTGGTAAATTGATAATTGAATCATGGAACAAATGAACTAGGTTTCCCAAAAAAATATTTTGAATATTCGTTATGGGTTGCGATATGGAATTATTTTGTTAATATAATTAATTGGGGATAAATTTATTGGAAATAATGATATTGGATACATAAGATAATTAATTGTAAGAATTAATTATGTGACATGATGTTGACCAAAGATAATTAATTGGGAGAAATAATTATGTGACATGATGTGATCAAAGATAATTAATTGTGATAATTAATTATGAAAATTTGAGATTTGATATGGATAATTAAGAAATTAATTATTGAATGTGGAATTTTTGTTGATTAATTAATTTTATAATTTATTAATGGAATATGTTCTCAGTTAGTTTTTGAATTAACTAATGGCCTTGTAAATGTTTGACTAATAATTGGATTAGTAATGGAATAATGTAGAAAAGTATTGTGAATTAAATAATGATAAAATGGCTGATATTTTTGTGGTTCTAGACATGGCGCTCAATATAGATTAAAAGATGGGGTAGGGACATGGAATTCCTCCCCAATAGTTATCCCATCTTGAGATTATGGTTTTCTAGGTATGAATACCAACCTCGAATGAGAAAAGGAGTGCTAGGCATGACAACCTACACATAACGACATTGTGGGTTGGGGTATGACGATGTACAAAAAATGAATGATAATAACTAATGATGATTAAACTGATATTTGGGGTGCTATGCATTACGACCTACACCAAACTATTAATGATAGAGAATGATCATTCAACAGAGATTTGGGGTTCTAGGCATGGAAACCAAAACTAATTAATTAATGATATTTAATGATGATTCAAATGCGAATCATGAATTGAAACTATGACTAATATGTTGATTAATGATTAAAAGGAAATGTGGTAACTGTTTAAATTATGCATTGTATTTATTGCCTAAAAAACTACATGAGATATATTTTAACTACACATGTTATAGAAACCACTAGTGGTGGCCTACTGAGTTGTACTCATAACATATTTGGGACACCAAATCGGCAACCGAGTAGACTTTGTTGTTGGCGGACATGATAAGGCAATGGCACTAGGATAGGTTGTAGTTTGGGATTGGATCATGGGAGAGGGAACTGGACATGGTTCATGACCCTATTTGGAGTCTTTGAGTATTTACATTTAGTTTCATTGTAGAAACTTGACATTCACATTGTCATAACATATTTTACCTTCTAGGTGAGAATTTTATTTTAATGTTTTGGAAATTATATGTCATTGATTTTTTTTGGTTACATATACACTTCTGCACCTGGTTTTTGTTTTTTTCATCCGTCAATGTTTTATTATGATAAAGGTGGGTATAGTCTCACAAAAACTGACTTACCAGACCCTCACTCCTAGTCTACACCCTATGGCTTATGGGGAGGCATGCTTGAGGGCATTTGGCCAACCCTCTTGGGGAATTGTATAGTGGAACCCTCGTCGGGACGTCATAGGCTCAATAAAAAAACTTATGATAATTATTCACTTAATTAAGAACCCTATGATGTTAAATCATTATTTTTATTCTATTTATTACCATTCTAAATCCAATTACTTAATTATTTAATTTCACGTCAAACGTTTCGATGATAATCGGTTCATAAGTTCAAAATGACTAATGTTTGATATTACGGTTAAAGAAATCATTATTTTTATCTTCTCTATAATAATAATAATAAATAATTTTCATTTTTATAAATCAAATATAATTTTAAAATCAAAAATGAAAATTGTTATGAATAATGAACCATGATACAATCATGGAGATGATAGACCATATGTATACATGACTAACATTTATACTTTTCAAAAAATCATTATGGATTGAAGGTATGTATTATTTTATATTTTTAGAATTATAGTAATATAATTGATACTATATTATATATTTAAATATACTTATATATTTTTATATGTGATTTGTTGGTGAAAAATGAATCGCATCGCTTCATAGCGGGGGTAGTCCACACGTATAGGAAAACAATGTTATCATTTTTCAGTGAATGGAATGATAAGAAAGTATATTATATATTATTTTTTATATTGATAAATATTTCATGATTATCTGATATATATACATATATATATTCATCAAATCCATCATTAAAAATAGTTGTGATGGGTGATGTTTGGAAAACATACAACGATTCTCGATAGGATATTTCACCTTACACATAAACAACATGTTATTTCCCAATTTGATGGAAGATGGGATTGATGTAAGTTATTCCATTAAGACAATAACGTATCATTATATGAGATATAATAATTTTATTATATTATTATGGTTTAACAATATTTTATTGTGGTGAATGAATAAATAAAAAAACACTCGATTAAGATTGATACATTTTCTTTGGACAACCTCTTAAGTTTTTGACTAAAAACATCCATTTGAGTGTTTTTTAATAAAATTAGGACCTCTAAGATGTGATGTAGGAAGTATTATTGAGATTTGGTTCATGGTAGAATGAACTATAAGGATCCTGAAGTGTCGATAGGAGAGGAAGGGTGAGGAGAATAGAGTGAGTTCCCTTTAAGTGAGAAGGAGGTGTTTTTTATAAATACCATAAACTATTAAAAAATGTGAAGTCACTCTCAATACGAGTGACTCAATAATTTAAAATAAATTAGTGGAGGTAATATATACTTTATCCACACCACCAACAATAAATAGAAACATTTTTAAGCATGTTATTCCATAAACCTCAAATGTTACTCAAATTTACAATTCTTATTATCACGAATGTAAATAGTTATTAACTTGGTAATTTACCCATTAAAATTTATAATAAAATGAACCCCAAAATATAATATTGAAAAATAATTATATATATTAAATAATATTTATAAAATAAAAATTATATTTTTTCATAAACTTAATTTAACATATGTTAATATAGAGCACAACACCACATTTTAATAGTTACCACATATATTAATGTGTTTAATATTTATGGGTCAAAAAGTTACTATAAATTTCAAAAACAGAAAAAACGGAAAAAATGTATATTATTATACATTTCCCATTAATTTGGATGAATTATATTTTTTTAAGAATTTTAAATCATTTAATGAAACATTATTTATAATAAAATACTATTAATGTCAATTTTAAAACAATTCATTTGATTAGAATTTTAAAAGACAATGAAAAAGATAAAATTACAATATATACATTTAAAAATTCCCAAAAATTATATATTTATATATAAAATATTGGAAAAAAATAATATTTTAAAATAATATTACATAATTTATTTTTTAAAAAAATTAAATTAACTTTACTTTTATTTTATAATTATTGCATTGGCGTTGCGTAGGAATTAATAGAAATTATTTTGTCACAAAAAAAATAAAAAAATTTCAACTTAAAATAATAATTATTAATAACTAAATTCTATATTTATAACTAAATAGGCCTCATTTTTATCCATATTTGAACACACAATAGATTTTTAGAAGAAAGTGAAGGATTTTTCTTTTCATTAGTTATATTATTATAAAGGTCATAATCATATCCAACTTTATCCAAAATAGAATATTTTTTGAAAATAAATAATATAGGGTTGAAATATTTTTATAAATATAAATTAGATAAGTTTTTTGGTTATTATAAACAGTATCTATTTATATTAACCCTAAGAAATACTATTTTACCCTTAATCATTGTAACTTATTTAAATTTTTTACTATTCATTATGATCATAAATTATGTTAATGTTATTAAAAAATATTAATTATGGTTAATCAAATTATGTAATCCATTTACTAATATTCATCAATATGAATTGGAAAATTTTATTTTAAATACAAACCTGCAAGAATGATGAAGGGTTGTTTTTCAAAAAAAATACATTTTTTAAAGAAAATGTGATTTCGATTAACTCTGTTACTAGTAAAAATATTTATATTAATTAAAATTTATATAGATATATATAAATACAAACTATAAAATTAATTTATATTAGTCTATATTTGATGTTATTTTAATTTATTAAAAAAGAGAAATATTATTCACATTAAAATGGTATTTAGACAACTGTGTTTTCAAGCCTAAAAATAAAATAATATAAAAATCTAAAATAAATATGATCAATATGTAATCAATTAGATTAAATATAACTAAATTATTATTATTTTTCTTTGAAATATAATTCAATAAATTATGTAATTTTATAATTACTTAATTAATTGAAACGAAATGGTACTATTTGAACAATTGGTCACTTTCACAATTCACTGGAAACTATTAATATTCACAAAAATCAAAATAATTAACCCTAAGAAAATTTTCATATGATGAGTTAAAAAAGGGTTATTTTATAAATTTATATTTCTACATGGGAAAAAAATTATTATATTATTATCTCACAAAAATATCTAATAATCATTTTTGAAGAAAATATATTTTGAAAAATAAATTAACTTTACATAAAACTAAGTGATTATTTAAAACATAAAGTTTGATAAATTTGTATTGACTGGATATTTAGTATATATATTTATAATAATGAATCTTAACCTACTTATACCCTCCAATTTAACAACTTTTTTATATCGGTCATATTAAAATAATATATTCCTTAATTCATTTGAGGTCAGTGTGTTGTGTCTTATAAGATAAATACTTCCCTTAAAATATCAATGTTTTACACCTAAATATATCCAAAATAATATATATATATATATATGTGTGTGTGTGTGTGTGTGTGTGTGTGCGTGCGTTAAGACACACATAATACGGATCATAATCCCAGTTATTAAAACATCCCCCACTATGAAGAAAAAATTTAAAATTTCCTCTAATTTTACTAACCCATAATTCAGTAAGTCAATACTAAGAGACCCTTATTAACATTAAATTATAACATATGATGCATATACCAAAAAAATTAATTCTATGTTTCATTGGGGTTCCACCAATACCTTCATTTTGCGAATAAATTTTCAATTTTTTTCTCAACATGACTTTGTCAATCTCATTATTATCTTCAAAAATGGATTCCCTCAATATAAAGTAGATAATAATTCATTTTATCAATGTTACTAATTATCCTCAATACAACTTATTAACTAAAAAATTACTTTTTTAGATTATAATATATGTATTATGGTCATTTAATCACCCCAAGTGGATGAGCGAGCTAGTGTGAACCATTTTATTACCAAATTCTTTTTAACTTTAATTATTTGATCCACCACACCTATTATGATATTTTGATATTTTTTGAATAAAAAAATACACACCACATATAAGATATAAAATAAATTGATAATAATAACTTATATTTTAATAAAATTTACTAATGATGATGGTGAAACAATTATTTTCATGTTCTATTCATGTATAAGAAACAAGTGATCCACTAATATCATAATGTGAATACATATGGGGATGGAGTCAACCATAAAACTTGAGGGTTAATATTAAAATACTGATAGTATCTTGAAATAGATTTTTTAATTATCTCCCAGTAGTTTACAATGGTATTCCCAACTCCCCATTCTTGAACAAGATCTTCTTGAATCTCTTGGATTGTATAAGATCAATTAGATAAACTGTTTTGCCCAATGTAACGACCATTAATAATAGGTTATGATTAGTAGAATAACACAAAACATTTTAAATATCATAAATATTATTCATCATTAATAAATTAATGTAAATAGGTAAACACTCGATAACTTCTTTCAATTCATTATCATTCATTCTAAAGGTTACCTCCAAGCTGTACTTTCCTCAATATAAATGATGAACAATATTAATAGGTTCTTCTATGTAACCCATATTCTTTCCTATCTATTGTTTCCTCCTAGATTCGCAAGATGTATCAATGAAATTATTCATCAATTTATTTTCTCTCAATAATTATTCTGTATACATGGGTGTGTTTTCCAAGATCAAGAACATTTAATTCTAAACTAATCATGTGGATTTTTCCCATTTTCTTTTTCTTTTTTATGTTAGTAGTCAGTAATTCTAAATATATAAATACCCACACTATTTGTCACCTTCCATGTGTACAAGATCATATATAAAATATTCACCTTTAAATATCATCATCAAAATCATTGTCCTTAATAATGACCAAATCCCCAAAAAGAATTATGATATTTAATTCATACCAAATATCTACAACATCTTATGAATTAATTCTCTATAATTCTCACATTATTTATATAGATTAATCGGACATAAGAAAAAAGTAATTTTGTTTATTAATTAATTAAGATAAATTTTATCTTACATATCATTTGAAACATTCTAGTTAAACATAAGGGTGATAGTTTTCATCATATATTTAAAATAGAAAATATTACATATTTAGAATAACTTTAATGATAATTTCAAAAATCATTTGGGGGATATTATATATCACCATGAATATCATCTATATACTTTAAGTTAACATGAATAATATAAGGAAACCAAATCCTTTTTCACATCTCAGTGTCTTAGAAGACATTATATCTACGCAAGTTTATCTTCTGTATTATTATAAAGATTTTACATATCAGTGTAGCTCATTATATATCTTATGTATGACCTAATCAATCATATATATAATAGTGAACTTAATAATTTAAAAATATTTTATTTTATGATATCTTATATATAGGTTTGTAAAATATTAAACTCTAACTTAGAATTCCATAACTACTTCAATTCGACAAAAACGTCTTCAATCCTTCTTAGAGCATCTCTATATGCTTCAACCAATCTAAAAACAACTCAAATGAATTTTAGAATTTATCAATACTTTATATATATATTTGATTTTATTCCATAATAATATACAATATATAAGTACTGTTATTGACTATTTTGATACATCTTTACTACCCTAATTAATTCATCGTTATTTTATACTGAAATTAACTTCCATGAAAATCATAAATTAATTGCAAATAAATACACACATGTATAATATTTTTTAAATTAGTAAAATCTAAATGAACTTCATTATATATGTGATATTTTCATATGTTGAAAAAACCTTTGTTAAAGATAACACGAGGGTGGATATTCACTTTATCTAATGTAAAATTTTCTCTTTTACTAACTATCCATTCAATATTTTCAATACCCAACTTCTAAAACATTAAAAATATAATTTTAAAATTATTTTAATAAACTATCAACACATTTCATTAATTCCTATTAAGTCAAACTCAAGAAACATCACATATTTAAGATACCTCCATAAATGTTATTTATTTCAGAAAAAAGTTATTTTCTTTTCCAATGTTAATTTACAAAATAGGAATATAGATATAGTAAAGGAAATGATCTCTTGAATAAAAATAATATAAAAAAACAACAATTATTTTTAATGTGAACTCAAAGAGGTATCTGAAACCATTGGTATTTTCAATGTCCCCTACTAATGAAACAAATATTTACTCATGGGGAACTTCAATCCAATTATTTATTGGGTTATTTAATAAAATCAAAAATACACTATTAGAATTACTTGTTATCAACCAGTACCACCATCATCATCAAAATACATTAGGATTTTCAGTCATACCATTTTATGTTTTTATAAAACTATTAAATAACATAGTTAAATAAATTTTGATATTTTCCCAATATATATAAATCTTATATTCAACTTTTTTATTATAAATTAAAATACTTTAGTGTAAGGGAAGGTCACAATCATCTCATTATTTGACCATGACAGAAACTTCACCTTCTCCCACTTGTTGATAGTAAAAACTGATACTATTTAGTGATGTAAAGAGTTAATTTTATTTAACTTCTAGGTTATTAATTAATCAACACAACTTTGAAAAGAGATAACAAAGTGTATAAAACAAGATAGATTTATATTTTTACAAAAAGGAAATTTCAGTAATGCATAACTTTTTGGGTTTGTTAAAATTAGTTATTATGAATTTATTTCTTTTCATTAAACATGCATATAAATTTATATATTTTCTCAAAATATATTATATAATCAATTGAAAACTAAATATATATTAAAAAAATTTTATTTAGTCTATGAAATAAAATATGTTTTATATTAAGGATAAATATATTTCTTAGACAATATTTGTATTTTTTTCTTATCTAATTAATTATTTTATTATGGGAAATTTTATAAATGGATATTTTTTGTAAAATATATGGATTTAAATTAATATTTATTATAATAAATCTAATTATTAATGAATAAAATAATAATTTTATTTTTTATTTGAGAAAAAAAATTATTCTATTAAAATTGTTTTCCAATGTACCATATTGTTTTATTTAAATGTAATATTTATAAATTTGGTTAAATTAATTTGATAAAATATACTATTTTGTTCCATCATACCAAAAATATCTTGTTCTGATTTTTTTGGCAGTATTATTTTTAGACAATTGTAAGAGATATTGTTTTTATGAATAAAATATCTATTATGATGTCATCAGGATAAAGACATGCCATAAAAATTTATAAAACGTATGAAAGCACTCTTACATGATAATACACTCAATGTCATATAATTATATTCCCCTAAATTATTGTTTTTTATTTTTTAAAAAAAAAATTGAAAAAGGATAACCTACACAACAAAAAACCCACAATTACCCCAAATAGCCGTGTTGAAAAACCACACAGATATTAGATACACCTGGACTTACATCGAATAACAAGACGGATAAAGTTTCCTAATAGAGATATAAATTAAAAATTATTAAAAATGATGCCTCGCCTCCCTGAAATCCTTATAACAAACCTCCTAAACATATTCCTCACAATTAACATTCACATTTATTGCTTCAACTACGGTAATCAAAAATTGGATCGAGATATTCATTGGAAACTTCTCCCCATTACCACTAAGGCCTTTTTACATACCCTTAAATTTACAAATTGTATTATAATTAGAACCACTAACCTTAAAAGACCTATCATTTTTCCTTTTATTTACAATATAAATTATATTCAATTAATTCAAATTATGTTTATTTTCATGATAAATCTAAAAACATTTATTGGTGTTGAGAAATCTCATGTTATGTATTTGAAAATTGAGAATTGGTGTCCTTAAATTTTTTTGGTATAATTATTTTCATTACCTAAGGTGATTAAAATTATTACGAACAAATTTTTCGAATATTTAGGAATTTTATAATTATATATCAGGATAAATATACAAATGGTTACCCAGTACTAGCACAATGTAAGAAAAATAATAATAACATCTTAAATATGTTTTCATGAAAAGTATGGGAATAAAAAACACTATGATTTATTCTATATGACAATAGTTATTATTAATAAATTATATTTTTAATTAAATAAAATTTAAAATCAAATAAAATAATTTTTTCAAAAACTCTTACACATTATCGGTGTGATGCCTATTTAAGCAGATGAAAAATTAATGAAATGGTTTTAAAAATATATTACCACATGATTTGGCATAATTTTTTCATACATGATAGTATGGGACAGAAATTATATGAAATAAATTATGTAAAAATTTAAATTCTAATTTTGTATATATCTATATGTTTTAATTTTTAAATTATGTCAATGCCACATGAAATGAAATTAAATGGTATTTAATGTCAAACAACAATAATTTTTTTTATAAAAAGCCATTAACTGTTATCATGAGACAATAGTGATGGTAAATTTATGTTAATATCATATATCATCCATTTATGAACCACTTTACCATTTAGAATTATATTATTCATGCAGAAAGACATAATATTTTTGAAAATACAATCTATTTTTTCCTATAAAAGTGTGATCATATTGACCTTTAAAAACATATCTAAATATTTATTTTTTATCCATAGTCTACCAAATTACTTTTCTAAATATTCATTTACAAATTTATAATTCGATGTTTGTACAAAACATTTTCCATCAATGGCTTTATGTTTAATCCAAAGGGGGATTCAACAGTAAATTAAGAGTTACAAACTCAATTCTTCTCCATTCTTATTTGAAATTATTCTAGTTTCATTTTTATAAACCATCCCCAATTTTGCTAACATGATTTTATTATCATATTATTTAAATTATTTTTATCCATTAATTAATATGGATCAACCATTACCTCTCATTAAACACTTTTTCATAGGTTGTTACTATGTCAAAATAATTTCTTTTCAAAGACTATGTTCTTATTTCAATAATACTCATACTATTTCCAATAATGTTTGTAATCTTAATAATTAATTCCTAAATAACCAGTTTAAATATTATTTTTCTATCTTACATATTTATTGGGATTTTCTTTCTTTTAAACTCTTACAAATGAAATTACTCAATATTGTTATTTTCCATTACCCAATTGGTGGATAATGACTTCATAAATTTATTTATTTTTGAATATTCAGAAAATTTATTTTATAATTAAATATAAAAATAATAGTAAATTAATTTCATAACATTGATCCATTAATGGTAAAATACATATCATACCAATGAGATTAAATGTAAACAATCATAATCATTCTTAACAAAAAAACTTATCAAGAAAGATTCTATAAATAGTAACTATTTCATGACCTATTAAACTCATTTTCTAATGGGCATACATAAAAAATATACCTTGACACTTATAGAGATTATAGAATCATTTTTTAATGAAACTTAATCAATGTAATTATGTCAATGTATTTTTGGAGGTTGTGAATTGTATGACCTCAAAATAACAGACCATGAAAAATACATATATAGTAAATGAAGGAAACATGGTATTAAATGAAAAAAAATGAATAATAACAATAATGAAACTAATTATTTTGAATGAAAATAATGAGTATAATTATATTATTTATGATTTAATAGGGTATACAAGGTGATTTTACACATTATTTAAGTAGCTTTTCCATTTAAATGTTACTTAAAAAAATTGGATTCTTGTTCTCAACTCTTTCTCTTCCAAGTTCATATTTTTTTAGTTTTTCTTATAAACATACTAGTTTGTAATTATATGATTACTTAATAAAATTTCAATTTACATGGAATTTATTTACAAAATTATAATAATATTTATTTTTATATTTTTTATGAGAGTCATTATATAGAGTTTACAATATTGTAAAATCAAAATATTAATTTATGAATTCAAAATAATTTAATTTTTCCACTATATCCATGGGGTTTATTTAATAATATTCAAATATTGTATTTTCATGTATCTAAAAATTAATTTTTATTCATATTAATTTATAAAAAAAATTCTTTGAACTTTTTTTTGATAAAATCATGAAGTAAATTTTAAATTCTTTTGGGTTAAGTGAAAATATTTATTAATGTGGGTTTAAATGTATTTTTTATCAGTTATATAGTGAAATGAGATGTCCTGTGTGTTTTATTCATATTATGATTCTTATAAATTATATATTATGTCATTTTGGTCAAATATAACCATTTAATGCATTAGTATATGATTTATTCTACATTTAAATGATGTTTGAATTAGCTTCTGAGGGTATTCCCACTAGTAGAAAAGTTATATATTATTATACCTCCATAACAATGATTGGAATAAAATTTGGGTATAGAGAACTACATGTTGATGGTTTAAAAAATGTATAGGTATAGGGTTAGATATACCAATATATTTTTCAAATAATTGGTATTGTTTCTCCACCATTGTGGTGTATAATCCCCCTTTCCATATAGAATCATTAGTTCTCCCATTTGCATCAAGGAATCCAACCCTATATTCCTTCTAAAGTTATCCCCTTATTAATCATTTCCCTGGATTTATTCTTTTTAATGTGAAATATATGACTTTTAGGTCTATCATATATTATATTGATCATCATTTTAAATTTTATGTAGATATAAAAATGTCATGACCCCCCCACCCCACCCACCTATCCATTGGTACACAAAAAAGTTACAAGAAAATATATGAGTGACCCCTAAAGACTGTCTCTAATGGGACATGGGTTGGTGACGGTTACTGAGGGTATAAATTGTGTGAATGATAGTCATTACTCACAATAATAAATCCAATAAAATAGATAAGATCCACAAATCAACTCTACATTCTAAATAATTAAACAATCCATCCCAATTCATGAATGTAATATCATTTAATAAATTAAAAAATGTAAACCCCTAACCAAGACTAGGAAGTTACCAAAAACACCCACTACTCTTGAATAATCACTATGGCCTACTAACAACCATCTTTTTCTATAAAAAACTCTTATTTTTATGAAAAGAAGGTGAATATATATAGGGGTCGTATAACATGTAAACTCAGTTGGATAATCCTCAAAACCACTCATACAAATGAAGAATGGGTATACAAATTCCCAGTAAATAATCCTAGGAAATTTTCTTATTACCAAAATTAGTAATCTATATTCCAAAAACCGCCAATTTTTTCTCGCCAAATCACACACATAAATAAGTGATCATAATATTAAATATATTTATGTATATAAAGGTGACCCACAACCACTTCCACATAAATTTTCACTCTCTCACCCCAATGAATCATATTTGGTGATCATTCCTTCTATAAATCATATTTCACTAACCCATGAAACTATATCACAAACTACAAAACTTCAATTATACCATAATCACATCTAAATCGACACATCATGTACATTATAGAAACCATCACATACATTTCTCCACATCCGTAACCAGGTTGGATATCTGAAAGCCACCATAACTCGTATATAATTTTTTCTACTTCAAATCATCACAACCCACTTAGGATACAACTATAATATATCTTGTTATAATTTTTATAATACATGAAAGTGTTGTAGCATCAATTTGTTATAGCCTTCACATATATGTAAGATAAAAACTAAGATTCATCAAGCCCTTTTAAGGAAATTATTTATACCTTAAGTTGTTACAGCTCAAGTATTCCCACAAATTATACATTTTATTAAGGAATGTATACATAACATATAATTTTGTTCATAAATATTTCATCTTTTTTAATGAATATTCAAATCATTTAACAATATTTCATATTGAGTGCCTTAAGGTTTTATTATCATTAAAGACTATATAAATAATCAATTTATTTGTTGAAAGATCTTAAAAATCACCCATAAGTGTAATATCACATAGAAAATTCTATTTCATACCCTTATTAAAACCATTCTTCATAACCTCGTGAAAGAAAATATAAGAAAGGGTGAGATAAAATAGTCAGTAAGGGTAAACATAAAATATATCAATCAATTATCCTATGTGGGAAAAATATAATCATAATGGTATTAGAAAATGATCATCTCTAGAAATATTAATAACCAAATATTTAAATATTATTATTCAAAAATCATGGTGTGAGGATTATTTATAACAAAATCATGTATTCATAAGTGTGTACGGTCATCAAAAACCAGTTATAGGCCATAAAACATATCATTAGAATAAAAATAAATTTTTGGGAATATATATAATATAGAATACCATTTCATAAGTCAATACTAAGATATAAGACTATTATAGCGGATTGGGTTTACTCCTCATTCCATTATTTACTTGGTCAAGGTTCACTCCAAATACATTCTAATTAGAAAGAGTCCCTTACTGAACAAACTTCACACAACTTTCTGTTACTTATTATCTCGTGAGATATCTGTCATTTTATAGTGTATTAGAAGTCTATATAATTCTGATAACACCTGTCACATAATAAAAAACATAAAAATGTATTTCATAATATCATAAATAATTCATCATATAATCATACCATAATACATTTAAAAGAAACATATCATACAAAATTATCATTATATTATTGCATATCCCATGGAAAAATAAACTACTTACATAAATAATTCAATTTAAATTAATAAACTCATTAAAAGGAAACATGTTTAATTTTATCATCCTTAATCATCATCGTCATAAACCATACATATAAATAAATTAGGTGATATAATAAGTTTTTATCCCTAGTGATGCATTATAATATTTTAATAATGTTAACATTAAGGAAAAATACATGTAAAATACCATTAAGACATTTCTTTAAAATCATGGGAAAGTATCCTTTTCTTTTGATAATGTTTTTACTAAAAATTATAGGAATATTAAGAAATCATTCTGATTAAAAATTATGAAGGGAAATTTTAATGTATTTTTCAATGAAAATAATAGTTATGATGGGGGGAATCCATTCGTACAACATATTTTATAAGAAAATATTCCATTCACACTATTGTAAAATGTAAAATATGATTTGTTTAGAAACACAATTCCTTTAAAAAGATTAGTTTTAAAACTATTATAAATAAATTCATTGGTCTAGAAAATGAACTCATTAAAACATTTCAACTATTTGTAAGAACATACCTAAAACTATTTTGATAAATATATATATGGATGAAAAATTTTGTTAACAAAATAGATAATAATTATTTATTCTTACTAAAAAAAATCATGATAAATTTTCATACAAAAAAAATGCAACTAATACAAAAAATTTCATAAACAACTAGAGTATAAAAAGTGTATTGTGTTTAAAGGATAAAATATTTATAATTTCTCACAATGGAGATATTGAATTGAAATCAGAATGATAAAGGAGATTGACATATAAAACTCTTAACACTTGTATTTTCTTTCTTAAGTGAATAAATGATGAGTATAGTTATATTTTTTCATATATCATAAGCAATAGAAATAATTATTCTTTAATTTTACTATGATTAGTTATTAAACAAGGAAATATAAATATACAATGAATATGATACTTATTAAAGAAGGTTGTTGATGATACTTGGATAGTTGTTAGGGATTCATTAAATTTACTTGCATGTAATTCATGAGAAATTGTCTAGAAATATCTAATGATAATTGAAATATTATTATGTTTAATTACATGATATAATCACACTAATGGGAGCTCACATTTTTTAAATCATTTAATAATGTAATGTCCAATTAAATACTTATTTAAATGAATAAAGTGTTTAGATTAATGAATAAAATATCATTATTATTATATTAATTACATGTATATGGTTGAGGAAGATAAGTGAAGGACATTAAATGTTTCATTATTCCATATATAGTTTTTTAGAATATCAGGAAATCATTTATTTTCATGATTAATATTCAAAAATGAGATGAAAATTAAAAATATATTTATATATATGTATGATGGATTATTTTGAGGAATTTATGTGAGTTTTTGGTTCGAAATATTGTAATTTTTAATTAATAAGTATATGGTGTGAAAAAATGGGCCAACCAATGGATGACCAAGGACCCTCAATCATACATGTGGGACATATAGGTTAACTGCACTAGAGAATTCATCCTAGCTATCCAGGGCAGTAGATAGGGATTTAATATTATAGAGCACGCACATGGAGAGTGCACAGAAGGTGTTCCTGACACTTCTAAATAGAATATATTGGTGATCAAAGGACCATGGAAGTGTGTTTCATGGCCTATGTAGCGAATCAGTTCAATGTATTTGGGTTCCATCCTTGGTACCATATTCATGGTGAAGTTGGAAGGAAATAGACTATATAGTACTACTCGACCAAGAGAAAGATAAATGTGGGATAACATTTAGTGGGGACTATTAATCTTATTAAAATAAAATTAGTATATCATGTCCATCTGATATGAGATGATTAGATATTCTCCTGACCACCTCATTTTCATAATCAACCACTATTTTTTCACTTCACATGCATCCTCTCTGGTATCACTCGCTCAATGTCATAATCTCACCTGATATCCTTCCATCTCTAATAATTAATTCCAAATTGTAAAAAAAAACATTATAAATCACCACAATTTCATGCATGCAGTCAAATTACTGCATGCATAAAATATTACAGAGAATTAGATTCACCCAAATTCAATATGAAGTTGTATTCAACCATATCGAGTAAATGTGCCACAATGTTGAAGTAGTTTTGATGATTGATACGATCTCATATGATGAATATGATCTTCACGTTTTACATATATTTCCTAAAAATGATTTTCTGAGGATATCCCAGTACAATAAAATTAGTATGACATTTATATTATTTGGGGAAGTGTTGGTGCATGAGTGGAGAATATGAATATCTTTGTATTCAAAAGATACATTACGAAGATATAATACTATGATCATGATGGAGAAGGAACCATGAATCTCAATTTCATCATGTGATAAAAATAAAACCCCCATTTGATAACTTTAGAATTCCCAGATTGTTATCAAAATAATATAGGTTTAACATGAAATATTTCACAAGAATTCATGTGAGAAAATAATAGAATAAAGGTTGTGATATTCAGCTTTAAATTTGTAGTATATTCCAATTTTTTTTCTAACTGAAATAGAAACAAGCCATTTAAAAAAAAGAGAATATATGAAATTTATTTCATGAAGAAGACCCATAGAGACTGTTGGTGGCGTAAATGAAACCTCACATGAGACTAAGTTGGAACTGTGATGTAACAAAGATCCCATGCTTGACAATAGTATCATGAAATACATTAATTCAAATAACCAGTGAATATAAGCCCACTCTTTCTGAAAAATTAAAAATAGATGAAAAAAAGATTCACTTAATTTCACCACTAGGGTGAGGAACTATTCTACAAATCCTTAAAGTTTTTACAAAACCCTTTCATGATGAATTGATCCAAAAACCTCTAAGGATATGAATATGAAATATTGGGATCTCACATAATCAATTTATCCATGTGAAGGATAAAAACAACATGAATAGTCCCACTTATGTGTGATCGTATTGATGTGAAAAAGAATAAATTCGTACCTTCCACTCTATTTGAGAAATCAAGAAGTGAACAACTTGAGTTGGAAAAGATTTAATTATTTATAAAATATTGTAGAAGTCATATTTACCACATTCAAAAATCTGTTGAGGTAAGGAACATCATTAAAAGGAGTATTTACTTTAGTATTTGATAATTATGGAATGAGACAACTTTTATTGTGTTGAGGAATATTCCGTTGTTCATTCTGAAAAATAAGTTATTTGGGGTCAAAGTTTCATCTTCCACTTTTCGAACAGTACTATCCTGATGTGAAAAAATATAATTGATACAATATCATTAGAAAAACATCTGTTAAGTAAAAATTTTATTTTTTGTGACAACATCCAATGTAGTAAATAGATCTTATATATATATGTTTGTTGAACATCTACTGAATAAATAGTGGTTCTAGAATAAACAATTAAATTAAAGAATATGTTTTACTAGGAAAGAGATTATCACTGACTCATGGAGATTGATTATTTCCCACCCAAAACAATTTTCACTAATTCAACATGCTTGTAATCACTCAAAATAATATTTATAAGAAAATACATTAAATAACCAATTGATGGATTTGGTATAGAGTAGGTATTTATACTAAAAATTTAAAAATATTTATGGGTTTCCATTATCTTAATTTTATATACATGTTATTATTAAGAGTAAAAATATAATCCATTCCAATTAACTAGGTTAGAGGTTTCAGAGTTAGCAGGGTTAATTGTAATGAAAGTAAAAAATTAGTAAAAGTCAGGTACACTAATACACCCCAATATCAGTGTCCCTATAAGATCCATCTTGGCTTTATATGTGGTATTAGTGTATATGTATGCCTCTGATTATATTAAAAAATTATACTGTGTATATTAGGTGTAGATTTAATGTTTATTCAGGAGTAAGTCATGTAAAATAATTATCCTCCACTCCTATTGAGTAATACATGAATGTTCCTTCTAGGACTCTGAAGAAAAGGAAGAACAAGGAAGAAAATAGATTGTATAAAATATCAAAGAACAAAACAAGGTTTATTTCACTCTTATCAAATCAGTTTACAATAACCCTTTTAAATAATGTTGGTCAATATATCGACAGTATAAGGAATATGAGTCTATTTAAACCGTTAAATAATTCTACTCTCAATTTAAAATATATACAAATAATGTTTCTAAAAAATTGATTCCATATATACTTGGTTTTTTCAATGAGATTCATGATGAAATAGCATTTCTTAAATAATAAATTACCAAATAGGTGGATGTAATTGGTATATACCAAAAAATGTGAAATATTCTCATATACGTTTATGATGCAAAGGATGAATCTATAACACATTCCATTAAAAATATTTCGTTAATTGTGGAATAATTGTAATAGATTATTTATGATGCTAGTGTGAGTAAACATGATTTTGGTGAAGTATTCCATGCATTTGAAACATTTTTCAATGTTTCCTTGAATTTCAAATATATTTATTATGAAATAAATACATGTAAGGTCAAAGGACAAGACATGTTTGGGGAAGAAAAGGCCATATTGCATGCAGAGTATATTAATAAGATCCATGATCTAGAATATTCACATAATCCTACTATTAGTGAAAATGAATCACAATTGGAAGGTAATTCCAAAGAATCAAAGAGCTTGAAAACACTCTAAGTTATGTTATTTGAAAGAATTAATATCAACTTAATAATGTTTAAATTAAAATGGAAGGAAAAGTGGAATCATTTGAAAATTATATGTTTCCCATTGGAATAAAATTTATTTAACTATATGTAAAATTTATTAATTTTTATGATAAACATACTGGAACATATCAAATATTTGAGAAGGATAATTATTCCTCCCAATCATATTAGGAGTGTTAAGTCTCAATAAGGGATGTTTCTATATAAACTACTAATGAGAATCATATATCTTAAAGACTAATATTGGTGGTAAGATGTACTCAAAATAATCTATTGATCATAATTTTACAATCTCATTGAAAACGGTAACTCAAAACCCTGTTAGTTCTATTTCAAGTAAGGAAACCTCATATGCTACCGATGTTTGAAGCTAAAATCATTGATGTTGTTGGTATATCAATATTCCAATAAATACACCAAAGTGAAAATAGTGGATAATGGAATAATAAAGAAACATTTATCCCAAAATAATTATCAAAAAAAGTAAATGTAATTACAAAAAAATAAGGCATTAAATTTGGACAGACTAGCGATATAATTAAAAGAAGGAGATTTTATCTATTTCGTTAGATCTTATATACGTTTTTACATCATATTGATCAATATTTCCAAAAAAATTGAATTTTTGAATACTAAAAAATTCCAAAATTTAGGGGAGATGAGGTGAAAAAATAAATAATCCTTTTAAAAAGAAGTATATTAATTAAAATATAATGAATCTTTACACACACAAAATATTTAGATTCCTTGAAGATTTATGTAAATACAAAAACAAATGTGGTCACATATAAGAATAGTGAATCTATAAAACATCTTTGTGAAAATCCAATAGTAATTTGAATATAATAAAAAATCCCCAAAAAAGTGAATGTTTTAATGAAAATTGAACTATCTACCTTGGAAGAAAAATAGGTTATGAAAGAATTTCAATTGATGAGAAGAACCAAACAGACCACTACTATAAAGAATGATAATATTGATTCCCATAGTTTAATCTCATTAAATAATATATGCTTCCACTATGGAAACAGAGGTCCTACCGTGGACCACTGTAATCGGTCCAAGGAAATTAAAACCAATTTGAGAAATATGAAATCATGAATAGAATCAATATATGGGAAAACAAGAATATGTTTTTCATCAAAGACATTTTAGAATAAGATTTTAATATCATACCTAGGAATGCTAACTGAAAAATAATTTAATAGTCCGTATGGATGGTCCATATTAAAATATGTTAATGTATAATGCCTAATTATTGTTCCTAGTCAAGTGAAAATTTATATATAATTGAATAAAAGATACATATGAAGCACCAGCTTGAGAAAATGAAAAAATGAATAGAGGTTCTTCCACTTGAAAAATAATTTAAATTTCGATAGAATTTATCATGAAATTACCACTTTGGTGTCTCAATAATATAATTTTAATGTAAAAATATATTATACATAATAAAATAAATTTAATGAATATTCTACAAAGTCAAAAACATTTGGTAAATATAGAAAAACATTAGGGGAATAGATCACACTATTGGAATATGTATGTAAAAATAATCCACATAAAATGGATGTAAAATAGAGAAAAGACTCTATGTTATCAATGAAATATCAGAATGTGAAATGTAACTGATACATAATCACGAAGAGTATAAGAAACATTTGATCTATGATGAAATGAATCTCAGGGTTGAGAGAAAATTTATACCCCTGGTTCACTTAGTAAGAACCACATAAGTGTTCCACCTTATTCATTTAATTATTGTTTTATATTTTTGTTCTTATATTGAATGGAATTTAATATAAATATAATTATCATGATAAGAACCAAGTTAAAAAAATTTATAAAAATTTTGGAAGTATTTTTTAATATTTCATAAAAACGTGGATTTTTCAACAGTGGTGTATCATTAATATAAATTTCTTGATGACCATATGATGAAACTAAACAAAAGGTAAAATTAATGAAGTTCACCCCTTGATGGGTAGAAAATAAAAATGAGATATTATCAATGTTTTTTCTATGAATATAATTATGTTCATATCATCTATAAAAATATGATAATTGAGGTAACCCAATTACACTTCTTTCCCTTATCTTGATTATATCAAATATGTGTACACGGGGGAGTGGATGATTAATTTTACATAACAGGGGAGTAACTTTTTATTTCACTTAAATTTTTTTCCTATATTTTTAAGGATAATATCATTCTTTATAAATCAAATTTTATATATTCTTTATTTTTGAAATAAATATATTTTCAGAAAATATCAAATGCATGGTTGTTAATGGACTTCAGAGACAACATTTTATATATGTACATTTTTCTACATAATTTTAGCCTACATAGACTTATAAGAGAGTTATTGAATGTTATTTTTTAAGCGAAATATTATTTTCCATCCTTATATCCAAAAAATAGAGGTGAATACCAAATTCATTGAAAGTAATACAAATAAATTATAAAAACCCTACATTAATCCTTTTCATATATTGTCAATAACGAGGGAAGGAAAATTCACCTTATTTTAGGATGATAAATTGACAAAAAATACAAAGGGGGAGGTTGAAAAGGACATGTGAATAGTTTATAATTATAGTTGTATTTGTTTTCAATATTCCTTATTGAATCACATTCAATTTTTGAGGAGGACATATATTATAAGTGATTAATCGTGGAACGAATAAGGTGGAAGGAATATGATACCAATTGAATTTGTTTGGTGATGATACATGGAGAAAAAATATGGATCTTTGAAATGTAATTCCTATAATGATAAATAATCTAAAAAACTCTGATGATTATGGAACTATTATTATTTTTAATCACATGTTCCTATTGAAGTAGTTTTTTCCTGTATATATCCCATAGTGAATTCAGGTATGATGTGTGAATTATGAATAGAAAGGGTCTAAATGGTTGAACAAGGGACGATGATACATTATAGTGTGGCCTAATTAGGGTGTTGGTTCATTTTATCTGGTTTCTAACCTCATTTGTGGATATATGGTGAAGAATTAATAGAAAGTATTATATAAAACAACTTAACCAAGAATAATATTGATGTGGGTAAATGTGTAGTGGAAAAAATTCATCTGATTAGAAAAGAAACAAACATATTACATCTATCTGATACGACTTGATCAGATGTTCCCCTAACATCCATGTTTTCATCATCAACATTAATTAATCCATTTCACTTACATCCTCCATCAAATCACTCATTTAGTGCTATAAACTCACTAGATGTCTAACTCTCTTCAGTAATCGAATATAGATAGAGCATAATACATTTTTGATCATTTGAAATTCATGCATGTAATCTTTATCATTCATGCATGAGATATTTAAAAGAATGTGCTTCGGATGGATGTAAAATTAAGTTGCTAGTATAACATGACAATGAATTATCTCATGTTATTGATACCTTCTCAGATAAATATATACCATGAACTCATAATATATCTCTTATATAGATTATATTCCATGAATATGCAACCTTTTCTTCCAATGAAAATGACATTGTGATTATTTAGGTTAGTGTTGGTTTATCAGTGGATCCTCTGAATATCATCATATCCATAAGAGAATAATTTTTAAAAAATTATTTAATAATCAAGGATAAGACATCATGAATCACAATTATTCCATTAGATAAAAGGGAATCCCACATTCGACGACGAAAAACATTGAGATCTTTAGTAATTAAAAAATGACAGGTAGGATATATTTCTTATGTATCCAAGTTAGTGGAAGATTAAAATAAAAATAGTGACCTTATTCTATAAATATCATTATAGATCCAACGATTTTGTTTCCCCTTTTCTAAAAAAAATATCTCTTTATTTAAGAAAATTTAAACATCCAGAAAACATGTTTCATGAAGAATATGCATGAAAACATCTTCTTACTCAAAGAGAACCTTACAGAAGACTAATTTTTCATCGTGATAGAGAGGATATATTGTGATTGTAAATAGTAATATAAAGTATATTTATTCTATTAAATGTATTATAAAACCCCACTATGTTTCTGAAAGGATAAAATAGAAATAGAATCCATGCACCTAAGATCGCCACTTGTGTGATGAACTCTTCCATGATGTCCTTGGGTTTTCATGAAGATATTTTATGATGAAATGATCTATGGACCTCCATTGGTATGTGTACAAAATTATATGGTCTCACATGAACTACCTATCTATATGAAAAATAAAAACTATTTTAATAGTTCCACTTGTCTGTGAACTCATGAATGTGATGAATAAAATAATAATAACATGACTTCTATTTGCGAAGTCAAGAGGAGAACAATTTGAGTTGTGAAAGAGTTAATATAGCATACAATATTGAATTTTTTTCACCTCTTGTAAAAATATATTGAGTCCAGGAACTTCATATAAAATATTATCATCATGATTATTTGATAATTGAGGAATAAAAAAACTTTTATTATGTTTATAAATTTTTAGTTCTTTGTTCTAAGAATCTTTATTATTGGAGTGTAAGATTCATCTACCACATATTAAATATTAACAAGAAGAAGTGAATGAAATATTATTGATATAGGAATAGTTGAATAGATTTATTTGAGAATAAAGATACTTATTTTATTTAATGGAATCCAATACAATAGAGATATCTTGTTCATAATTTCTTTAATAAAATCTGTTGAATAAATGGTGGAACCTATATAAACAATTCCACTGATGAATTGGTTGCAATATTAAAAAAAATCAAAGAGTCATAATTAGTGATTTTTTCCTATAAAAATATTATGTTATAACTCACAGAGCTTGTAGTTACTATAAATAAAAGTGACAAGAAAATAAACATGTTGATCACTACAAGGAGTATGTTTTTATACCAAACCTTGTAAAAATATTAGTATGCTACTATTATATAATTTTCAAGTTCCTGAGTCTATTGAGATATAACATCAGAAATATTCCTCATAACTATTTTATAGATTCAATATTGATATGGAATAATATAAAAGGATGTAAAACTCAGTAACTGTTTGGCACACTGATTCCCCGCCCCTAGTGTCCCAGCACGATTCATTTTGGATCAACGTTAAGAATACAATTCTATTATATAATTAATAAAGATTTATAATATTTATAATAGTGAAAAATATTCTTGAAATAAATAAAACAATACATTCCATAATTATTTCTATTTATCCCAATATAAAAAATTCTTCCTTAAAATGGATATTCAGGTGAAAACTAGTTCTTCATCCATGCATGTTTTGGTTTGGTGGTTCTAGTTATTTAACCATGTTACTAGTTTCATCATATAACTAACATTAATCATAACATATTTATATATTTTATTTTTTTTAAACACTATTTTAATCACTCATTTTATTTGATATTAAAAAAATAACTACAATACTTCATAGAAATAGTAGTTATTAAGTATGAAAAGTTGTTGTTTTCACTTTATGATGGAATAAATAAAAGAATGATAAATTATAATTCAATTTTATACCAGAATTATTATATAATTAAAATTATATATATTCCTTAAATAAATTCTTATTAACAACCATGTAATTTGAAAATGAAAATCAAATTTCATCGCTTCATAGAGGTGGTAGTCCACACATACACACCAGCAACAATGTCATGTTAAAATGAATTGAAAGGTAATAAGGTAAAAAATATATTTTTTTATATAATAATAATTAGTTCATATATATTATATTGAGAGAGTTAATCCATCATAATAACTTACTATGAAATATAGTGATGGAAAATTAATGACATTGCTATGTGGAGACAGTATTCCACATGTAGTTACAAGCAATACCTCAATTTTTGTTCAAAATGTGGTGAAAATTGTTGTCAAATCATAAAATTATCATCTATTTTTTTCATTATATTGGTATAATAATATAATTAGGGGTGAAATATTTTTAAAGAATGTGCAATAAAAATTAAAATTCAAATAATCAGTCTAGAGTTATGCCTCTTCAATTAGAAACTTCCATTGGCTAACATCTTAAGAATTGAAAGAATTGTATTATAGTAAAAAAGGACCTCTATGTGGTGGGGAACGATGTAAGTAAATTATTTTGTATAGTATTTTCTAGTCTATAAGGCATATATGTTTTGGGTAATTGAGGGTATATGGTTTCCTTTTATAAGACAGGGAGAGGAAACCCTTGAAATTTTTCAAATCAATAAAATATATTACTATGTTACACAATTAAAGGGGATTAAAAATTAAACATAATAAAATATAATAAGTATAGGGGATAAGTAAAATAAAAAAGTAAAATTATAGAATGTTTTTGTGATATTTTAAAACTTATCTCTTACATTAACAATCTTTAATCCCTAGTGAACCGTTTTTGAGAATGAGTGTGTCAAAAAAATTACAATTTTTATAATTAATTATGACCAATAATTAATTTAAAATTATTAAATAATATTAATTATGATGATTGAAAATATTCAATACATTTTAGATGATTAAAGTTCTATAATTGGAAGAAATTAATTATAAAATAAGTGGACAAAATGCTATAAAATCTAGTTTTTATAATGTATTTTAAGCATTAAACTGGTTTTATTATTTCTTCAAGCCGATTAAAAAATATTATATTAATTTTACCAATTTATTAAATAACTAATCTATAAATTTAATATAAATCATTCAATAATAGATATTTATTTTATTCATTATGATAAAAACACATTGTGTGTGTAAAAACTATTTTCTCAAAAAAAACATCTCAATTTACCTTCAAATGATTTTTTTCATTTTCAACCAAATGATAACCAATGAATTCATTTTATACATGTGTAAAGAATACATATTAACATTTTAGTTATTCATTTTCATACTCAATAATCCAATTTTTAAATGATATTTATTACACTAACTACTAATATTGTAATAGTATATCATTGTGTCCTTAAATACGGTTTCACATGTAATGCAAGATATCAAATAATGTTTTTAATTTAATGATATTGTTATCATAAAATGTAAGATTTTTAAATTAAAAACCCTGTATTATAATTTTTCCAATAACATTTCATCACTCTAATATAAAAATAGATGATACATCTGCCTCATCACATCTTCAGGTTCTCATATAGCTTTCTCTAATTCATGATTTTTTTATAAATCAAATATTAATTGTGTTGTATTGTTTTACAACACTTTATCACGTTGATATATAATATACTAGTTTTCCTTCATATGAGAGATCTTTCTCTATTAGTGTGACCTATATTTTAATTAAATGTAAAATATTAAGTATGTACTTCCGTATAATAGATACATGGAATACATCATGAAAATGAGAGATATTCAGGGGAAGTGACAAGTGATAAGAAACCATCCAGATAAAATATATATATAATAATGGAAAATTATATCTTGGGATAAATATTTACATGTTTCAAAATCTCATAACCTTATTCCAATGATTTATTCATAGAAATAATATGTCACCAACATCAAACTCTAGAACTCAACGACGATTGTTAGTATAAATTTTCTGTTGAATCTGATATTCCCTAATGTGTAATTGAATTTCTCTTATCTTCTTTGGTATTTCCTTATTTAACATAGGTATAAATAGTTTTTTTCCTCCAAATTCATCACAACACACTGTATTTTTACACATACTTTTATAGAGGGCCACATAAGTAGCTGTAAGAATGCTTGAGTGAAAGATATTATTATAACATATTTGGATAAGAGTAATTTATTAATCACAAAAAACATTAACATCTAGAGAATAGGATCTCAATATATCCTCATGGTTTTTAATGTTACTCTCACACAAACTATTTATCAAAGGATTATACAAAAAATTGAAAATCAACTATTTATCAATATCATGTTAAATAATTCTCCAAAACATGAAAGTAAATATCATATCTCAATAAGATACAATAAACTGTGGTACTCCATATATACATACCACATTCATTAATGAATATCCTATAAAAAATATTAATATAGTAATATACTCTTATTGAAATTAAAATCACTAATTTTTTAAGATGATTGACTAAAACAAAAATAACATTGTTCCCTTTATATTTGTAGGGATTCTAATGAAAAAATACATTATAATGTTTTCACATTTACATTATAATATAGGTAATGGTTTTAAAATCCCCTTATAATTTTCTCTCTTGGAAATAACATACTGTAATACTAGGCAATGAGATATATACTCTACAATATCCCTTATCATGTTATCCAAATAGAAATACTCTTTCTAATATCTATGCATATTCATACTTCTAGGATTAATAGAGAAGGATAAACTATGATATTCATCCATAAAATCATTCATTATTTCTATTATTTATAGGATATAAACATTATTACTAAATATTAACATTTTATCAAAATCATTTTTTAACTCAATACAATTTATCTCAATCATTTATATTTCAACATCCTCTAAATAAACCTCTTTTATACTCACATGGATGGATAGTCAAACATTCATCTGATAAAGATATGATCTTACCCAATTTGTCATGATTTAAATATCTATCTTATAAAATTATAGAAAAATTATATCGCTTTAGATCCTCATTATAAAAAACCTATCATGATCTTTCTCACTCATAACATTGTCCACCCTATTTTCTTTCCTATGGTAGTAGTGTGTTGAGAACTCTTAATATTTAATCAACTCCAACTATCTATTTTTTGTCATATTCAACTCTTTCTATATGAATTTATACCTCAATATTTTTTAATCTAAATATATAAATTATCATTCAGTCTAAATATAATCCCTTGATATTTTCTATGGAAGTATTACTGCATCCAACTCAAAATCCTATTTTAGGTAATTTTTATCATGAGTTTTATAATAGTATGTGACATAAGCAATCACTATATAATTCATCATTCTAAAATATGATCAAAAAACATTTTCCATTATAGGGTTTTGTAATTATGTATGTGTTTACCAAATTTCATTTCAAATCCTTTAAATTTTCATCATATTCAACTATCCAAGGAACATGGGTCCCTTCAAAGTCAACATGTTAATTATATTAGATATCAGTGATAAATGTCTTACTAATATTGATAATATCCTACCAACCCATGAAAAATAAGGATCCTAGTTACCTTGGTTAATTTGGTCCACTATTTAGTAACTTATGTCTTCGACGGATCCACCTATATAGCCTCACATGAGATTACATAACATGATAACGAGACTTTCAATTGATAATATTGACACATGGTATATTTAGCATACAAATTATCCTCCTCGGGGTCTTCATTACAATAATCAAATTTCATTCAGATTCCTCTTTTATCATTAAAAATATAAGAATATAATTTATAAAGGATTCAATGAAATGATCAATGTAATATCTAAATTTTCTATTCATTAAATACATTAAGTCAATTGTAGAATTGGTAAGTCCAAATTGAATCATTATAATGTCATGATGACGATACCTTGTTTGGGAGGATAAATTTTGTATATTCTCATTATTTAATCTCAATTGATTATATTTAGATCAGTGATAAAATTAGAGGAACTAGTGAGCTCCCCATAATTGATCAAACTGATCATCGATATGGGTAGAGGATTCATTTTAGTGATAGTGATCTTGTTATGTTTTTTATAATCACTGTAAAGATGCACCAAGCCATATTTAGTATTAAAAACTAATAGGTTCACCCCTTGATGAAACACTGTGTTGTATGAATATATTATAAATATTCTCTTGGAGTAGCTTCATTAATAGCTATAATTAAATCGGCACCATTCAATATGGAGAATTTGATATAGGTTTAGCACCAAGTATGAGTTATATTTAAAATCAAACTACAATATTCTAAGGATGACTTGGATAATCCTTAGAGAAAACATATTCCTAATCCTGAAATACAGGAACATCATTAATTTTGAGTTTCATTAGAACCATTTGAGATAAATGGCGTTCATGATTAGATAATAAGACTCATAGATGGAAATAATTTTCATTGGAAGTCCATATTCAACATCACACTAAACGATAGTCATATGATAATTAGTAATATAAAATGTAAATTAAATTCCTTGAAAATTGATATGGGGTCAATATTGAGATATTAAATTCGTGGCTAGAATCCCATGAAATTCATCTAGAAAGATAATTACAATGCCTCTTATATGTACATTACCACAAATTTATATCATAGTGGAGCTATATACATGAGATAGGATCATCATTCCAATAATTGTTTTACATATACCTTAAAATTTAATTGTTAAAAATATGAATCAATATAAATATAAACATTCCATGGTATAAACTGACACATAATACTAGGGTTAAATAAGATAAAACAATATTTGGGTGTTCCTTTCATTACCACAAATTCATCATTCTATCTTTATTCCATTAATAAAATGAATATGGTTAGTGTGAGAATCAAACATCACAGAGAGAAATCATATAATAATCAAAATAATTAAATCCAGAAAATAATTTCTAATATGTATAAATTACTACACGTCATTTTCAATCAATGAAACATTAATTTTAACCTAGGTTATTCATAGTCATCATCTATTCAAATTCATCATGATTGTTTATAAATAAAATTTAAATTAACCAAATCATATCCATTATGGTTTCCTATCTAGGTGTGTAATATTAGTTCCACTCATTTTATATTAGTGACTATCGATGTAATACCCAATATGCTCCTTTCAGAGTTTTTACCCCTAACTGTATTTATTCTACGGTCTCATCGATTTTCCAGTATCTAGATAAGGAGGTATTCAGTAGGAAAACCATTCAATATATAATTTACCAAAATAATATAATATAATTCTATACATAACCTTATCCTAAGGGTTTTCAACAATATCCTATAATCCTTATCTTCTAAAATAAGAAACCATACTCTAATACCTTTTGTGGTGACTCAATCATTTTATAGAAAAATAATACTTACTATTTTTTTATGAATCAAAAAAATTCACAATAACACATTCTCAATTACAATAATTGTTTCTTGAATTTGGATATTAGATGCATAATTATATTAATTATTGAAATATGTAAATCATCACCCACAAATATCATATCACATATAAAAATTATTATATATACCCTACATAAAAACATTATTCATAACATAGGGAAAGAAGAAATAAGTAAGTGTCTTCTTAGATGTCCGGAAAGGGTAAATATAAGGTACTTCAATCAATGACCATAAGTGAGTATATGATTACCATACTGTTATGGGAACATAATCATAACCAAATATAATCATACCTAACCTGTCATAGATAACTAATAAACAACTATTCCATAAGACTTTATTCATAACAATATAAATAATTTATAATAGTGATTAATCATCAACAATAAGTCATGATCAATGAGAAATTATCATATGAATAAAAAATATATACACATATAATTAGAAAAAGAAATTCTTATTCAAGGATCACGGCTAAGACTATCATAGTGGTTTGTTCTCACTCACAATTCCCTTACATCCTTTTTCAATGTTCACCCCAAGACTATCTTATCAGATAGTTTCCCTTAATAAAATGCATTCACTCACTATTCTTGTCCTTATTGTCTATTGATATATCCATAATTAATCAATTCATTAGAGGGATATATAATTCTAGTCTCAACTCTAAAATAATAAAAACCAGACATAAGGTATCCAAAAGAACATAAAAACTTCATTATATCGTCATATCATAACTGATGTAAATAAATTTTCTTTCATAAAATCATCACTCCATCATTTCATAACCCATGTAAAAGAATCAATTTTCATTGTGGTTTCATCCATACTTAATTAACTCATGGTAATGAAATGGGTACCATAGAATATCTTATAATAATTACCTTTATAATATATACAGATAATGAAAGTGGATGGAATCACAATTGTATATCCCTTGGGAACCATAAAATCCTTAAATATTGATTACATAAGTGAAACTTACATATTATATATCATTTAACCATTTATGAAAACATAAGAAAATATATTTTTTTTAAATTTTATCTAAGATTTACCAAAATATTGAGAAAATAATTTTACTTCAAAATAAAATAGGAAAAATATAGAGTAAACATAAATTTAAAGAACAATTATTATGGTGGTAAAATCCATTCATTTTGAATAGGGTTAAATTAAATAATTTTTCACAACATTGTAAAAAGTCTAAAATATCAAGTTATGAAAAATTGTTTTTTAAATTAATTAATTAACAAATTTGGAAGAAATATTCAATGGGATTGAAAATGAAATTTTTTAAAATTTTAATTTTTAGCAAATAACTCTAATAAAAAAATTGAGAAGTGTAGTTATATGTATGATAATTTTCATAAACCAAATAGGTAGTAAGGCCAGATTTACTTTAATGACCTTTTCTCAATAATTTGAAGTCCCAAATAGATTAAAATAGCACTAATACATAAAAATTATACAAATAAATTTAGGTGAAAAAATATATGGGGGTTAAATATTCATATCCAAACAATTTACCTCAATGGAAACTTAACATAGATAATTATGAAAAGAAATGGGATTGTCCCAAAAAACCCTTACCACATATATTTTCATTCTTAATACACTCTCAAAACTCATGTAAATTAAATATATATTTATTATAAATTTATTATAGAAACATATTAATTAATAAATAAATATTTATCAATCCATTATAATTTTTAAATACCATATCATTATCAATTCTTCTATAAAATTAACATTTAGGTGAAAACTGGACCCTTCTATACACATTTTTCAGTTTGATGGTTCCAGTGCTTGAACCTTGGTCATGGTTTCGTTATATATATAAAATTAATCATGAAATATTTATAAAATGTATTTTTTATAAAAAAAATTATAATCATTCCTATAAATTAGTGATGAAAAATGAATTACCTCACATTATGGTGACAGTAGTCCGCAAGTACGCATAGGTAATTTTTTTACATTTATATGAATGAATAGAAAGAATGTTAAATTATAATTAACCTCTAAAATTTAATATCTATATAATTAATATCATATTTATTCATTAAAAATAACCTTATTATTAACCAGGTTAATCAAACATGAAAACCAATCTCATCGCTTTGTATAAGTGGTAGTCCACACGCATGAACGAGTGATTATATCATTTTTCAACATATGAAAATATAAGAAGTTATATAAGAAATTATATTTATTGATGTATAATTATTACATTAATATCATATATAAAAAATTAATTCATTATAATAACCTACCATGAATGTTGGTTATTTAAAACGAATCATATCTCTACATCTATGTGGTACTTCACACGTACAAATAAGAGCTCATTAAATATTTTGTTTTTGGGAAATAAGGTGTAATGTGGTTTTGAAATAATAAACATAATATAAATATATATTTATTATAATTTATTTATAATTTTATTAAGGGTACAATATGTATATTTTATGTTGACAAAGAAACAAAATAGAAAGTACACAGTTAAGAGTTAGACCTCCTCTTTGAGGAACCTCCTTGGGATTACACCTTCAGCCGTAAAAAGATTGTATTATGACAAAACAAAGACCGTTATGATGTTAGGAGAGATGTTATAAAATAAATTTATTATTTATTGGATGAAATATAATCCTTATGATGTTTGATTATGATATGATATTTGGTGTCCTTTTATAATGGAGGTTGAGGATACAAGTGGAATATCTCAAAAAATTAAAATTTATTAATGTATTACTCAAGTAAAGTTTCTGCAAAATGAAAAATAATAAAATATAGTAATCTTAGTTTTTATTTAAAATCAAAATCATCCCGTAAAAAATATTTTTTATACTTTAGACATTATCTCTTATGAGAAAACCCTATTAAACACTTCTTAAACCAAACCCTTATAACTAAATTCAACTATTTTTATCTTTCATTATAGAAGAATATTTTTTTTCTATATTAAATAACATTTTTAAATATCATTAAAAATATGGAATCCTTTTGAAAATATTAAATTTCCAAATTTGGAAGATGTTTATTTTAAAATACGTCTGAAAAAAAGAAATCAAACATGTTTTCAGGAAAAATCATTTAAGAGTAAAATTTCAATTATTCATATTCCAGTCATAGTAACAACTCTTAAATTAATTTTATAGAATTTTATTGAATATATATTATATAAATTTATTTAAAATAATTCATTATTATATATTAATTTAATTTTTTAATATAAAAACACAATGTGTGCATAGAAACGTTTTTCATAAAAACATCAATATTTAACTTTAAATGATTTCTTTCAATTTATAACCAATTGATAAAGAATAAATTAAATTTACAGAGATATAAAAAATAATTTTTCATACTATTTTTTGTCTTATTAATACCATCAAATCAAATTTCTAGGAAATAACAATTGCATAATCTAATAATATTTTAATAATATACTGTGGTTATTTTAAACTCAAACCAGTTAATGTATAGCATAAAAACCTGACTACTATCATTAAGACTAGAATCTAAGACTCATATATTCTCATAATAAATTAGTTTTTACAGTCACTAATCATAGAGATTATAATTTACCACTTATTTATAATTTCCAATCATCAATATTGGCTTAACAATATTGATATATTCACAAATGATAAGAAATTATAATATCATATTTTATATATTGTACATTATCTATAGATCTTATAAAATTAATTTAAATAAAATATATGGTTTTTAATTATAATGCCCCAGCCTTAAAAATTACATATTATTGAGACTAATTCAAAAATTTGCATTGAGGATCTTTTCAGGTTTCGAGCTTTAGAGAACTAGGACATAACTATTAAATAAAAACCCAAATTTATTCATAATTGATAAAAATAAAATAGTATCCATTTATTCCAAAATATAAAACATTTAAAACTAAAAAAGGATTTCTTTTTCCAGATAAAAATATTCTCGAATTCTTCCATTCTCTTACCCTTCCTTATACCTTGACGAATAATTTTAAAGATATTATATGAGCAAAAAAATCTCGCGAGGGAATATGAAATATGGAAAGAAAACGTTAGTCAATGAATAATTATAAACCCAAGAAATCATAAGAATCATGAAACACTTCCTAGGAATCGTAAATCATAAAGGTCACTTGTGGAATACGTATCATACTTACATTGTAGCTTTCACAGCTATATAGGGTGTAACCATTATGGTTACGTTTGGAATACCCGTCATAGTATATTCTTTAAATCTATTAAGAGAAACATTATAATTTAACTCCACCTCATTACCCAATCCATTAGAGAGATATCACGACATCACCCACCCTCGGTTTATTACAGAACCACCTATATACATAGACAATCCCCTTGAACCATAACATAATTGTAACACAAAAAATACTCATAATGGAAAACATGACATTTCATCATTGCAATAATAACATATAATTTCAAGATATTTTTATAATAAATAACTTCACAAACCCATTTTAAATAACAAAATATCAAAAATGGGAATATGGTATTAAATTTTCTTTAAAAAACACTATAGATTGAAGAGGAATTCAAATACAGAATAATGGTAATAGGGGCTGAAGGGTTGTTGTCACAGCATATGCTAAAATAAATTGCCAATTTTTTTTAAAAATTATTTGTATAAATACTATTAATTTTAAAACCCATTGAAAAAATTCATAGGGGTTAATTATATATGGTATAAAATAAGGTGGTGTATATTATCGAAATATGATTCAATTAAAAGAGATTGAGACAAAGTCCCTTTCCATGAGTCTAACTCATCATGTAAAATTATTACAGTGAAAAATAGAAAACATAGGTTAATTAATACTTTCTTGAGAAAAATTTTCATGTTTATTATTCCATTTAGATAAATTATTACCATATTATGAAAATTACATAATTATTTATGTTCATAATAGATGTTTTCTTGATATTCGGTACATTAATCAAAAATACACTTGGATTGATGTCCATAGTCCATGTTCTCAAAAGTAAATCATGTCTATAACAACATTAATTAAATAATAATCTCTTTTATACATCAATTATAATTTTAGAATCAAACCATTCATTTACGGTATATAAATTAACAACGTTATAATCATGGAGAGGGTAGGTCGTACGTGTGAATGAGTAACATTTCAATTTGTCATTGATCATTATAGAAATATGATAATTGTTATTTTATATTAAAATAATGATCATGTTGTTACTAACATCCTAATAATAATAATATATATACATATATATATATATTTATATTATATGTGATGTGGTCAATAACAATGAATAACATATCTTAGTGGAGGTGATAGTTCAAACGTACACACAAACGATGTTATCATTTTTATGTGCATGGAAGGTTAGAACATATTTGAACATTAGTCTTTTAAAATGATAAATATTTAACTAAAATCATATACATACATTAATTCCATCATTTTGACCTATCTTTATTGACGATAATGAAAAAAAAACTACATCAGTTCACGAGGCGGTAGTCTGTCGTACGCACTAACAAAATGATCATTTCCCATTTTATGAAATTAGAGATGGATTTAGGTGATTATATTAACATAAAGGAACACAATATATTAATAATACTAGAGTTATTATTTCATCATAGTATAATTACATTTAGAGGAAATGGTAGAATAAATCAAATAGAAACACTTTACAAAAAGGAACCTCTTATTCTGTTGACCACCTCTGAAGAACACCTTAACTTCTATAAGAAGGATGATATGCCTAAACTAAGACATTAGGAAATTGTTGAGGGACCCAAGGAATGGTTTTGGGAAGATCTTGGTCGATGAAAAAGCTTCATGACATGTGATTATTAGAGATGTTAGGGTATTGTTTTATAAGAGACGGGTGAGGCACCCATGGAAACTCTTAAAATATTATAATAATAAAAATTAATATTTTAATCCAAATTACAACAACACAAGATATTTTTAATATAAGATGATTTTATTCATAAATACTCTCATAAAATAATATTTAGACATTTATTGATTTCATTTTAATCAATATCTAATAAGTTTACCTTAATCATTCTATTTTAATTTTTAAGATGATGACAACATTTTAAATATTAAGAGGCTATGAATTTTACATATATGGGGTAAATTTTCCTTAATGTGATACTTAATGATATTTTATACATTATAGTTATTATTTTTTGATTTTAAAATATTTTATGTATTTTTAAATAATTTACTAATTTATTATTTTTATAAAATATATATTATATCAATTTTCACATTATTCAATTCATTAAATTTATATAAAATTCAAATAGAGAGATAACATAGAAAAAAATAGTTGAATGGTCTAATAACATTTCATATTCACGTAAAAAATTCATGGATGGAATAAATTATGTCAAATAATATTTATTTTAATATTTATGTTATCATTTATTTAATTCATTAATTAAAAAATATATTATTGCATCATCATGTGTCATTATTAAATTTAATTATTTATTACCTAAAAACTATAAGTAATTTACCATGATGCAGGTAATACTTTTCGATTTGTTAAGACTATTTATAGTAAAAGAGACACCCCAGACAACTCCATATTAAAAAAAAATTACTTGTTTAGAAAATAAGTGTAACAGAAATGACTATTCATAAAATATAATATTACAAATGCTCTAACTTCATCCATGTGGATCCAAGTGGTCCTAAAATCGACCCAATGATGCTCATGGTTGTAATACACTCAAAAAATTAATTTAGTAAAATTTTTAGTATTTTTTTATATTATTATAATATTATTTTTCCATTAATTACATGATTTACCCTTAACCGTGTTTATTAAAATAATTAATAATGTTACAATTCATAATGTACAATAAAATAAAAAAGACATTTTTAAATAATTTGTACATTCTGATTACAAATATAAATTCCATTATTCCAAAATCAAGTCATATATTTTTGAATAATTAATTTAAAATTATTCCTCATTGTCAAAATAAAAAAACATGATTTTTAAAGTAAAACCCATCATAAAAATGACATGTGTTTATATCCAATTTCAATATGAAATTACTTCAAATTTCCTAAATTTTGATTAAATGATAAAAACAATTTATTAAATAAGACTTTAAAAAAATTAAATTTTTATCTAACAATATAATTAAAATATATGAAAAGTCATTTTTGGATAAAAATGCAATACTTGGTCACTATTCAATAATAAATGAATTTTATCATAAAAATACAAAAAAAATAAAGAAAATTGAATTGTGATGTCCTACATCTAAAGAAGAAGTTTATTTTTTCAAATATGATATATAAAAGTGAAAAACCTATTTTTAAAAATGGTTCACCATCAAAAGGATGTAAAATTGCCTTTTAAAAATATTAGAGTTATTTATTCTCATTTTAAGCCTCTAAAATTTGTTAAAAGAAAGTAAAAATATTAATAAACATGTTAAAACACAATATGGGTAGTTATGTTCATTCCCCCCAATAAAATGGCTAGACGTTAATTATCATTTAAACTAATAATATTAATAATTTATTATTTTTTTCTATATCTCTATCTTGTGTGCAATATAGGATTTTAGACAAACACATTATTGTTTGTGTGGTATGCTATTAAACCTAGAGACTCTTTTTATGTAAACATAATATCAAATTCAAAAAAATAATAGATATAAAAATTCATTATTATATAATATCCTGGGTTTTTATATCCATCCCCCATTTGGAAATTACATCCTCATAAGTTTATTCAGTTATCAAATAAGTGGAGGTATTTCTCCCTCATAGCATTTTTATATTCTCATATTGCCTCTATAACCCTGTATTTTTCTGATAAAACCATAACTCGATGAATCATCTTATTCTCCAACACTTTCTCTCTAAGGTCTAGAAAGTGGACTGGTTGTTCTTTAAAAGAATGATTTTCTTCCAAATAAACTACTTCTAGACTCGAAACATGATATGAATCCGAAATATACTTCTCAACATTGAAACATGAAAAAAAAAATTGTACCTAAGATAAAATAATATGTAAATCCACTTTGTAGACAACTTAACGAACATTCTCTAGGATTTACTGGGGTCCAATGAACCACAAACTCTGCTTTCCCTTCACACCAAAATAAATCATGCACTTCTATGGGGAAATATTGAGAAATAAATTATCACCTTCCTTAAAAGAGAGATCATTCCTCCAGTTATCTTTAAAAAATTTCTTCCTGCTCTAAGCTATCCACATCTATTTCTAAATCAACTAAACTTTTTATTCCATATATTCTACAAATTAGTGTCCCACAAACTTCTTTTCACCAAATTCATCAAAAAGATCTGTTGTTGGATATTTCATTTCATATAATGCCTCAAATGGTGTCATCTGTATAATAGAATGAAAAATGTTATTATAGGAAAACTCAATAAATGAAATATTTTTTTCCCAACTTCCATTGTAATCCATTGAACAATAATGTATCATATACCAAAATGTCTGAATAGTACATTATTCCTTCCGATATGATTGAGGATGAAAAGTGTTTGTAAAATCTTAATCAATTCCAATTACTTATGATGCAATTTGAAAAATTTAAAAGTGAACCTAGGATCAGGATCAGATACAATGGAGAAGGGAACCCCATATAACCTAAATATCTCTATAATATATATTTGATAATGTTTTTCTAGGCATAATGTATCTTGAATAGGAATAAAATCATAAGATATTAAATCTATTTACAATAACACAAAACTCATTATTACCTAAAAAGATTTTTGTAAACCCACTATCAAATACATGGACATATTTTCTCATTTCCACTCTAGTACTGGTAAAGGAATACACATCCCTTTAGTTAACTACCACACTTATTTAACCTGTTGACCTGTGAAACATTTCACTGTAAAGTCAATAATATTTCATTTCATTCCACCCCACTAGTAATACATCTTGAGGATCTCTATGCATCTTAGTACAGCCGGGTTGACCTAAAAATGGAGAACTATGAGCTTCACACAACAAATCATTCTTCAACTGTGAATCACATGCACACATAATCTCATCTCAAATCCCAAAACACATCTTAATCAATGTTAAATTCCAGATACATTCTATTCTGAACCAATTCTATTTTTTTGGTAATTCATTGTCTTCCTTCATTTGTTGATTAATTTTTTCTGATAGGGACAATTAGACTGAAACATAAAAAAATAGTGGAATTTCCTACACCAACAACATCTATTACAAAGTTCATCAAATCATTAATCAGAGACTCATGTTCAAAATGTGACATGGTTAATGTAGCATTAATTTTATGAATTTATACATTATCCACTTTTTTTCTTTTCCTAGATGGTAATTAATTGTTCAATCATAATCCTTAATTAGTTCCAACCATCTTCTGTGACTCATGTTAAATTAATTCTTAGTGAATATATAATTAAAAATAATTCATTATATATTTCACATTTTATTCAATACATATGATACCATTAAATTTTTAAATCATAATCAACATTAACTAATTCCAAATCAGGTGTAGTGAAATTTTACTCTTGAGTATTCAACTGACGTGAAGAATAATAAATTACCTAATCATTCTGTATTTGAACATTGCAATTCCATTCAATGAAGAACCATTATAGATAACAAATTCACCATTTCTGGAAGGCAGTTTGAAACTGGATCTTTAACTCATCTTCTTTTCAATTTCGGAAAACATTCATCACATTGTTTTTTCTAGATTAACTTGAGAGGTTTTCTAGTTAACATAGTTAGTGGGCTAGAGAACCATTCAAAATATTCAACAAACCATTGTTAATAGCCTACTAAACAAAGAAAAATACGAATCATAGTTATATTATTGGGTCTTGGCTATTCTTCAACATCTTTTATTTTAGAATGATGAACAGTTATTCAATCTATATAAACTATTTGACCAAGGAATGATTTTTTTAGCCGAAACTCACACATTCTGAATTTACCACACATTTTCTTTTCTATTAATATTTGGAAGTCAACCCTTAAATTAAATTCATGTTCCTCGTTACATGTAAAATATATAAAAAATACATCAATAAACACAACCAAAAACATATCAAAGAACTCCAAGAATATTCTGTTCAAAAGATCCATGAATACTTCATGTGAATTATTTTACCCAAATTGTATAACAAAAAATTCATAATGGACATATCTAGTATGAAGTGTGCTCTTTGTATTGTCAACTTCTATTAATTTTAATATATGGTACCTTAACCTCAAGTCACCCTTTGTAATGTATAATTCTTTCTATAGCTGATCAAACAAATCGTCTATATGAGGAAAAGGTTCTTGTCCTTAATAGTGACAGTATTCAAGGATCTATTATCAATACAGAGTCTCATTGAACAATCATTCTTTTTTAACAAACAAAACAAGATCACCCCAAAGTTATGTTATTTTTCAAATGAAACCATTATATAATAACACTAGAGAATACTTATTTAAATCTCAATGCACGATTTGATCCATTCAATAAGGGGTTTTTGAAATTTTCTTAGCATCAAGAACTATGTAGATAGTGAATTCAACTTTTAGATAAAGTATAATACGAGTAAAATAATTTGTAAAAACATCAAGATACTCATTTACCACTAGCACATCATTACTATTAACAGTTCATTCGTTTTCAATAACATGTTCTAGGTAATGTTCACTCCTATCATTTATTATTTTCTCAACTTCCTGAAATGTTGTCAATGGTATGAGTTTTTTCCTGTACATAAAATGAATCTCTGTCTGAAAAGAAACTTCTTTCGATCTACTATCAATATTATCAAGGTAAATAGAAAGCTAATCCATACCCTTAATTACATCAAACTCTACTAGAGTTAAAAAAATAGGGTTTGTAGGATGATTCGTTCCACATACAAAGATATAATTATTCTTATAGTTCATCTTTTCGTCAACATTTCCACCCAGGTGTTTTTACCATAAGTTATAGAATCATTTCATGAGGAATAATTCCCAATTTACCGTGGAATTTCATAGAAATAAATGAATGTGTATACCCTTAATCAAACAACACATTTTCAAAACCTGAATAAAAAAACAGTATTCCTAATACCACTTCAATTGATGGCCCAAAATATGCTAAAATAATTTCAAAGTATTTCACCACACCCTTCTGTTTATAGCCTGCTTTTTCCTTCATTTGAGTTTTTTTGGGATACTCATTTTAATAATGACCCATCTCATTTCACTTAAATACTTTTGCTGACTACAAATAATAGTTTGTTTTACCACTACCTTGATCATTTTTAATTAAATTACAATCCTTATTTCACATATTACCACATCATAAGAACTTAAATAAATTCAATTTCCACTCTATGATGTACTTTCTAACACAATTTTCACTAACTGTAAACAAAATTTTCTTATCATCAAATTTTTTTCTGAAGAATTCATCCCTTTTTGATGCCACCTAGACCTCTTATTCTGCTATTTCTTAAAGAACACATGATCATTGGAAAAATCCATTTCCAAATTCTCCATACATCGAACATTTTTTGGAGCATAACATTATATTCAATTGAAATTTCCTTCATAAGAAGCCATTGAGTCATCCTCCTACATCAATTCCAATAATGTTTTCCAATCATAAGTTGAACTAACATGTGAAATTATTTCTCAAGAAACATACCTTTGAATTCATCACTATCAAGATCATAAACCTCCTCATTGTCCCAGATATTATTAACCATTGACCACCACTGATCGAATTCACCTTCAAAATAGTAAAAAATAAGACTAACCTTTTGATGTTCTTAACACGCCATGGCATAAAAAATATTTAATTGTAACACCCCAGGTAAATAAAGAATATTACATTTTCATATTTATCCCTATTTGTGAATAAAATATTAATATGACTTTAAAGGGGACGCTATGCTCGATGGCGTACCCAACACGCAACAACGAGTTTCTTGGGAATCTTACGTTGCACTCTAATAATAAAATAATATTATTTCAAATGATAGTTAACATGTAGCCGTTGTATTGGCGGGAATGGATATAAATAACTAAAATATGATTATATATGTTTTTTAAATGTTTTTACATTTATACAATAAAAGATAAAGGCTTAAAATACGGAAAGAATTCAATTTTAGGCATATATGCCCTAGTTTTCACTAAAGGTTCACTTATCGCCTTTTGATGGAGAACCATCATTAAATATAGTTTTGTTCACTCTTATACATTCTATCGGACCAAATAAAACTCTTCTTAAGAATCGGGACATCAAAATTTACTTTGTGTAAATTTTTGGTATCTTTCCGATAATGTTCATTTTTTTAATGAATAGTGTAAAATGTTGTGTTTTAATTCAAAACCTCTTTTTAATATAATTTATTTATATAATTAGATTATATTTTGAATTGGTTTTAAAGTGAAATTAGAAAATATTTTTTTCCATTAAATCCAATAGTGGTCGTTGGAATTAATTTCACTTTGAAATCTGACTTAAACTAGTGTCAATCTTTTGATACTTATTGTTTTATAAAAACACGCTATTTGCTTTGACAGCGGGAATTAATTATTAAATTAATTATTGTGATTAATATGTTTTGAATTTTGTAAAACGGACTTCATTTTTGAATTCGGAATATCAAATATAGCTTATGGTGAATTTTTGGTAATTTTCTGAAAAACTTCAATTTTTGATGAATAGTGAAACCACTAAGTGGTACTTATAAAAACTGATTTTTCCATTTAAATGAAATTTTGCCATCATTGTGTTTTGAATTTCAAAAATCCGACATACATGGTTGTCATTAAGAAGTAAAATGTGGTTAAATGGGATAAAAATAATTTTTTGGTGAATAGTATCTTCTTAAGTTCTTAATCGCGATTAGTGGTAATTAGGGTAGTTTAAGGTATAAATAATGCTTTAATAATATAAAATGACCTAGACTCATGTCCCAACCTTATTGGCTGTGTCATGGCCGACCAAGACAAGCCATGGGGCAACATGGGGACCCCATGGATCCACTTTGGTTGGGAAATGACATAAATAACATTTTATTTAATGTAAAAGTTAAATTGACACAAACATGATATGTTTTACTAAAACAATTTTTAAGTGGGGTTACACAAGTCCAAATTTTGATTATAAATAGTCATTGGAAATCTAAAAAGATTTCCTACATCATAGTAATTATTTTATAATTTTTAGACATTAAATAAATTAAATTATTTATGACATCATAATGATGCAGTGATGACATCATTATTTAACAATTAAAATAAAATGGAAATATAATGTAATATATATGAACTAAACATGTCCAAAACTTATTGGATTGGTGGATTTAGAACCCTTATAACCTTATCCACGAATTATATCAATGTGGAACTTTTTAAAACCGAAACAAATTTTCAAATAAAGTAATATTTCCTTACTTTCCAAAAGTGCCCCTCCTCTCCTCTTATAAAAGGCCCCCACCTCTACCTCTTTTCACATACTCATCAAGCCTTTGGCTCGGCCAACCCCTTCCCATTTACTCTGTCTCCATCCCTCTCCTCATCCTAGAGGATTCCCTTTGGGAAGAATCCTTTCAAAGGAAGCCTTTAGGCTCAAATCAAAAGGAGTTACACTTTTAAAGGTAATTCTTTCTCTCATGTTCATTTGTTTTATTTTGCTTCTCCAACCCCCTAAACTCTTTTTATTTACTTATTTTGTAACAAAACCAGTATATTCAATATACTAGGATGTTGTTATAAGATTTATTCTAGCTACACTCTCACACAACTACATCAAATGGTTAAAGAACATACGGTTTCCGTGGATGGTGAAATTCTGCCTCCCGAAACGATGATTGTTCAATACTCATTTAACACCTTCAAAGGTGGCCATTATGATGTCACTATTTTTATATATGATATATAATATGTTTATGTTTTATTTATGCTTCTGTATTTTTCATTTTTTTCTTACCTTTATGGCTTCCATTATGGGTATACGCGATATCTTTATTTAAGGAAGTGCGGACTACCGCCCCCTCAAAGTGATTTGATTCGTTAAATACCATATGTGGGATGTATAAAGGATGGAAATGTGATATTATATATGATATTATACTGGAATTATAATATACCTTTATATCATTATTATTCCATTCTATAAAATACGAAATAGAAATGAAAGTAGCGTTCATGCGTACGTACGGCTTACCGTCTCCATGAACGGTGCATTTCATTTCTTACCTCTAAATAATTATGTAATGTTATAAATGCATGCATTTACTAGATATATATGACATATATGATATCTAAATAATGAATACAATTCTGGATATAATAAACATTTGGCCACACGAACAACATGTAATTGTAAGAAGACAACTTTCGACTTAAGAACCAAATATCGGCAAAACAAATATTATTAACTTAAATGATTACATAATGCTTATGACATGGTAATAAGTGGTATAAAAGTAATAATGAACTTGAAAAAGGGTTAATAAGGAATTATAAATTAACTCAATTTTATTATTCAGGAGATTAAAGAACGATCGAGTCAAGTCGGACCCGAGGTAAGGGATCCTACAACTCTCTTTATTTTTAAGTACACTCTTTTATGTCTTCTATTTTAAGCTCATCTTTCTTATGATTGGGATGTTATTTTATATTACATCTACTGTAATTTTTATGTTCATGTGATGAGAGACCATATTCTATCTCATCAATCCATTTTGGAAGTTTTGAGTGGCGCCGTTAGGCTGCCGAACTTTCGGAAGAGATCTAACCTCTCTCTTTCTTTTTAAGTACTCTCCTTTATGTCACTTCTTTTAAACTCCTCCGTGCAATGTTGGGAGATTTCCTTTTACTCCACTTTCTCTAAATTCTATTGTAATATGATGTGATACTCTATTTGATCTCATCAGTCCATATTCAGAAGTTTTATGTGGCGCCGTTAGGCTGCCGAGTTTTCGTAATGGATTTTTTTATCTCACTTTTATTCTCGTGAGATTTATGCTACATTTGCCACAAATTACATTGAGTGGTGTATGTACTGCCCATTATTCAAATCTTTGTTTAATATACTTTAGTTTATGAGTATTTACATCAATGACCTATTGTCTTTCTTTCAGGGGGTGTATGTTTTGAAAGATACCCAAGTCGGTAAGGGAACCTTTCACCCTCCTCTTTTTTAAAAGACTTCTTTTATTGGGTATTTTAATTTACATATTTTTATGTTGGGATATGTTCTCATACATCCTTATTGATGTAAATTTTATGTCCAAGTGATGAGATACACTTTTTATCTCTCATCAACTGATTTTGATGTGATGCCGTTAGGCTGTCAAGGGAACTTTTTAACCCAATTTCGATTTCTTTGGGTTCAACTTGTAGTCATTGAATATGTCATCCATTGAATATGTGTGAATGACCTTTTATTGTTTTACACTTAATATACACTTATATTGGGTGTATATATATTTGTCACACATATTTTTGAGATTTATTTGTCCTGAATTTAAGGATACCTTCTTTATAAGGGATTTCATCACATTTGACATTTCTATTGAGGGTTCATTGTTAGTTTGCACCAATTCACTCTTATATGGTGTATATATTGTCCTTTGGAGTATTATATCATGAATCCTTTTATTCTCATGATATTATAAAGTTCTGACTAAATGTTATTCCTCGATTATTGTATTCAAGTGTCTCTAATTTTGGTAAAACCCCTTTAACCAAAATATCGTTTTAAATGTTTTAATTATTTGTTCTTATTAATATCCATGTTTTCAAAATGGTTTTAAGTATTTATTTATATGGATATTAATGGTTTAAAATGTTAAAAGCTTCAAGGTGGTATGGGACACTTTGATTCAAAAATCTCTTTATTAAATGTTTTAAATGGTTTTGGAAATGCTTTCTTTTTGAATGGATTCATTATTTCAATATCCTAAAATGTTATATTGTGATTGAAATGTGGAAATGTTATGTTTCCTTTATTCATGTTTATGTGATACGATTAAGTTATGGTTCTTGGGCATTTTTATGAAGAACGGGTGGTTCCGTGATAAACTAAGGGCGGGTGAGCCCGATATAGCTCTCCAATGCATTGGGTAACGCGAAGGAGTGAAACGTTAAGGTTTCTCTGAAGAGATTTAGGGAATATATTGTGATGGGTGTTCCAAATGTAACCAAGAGGGTTACTCCCTACGTAAGAATGTTATGAATGCCTCAAGTTACCTTTATGTCTTATGATTTCTATGATTTATTCATGATTTGATATGCTTATGTTTTATGGGTAAAGTATGATTTCATTCTTATGTATACATGTACTCATGTTTCCTTTCCATTTCTATATATCCCTTACTGAGCTTTTTATGCTCATCCCAAGTTTTTGAAATGTTTTTCACAGGTCAAGGGAAGGGTACATGATGTGATGATAGTGTCAAGGATGTGTCAAGAAAGAATCCATGTTTTATTTTAAATATGTTTCCGTTGATGGGAAGAATGAATACTGTCTTTTATGTAACCACTTTGTTTAAATGTGGAATGTAATGCAAGTTTCATGATCTAATTCTCTAAAACTCTAAACCTGAAAAGATCCTCAATGTGTAATCTTGTAATAACTCAAGATTAAGTAAGGTTTAAGGCTGGGGCCTTATAGTTGGTATCAGAGGTCGGTTTAGATAACTTTAGAGGTTAGGGTATTCTTTAAGCATAAGTGGCATTACCATAATGGTTAGGATTTCAGAAAGAGTCCTAGTTTTAGATAAAGTGAATGAGTAAGTGTATCTTAGTGTTTACCTTCCTCATTATTACATGATGGTTTTGTTGATATACTCACACTGACATTTCTATTTTTAGTGAATGGATGGATCTAGCAGGAACCAAAGAGACAACAGGTTTGAAGGAAACTATGGTGGTTCTCTGATTAAGATACTAGATAAAATGGAGGATTCAATGAGGAAACTTGTGGTTGTTCTAAACCAAATATCAAGGAGTCATGATCAACCACTTCAACCTTGGTGAGTTCTCTAATGCATCATGTACGAGATGGCCAACTCGATGTGGATATTTAGGAAATAATTATTAAGGTAACCATTAGGGTTTATATGATACTTAATTTTTAGGTAATTATGGGTTACTCTATGATATGATGGAAAATGAAAGGAATGAGATAAACGTGAGGTTAAAATATGTTAAGATTATTCTTGAAGATTTTTTTCTCATTTTGGGGAAGGTTTTAAGAATTATATAGTTTTGGAAAAAAGGACAACACGCAGACCGTGTGACTACCCGTCGCGTCGGACAAAGCTGCGGGAATCGAACCCACAACCAAAGTGCGACTGGTATCTATCGCCTACCACTGGACTACGTGAAGTCCCAGGTTAGTTTGGCTGATTCTTTCTAGTTATATGATTTTATGAATTAAGAGTAAGTTGATTTTGGGTTATTTATGAAAATGATTAACCTATTTTGGAGGATATGTGATTAGGATAATTACTTTTCAATGTGAGACTTTAGGAGCAACTGATGTTGTTTAGAGATAAATGTTACGATTTAACTTGGAAGACTATGTGACTAAATCCTTCAAATATTTGGGTTTAAAACTTATATTGGTTTACTTTGAATAATTTTATGGAAAAATTGTTTATCGGATGGTCCTCGTTGAACTTTGGGTTTTGTTGGACAAATTTTGGAGATTAAGAATAGATTTTCTTTTTATAAGGGGTTATCCTTTTCTGGATTATCTGATCTTGTACTAACCTTTTTGGTTTTGGTTTTGGTTAAAGCCTAAATACATGGGATGTATATAGTTCTCTTTTGGGGATTAGGTGATTCTCTAGAAGTTGATTATAGTACTCTTAATGCGAACAAGTCTCCCTAAATACTCGTCTTTTGGAAAAAAAAATATGAGTTTAACTGAGGAATCTAGTAAAAGTTGAGAGTCAATACGATAAGTGATTATGTTTCCATATGAATAAATTCCTCAATAAAAAGTAACATAAAACAAAAATGTTGTCTATTAACTTTTCCTACTGGGGAATCGAAGACCGTTTAACCCATCACAAGTTTGGGATTTTCTCGTGGTTAACTTTCTCCTAAACATGTTTTCTATCACTCTCCATCAGAACATGACCCTTTGTTTTTTTCCTCCAAGTCCATATTTTCATACTTGGAATCCTAGTATGGGTTAACTTGGGTGACCTTCATACTTATCTGTCTTTATTTTAAAGTGTTTGTTTTATCAACTCTTGTTCCGATGTGGGACTTTCAAGGATGTTTCCAAGTGCAATTTAAAAATTGCGAGGACGCAATTCCCACAAGGGGGGAAGGATGTAACACCCCAGGTAAATAAAGAATATTACATTTTCTTATTTATCCCTATTTGTGAATAAAATATTAATATGACTTTAAAGGAGACGCTATGCTCGATGGCGTACCCAACACGCAACAACGAGTTTCTTGGGAATCTTACGTTGCACTCTAATAATAAAATAATATTATTTCAAATGATAGTTAACATGTAGCCGTTGTATTGGCGGGAATGGATAAAAATAACTAAAATATGATTATATATGTTTTTTAAATGTTTTTACATTTATACAATAAAAGATAAAGGCTTAAAATACGGAAAGAATTCAATTTTAGGCATATATGCCCTAGTTTTCACTAAAGGTTCACTTATCGCCTTTTGATGGCGAACCATCATTAAATATAGTTTTGTTCACTGTTATACATTCTATCGGACCAAATAAAACTCTTCTTAAGAGTCGGGACATCAAAATTTACTTTGTGTAAATTTTTGGTATCTTTCCGATAATGTTCATTTTTTTAATGAATAGTGTAAAATGTTGTGTTTTAATTCAAAACCTCTTTTTAATATAATTTATTTATATAATTAGATTATATTTTGAATTGGTTTTAAAGTGAAATTAGAAAATATTTTTTTCCATTAAATCCAATAGTGGTCGTTGGAATTGATTTCACTTTGAAATCTGACTTAAACTAGTGTCAATCTTTTGATACTTATTGTTTTATAAAAACACGCTATTTGCTTTGACAGCGGGAATTAATTATTAAATTAATTATTGTGATTAATATGTTTTGAATTTTGTAAAACGGACTTCATTTTTGAATTCGGAATATAAAATATATCTTATGGTGAATTTTTGGTAATTTTCTGAAAAACTTCAATTTTTGATGAATAGTGAAACCACTAAGTGGTACTTATAAAAATTGATTTTTCCGTTTAAATGAAATTTAGCCATCATTGTGTTTTGAATTTCAAAAATCCGACATACATGGTTGTCATTAAGAAGTAAAATGTGGTTCAATGGGATAAAAATAATTTTTTGGTGAATAGTATCATATTAAGTTCTTAATCGCGATTAGTGGTAATTAGGGTAGTTTAAGGTATAAATAATGCTTTAATAATATAAAATGACCTAGACACATGTCCCAACCTTATTGGTTGTGTCATGGCCGACCAAGAAAAGCCATGGGTCAACTTGGGGACCCCATGGATCCACTTTGGTTGGGAAATGACATAAATAACATTTTATTTAATGTAAAAGTAAAATTGACACAAACATGATATGTTTTACTAAAACAATTTTTAAGTGGGGTTACACAGGTCCAAATTTTGATTATAAATAGTAATTGGAAATCTAAAAATATTTCCTACATCATAGTAATTTTTTTATAATTTTTAGACATTAACTAAATTAAATTATTTATGACATCATAATGATGCAGTGATGACATCATTATTTAACAATTAAAATAAAATGGAAATATAATGTAATATCTATGAACTAAACATGTCCAAAACTTATTGGATGGGTGTATTTCGAACCCTTATACCTTATCCACGAATTATATCAATGTGGGACCTTTTAAAACCGAAACACATTTTCAAATAAAGTAATATTTCCTTACTTTCCAAAAGTACCCTTCCTCTCCACTTATAAAAGGCCCCCACCTCTACCTCTTTTCACACACTCATAAAGCCTTTGGCTCGGCCAACCCCTGCCCATTTACTCTCTCTCCATCCCTCTCCTCATCCTAGTGGATTCCCTTTGGTCAGAATCCTTTCAAAGGAAGCCTTTTGGCTCAAATCAAAAGGAGTTACACTTTTAAAGGTAATTCTTTCTCTCATGTTCATTTGTTTTATTTTGCTTCTCCAATCCCCTAAACTCTTTTTATTTACTTCTTTTGTAACAACACCAGTATCTTCAATATACTAGGATGTTTTTATAAGATTTATTCGAGCTACACTCTCACACAACTACATCAAATGGTTAAAGAACATACAGTTTCCGTGGATGGTGAAATTCTGCCTCCCGAAATGATGATTGTTCAATACTCATTTAACACCTTCAAAGGTGGCCATTATGATGTCACTATTTTTATATATGATATATAATATGTTTATGTTTTATTTATTTTTCTGTATTTTTCATTTTTGTCTTACCTTTATGGCTTCCATTATGGGTATACACGATATCTTCATTTAAGGAAGTGCGGACTACCGCCCCCTCAAAGTGATTTGATTCATTAAATACCATATGTGGGATGTATAAAGGATGGAAATGTGATATTATATATGATATTATAGTGGAATTATAATATACCTTTATATCATTATTATTCCATTCTATAAAATACGAAATAGAAATGAAAGTAGCGTTCATGCGTACGTACGGCTTACCGTCTCCATGAACGGTGCATTTCATTTCTTACCTCTAAATAATTATGTAATGTTATAAATGCATGAATGTACTGGATATATATGACATATATGATATCTACATAATGAATACAATTCTGGATATAATAATCATTTGGCCACACGAACCACATGTAATTGTAAGAAGACCACTTTTGACTTAAGAACCAAATATCGGCAAAACAAATATTATTAACTTAAATGATTACATAATGTTTATGACATGGTAATAAGTGGTTTAAAAGTAATAATGAACTTGAAAAAGGGTTCTTAAGGAATTATAAATTAACTCAGGTTTATTATTCAGGAGATTAAAGAACGATCGAGTCATGTCGGACCCGAGGTAAGGGATCCTAGAACTCTCTTTATTTTTAAGTACACTCTTTTATGTCATCTATTTTACGCTCATCTTTCTTATGATTGGGATGTTCTTTTATATTACATTTACTGTAATTTTTATGTTCATGTGATGATAGACCCTATTCTCTCTCATCAATCCATTTTGGATGTTTTGAGTGGCGCCGTTAGGCTGCCGAACTTTCGTAAGAGATCTAACCTCTCTCTTTCTTTTTAAGTACTCTCCTTTATGTCACTTCTTTTAAACTCCTCCTTGCAATGTTGGGGGATTTACTTTTACACCACTTTCTGTAAATTCTATTGTAATATGATGGGATACTCTATTGGATATCATCAATCCATATTCGGAAGTTTTATGTGGCGCCGTTAGGCTGCCGAGTTTTCGTAAGGGATTTTTTTATCTCACTTTTATTCCCGTGAGATTTATGCTACATTTGCCACAAATTCCATTTAGTGGTGTATGTACTGCCCATTATTCTACTCTTTGTGTAATATACTTTCTTTTATGAGTATTTACATCAATGACCTATTGTCTTTCTTTCATGGGGTGTATGTTTTGAAAGATACCCAAGTCGGTAAGGGAACCTTTCACCCTCCTCTTTTTTAAAAGACTTCTTTTATTGGGTCTTTTAATTTACATATTTTTATGTTGGGATATGTTCTCATACATCCTTATTGATGTAAATTTTATGTCCAAGTGATGAGATACACTTTTTATCTCTCATCAACTCATTTTGATGTGATGTCGTTAGGGTGTCAAGGGAACTTTTTAACCCAATTTCGATTTCTTTGGGTTCAACTTGTAGTCATTGAATATGTCATCCATTGAATATGTGTGAATGACCTTTTATTTTTTTACACTTAATATACACTTATATTGGGTGTATATATATTTTTCACACATATTTTTGAGATTTATTTGTCCTGAATTTAAGGATACCTTCTTTATAAGGGATTTCATCACATTTGACATTTCTATTGAGGGTTCATTGTTGTTATGCACCAATTCACTCTTATATGGTGTATATACTGTCCTTTGGAGTATTATATCATGAATCCTTTTATTCTCATGATATTATAAAGTTATGACTAAATGTTATTCCTCGATTATTGTATTCAAGTGTCTCTAATTTTGGTAAAACCCCTTTAACCAAAATATCGTTTTAAATGTTTTAATTATTTGTTCTTATTAATATCCATGTTTTCAAAATGGTTTTAAGTATTTATTTATATGGATATTAATGGTTTAAAATGTTAAAAGCTTCAAGGTGGTATGGGACACTTTGATTCAAAAATCTCTTTATTAAATGTTTTAAATGGTTTTGGAAATTCTTTCTTTTTGAATGGATTCATTATTTCAATATCCTAAAATGTTATATTGTGATTCAAATGTGGAAATGTTATGTTTCCTTTATTCATGTTTATGTGATACGATTAAGTTATGGTTCTTGGGAATTTTTATGAAGAACGGGTGGTTCCGTGATAAACTAAGGGCGAGTGAGCCCGATATAGCTCTCCAATGCATTGGGTAACGCGAAGGAGTGAAACGTTAAGGTTTCTCCGAAGAGATTTAGGGAATATACTGTGATGGGTATTCCAAACATAACCAATAGGGTTACTCCCTACGTAAGAATGTTATGAATGCCTCAAGTTACCTTTATGTCTTATGATTTCTATGATTTATTCATGATTTGATGTGCCTATGTTTTATGGGTAATGTATGATTTCATTCTTATGTATACATGTACTCATGTTTCCTTTCCATATCTATATATCCCTTACTAAGCTTTTTATGCTCATCCCAAGTTTTTGAAATGTTTTTCACAGGTCAAGGGAAGGGTACATGATGTGATTATAGTGTCAAGGATGTGTCAAGAAAGAATCCATGTTTTATTTTAAATATGTTTATGTTGATGGGAAGAATGAATACTGTCTTTTATGTAACCACTTTGTTTAAATGTGGAATGTAATGCAAGTTTCATGATCTAATTCTCTAAAACTCTAAACCTGAAAAGATCCTCAATGTGTAATCTTGTAATAACTCAAGATTAAGTAAGGTTTAAGGCTGGGGCCTTATATTAATAGTGATTTAATACACCCTTCAGCAGTCATATAGTCAGATGATCCTCTGAATAATGGAGGAAACTGCCTTATGAAATGCTACACTAATAAAATCTTCCTTTGTGTTCGATCTAGCTGATCTCAAGCATGGATACCATCTCCATTTGTATCATGAGGTTATTATTCCATCACAACAACAAATGTGTCAGTTAAGATTCCGACCATCTCTGGTTTCTCATTTAGAGGGTTGTTATCCTCAAGGTTTTGGCCCATCAAGGTATCCATATTTCCTCTTTGTAATACCATTCTGAACTAACATATATATGATGAATCCATATGGTAATCATCAAATGATATATCATTTCAATTTGACTATAAAGTAAAAATTATTTATGGATACTCTATTATCAATATCATAACCCTTAAATTTATCAAAACTGACCTCTAATACCACTATAAGGCACCATCATTATACATTACTTAATCTTGAGTTATGTTAATAATTCACAATGAGGATATTCTTAGGTTTAGAATTTTAGATAACTATGAAATAACTATTACATAACAACTCAATTTTTTACAATTTGGATAAAACTAAAATAGTATCCATTTCATAAAAAATATAATACTTTTAAAAGTAATCATGATGCATTTTTCAATATAAAAATATTCTTTACTTCCTTTTTTCTCTTACCCATTCTTATACCCTATGAAAACATTTAAAAAACATAGGACGACTAAAAAAATCTCAGTAAGGGATACGAAATGAGGAAATAAAATGTTATTCTATGAATATTTATAAACCCATGAAATCATAAGAATCTTGAATAAAATCATAGAAATTATAAATCATAAAGGTAACTTGTGGGGTCCATATCATACATACATTGTATATTTTGCTGCTACATAGGGAGTAACCTTCATGGTTATGTTTTGAATAACCATCATAGTGATTTACTAAATATCTTATAAGAAACCTTATTGTTTAACTCTCTCCCATTGCACAATACATTGTAAAGCTATCACAGGCTAACCCACCCTTGGATTATAATGTAACCACTCGTATACTAATACAATTCCAAATATCCATAAAATAATCATAACACATAAAACATGCATAAAGGTAAAAATAACATTTCCACATTGCAATCATAAGATATCATTTCTAGATATTTATCTAATCAATCCTTTCTCAGAACTATTTTTAATACCAAAATACAATATAAGGTAATATGGCATTACTATTAATATTAAAAACATTATGTCTTATAGAGGAATTTAAATACTAAATATTGTTCCAGAATGAAAAAAGTCCATTGTCACCGCATATGTTAAAAAATATATTCCTTTTTTCATTTTGTAAAATGTTTCATATAAAAAAGATCCCTTTTGAAAACCATTGAAAAAAGTAAAAGGAGTTTATTATAAATGCTATAAAAGAAGGTGATGTATATTATCAAAATATGCATCAATGAGAAAAGATTGAGATGAAGTCCCTTATCTTGAGTCTGACTCATCATGTACAACCATTATATTCAGGAATAATAAACTTAGGTTAATTTTTACATTCATGATAAACTATTTTATGTTTATTATTATTTTCATATCACTTACTTCCATGTTATAAAAATTACATAATTATTTTGGTTTATATCGGATATTTTGTTGATATTGGTACTTGAGTTGAAAATGATCTTGGATTGATGTCAATAGCCCGTGTGGTCATAAGTTTGTCTTCTCCAGAATAAAATTCATAACATGATAATCACTTTTATACATCAATTTTACATTTTATGTGGGATGTTATCAACCATTATGCAGTTATCATCTTACCCTTACATAGGTAGTGTTTGTTACACATTACCCTTACATAATAACCACATTAAATCTATTTAGCTTTATGCAATAATTTTCTATACTTGTGAAACTCATGGAATTATTATATTACCTTTTATTAGAACATAATATTACATATACACAAGGTGTCAATATCGTTATGTAGTGAATTATCATCTTTATGACATTATGTATCCTCATGTGTACCTTTATAGAGGATTCAATGTACCACTAAATATCTCAAAAAATCATTCTAACCCTTATATTGCTAATGATCAACCTTTATGAAGTATATGGAAATGTGTTTGTACTGTTTTGAAGTTATCAATTTTAACACTAAATCATTAATGGAATTCTCAAACACCTTTAGATTTTTATACTAAATCATGAGGCCTCCCATCGTCTAGGAAATATTAATCACAAAAAAAATTTAATCAGTTTTCATGGACTTATCAACATTATATAATATAATATTTCATTGTATTAGAACCAAATAATCATCATGGAAAATAAATACTATATTATGTAGAATTCCATAGATTCCGCAAGAGAGTAAATATTTTCTTATTAATTAATTTTTTAAAATATCTAATTAGTTTTAAAACTCCATTTACACATGTCATGTTTCTTATAGAGTAGTTCGACAATAATCATATTAACATGTCATAATTATTGGTTAAAAATAATTACAATATTATTAAAAAAATACAATGAATCTTCAACATCCCTATTTGTATTAATTTTTAACCAATAAATCACTTTCAAGAATGCTCATTATGAGGCATAAAATCATAAAATTACTCAAAGAGAAATTTCCCTGTGACACACAACCAGATAATGTATATTTTTTTATAGAATTATACTACTCGATGATTTTTTTTGGAAAAGTTAGATAGAAACAAACCCTAAATTATAAAACCCATTTCCACCTTTTTATAGTAACGATAATGTTAGATTCATAAAAAACTACACTTTGAAAAATAAGTATACAAATTTTTATCCCCATTTGATAAAATAATCCAAAGTCTTGTGGTGGTCAAAAACAAGGGTTTTAAATGTGTCGGAAGGGGTGAAATTCTCATGTTCATCATTCATTTCTCAAATATATCCTTAGGGATAACCTTGGTAATTATGTATACCAATTAATCTCATGTTTGAATAAATTAATAATTTATGTTTCTATTTCCACATTCTCTATTATAAAATGATCTCATATATTTATATTCTTAGATATCGAATGTTGCACATGTTGTATAAGAATTTCTATAGATATTTTATTATCACAGTAATTTCTTAGTGGTTTTCCAATTTTCCCCCTTAAATAATTCAATTGTTGTTTTATCTAAATCATTTGAGTGAGAGAAACATCTCCCAGAAATATATTAATCCTCCATAGTGATTAGTGAGACTGAGATATATTTCATTAGTGCCAACTCACACAGCTATCTATTATGAGGAAAATCCCACCTTATTTGGACCATATATCATCAGATCCACCTTCCCAATAAGAAGCTATAAACCAAGAAGGATTCCAACTATCTTCTTTCATAAAAATTCCCCCATAATTAATAGTACTTTTTATATAACTGAGATCCCTTTTGAAGGTAATAAGATTCTATTACATTTTATTTCTATAATATATATCATAGAGACTCAAAAACATATACAATATCTGTTATTCATGTTATGAGATAAGTGAGTCACCCCATCAGTCTTCTAAATTCTCTTTGATTAACATTGACTCAACTCTAATTCTTAGAAGTATTCATATCAACTTGATTTAATGTAGATATTGTATTTTATTCTTCCATTTATGACATCTTCAATAATTCTCTAGAGTACTTATCATTGGATAAAAATGTAAGGTTTTATTTTTCTATGTCTTGTTATCCTATAAAGTATCCCTATCCCACAATCTTGAACATCTCAAAATTTTGATTCATTTAGTTTATACAATATTTACAATAATATTCAGGATCACATTCAAAAAAAGATATGAGAAAACTATAAAAAAATAATAAGAATACATGACTTCATTTATTTGATATACATGTTTCTATCCCCTTTTCCTTTAAACATTTTACCAACATTAAGTAGTTTTCTATATTGGAATACTAGAACCTTTGAGATTTCATTAATACATAAAGATCCTTCTTAATTTTCATAATCTTGAATCATTATTTTCAACGAAAAAACCGTCTAATTTATTTATATGCACATCCTCATCAAGGTATTCATTTAAAAAGGATGATCTGATATGCATTTTATAAATTTTATATTGCCTATAGGATGCATCATAAATGATTCTTCTACTATCTTCCAACCTCAAAATTTGAAAAAAGTTCACTTCAAAATAAATACTTTATACTTTTGATTATCCCTTTCAAATAATACTATCTTTATTCTTAAAAACATTTTCCTAGTTATTTATCATTTCTCTAAAGACCCAATTGGTTCTAATGACATTTTTATCATCAACCCTTGGAAAAATATCCCACATGAAATTATTTTCAAATTGAATAAGCTCTATATTCATAGTCTCAATCCACTAATTAGGATCAAAGTATTATATAAATGATTTATGGATATCTTCATAGATAAATGATGTCTCTCTTTACCCCTCAAGCTTCTACAGGTTGGATCTGATGTGTGCTCATCATATACTAGTATTTGTAATATCTGTAAAGGTGAAAATTTTTCATCTATTGATATTTTCAGTTAAAACATGTTTCATCAAACATATTTAATCTTTTTAATAATTATCCTCTTTTTTTATGTCTCGTGTAAAGTAACGCTTCCTTTATTTGGTTTATCTTTAGGTACTTTTTCACCGACTTTTTTAGAAACCATCTTTCTTTCCACAACATCTTCTTCAAAAACTATTACATATATATCTTGATTTATGGGTTGATTAAAAATTATTTTTAAATTATAAAAGTCAATAACTTTTTTATTCCTTTATTCTATGATTTTTACCCTTTATAATTATAAAAAATTCTTGGAAATACACATTCATCAACATTCAAATCTATTTTTGCCCTATTTGAGTATTTAATTTTGATAATGTCAAGGGTATTATAGATTTTAATATATCTAATTATACTTTTCATTTTAAACTCATATCAAATGAATACTTATTTTAATTTATCATAGGAAAAATCTTATTTTGAATGTGAATAATTGAACACACTACTTACCGCTGAAATAATTTCTATATTTCAAACTCAACCATCATTATTCTCCACAATTTGACAATAATTATATTCATTTTTTCTGCAAATCTATTTTTTATGGTGTGTAAGGGTGATATATTGATTTATTATCTCATATGTTCTGGTATAAGATTCAAAATACAATCTATTTTATTCCTTTTGATTATCCGATCAAAATTTCTTAATGTGAATATCAAGCTCTCTTTCTTGTTCTCACCTATAGATCTTAAACATATCAATAGCCAATGAATTGTGTTTAAAAAAATATTTAAATTATTTTGAAATCATCAATTAATTTAATAAAATAAAATTCACCATTTTTTTATTGATGTAACATGTTAATAAAAAAATTAAAGTGAATTTATTCTAGAGCCATTCTTGATTGTGTCTCCAATATCTTTTGCTTCACTTAAACCATATTCCCTTTTGAGTAGATTGTAAATACATGAAATATATCTTGTCTATGTTGAGAAAAATCATTAATCCTACTTCCTTAATAGATAATACTAAAATTATTTTAACTGATATATACATGTCTTCTGTGATACAAATTTTTTTCTGCTATAAAACCAAGATAAAAGTAATTACATAGACATTAAATCAAAATTATATTTTCACTTTTTATTTATCCTCTTATAATAATCCTTATATTAAAAATTATATTAATTAAATGAATATTATAATTGATTATTACCACATTACCTTCATCAAGTAATTTAATAACAATCAATAATCTGTGTATGAGCCCATCATTAAATAAAACATCTTCTGAGTTGAGTCATAATGGTGTAATTTTAGAAGATCCAATTCCATTTATTTTTAATTGGCTCCCATTTTCTTCTTTCATGAAACCATCATCATGTTCATTGATATTATTTAACCTTGTAGTATCTACTATCAAGTTTGAACAAAATTCACTATCACTAATCCAGTTTATACCAAATTTTTTAGCATTTGGAGAAACTTCCACAATTAATGATATTTCATCCTTCCTATTTAATTGAATCACCTCATATTTAGAAATTTTTTGTTATTATTTTAAAATCATTCTCAAATACTCTTCATCATTGGGAACATTTTGGTCATATATTCTACAATATTCTTCATGCCCTTAAAATATGTTTTTGTATGACATCACGTAGGAGTATCCATTCATTTTTTCTCCTATCAAATGTCAGTTACTACAAAAATCTAATAAAATTACCCTACATTATATTCTTCTCTGATTAATGAGGTGAAACATGTTATACCAATATTACAAATATTTATTTCTACAAGTTCCAAAACACCAATAGTAGCCCTTAATGTTGGATTTTCCATAAAACTATTGATTCCCTCTTTGAAAATATAAATACAAGTTTGAAATTAAGTCTGTATTCTTTTTCATTATTCTTGATAAAAATTATTCTTCAGTCACTCACTACCGCCCTAACTAAAAACCACTTCCCCTAAGAATTATTTCACACATTTTTTCTATTATTTCTCATGAAACATGTACTTTTATTTTGTATAGATTTAATATTTTCATATTTAACCACTCTATATTTTACACGATCAATGATATAACTTTTAAAATAAATATGTGATGATTCTTATCTTATTTAAAATTATTTTATTTAATATATATTCATTTTTTGGGTATTCTCATCCTTGGAGTACCTTGAATCATACATCTTGATTTCTTCCTTGGGAGTATTCATCTTTCTCTCTAATTCTCTTATAATTTATTCTTGTGTGACCTATTTTACCTTCTGATGTTTGATCTCCTAAATATACACATATTTCTTTTTATGAAACTGATCATCAACTATTGTCATTATATATTCTTCCTTCTAAAATTATGTAGTTTCCTTATCTATCCTAGTGTTTATTTTCATTTGGAATTTATGTTCTATTTGTATTGTGTGAATTATATAAGCTTCATCTTCTTATGTGTCTTTACAACTAGAAAAATAAACTTTTATTTCAACATGTTCCATAAATTTATTATCATTTCCATCACATTATCCTTCTAAATCCTAACCACTGAATGAAAGTTTTTTTCATATTTTCAAAACATTATACTCATTTTTCATTAAAAATATTTTCCCCCATTCATAATTTTTTATAGGTTTTAGTATATTTATATTTTGAATTCCACTGTGAATTTTCTTCTTCTTTTTATTAATCTAACTCTATATTTTTGTTTATTTTTAATAACTAAAAAAATTCATATTCCACCCTAATTAAAAAAATTTAAGTGGATGTTTTCTTTTATACCTACCTTTACACCTTTTAATATTTTTAGATCTATGATCCCTAATTATCTTGTGATTCTTCTCACTCACATCATCTTATTATAGATCACTTGGGGGAAAATCAATTATACCTCCTTGATCTTTTTTTTATCAAAATATTTAAGGTCATTTCAACTTTTTAATTTTTCATGTGGACTATTTATTTTCTGATCTTATAATTCAGGAGAGTATTGTGCAATTCATCAAGAGATATATCATGAATTTCTTCTAAAGATGAAACCATTTTATATAATTTATAAGAAAAGATTCTAAATATTTTTTCTGTTCGGTAAATAATCTATTTTTAATCAACTCATATGATTTTATTTGTAACGATCCAACTCGGTTCAACCCTATACCAGTCACTCGAGCCAGTCTGCGACATGGCCCGAGAGGCGTTTATGATCCTCCCAGGCTGGCGACAAGCACCAGGGCATCAACAGAGGCTATGAGAACGATTTCGCCCAGTATAAATAAATAAATAAAGCAGCTGAAATAAAATAGAGAAATGCAATATAAATAAACAGAGGAAAGTAACTAAATAAGAGAAAAAGAAAATAAAACTAACCGAAAGAGACAACCACTATCTCTGTGTGACCTTGTGGGTTACTCTCCAACTCACGACCAAACGTCTCCCAATGCGAACGCACCCAAGCTGTAGCCTGCACAAACACTAAAAACAGAAAAGAACTACAAGCGTGAGTATTAAAACATGGTAGGCTAGCCCGATATCTATTCCCAATGCACATACCATTAAATAAATAATTCAATAATTCAAGGTTTGAACTAAATGATATAAAATATTAGTTTCCCCACATACTTTAATTTATAAAACAAGTAACAGTCTATTGGACTTTTTAATTTAAAAACAATTTTAATGTTTGGAAGAAACATGTGCATTTCATTTTAAAATCGTTTTTGCGAACAATTTATAAATCCAAATCTTAGTTTTTAGTAAAAAGGGAAAACCAGACAACATGTGACACACATTAATGGAAATTGGAATGAAGTGGTACACATAGTCTAGCTACTGAACTAGACCTCTCAATCATCCTCCACATAAAAATAAACATTAATGGAAACATGGGTCAAACCTAGGAGATCATGAACAATCCAGAATGTACTATACATGTGACTCATCCTAAAGGCATTCCCTAACTCGATGACGTCATAACGCCCTAACGCTCGGCATAGCCCTGCATAGCCTAACCGAGGGGCCTAATCCCCATAGCATTAATAACTCAGTATTCCCTTTTTAAGTGGCCACTAGCCAGTTCATAATCTAAACTAGTGAAGAAATCGTTCTCAGAAGATTAACTAACTATTCTAGGTTCCCAAGTCAACAAAATCAATAAAAAGGGGTGCGTCCACAATGTAAATAAATCATTCACAATGAACAAACATCACATACAGCTCATGCAATCAAATCACACCATATATCACCCCTGGATGGGTTTTCCAAAATAATTTATTTTATTAATGTTCCAAAAAGGCCTTCACAAATTTTAAATCAAAACCTCATTTATCAAGAAATCCCAAAACACTTGTTCAAAAGAAATCATTTAGATTTAAAAGTATACCTAAAATTGAAATTCTGTGAATTTTTTTTAAAGGCCAAATATACATTCTTTCAATACTGGGTGTCCTCTCATCAAGAAAATTTTTCAAGTGTTTAGTATAATATAAAAGGCTCTTTTCACACCAAATAATCATTTAAAAATTAATTGTCCTAAATTATTTCTCATTCATTATAATTAATAAAACATCAAGCAATTAATAAATTCTAAATTTAAAGGTGAGTGTAGTGGGGGACCTACCTCAACTCGCAGACCAGTCATGACGACGCGATACGCCTCGGATTAGAGCGCAAGAACACACCAGCTGATGATCGAATGACTGTAGAAAAACCTATTCAACGCACTACAACCACAACGATAAATAAAAATTACTGAACATGGACCTAAAACAGCCCAAACGAACAACCAGCACAAAAGAACCACCTCAGCCTATTTTCAAAACATAGTGTGCACCATCTGCACTATTAAATAAACCACTTTAAAATTTATAACAGAATTTTCAAATGGTAACTCACAGCTTTACACACCCAAAACCCCCTTCAAAACCTCTTTTATGACCAACCAAAGATCCCCAACATACCCGAACATAAAACACACAACATGGAAGTTCGAATAAACTAATTACCCAATTTCACGAGAAGATATTAAATAGAACAAATCTGGTTTCCAATAAAACACACTTAGTTCACATAAAACAAGGCACAAAGTATCAACCACAAACTAAATTTGCACTAAACCAATTAATGACAAAATGATTCAAATCAATTAAATGAGTAAAACTATTACCCAAACAAGGGAAAACCAAAAATTTCCAAATTATATATTTAATTTAACAACAAAAATGCATATCTAGAAACCAAAGGGGTTAGAATGTCAGGTTATCAATCTAAACTTAATTTAATGAGGAATAAGCAAAGGGATCCTACCTCAAGAATAACGAAACTTTCAGAATTCCAATGTGAAACATCAAACAGACAATGTTCAAGGATATTAAGATCGAACCTAAGAATTATGATTAAACACAAAACATAGGAATCGTTCATCAAAATAAAATTTAAGCCTTAGAGTTAGAATAACATCAAATGGAGAAGAATGAGAAAATAACTACCGAATGGGGATTGGTCACCAGAAGAGATGGGCACCAGGGACGTCACGGTCGCCAGAGATGGAGTCGTACCTGCAAGGGGGGTTTTGGGTCGCAACGCAGAGGAGGTCAGATAGAGAGATTCCGGCAAGGGGGTGGCGGCGCTGGGAGTAGGGGAAGGTCACGGGTGAGGGAAGCCAGACAAGAGATGGTGCATGGGAATGTCAGACAGTTCTAGGTATGAGGGTGCTGCAAGTGGGGGAGGTTGAGGCGTGCCGAATGGAGAGGCCAGGGGAGGCGGTGGTGTGTGCTGCGACAGGGTTCTGGCCGGAGAGTGTTGGTGAAGGGAAAGCGGAAAAGGGGTGCGAGATGGCGGGAGGGTGCCAAGTGCTGGAAGAGGGGTTGGTCGGTGGTGCGTGGTCGGGGCAGTACAGACTGGGTGGATGGCGCACTGACAACGAGTGCAGGGAGGTGGATGGAGGACGCTGCGCCGGAATGGGGGAGGAGGAGGAGGGGTGCGGCGGCCTACATGGAGAGGGAGAAGGAGAGAATCAGAGGGGGTGCTGCAGCGCAGCAGGGATTATGGTAACATGGGGGTCCGCTGGTAGTCTTAGGAAAAAGGAATAAAATAAATAATAAATAGATAAAAAGGTAAAAAATTAAAATAAAGATAAAAAACAAAATAAGATTAAAATAAAACAAATAAAAAAATACTTAATGATAATAATTAAAACAATAATAGTAAAAATAAAACCTTAATAATAATAATAAAACATTGATAAAAAGAAGGTAAATTATTATAAGACATTATTAATACTTATAAAAATTATACTTTAATACTATTAATAATAACAAATAAGAAGAAAATTATAGTTGATAATATCCTTCATATAATAATTGACATAACGTTAAGCTTAATAATAACCTTTATTTCCTTTTTAATGATTATGATAACATTAGTGAAACATTTTAATAATAATATTAATAATCATAACGATGAAAATAAAAATGATAAAGATATTCATTTCATTTTAATAATAATAATAAAATTAAAAATAATAATAAATTTAAATAACATGGTAAATCACCATATTTACACATTTCAATTCTCCGAAGGTAGGTGGAATGAGCTGAAGTCTAAGCAGAGCTGTGAGGGGTTTAAAACATGTGCTTTGCCCATGCGCCCAGAGATGTCAGCTGAAAGACATTCACTTTTTAACATAACCCAAATGTTTTTCGTCTGAGACTCAACACGAACCCCAAAAAAAATTAAAAATCAAAGAAACTTATAAAATAAAATAAAAGATAAGTCGGGGTGTGACAATTCTCCCAACCATAATGCTTTTCGCCCTCGGAAAGCCAAAACAAGATCAAAACCCAATGGTGAAACTCCTTAAGTGTCACTCAACCCCAAATGTTTAAGCACCTCCAGTTGATCGATCCAAACGAACACCGAAAACCCATGAGTTTTAACTCATACTCAAAACACAAACACCATAATCACTACCAAACAAAACCCAAACCCTCCATTTCAACCAGGGACGAACAATCTTAAACCACCTTTGACACTTATTCCAAAACTCTTAGTCGAATGGGAGATTTGGGTGTACTTAAATCCCAATGCTTACTTGAGAAGAAGAACTTCGGATTTGGTGGTTCCACACAAGACCATCCACCACTAAAACGATAACCATAAAAAACTCTTCTACTGACACGGTGAGGCCCAAATAGGCTCCCCGCTATAAGGATTGGGCTATCTTTAAATTAATTAAGGTATAACTTTGCGAGACCCATTGTGGGTCGCCCCACCATAAGAACTGACGAGATTAATCGAACTCGAAGACTTCCCGCAGGGACCAGATACCCTTACCACAAGGGTAGGGGAGGGAAAGGAAGGGCCCAACCGATAGAGTATCAAAACTACCATCATCGCTACAATAAAAACTTCACACCCTCGGAAGAACACAAACCATGTTGTACTAAAGACCAATATTAAACCAAGACCATTCTCCACCGTTGGGGATCTCCTAACTACGCGCCAGCTTCACTCTGTGACCTATGGTTGGATCATCGATGATTGAAGCATATCCTTCCTCACGGGCAGGACTCAAAATTTTCCAACCATAACACATTAACCAAAATTTTCACTAAACTCACTTTCAATAAAATAAATGCTTTAAAGATGCTAAACCACAACCCTTCGTACAATTGAAGAAAAAGAAAATCTGCAAAATTCTACACAAGATGATTACAACATCAAAGAAACACTACAAAGAGGATACCCCAAACTGATCCCCAAACATCGCCCTACTCCCACTGACGGGCCGAGGGGACCTTCGATGAGCCAAATCTAGCTTCAGCGTGCTTCTTGGAAACACCACGAAAGAATCGATGCAAGTGACCCCATCATCCACAGGTGTGTTAGGGTCTCTGAGTACTCGGACACATCAGCCTCTTGTGACCCTTCCTACCACACTGGTGACAAATCATGACATTGTGTTGTGGAGAAGATGACTGATGTTCAAATGACTCTTGATTCCTCTACCTGCACCACGACCATCAGGTCTCTTCTAATTATTCTTATCACCATCCTCTTCAATTCATTCCAAAGATGGAGGATTCGCCACCTCAAGTCCTCCTACTAACCCAAATTCTTCCAAAATGGCTTGTCCCACAACATCCATGAAGGTGGTTAGGTTGAGCTCTTCCACATTCGATCGCAGCTCAGGTCGGAGTCCAGGATCAAATTGTCGATCCTTCCTGGGATCATTCTCAATAAACCATTGATCATACAAAACTAGATCTATGAATCGTCGATAGAATTCTAGTAATGATTCAACGCCCTTCTGAAGACAACACAACTCCATCTTCTTCCTCATCTTCATCAACTCAGAGAAGTGTTTTTGGATAAACGATGACTTGAAAACTCTCATGTTAGATCTTCCTAAGGATTATTCTGAGACATTGACTTCTACCATTTCCAATTTGGGCCTTTAATAATAAAGGTATCTAACTTCACCTTTAATGACTCAGGAAACCCATTGAAACAGAACTTCCCCTCAATCTTCTGCAACCACTCCTCAGCCTCAAGAGGCTCTTCTTGTCAATAAAAGAGAGGAGGGTTCAACATCTAGAACTCCAGAACATAGTCTATGGGCTGATAAACTGGAGGATTCACTAGGGGCACACCACCCAAAGTTTCACCTTGGGCATCCATCAGACCGTAGTGGGGGTGAAGACTAAGGAACAAGGAAAACAACATAATCAAAAAATGATCATTGCCATTTTAATTTCAACTTTTCACAATTTCCAAAATAAAACATTACAAGGAAATTTTCATAATAAAGGAAAATTCAAACAATCCACTATGGGAAAATAGTGCTGATGGGTGACTCGGACATATGGTTGGCAGCCATATGCTAGTCACGCCATCGTCACAAGAAACACTATAGGGATGTTTCTCCGGCTCCACATGGCTTTCCAGGCACTACGAGCTCATGGAGGGCACTTCCCAGCTACCATTTCATTTCCAAATACAAAACAAACCATATGAAAAACCAAAAGACACCAATAACTCGGACATCCCATGGTAAGTCGAGGTTTAGAAGGATAAAGGGTTCATGACGTCCTTCTCGTCTGTATGCCTCGAGTCCCGAAAATTATACTCCTTCTACCATGAAAACCCCAAATAAGGATGGGCACTCTAAAAAACAAGGTCCACCCAAGAGCCAACCTCCCTCTGATACCATTTTGGTACGAACCAACCCAGGTCAACCCTGAACCGGTCACCCAAGCCGGTCCGTGACATGGCCCGAGAGGCGTTCCCGATCCTCCCGGGCTGGCGACAAGCGCCAGGGCATCAATAGAGGATGTAGGAACGATTTCTCCCAGTATAGATAAATAAATAAAGCAGCTGAAATAAAACAGAGCAGCGGAAAATAAATAAATAGAGGAAAGTAACTAAATAAGAACAAAAGAAAATAAAACTAACCAAAAGAGACATCCACTATCTCTGCATGACCTTGCGGTTCAATCTCCAACTCACGACCAAACGTCGCCCAAGGCAAATGCACCCAAGCATTAGCCTACACAAACTATAAAAATAGAAAATAACTATAGGTGTGAGTATTAAAACTCAGTACGCTAGCCCGATATCTATTCCCAATGCACATACCATTAAATAAATAATTCATTAATTTTAGGTTTGAAGTAAAAGATATAAAATATTATTTTTCACAAATACATTCATTTCAAAAACAAGTAACAGTCCATTGCCCTTTCTAATTTAAAAACAAGTTTAATGTTTCTAAGAAACATGTGCATTGCATTTTAAAATCGTTTTTGCGAACAATTTAGAAATCCAAATCATAGTTGTTAGTAAAAAGGGAAAACCACACAACACATAACACTGACTAAGGGAAATGGTAAAAAAGAGGCACACATGGGCCAGCTACTGAACTAGTCCTCTCAATCATCCGCCACAAACAAATAAACATTAAAGGAAACATGGGTCGAACCTAGGAGATCATGAAAAATCTAGAACACACTATACATGTGACTCATCCAGAAGGCATGCCCTAACTCGATGACATCATAACGCCCTAACGCTCGGTATATCCCTACATGGCCTAACTGAGGGTCCCAATCCCCATAGCAGTAATAAATCAGTATTCCCCTGCTATAGGGACACTAGCTAGTGCGTAATCTAAACTAGTGCAGCAATCGTTCTCCGAAGATTCACCCACTATGCCAGGTTCCCATGTCAACAGAAGCAATAAAAAGGGGTGCGTCCACAATGTAAATAAATCAGTCACGATGCACAAACATCACATATAGTTCACAAAATCAAATAAAACAAATGATCACCCATGAATGGGTTTTCCAAAATAATTTATTTTATTAAATTTCCAAATAGGTATTCATAAATTTTAAAGAAAAACCTAATTTCTCGAGAAATCCCAAAACACATGTTCAGAAGAAATCGTTTATCTTTAAAACTAGAAGTACATTTGAAATTCCATGAATTATTTTCAAATGCCAATCGAGCATTCTTTCAATACTAGGTGTCCGCTCGACAAGAAATTGTTTCAAGTGCTCGGTATAAAATAAACGGCTCTTTGCACACTAAATAATCATTTAAAAATTAATTATCTTATATTATTTCTCATTCATTAAAATTAATAAAACGTCAAGAAATTAATAAATTCTAAATTTAAAGGTGAGTGTAGTGGGGGACGTACCTTAACTCGAAGACTAGTCACAACAACGTGACACGCCTCGCACGGGCACGCAAGAACACACCAGTTGACGATCGCAAGACAGTTGAAAAACCTTGTGAACACGCTATAACCCCAATGATAAATAAAAATACATGAACACTGACCTAAAACAACCCAAATGAACAACCATCACAAAAGAACCACCTCGTAATGTTTTCAAAACATAGTGTGCACCATCTTTACTATTTAATAAACCACTTTCAAAATTTATAACACAATTTTCAAAAGGTAACACACAGATTTACACACCCAAAAACCCCCTTCAGAACCTATTTTATGAAAAACCATAGTTCCCCAACATACCCGAACATAATACACATGACATGCAAGGTCAAATAAACTAATTACACAATTTGATGAGAATATATTCAATAGAACAAATCTGGTTTCCAACAAAACACACCTATTTCACATAAAACAAGCCATAAAGTATCAAACACAAACTAAATTTTCACGAATCCAATTAGTTAAAAAACAATTAAAACCAATTAAACGTGTAAAAAGATTAGCCAAACAAGGTAAAACAAACAATTTTCACATGATATAATTAATTTAACAACAAATATGCATATCTAGAAACCTAAGGGGTGTGAACTTCATTTAATCAATGTAAACTTAATTTAAAGCGGAATAAGAAAAGGGATCCTACTTCAAGAATAAAAAAACTTTTGGAATTTAGATGTGAAACTTCAAACACATAACGTTCAAGGATGTTAAGATCGACCCTAATCATTAAGATTAAATGAAAAACAAAGTAATTGACTATCAAAATAAAAATAAATCCTTAGAGGTAGAATAACGTCAAATGGAGAGGAATAAGAAAATAACTACAGAATGGGGATTCACCGTCGGAAGATATGGGCACGAGAGAGGTCATAGTTTCCAGAGATAGATCCGTACCCTCAAGGGGGGTTTCGGGTCACACCGCTCATGAGGTCAGCTGGAGAGATTCCGGCAAGGTGGAGGCAGCGCCGACAGTAGGGGAAGGTCGCGAGTGAGGGGAATCCGGACAAGAGATGGTGTGCGGGAAGGTCGAATAGTTCTGGGTAAGAGGGCACTGCAAGTGGGGGAGGTCGAGGTGTGCCGACTAGAGAGGCCAATGGAGGTTGTGGTGTGTGCTGCGACGGGGTTCTGGCCAAAGATTGTTGGTGCACGGAAAGCAGGGCTGGGGCGCAGGATGGCGGAAGGGTGCCAACGGTTGGAAGAGTTCTCGGTTGGTGGTGCATGGTCAGGGCGGTGCAGACTTGGTGGATGGTGCGCTGACAGCGAGTGCCGGGAGGCGGATGAAAGACACTGTGTCAGAACGGGGGTGGGGAAGAGGAGGGGTGTGGCGGCCTGCGTAGAGAAGGAGAAGGAGAATGTTAGAGGGTGTGCTGCAGTGCAGTGGGGATTAAGGTAACATGGGGGGGTCCATGGGTAGGCTTAACAAAAACAAAAAAAAAGAAATAAATAATAAATAGATAAAAAGGTAAAAAATACAAATAAAGATTAAAAACAAAATAATATTTAATTAAAACAAATAAAAAAGACCTAATTATAATAATTAAAACAATAATAGTAAAAATAAAACCTTAATAATAATAATAATAAAACATTGATAACAAGAAGGTAAATTATTATAAGACATTATTAATATTTATAATAATCAAACTTTAATACTAATTATAATAACAATAAGAGGAAAATTATAGTTTATAATATCCTTCATAAAATAATTGACATAACATTAAGCTTCATAATAACCTTTATTTCTTTTTTAATAATTATGATAACGTTAGTGAAACTTTTTAATAATAATATTAATAATCATAATGATAAAAATAAAAATGGTAAAGTTATTCATTTCATTTTAATAATAATAATAGAATTATTAACAATAAAATAACTTTAAATAACACAGTAAATCACCATATTTACTCATTTCAATTCTCCGAAGGCAGGCAGAAAGAGCTGAAGTCTAAGCGGAACTGTACGGTGTTTCCAACATGCGCTCCGCCCGTGTTCCTAGTGATGTCAGCTGAAAGACACACACTTTTTAACATAACCCAAAAAATTTTCATCAAGGACTCAACCCTAACCCCAAAAAAAATTTAGAAATCAAAGAAACTTATAAAATAAAATAAAATATAGGTCAGGTGTGACATTATTAATAGTCTAATTTACCCTTTTCAAATATTCTCCAATATTCTCATGTACATCCATGAGTATATCTTAAAATCTTACCCTAAAAATATTCAACTTTTCTTATTTAATTTTAAAGTTTCCATTATTGATATTCTTCAATTTTTCCCACATTTCCTTAGTCCTCTATAGTCCCATTAACATATTGTGATTTTTCAGATAATGATGATAGAAAATAACTTCATTCTTTCCTATAAACATCAATATTTATCTTATCCTAAATATTCATGGAAACATCTATATAATTTAATTGAAATCCAATAATGATAAAAATCTCTTTATTCCATCCTTGTGATATCATTGCCATTTTGAAGAAAACCCCTATGACTAACTAAATTCTAAATCCACACTTTAATCACTCCCACTTTCCCATATACAGTAAAATATAGAAAATAAAAATACAAAAACATTATAATGCATGGTGTCAATGTGAGATACAACTCTTTTACATGATCAACCTAAAGATGTTTCTTAGATTCCATTATCACTCTTAATTATAGGGATCACATGTTTTGACACATTTTTACAATATTTTTAGATTATTGACATATATTTCCTATAAAATATGAATGAAATTATTTATAATGGAAACACTATTTATTTAAATATTATCCTTTTTCTTTATGAGGAATAAAACATTCTTGGATTTTCAAGATGTCACAACATCAAATAGAAATATATTTTTTAGATAATTTTTCTTATTCTTAAATTACATTCTTTAAATATCAGACTTATCTATTTCTTTCTTAGTATTTCAGGGTAATATTCTCATTTGTGATAGAATGCATACATTTGAATAATTTCATTGCATTTTAACAAGTAAATGATATCCAAAATTCATTCTTCATTATCAAAAAAATTATATGGCTTCCATATTCACTCTGATTCATGAGAACTACTACACAATGATCTTAACTATTAGATTAAAAAACCATGTTCAACCAATGTCCCTTTGTTTTTATAGACAAGAACCCTAAATGTTTTTCTCCACATTGCATTACAAATTAAGGCTTTTAAGATGTATAAATTTCTTGGAATTTTATTTTCTTCTTAATTCTAAAACCCTTTAATTAAAAATAACTTCTCAAATTCACATCATTTTATGATGTTTAATAATATCATAATATCATTTCCTATATTAAAACAAGGATACTATAAAATTTCCATTTCCACCACAATTAAATTTCCCACATATCATAGGAAAAACACACTTCAATAGTGTAGATTCATAACAATGGTTTGGATATATCTCAAATGGATGAAGATGACAAATAATCTCCACAGGCATTTGTGGAGCAGGAATAAGATCCATGATTTAAAATGTTCTCTCTTGCGGGATGGCTATTTCAATAATTTGAAATATAATATACTATTTTGCATCCCACTATACAATAGTAGTTTCTAAAAAACATCACTACTATTAACTTTGGACCCTCCATGACATTGGTAAAATCTATAGTGTGGCCATCTTTTTATCTATAAGGAAATTAAAATGAAGTGTCTATGTGTATAACATTACTTTTTTTTTAGGTTCAAAACCCTTGAGGATTAATCTTACATATCATAACATAACATGTAACATTACACAAGATTTGTAAATATGGTTATACATTCAGAAGAGTATTTTAGTACCCTCACCTTAGCAATGGAAACTTAGTTATACCTTTACGTGAGCTAGTTAAATATTTATTTAGTGCTCAACATACCCAAATGTATGAAGTATAAGTTTCACAATATCCTTACATAATGCATGGTTACCTTTATTCTATTCTTAGTACCATTATACAGTACCCTAACACAAATATTTCAACTTTATATAGTGATTGATTATTCTTATGAGACTCAAGGAACACTCAATATACATTTACTCGGTATATAATCATACCTTTACACAAGGCATGGATACCCATTTGTCGTTAATTATCAAATTGGTACTATTACATAGCCTCAAAATTACCTTTAAATAGTCCTAAATACACCCATACATATATAAAATATAATGGTTGAACCTTATATAGGTAATGATCTACCATTACATAGACAGTAAAAAGTTGAATATACCCTTTTGTAGTTAACCATTTTAACACAAATATAATAAGGTCCTTTTCAAAAACATTATGCTTTTCAATGTAAATCCCAAGGCTTTCCATCTACCATAAAATAATTATCACTAAAAAATAAATATGATTTCTTGGGCTTCCAATCATGTAACAATAAGGTATTTCATGGTCTTTTTCTTAAATTATCATCATGAAAAGTAAATAATATTTTACATGGACTTCCTTCAAATTCCCATGCAAATAAATATTTTTATTTTGAGAAATAGCAGGATGGAAGGTTCTAATTAATCATGGTCCTAGTGTTCTTTTAATGGTATAATGCATTGGATTGGACTATGATGATAATGTTTATGGTGGGTAGATTATAAAGAACCTTGTTTTTAAAAATTTTAAATTTGACAATAATTTTGAATTTTTGTTATCAGAGGCTCATGAGGGGTGAAATGGCCATTTTTTTCCTAGAATATGACCACAGATAATTTTCCTAACCACTCTATTGTTTCTAATATATGTCATTATCTCTATAAATTGAGTTTTGTTGAAATCCATCTATTCATGTTTTCGAAAATGATAAATATTTTTTTATTTTAAATATTAAATTATTTTGGCCTATTTGGGTGGTTGTATATTTAGTATAGAGAATCAGATTGAGAATACAAAAATATGGATGAGTCATTAATGGGGATATTTCCTTAAGAAAGGTATAAACCCAATTGGTATTAGGGACATGGGATAGGTTTTAAATGGAAATTTAATAATTTAAATAACTAAAGTGAGGTAACCCTCCCCCATTTAGGGATTCCGATTAATGGAAGGAGGGGTAGGGAGCCTATCTTATACATAATAAACATACTAGGTTTGGTAGAAGGGTGATATTTTATTGAACTCGTCCAATATTGGATATCAAGATCAGATCATAGTGTTACCGATTATGGGTGTAAATTTAGACTTAAAGCTTCCGCATTAACCCCCTGAGGTAGGATGTTTTTTATGTTTCATTCCCCAAACCCCATGTATGCATTAGGTTTATGTTTTATATCCCTATTAGGACTGATTAGAAACCTATGGGGGTCTATATATACCAAATTTAGATAAATGGTGGTTTCATGTGGTTCACCGGAGTTTCCCATTCGAAACCCCCGACTACAAGGAGCGTGGTTCTAAGAACACATGAAACGGGTTCTTACCAGTTAGGGAAAGTGTACTTTTTTGTACGTTCATGCAATTTGCATTATATAGACACTTTTTAGTGGTACATGTACATGTATCTATCCATGTGTAATAGTTAAAGTGATGAAGTAGTTTTGTAATGTACACATTCTGTACTGTGGGAATATTTCATGTAGTGGGACATGGATATGTGGCCATGTACATTGGATGACACACCATGTGAGAGGAACATTACCATGTAGTAGAACATAGGAATTCCACTTGTATGCTCTGGAAATGTATTAGTACAAAATTATACCCCATGTATACTTATTCCTGGTCGATGTATATATCCAGGTGCATATTTGAGAGTACACACCATGTACATAGAAGAAAATGTATTGTCATTTTCTATCTTCATGGTTTTTTTTGTTTTTTTCCATGGAGTCATAATTGGACTTTTTAGTATTCCATTCTAAGCACTATTAATTATAGATAATTATGGTCAAATCCTTTAAGAAAATTGAGGTCATAAGGATGGTGTTTTTGAACAAGGAAGTTCAGTAATAGGATTTCATCCATTTTTGGATTCAGAATACCCTATTGGATTGGGTTGGGTTGTGAGCTACAAGGCATATGTGAGGGTTGTGAGCTCAGTGATCAACCTGACAAGAGTGGACCATGGTGATCTATTTTAGGTTACTTAGATTGATCCTAGAATATAAGATCGAGTAGTATATCTATGGATATCTTGGTTTTCCCTCTAAAAAGGATGGTTTCTTTGGGTCATATTTGTTATGGTTTAGATCCTATGTTTGAGGATCAGAGTTTTTATATCCCTTAGTCTTGGTCAATATCATATGATGGTGGTTAATATTTATTGTGATTATGGTGTTGGGTTGAGTTTGAGGGTCTCTTTGGGATTACCCTAGTAGGATATTTTCTAGTCATGTGATCATTTAATGTAAAATTTAGATGTTGAGAAAACCAATGTGGTACTGTCATGCTTTTGGATGCCTTTGTTGGTGTGTTGTTTATGAATGATTAGTTGGAGCCAAAATAGGGATTCTTGAGTATGTTTCTTATTCTAGGATTATCCTTTGTACTTTTATGGGATATACAAACCCCTATAAGGTTGTATAACACTGTTATGTCTTTTAGGATATTTGAGGATCTTTTGATGGAAATGGGTGTTCAACCATCCCTTGTTTTTTTTCTCATGGTTCTAAATTTGGATACCAGTTTTGTGCCTATGGGTATATTGTTATATGGGTGGGTTTAAATTTTTTAGAACAACGTATACTAGTAATTATTTTTATGGTAAAGAGAGGAAGAAATATTATCAGCATGTATGGTTCAAGATATCTGTAGTTTGGAATTTTGGAAATGATGTTTGTATCGATATCAATAGTTTGTTTATGGATTGAGTATTGGATATAGATTGTATGAATAATATTTTATACTGTTGGGTATACATAATGTGACATCCCATAAATTTGGTTATAGTCAAGAATTATATTCCAGGAATGTGTAATATACTACTTGGATTATGTGTCTAAAAAGGTTCTCGGCACGGATAATATACTTTGTTATTTATATACTAGGCTGATGCTCAATGAAATGATGGTATAATAGTTGGAATGGATGGAAAATTGGTGATCTATGTCCATGGTTTTCGTTATGGACTGATTCTCTATTCAGTATTGATTTGATATATGGTTCAGGTACTAGACTAATGCTCTAGGCATTGTTATTTATGTTACAATCATTAGATGTTAGATATATGGCATGGGTTTGGTCATAATTTTTGTATTGTAACTAGGATAAATGTGTTTAGGTACCAATTTTGAGATAGTATTTATGTTTTTGAGGGCAGCGTATGCGACTAAAATGACAAGTTTCCTGGATTAAAGGGCCATCATATGATGGGTCCTCAGAATCATTAGTTTCCCTTATGGATTCCATGGATATAGATCCCATATGTTATTTGGGAAGCATGGTCATCAAGACGTTCACAACGACACCCCAACATTGTCTAAATCATGTATTATTGATTGAGATCTTAGTATTTAATATTTATAGTGGTTTTATTTATTTAGTTTTAGTTATGTTTCATCTTGGCTACGCATATTATGAAAACATATTCTGTTTCAAGAGCATGCACTTATGAAAAAATATTATAATTTCACAATTTGGGTGACCTACTAAGATTTATTTCTCACCCCTTATATGTGAATCATGTTATTCATGTATATCTTTTGTATATTTTAATTTGATCATAAATTCATGTTTGATTGTGTGGACACCTAGGCTTTCATGATTGAATGGGTTTCTAGTGTGGAGTATGATGATCGGGATGAAGTAGCTTGATAGGGTAATGGAGACTGAGTATGTGACGTGGCTTGAAGTTGGAAGTAGATCCTGATGTATTTATTTTTCTGGTTTTTATTTTTTATATTTGATCAACCTAGTGGGGGATCTATTTCATATGTAGGTCATGGTTTTTTTGGCCTTTATTGTGTTTCATTTCAAAACAACAAGCTTCTATTTTAGTTTATTTATTCATTTCGCATACTATGATGTGTATGATGTTTGGTTGTTTACATCAAGTTTTACACTCTATTAAGGGGGTATAGTCTCTTCATTTTTACACCATATACTCCCTCTACTACTTGGCAGGATCTGGAATATAGGGAGGAATGTTTGAGGCCTTCTGATGAACTTTCTCGAGTCATTGGTTAAGTATCATATAGGTTGAGTCCTTATAATACTTTTTCAATATTAAATTATGTTTTGGAAATTCTGTGAATTAATGTTATAATAATTTATTCCATATTTGGAGTCGTCTTAATTTATACTATCTAATAAGGTAAACATAATTTTTTACTCTGATGAATAATAAAAATAGTAACAAATTATTTATCACGATTAAGCTAAAAATGGGTTTATCCAGTTATAAAATAATAAGTTATGGACTAATAATGACTCAAAACATATCCAAACCCCATTTTATAGACATATTTTTACATTATCATGTATAAGGATCAATAATGGTCTATTTTTGTGCCTTGTATCTTGTGAAGAATGTGGGTACACCTTTTTCATAACAATGCATAAATGTTTCATACTAACCACACATATAAAAGCTCTTCATGTCTCCTCTCCTATTCACACTCCAAACCCAATTTTGTTTATCTAGGACCTATGAAACATTCATACTTATTTCCCTCATCTCATCCTAAAATAATTTTTTTGTCATAAATCCATTCTAAGAAGTCATTTGGTGTGAACATAATGAGGTTACACAATAAACTGTTAACGTTCTTCAATAAGAATTTATATTTTCTTTCTTTCCAAACCTACTTCAATTTTTTATATACCAAAATGATATAATAACAAAAATATATTCCTCGATTTGAGATGTCTTTATTTTAAGTTCATTGCCTCAAACAATCTCCACTTCCATCAAATGCAATGAAAAATCATCATTTGTGTGTACGGAGGACTATGACATCACGAAACGATTTTATATGTTTTTCATCACCGTCTCTCATTACTGTATATAATGATGTATTAAATTTTTATATATTATATTTATGATTTTATTATAATTATATAATTAGTATAAAATTTTTACCTTTTTAATTTCCATTCTGCGGGAATATGCTAATGTCTCATGTGTGTAATGTAGACTACCACCTCGTGGTGAGATATAATTTGTTCATTCATTACATGGAAGGTAATAAGGATGAGTATAATTACAATATATAATTAGTATGACTTAAAAATGATTATATAATGATAATATATAATTTAAGTTTCTCTCATTCAATCCACAAATAATATGAATACAGTGTTCATACATATGTACAACCTACCATATCCATGAATGGTGTATAATATATTTAATCATTGGGTATAAATTATGTAAATATGTTTATTTTATTTTTCATCATATAAACAATAAATTTAGTAATATGTTAATTACCACATATAATGGTAAATTAGAAAATTATGGGTTAAAATAATATTATAATGACCATAAAATTTCCCAAATGCATGACCTAATATCATTATATGAGTGTGTTTTGATCAATAGAATCCTAGGGTCGATTTTATGGCCTCTTGGAGCCACATGGATGACTTTAAGCCTTTTATACTATTTTTTCTATAAGAATTATAATATTCAACCCTCTATATTATATTTAGTATTAAATTTTTATAAATGGTTATTAAAAAGATATCTTCAACTATAAATACAAATTGGTAATCCATAATGATTTTATTTATCATGAAATTTTATTTTTAATTTCTAAGAATGAAATTATTAAATTAATGGTTAGTACAATAATGATGAATAAATTATTAAATTAAACGAAATAGTAAATAAATTTTAAGAAAATTATTAAAATAAATATAATTTGATATAATTGATGTCATCCCATAATTCTCAAGATTACCTAGAAATATTAGGGATTTATTAGAGGTTTAGGATTGAATTTATCTTGTGTATTTAATTTAAAAAAACATAAGAAATAAATAGTCCCAATATTAACATTAGAAATATTTTAAAATAAATAATATTAAATTAAATGATATAAAAATTATACCAATATAAACATAATCCATGTGATTAAAATAAAGATTAAAATTTCAAAAATGACTCATTTTTTATTAATTTGTTATTTTATAGTTTCTATATTAATGATTTAAAATAAAAAATTCAAGTTGTCATGTTAAAAGTTAATGAGATTAAAGAGGTGTTAAATAAAAAGATAAGGATTAAAAAATAGTAAAAACTTGCTAGAAAATTATTTCATGATGATTATTCAATCATTATCCCCTTAGGATTTAATTGGAGTTTTTTAAAAGAAACATTCCCATGATAATAACATATATATATTTTAAATCAGTGATAGTTACAAAATATCAATCTCTTTTTATTTAATATCATTTATTTGTCCACATTGGGACTAAATAAAGATATTAATAACCATAAAGGAATATGTTAGTCCTAATGGAATTATTTTTATTATAAAAATTTATCTTTAATTTTTAGAAATTATTTAATTACATTAAAATCTTATTCAATGAAAACCCTGTATTTATTTAGTTATCAAAATAATAAAATTATAGAGATTAAAATTATTACACATGATATATTTGGAATGACTTAATATATATAAATAATTTTTTAAATCTATAGGAAATATTAAATAATTTTAACAACATTATATTTTAATTCTCACTTTTTCTTTATTTATTTGAATCCAAATTATATGAATTTTATCAAATTGGAAAATAATGATATTTTATTGAATAAAAATATTATTAAATAATTTAAAATTTATAGAAGTGTTATATAATAAAAAAAGCGAATAAGATACTGTTTATAATGTCTTCTCTTATTTATGTATAGTCCATCTCAATGGATTTGGCTCAAGAATATAATTATTGTATTTTAATATTTTGAGAATTTCCTCTAGTACACCTCACATAAATTATAAGGGGGCACCTCTTGATACACTTCATAATACCAATTTAAGACATCTATCTCCCCCAAATCCTATCGATTTATCTACCCAACATACTTTGTTATGCTCTGGAGGTTCTGTTCCATCCACAAGACCTACCCTATATCAAATATTAAGAGAATTAAGGAATCCCACCGATGAAGAAGAGGTTAAAGGATGATCACCCCAAAAGAAACACATGGTCATGGATTTTGTCTCAATTTCATTTCATTGACGCATATTTTAATTTTTTGTCCTAGATTCTTTTATAAGTTTTATAACCCACCTTTTGACATGTTATATCCCGAATATCCTTATTGTAATGATATTATATGTTTCATTTAATATTTGTTTTCATGAGAATTGTTATTTTAATGATTCATAGTGGTATGGGACAATTTTGAATGTTTAAAGATAATTTTCATCATGAATATTTTTAATTATATTTCTATATTATTTACATTAATCAACATCAACAATCATTTTTTATTTATCCTACATTGTGGGATTATTTAAAAACAAATATTATTTATTCAATATTAATATTTGATGAGGCATATTAATTATTAACTAAATTGATTACTTGATATGGAGAATTATTTAGACTGGAAATGACTAGTGAGGCCTGGACAATATATAGCCCCATAATGCATCAATAGGTTATCAATAGAGAAATAAGTCATCCAAATCAGAATAGTATAAATTTTCTTATGAAAGGTATTCACAATATAGGATTTCATGTGCCTTGGACATGACATCCAACAATTAATCATTTCCCTCATTTAGACTCAATTATTATTTTTCCATGACATTTTTCATCAAAAGATATGTGTATGTATTTCATTCTCAATTAATTCATTAAATGGAATATGTTTCCATTTCTTTCCTTTCCATATTGATATTTCCTTATATATTTATTTGAATGGAAATTGATATCGGTTAATTATCTTTCTCTGTTGATTTATTTCCATTGATTCATTTTTTCTTTGGCTTTACATTCCGTTAATATGATTTTGAAGACACCCTTTTTGTGTTTCATTTACATGGTTTATGAAGATTAGACTATTAAATGAGTTTCATGGATGTCAATCGTTTACTTAGGTAATGATTTAATTTCTTTTCCCACTGTATTATGGGTATCACGTATGTAATCTGGATTTCCAATACTTCTAAACTGATCGGTCCTTTAGGATTTGATTCCTTACCATTCATTCCAAAGTCATAAAATAATTTAATGGATCTAGACTTCTAGTTTTGAGGAAATGTAGTTTGTAACAAAATTAGGTTTACCAGTAACCATGGAGACTAGATTTAGAAAACATAGAATATAGAAGATAACCCTATGATAAAATTTGAGGATAATCATAGATGAACATCCAAGAATTTTGGTAATGTTCATATTTGTAGGTTTTCCTAGAAAACCCATCTTTGACTGGATACAACAAGTGGGTGTGGTTCTAGAACATATATACCATGGGGTAACAACTCTAACAAGGAGTTTTGGGCCACACTCAAAATAACCTAGTATACAAAAATGGGCCTCAATTCTCACCCGGTTTGTGGCTCCTGGGGGATATGATTAAGAGAATTCAAAATTTCATTAAAACACATTAGGATTGATTTTAAAGTAATTATATTGCCAAAGAAACCAATTTTTTATATTATGAGATCAGATATACATAAATTTTTCAAATCAAGTTATTTATTTCATAAATTTTTCGATTATAAATCATAATATCTAATTTAGTCTATATCGTTATTTGGAAATGGTTCTTGTCAGATGAAATGTGAACCTCGCCAATTTTCATTATCCAAAGAGTAAGAATGATAATTTCAATTTTTTTAATATGATCTATCAAAGGGAACTACTCACCCATAAATAATCATTATATGAGGACATAGTATGGTGTTATACCAGATCGGGAAAGGAATCTTTAAGAATTTGGGATTTAGAGAAAATCCCAAAAAAAAGACGCTTGTTAGGAAAAAATGGCTAATTAGAAGAAGGGAAATAATTATTTTCCCTTGTGTTATAATTGTAAAAATAATCACCTAGATACTTTCTTGAAAGGATTGGGATTATGTTATAAGTTTTGGGTAAAGTAAATTGGAATCTAATAACTACCTTGGAATGGATTCTAATGTTTTAGATAATAATACAAGGATGGGTAATAAGGCTAATGTTAGAACCCTGGTTTTGAGCCGGTAAGACTTTTAAATTTTCTTGATCTTATTCTAGAGCAGGGCGTTCAGACGGCGTGCGATTCTGAGCCCCAGTGTGGCCGGAATTCAATTTTATGTGTGTTCACACTGGATATGCCAAATAAACAGAATAAATCTTTAAAGGTTGCTCGGACAGGAAAATCAAGGGCACCATTGAGTCCGCAATGTTTCGTTTACCCTGGGAGGGATATGACTTTCACGGGCGCGACCCTTTTGTGAAAAACGCCACCAGGGGAGTTTTCGTAATTTAGCGGCCTCGGGCGTTGAATTTTATAACATTTGAACAGAGGCTCAGATTAAAATTTTGAGACCACCATTGTGCTCAGGGAAAGTCATTTACCCTAGGGGAGGCTTAATCTCAACCCCCCTGAGTGTTAGGGAATGGGGCCTATGGGCAGGGGTGTGGTTTATGTGTTTTCTATTTAAATACCACCCCCAACCTCTTCTTCTCCCCCTTCCTTCTCCCTGGAGTAAGTTTCCCAATGAAGAATGATGAACTCCTATCCTCTCCTCTATCTCTCCGGCAAGGCGTGGTGGCTCCGGTGGATCACCGTTGAAGCGTCGGGATACGCCCAACGAGGTAGGCTCGTGTTTTATCGTTTTAATTCCTGCAGTCTTCATCAAATTGGTCTAATTGTGTCTAATTGTTGTTTGATCATCGAGCGATGACCATATTCATGTAGAACTCGTTCTAAGATTTCCAAATCATGCTTCGTATTGAAAATCTGACTCACGGGGTGTCCGAGGTGGCCCCATGAAGTTTTCGGGCTGTTTCTCCCGTTTTCCGGCGATTCCAGCGATGGTCCGGCGGGTTTTAGCGGTGGTCCGGCGGGTTCCAGCAGTTGTCCGGTAGGCTTCAGTGGTGGCGGAAGGCTCCAGGGGGCGGCATCGCAAGCTCCAGGTGGCGACGGCACGGGCTCCAGCGGTGGCAGCGTGGGCTCAAGTGGCGGTGGCATGGTGGGTCGACTGGGCGGAGGTGGTCGACCGGGTGGACCGGGGGCACGACGCGTGACCCCGTGGGAGGAACAGAGATCCAATTCCAGTGGGTCTCCGTGTGGACTGAAGATAGGCCATGAGGGTCGGTCGGCTAAGCGGTGTACTGTGGGTCCACGTATAATGACCCATACTTTACATACATTTTTAATAATTCAAAATTGAAACACACTTATTAAAACATATAAAAACCATGAAAGGACCGTATAGTTATAGAGTCTTTAGAAACTGGGAAACATAAACAACTGGTTCATAAAGCATCTACTTTGCCTCCCATTCATTTCATCATATCTAGAGTCCCTTTTTGGCATATCCTACTTAATAACCTTATTCCTGACCCAGGGAAATAAAACATTCAAAAGGGTGAGATCAAATGCTCAGTAAGGGTAAACAAAAGAAATATCAATCACATCATATACATAAGAACATAACATTTTAAAATTTAACCTGCAAAAGAGATCATAATTTCATAACATGGGATAAATCATAGTAGTGAAATGTAATCCCAATAATCATAACTTAAAACATGAAACTTTGTGGAATACACACATAATCATAGAGGATCATTTCTTTTTAGTCAAGACTCATTTCCAAGACTATCTTAATGTTCAAAGTCCATTTTTGAACTGAGATCACTCCTCGTTTCAGTCCTGTTTCACTGAACTGGTTTAACCCGCCTTTCCAGCCATGTCTATCTCATGAGATATAAAATCTTTACCCAATGCATTGGAGGGAGATATAGGTCCCAACCATCTCATAATGATACCATTATTATGTGTGCCACAAAATCATAAACCAGACATCATAGCATAACCCATGTAATAAAAATGGGAATCTTAAACATCATGACATCATAAAACAATTCATATAAGATAAAGGAATTCATAAAAATATTTCCATCACAACATAATCAAATCAATGTAATAATAGGGGTAGAAACAGAACCCTATTTTATCTTAGATGGAAAATAATTTTGATAAAACACTTGAACTCCATTCTTGAGGAAAATATCTTGTCTATTTCAAAAACACTTTTCCTTTCTTAACATGTCGTACAATTATAAACTAAAAGATGTTGATTAAAAATAAACTTGAAATCTTTTAAATGAAACTTCTTGGATATAATGTTTTAAAAATCCATTCATGCCGTATATGTTAAAAAAACATTCTTCATAATTTTGTCAGAAAAGTCAAAAAGTACCTCGTACGAAAAACGACAAAAGATTCGTTTCATATCCTTTACTAAAAACTCACCAAAGGGTAAAATTGGATTTAAACAATTGTAGGTGGATGAAAAAAATATTACATATTGAGGAAACATGGATGTGGATGATAAAATAAACCCCAGTAAATACCAAACTATAAACAATCTCGGATAAAAATGAGATTGTGATATTTTCCCTTACCTAAGGTCTAATTTTCCTCATAAGTGTCCAAACCTCCTCTTTTTGACGCACCTCTTCTTAACCTCCTCTTAGGGCACTAGGGTTGGTCTTTGACGATGACCAGAACCTCTAGGATGATTATAGGGAAGTGGGGAAGTGGAGTGGGCAGGGTTTGGCTGAGCTTGAAGGCTCAAATTGGTGAGAGGAGGAGAGGGAGGAGGTGCCCTTTTATTAGAGAGGAGAGGGGCACCTTTGGAAATATAAGAAATATTAGTTTATATTAAATCCCAACCCCACATAAAAACTTTAAAAATGTCTCATATCCGAAGGTAGATGAGATAGGGTTGTAATCTCATCAACCAATAAAATTTAGACATGTTAGTAATTAATTTAAAACCTTATCAACTTGATTTATCCTTATTTATCAATTTAAATTTATTTGTGGTAAAAATATTCTAAATTTTAAATTATTATTAATAATTACATATGTGTTGTGAGTTTTCCATAATTTGACACTATGAAATCGTCGACCATATAAATTTTAATTTATAATTTTTAAATATTTTTGTGATTTTCAAAAAAAATTATATATGTTATTTTTATAATGTAATAATAGTGTCAATTTTGACACTATTCATTTATTTGAATTTAAATAAAATACATACACAAGATATGTTCGAACTAAAAGCTTTAATAGATTAATAAAATGTCATATGTATCTAGAAAATTAGTGGAGCACATTAAATAGTGCATATAATAATTATTTTAATATTTTAAACCATTTATTTGATATTTTAATTAATAAAATAATTTCAAAATCACCATTGTGTCATAATTAATGATAATTATTTAATCCCTAAAAATTCTAAATAAATTCCTATGATGTAGATAATTGTATTAGATTTCTATAGACTATTCATTTTCGATGTTTCATTAAGTTTATCACCAAATTAAAATTACTATACTTATAATATTTAAGAAAGTGACATGTTGTCACATTCTTTGGTTTTAATAATAATTAAATTATTTTCATGTATAAAAGACTATTAAATGAATCTAATACGACCCTTAGGTGATATGGGTCGACTTTTAGTCATTCAATAGGATTTTGGAAGGTGTTAGGGTCGTTTTATAATCTTATATTTACCCTTAATTACCTGATTTACCTTTAACTATGGTAAATAAAATTTACCGTAGTTACTATTCATAATGCCCAACAATAAAAAGTAGCCTACTAACATAATTTGGACACACTGATTCTGAATATGGAATCCATTTTTCAAAATTCAAAACATATAAGTTGTAGTAATTAATTTTAAATAAATCCCGTTGTTAAGAAAACGGGTTTTAGAAGTTAAAACATTGCCAAAGATTGAAATGTTTTTACCTATGAATTCAATGTGAAATTAATTCTAATGACGTAAATTATATCAAATGGTAAAAATATATTCTATATATACTTTAAAACCATTCAATATTATAATTTAATGAAATAATTTATCTCAATGGAAAAAGTTGTTTTTAATTAAAAATTAGCATATTTTTACTATTCATCAACATATGAAAGTTATCAGAAAAATATAAAAAATTTATCCAAAGTAAATTTCTATATCCTGATTCAAAAGAACAGTTTTATTTTTTCAAATTGAACTTATAAATGTGTCAAAAACTAGATTTAATGTGGGGGAGCCATCAAAAGCTGGCAAAACTGCATTTTTTTATAAATACTTATTTTACCCAAAAAAATTATTTTGTTGTCTTACCATGTTATTGAAAATGTGTAAGATGAATAATAATGTTATAAAATTTAAAATTCAGTTAATACTATTCATAACGACTAGTTCATAATATTATAATAGTATATCGTTGTTTAGTGGAACTCGGTATTGCGTATTACACACGTTATCGAGGAAGGTCACGATTGCGTGCAGCGAAAGATTACTTTAATTATTTATATAACATAAAAACAAAATATTTCTCATAAAAGTATCGGGTGTCACATTCTACCCCCCTTAAAATGAATTTCTCCATCGAAATTTGTCACTTTGTAACAAATAAATGAGGATACCTCTCTCTCATCATATCCTCAAGCTCCCATGTATCTTCTTCTAATTGGTGGTTCCTCCATAAAACTTTCACCAAGAGAGTGGTATTGTTTCGTAGGAATTTTTCACTACGATCCAGAATCTCTATCGGTTGTTCTTCATAAGAAAGATCTTGCTCCAGCGGTACAACTTCTGAGGTGAGTACATGTGAAGGATCTGATATGTACTTTCTCAGGAGAGATACATGGAACACATCGTGAACTTGAGAGAGATTCGGTGGAAGCGCCAATCGGTAAGCTACCTTCCCAACACGATCTAGTTTTTCAAAAGGACCGATATATCTAGGGCTCAACTTCCCCTTCTTTCCAAATCTCATTACCCTCTTCCAGGGAGATATTCGTAAGAAAACATTATCACCCACTTCAAACTCTAGATCTTTTCTTCGGTTGTCGGCAGAACTTTTCTGTTGACTCTGAGATGCTCTTATGTGTTGTTGAATAGATCGGACCTTTTCTACCATCTCATCAACAATATCTAGTCCAAATAGCGTTTTTTCCCCAACTTCATCCCAACAAGTTGGAGTCCTGCATTTCTTTCCATAGAGAGCTTCATAAGGAGCCATCTGAATACTGGAGTGAAAGTTATTATTATAAGAAAATTCCACCAAAGGTAGGTGTTGATCCCAACCACCTTTAAAATCCATAGAGCATGCTCTCAACATATCTTCTAGAGTTTGAATTGTTCTCTCAGACTGACCGTCTATCTGTGGAGGATAAGCAATGTTGAAACTCAACTCTGTATCCAGAGTATGTTGAAGACTTCTCCAAAACTTTGAGGTAAACCTCAGATCCCGATCAGATATAATAGAAAGTGGTACTCCATGCAATCTTACCACTTCCTTCACATATATCATGGCAAGCTGATCTAGAGAGAAATCCTCTCTAATAGCGATGAAGTGTGCAGACTTTTTAAGATGATCAAATATGACCCAGATATCGTTATTTCCTTTGGATGTTTTAGGAAGTCCTATGACAAAGTCCATGGGGATGTTTTCCCATTTCCATTCGGGTTTGGGTAATGGTTGTAACATCCCCTTAGACTTCTGTCTCTCAGATTTAACTTGCTGACAAACCAAGCATCGAGAGACATATTCAACAATATCTCTTTTCATGACATCCCATCAGAAGTAATCTTTCAGGTCCCTATACATCTTCATGCTTCCATGATGAATATAGAATGATGAACTATGAGCCTCATCCAGCAGCTCCTTCTTTAATTCGGGGATGGGAGGAACACTAACCCGATTCCTGAACTTTATTATCCCATCACAATCAATGTTGAATTCAGGAACATTTCTCACCTTCCTTTGTAACTCGACATCTTCTTTCTGTGCCTCTTTAATTTTCACATGTATAGATGGTTGAACATTAATTTGAGAAAGATACGATTTGTCCCCTTTCATTATAATTCAAAGATCCATCCATTGTAAATCCATAAATATTGGATCTTTTGTGATCCTCATCATGGATAAACTAGCATGGTCTTGTCAACTTAATGCATCTGCCACCTTGTTATCTTTCTCAGGGTGGTAATGAATTGACCAGTCTTAATCCTTAATCTGCTCCAACCAACTTCTTTGGCGCATATTCAGCTCCTTTTGTGTGAAAATATACTTTAAACTTTTATGATCAGTATAAATATCACACCTTTCACCATAAAGGTAATGCCTCCAAATCTTTAATGCAAAGATTACCGCATCTAACTCCAAATCATGAGTTGGGTAATTTTTCTCATGTATTTTCAACTATCGTGAGGCATAAGCTATCACCATATCATTTTTCATAATAACACACCCCAAACCCTTCTTGGATGCATCACTGTAGATCACAAACCTTTCTCCACTACAAGGCAGTGTGAGCACAGGTGCACTGGATAACCTTCTTTTCAACTCATTGAAATTCTCTTCACATTCCTCCGTCCAAACAAACATAACTCTTTTCTGAGTCGACTTGGTGAGTGGATTAGATAATTGTGAAAAATATTTCACAAAACGTCGATAATATCCAGCCAAACCAAGAATACTTCGGATCTCAGTCACTGTTGTTGGTCTCGACCATCTTTCGATAACCTCTGTTTTTGCTGGATCCACAGATATCCCCCCTTTTGAGATTATGTGACCCAAAAATGAAACTCTTTGAAGCCAAAATTCACACTTGGTAAATTTGGCATAAAGCTTCTCCTTTCTCAGGGTCTTCAATATAATACTCAAGTGATCATCATGTTCTTCCTTTATCTTTGAATATACAAGAATATCGTCTATAAAGACTACCACAAACTGATCAAGATAGTATCTAAAGACTCTATTCATCAGATCCATGATGATAGCAGGGTCATTAGTAAGACCAAATGGCATCACTATAAATTCATAGTGTCCATACCTTGTACGAAAATCCATCTATGGTATATCCTCCCTTTTGACCCTTAATTGGTGATACCCTGAACGAAGATCAATCATGGAAAAGTATTGAGCTCCTCGTAGTTGGTCAAATAAGTCATCAATGTGTGGGAGAGGATATTTGTTCTTGATAGTGATCTTTTTATGTTCTCGATAATCAATGCAGAGTCTCATTGATCCATCTTTCTTCTTAACAAACAGAACAGGTGCTTCCCAAGGTGATGCACTTGGGCATATGAATCCCTTATCAAGATTCTCTTGGAGTTGCTTCTTCAATTCCTACAACTCAATTGGGGCCATTCTATAAGGTGTCTTTGAAATAGGCAAAGCACCCGGTACGAGTTCTATTGAAAACTCAACTTCACGATTTGGTGGAAGACACGACACTTCCTCCGGAAAGACATCATCAAACTCTCGTACAATGGGCATATTCTTAATTGTGATTTTCCCACCAACCATTTGAGATAATTAACCTTCATTAAGTGTAGTCAAGACCGATAAGTCCGAAGACATTTCAAATGGAAGGTTATGTTCATCCTGGTATCTATAGAGGGTCATAGATTGATCTAGAATATGAAATGTTACTTCCCTTCTTTGGCAATTGATATGAGCTCCATATAAAGAAAGCCAATCCATGCCAAGATTCACATCAAATTCCACTATAGGAAGTATCACAATATTTTCAGGAAGCACTTTCCCACAAACTTCAATCGGGGAAGAATTATAAACTTTTGATGCGGCTGTTGTGCCATTAGGTGTTGTCACATCCAACTCAACATCTAATTGTTGAGGTAATACGGTGATACCCTTAGAAAAATATTCAGAAATAATAGAGTGGGTGGATCTAGAATAAAATAATACATTTTCTACTTTAGAGTGGATGGTAAGTGTACCTTTCACCGCATCGTTATCGTACTCCACATCGCTGATAGAAATTGCATGTGACTTTCCTTTGTCTTTAGCCTTAAGAGTTTGTTGACATCAACCATCATCATCAACCCTTGGATTTGGGAATTTATTGGCATAATGACCCATCTCCTTGCACTTGAAACATTGAATTGTAGTAGGTTCATTATGTGTGTCCCTTCCTTTGTTCGCATCATTAGACATCTTCTTCCCATCATTACAGCATTAAAATTCCCGATGAACTTCCGTTCCACATTTGAAACATTTACTTGTCCCTTTAAGAAAACTCCCTCCATGTTTATTTCCACATGTTGAGCATAAGGGAAATCTAATCTTCTTTTCAGTGTGCTCTTTAGATTTTCCTTTGAATTCCATTTTCCTCTTCTTATCAAACCCATATGACTGATGGGTTACTCCAATCTCCATCTCGACTTTGAGAGCACATCGAACGATTTCCTCGTAGCTGTTGAAGTCCCTTATGGCTAACGTTCTTCGAAGACTTGGTTTTAAGCCACTAAATAATCGATCGATCTTACTCTCAGGTTGGATAATAATACCAGAAGAGTACCTTGCAAGTCTTGTAAAATTTTCTTCATAAGTACCAACAGATTCATCATCCTTTTGCTTCAGTTCAAGAAACTCTTTCTCCATCTTTGTTCGGAGAATAAGAGGGAGTACTTATTGAAAAATAAGTTCTTGAACCTTTCCCATTCCATGAACTCAATTTCATCCCTTTGCCTCGTATTCTTAATAATATTCCACCATTGACCAGCATCTTCTTCCAAACGATACACTGCTAGGATGAATTTATCATGTTCAGAACATTGAAGAACTGAAAATATCTTTTCAGTAGTACTAATCCATTGTTCAGCAACTAATGGATCAGTAGACCCGCAGAAAGAAGGTGGATGCTGCCTCATGAAGGATTCAACAGAATGTTTCTCCTTCCTTTTCTTGTTTGGAAGTCATGCATGATTAATAGCTTGAGAAAGTTGTGTGAGAATGGCTACAAGATTTTTCAATCCAGCTTTCATAACGTTTGGTTGCTCAGGGGGACAATCATTGCATTTCCCGTCGCATTCCGCATTAACACGGTTCCTTCGGGTTCCAGCCATTGACTGAAACCAAGAAGAATAATGTGAGCAACACTAATTAAAATAGGAAAAACACATAATCAAGAATAAAATTTCACACTTAAGGTCTTATCATAGGTTTTTCATGGACATTTCTAAAACACTAAGATTGTGTTCTATGCTTAGACTTATCCTTAGAATTCTTACTAAGGCTTTCATATCCTAGTTTCCAAAGGTTGACTATACCTTTTCTCTGATACCAACTATAACGACCCATACTTTACATACATTGTTAATACTTCAAAATTGAAGCACACTTATTAAAACATATAACAAAACCATGAAAGGACCGTATAGGTATAGAGTCTTTAGAAACTGGGAAACATAATCAACTGGTTCATAAAGCATCTAATTTGCCTCCCATTCATTTCATCATATCTAGAGTCCCTTTTTGACATATCCTACTTAATAACCTTATTCCTGAACTAGGGAAATAAAACATACAAAAGGGTGAGCATAAATTCTCAGTAAGGGTAAACAAAAGAAATATCAATCACATCATATACATAAGAACATAACTTTTTGAAATCTTAACTTGCAAAAGAGATCACAATTTCATAACATGGGATAAATCATAGTAGTGAAATGTAATCCCAATAATCATAACATAAAACATGAAACTTTGTTGAATACACACATAATCATAGAGGATCATTTCTTGTTAGTCAAGACTCATTTCCAAGACTATCATAGTGGACAAAGTCCATTTCTGAACCGAGATCACTCTTCATTTCAGTCGTGTTTCACTGAACCGGTGTAACCTGCCGTTCCATCCATGTCAATCTCATGAGATATAAAATCTTTACCCAATTAATTGGAGGGAGATATAGGTCCCACCCATCTCATAATGATACCATTATTATGTGTGCCACAAAATCATAAACCATAAATCATAGCATAACCCATGTAATAAAAATGGGAATCTTAGACATCGTGACATCATAAAACAATTCATATAAGATAATGGAATTCATAAAAATATTTCCATCACAACATAATCAAATCAATGTAATTATAGGGATAGAAACAGAACCCTATTTTATCGTAGATGAAAAATAATTTTGACAAAACACTTGAACTCCATTCTTGAGGAAAATATCCTTTCTATTTCAGAAACACTTTTCCTTTCTTAACATGTCGTACAATTCTAAACTAAAAGAAGTTGATTAAAAATAAACTTGAAATCTTGTAAAGGAAGATTCTTGGAAATAAGGTTTTAAAAATCTATTCATGCCGTATAAGTTAAAAAACATTCTTCGTACTTTTGTCGGAAAAGTCAAAAAGTACCTCGTACGAAAAACGACAAAAGATTCCTTTCATATCCTTTACTAAAAACTCACCAAAGGGTAAAATTGGATTTAAACAATTGTAGGTGGATGGAAATAATATTACATATTGAGGAAACTTGGATGTGGATGATAAAATACACCCCAGTAAATACCAAAGTATAAACAATCTCAGATAAAAATGAGATTGTGATATTTTCCCTTACCTTAGGTCTGATTTGCCTCGTAAGTGTCTGAACCTCCTCTTTTTGACGCGCCTCTTCTTAACCTCCTCTTAGGGCACTAGGGTTAGTCTTTAAAGAAGACCAGAACCTCTAGTATGATTCTAGGGAAGAGGGGAAGTGATGTTGGCAGGGTTTGGCCGAGCTTGAAGGATCAAATTGGTGAGGGGAGGAGAGGGAGGAGGTTCCCTTTTATAAGGGAGGAGAGGGGCACCATTGGAAATATTAGAAATATTAGTTTATATTAAATCCCAACCCCACTTAAAAACATTCAAAATTTCTCATATCTGAAGATTAGATGACATAGGTTTGTAATCTCATCAACCAATAAAATTTAGACATGTTAGGAATTTATTTTAAACATTATCAACTTGATTTATCCTTATTTATCAATTTAATTTTATTTGTGGTAATAATATTCTAAATTTTAAATTATTATTAATAATTACATATGTGTTGTGAATTTTCCATAATTTGAAACTTTATGAAATCTTCGACCATATAAATTTTAATTTATAATTTTTAAATATTTCTGTGATTTTTAAACAATTTTATAATATGTTATTTTTATAAAATAACAATAGTGTCAATTTTGACACTATTCATTTATTTGAATTTAAATAAAACATATACAGAAGATATGTTCAAAATAAAAGCTTTAATAGATTAATAAAATGTCATATGTATCTAGAAAATTAGTGGAGCACATTAAATAGTGCATAAAATAATTATTTTAAAATTTTAAACCATTTATTTGATATTTTAATTAATAAAATAATTTAAACATCACTATTGTGTCATAACTAATGATAATTATTTAATCCCTAAAAATTATAAATAAATTCCTATGATGTAGAAAATTGTATTAGCTTTCTGAAGACTATTCATGTTCGAAGTTTAATTAAGTTTATCACCAAATTAAAATTATTATACTTATAAGATTTAAGAAAGTGACATGTTGTCACATTCTTTGGTTTTAATAATAATTAAATTAATTTCATGGAAAAAAGGCTATTAAATGAATATAATCCGACCCTTAGGTGATATGGGTCGACTTTGAGTCATCCAATAGGATTTTGGAAGGTGTTATGGTAATTTTATAATCTAATATTTACCCTTAATTACCCGATTTACCTTTAACTATGGTAAATAAAATTTATCGTAGTTACTATTCATAATGCCAAAAAATAAACAGTAGTATATTAAAATAATTTGGACCCACTGATTCTGAATATGGAGTCCATTTTTTAAAATTCAAAACATATAAGTTGCAGTAATTAATTTAAAATAAATCCCGTTGTTAAGAAAATGGGTTTTAGAAGTTAAAACATTGCCAAAGATTGAAATGTTTTTACCTATGAATTCAATGTGAAATTAATGATAATGACATAAATTATATCAAATGGTAAAAATATATTCTAACTATACTTTAAAACCATTCAGTATTATAATTTAACCATATAAATTATCTCAATGAAAAAAGTTTTTTTTAATTAAAAATTAGCGTATTTTTACTATTCATCAAAATATGAAAGTTATCAGAAAAATATAAAAAATTTATCCAAAGTAAATTTTTATATCCTGATTCAAAAGAGGAATTTTATTTTGTCAAATTGAACTTATAAATGTGTCAAAAAACTAGATTTAATGTGGGGGCACCATCAAAAGGCGGCAAAACTGCATTTTCTTATAAATACTTATTTTACCAAAAAATTTATTTTGTTCTCTTACCATGTTATAGAAAATGTGTAAGATGAATAATAATGTTATAAAATTTAAAATTCATTTAATACTCTTCATAACGGCTAGTTTATAATATTATAATAGTATATCGTTGTTTAGTGGAACTCGGTATTGTGTATTACACACGCTATCGAGGAAGGTCGCGATTGCGTGCAGCGAAAGATTCCTTCGATGATTTATATAACATAAAAACAAAATATTTCTCATAAAAGTCTCAGGTGTTACACCACGGCCAGCCCACGCATCTGAACCGTGGGCCGGCGCGAGCCGGCCCGGACAGGGTGGACCAGTCGGCCAGGCCGGTCCAGCCCCAGGGGCATCCTCCCCTCTAACTTCGGACACCCGTAAAATTTTCTATGGGTGTCCATTTTATTTGATGTCTGTGGAAGTGTAATACACGGCTCGAGATGAAGGTTTTATGATGGTTTCAGGAATTTTTAATTCCCGGGATGGGAGCTCGGTGAGGCGACATGCTCATTAAGTACTACACGAGGATTCTGGTTTTGGATGGCACGGACACATCCGATGTCCGATTTGAGCGTCGTCAGTGGCATTGTGACCCTGGTGTCAAGATGGATATTTCCATTATGTTTTTGGGTGTTGATGTATAAGTTGAGATGTTGTCCCTACGGGCCATCTTTTGAGTTGCATGCAGCATTTTTTCACCTGCTTCACCAGATGCTCGTTCGAGGCATTTGAGTAGTCATTTTCACGTGTTTTTTTTGAGATCATCGTGATGGAGTAGTTCTCCTGATGATTATTGTAGATGGGGTGTGGGCCCCACATGGTCTGGCTATGATGAATAGTACCATATTCACCAGTTTCCCGTTTCGGGTGTGTAAGTAGTCTATCTCGCATGTTTTTCCATGAGGACTGCAATGGTGTAATCCATTTGGGCATGTGAAGAATCATTTCAGATCATGTTAAATATTGAATCATGGGAAGGTGTTGGATGGAGAACCCTTTTGACGTACTCTGAACCAATGCATGGTGGCGTTGTTAGTGACACTTGTGATGTCAGTAGTAGTGCGGAGCTATCAAACCTATTCCGGGGTTTACCCTTCAGTAGGGCTAAGAAGTGGGTCACCCCATGAATCTTGGGGTTCTACCCTCCAACAGGGCTAGGGAGTGGGTCACCCGTGGTATTCTCCCAGGTCTACCCTCCAGCAGGGCTGGGCAGTGAGTCGTTCGTCGTCTTCTTCTAGGACTACCCTCTTGCAGGGCTGGGCAGTGGGTCGCCCTTCATCTTCTTCTAGGTCTACCCTCCAGTAGGGCCGAGTAGTGGGTTGCATGTCAACTTCTTCCAGGTCTACCCTCCATTAGGGATAGGCAGTGGGTCACCTGTTGACTTCTTCCAAGTCTACCCTCCAGTAGGGCTAGGCAGTGGGTCGCCTGGCGAAGTATTATGGTTTTCCCTCCAATAGGGTTAGTCAGTGGGTCAACCATTTGCAATTCAGACTCATCCCTTCTTATGAGGCTAGTCAATAAATTTTTCTCCGTGACTACCGGAGCGGGACCATGATTGTGCAGATCTGGGGTGTGATACTCTTAACATTACCTAAGGACCCACAAGGAAGAGGGTAACTTTCCCCACTGAGACGTGTCCTTGAGATGCGACCTAAAACTATGATAGCAAGTCAGTGCCACCCAAAGTGGATAGTATCGATGTGCGGTGATTGATCCCCTTTGACTTGGGCATCCTTGGTGGATGAGACGAGATGTTGGGTTGTGCAGATGGTTTTACTTGGAACTGATGACGACTTATCCTGGGCTGATCTTGGAGATGGAGATCCCCTTACACATTTGTTTGGGTTTATTGTTGATAATATATATATATATATATATATAATGGCACCCTACTTTTGATTCTACACCTTGGGGTCTGTGATTATTTTTTTCTATTTGGTTGAGTTGTACTCTCATTACTAGACCTTTCCACTGACCTTGTTAGTCTATTTCTCACCTTTTTTGTGCCTCCATTTTTGATCCCTTGAGCTTTCGGGGTATCCTACTGAGTATCTTTATAATCACCCCTTCTCGGGCTTTTCCCGCACCTAGTGTGCCCTTGTAGACGACAGACATGTCAATCGTGACTACGAAGGAGTATAGAGATCAAAGCAGTTGGAGTAGCGTACTGCGGTCGTGCTAGAGTTTTCAGGAGGGAGTTTATCCAGTTGTTTTCTTTTGTTTACCTGTTGTTGGTTAGTGGCACCTTTGTGGTTGGGCGCGTGTTTTTTCCTTTTTCTATTCTAGTTTACTTTTCAGTACTTCCGGAACTTTACTTACTATTTTTTGTGGTTTATTCATGACTTTGGTTGGGGTATAGTTGTTTGTATTTTTATTTTATTTTTACTCTACACTTCTACATCGAGTGGGTTGTGTGTGTGCGTGTGTACAGGTACTTAGGAGAAGGCCTCCCCGAGATTGTTATGCCTACGGCGCTGGTCTCCAGCCTCTGGCATATGTAGGCGGGATTGAGGTAGTTGCGGCTCAAGACCGGAAGGGTTGGGTCATGACAAAGTGGTATCAGATGGGGTTCATTCCTTGGGGCATTATTCGGATGTCCATAAAAATGATTTTTTTTGGGATTTAGTTTCATGATGTCGACATGTCTCGAGAGCAGCTCTCAGGCCAGGGACTCCAGTGATGGTATGGGCAGCCGACGTATCCATTCACCAGGACCCTGATAACCCTCTTGTAGACTCCGCATGCTGAGACACTTGTTGAATGGAATTTTGAAACATGCATCCCGTATGATTGAGTCTTTGACTGTCATTGTTTGAGTCAGATACCCTTTGTTATTACTATTATATATATATATATATATACTCATCTGATCGCGGTATCCCTTGATAATTTTCAGGATCCCTCCACGACAGCAGCCAGCCAGGTTACCCTCTCCAGTTCATGATGACGACCTGGAAAGTGACGATGAGTTAGTTCAGGGACCCTCACGTGATCCCCTTCCGCCCAGTGCTTCAGTAGTAGCCCCTCCACCTGAAGAGCGGTAGTTAGTACCGGCAGCTCAGGCCAGGGTTGCGCACAGACTGAGCGCTCTATGAGACTTCCAGTGTCAGAGGCCGCCGAAGTTCTACGGGGACACATATCCCTATATGGTGGAGGACTGGATTGAGTCAGTGGAATGGCTCTTCAGGCTGGTACAGACTGCAGCAGACCAGATGGTGGCTCTAGCTACCATTCCTGTTCTCGCTCGGGACAGCCAGCTGATGGTGGGGTTTGGTGACGCAGACCCATGACGAGTCGTCCCTCACCTAGGATGGATTCCAGCAGCTTTTCTAGGAGGAGTACTCCCCTTGTGTTTACGCTCCATTCAGATCTAGGAGCTTCTAGAGCTGAAGCAAGGGGGGATGTCTGTGTCCCAGTACTTGGCCCGGTTCACTGATCTTACAGGCTACTCACAGGACATGATCTGTAGTAGCTACTTCTGGGCATGGAAGTTCGAGCAGGGTCTTCGAAGGGAGATCTGTGATAGCATGGTACCCTTGTACATTCCCACTTACATCGGGGTGCTGGAGCAGGTGCTTGTGACCGAGAGCTTCTGGGATGAGGGGTTCCAGATAGCCGGACCTAGCAGTGGTTGCTTTAGAGTGGAGTCTTCAGCAGGTAGATCGCAGATAGTTTGGCCTCAGTAGAGGATACCCTTCCGTGAGCAGGCTCAGTGGTAGGGTCATGAACCGAAGTGGCGTCGTAGGGAGCTCGGTAAAATAGGATAGAGCTGGTTCTATGCTTGTGACAGACTGGGTCACCTAGCACGGGATTTCCCGACCAGGCCTGCCGAGTTGCTGTGGCAGGTAGCAGGTGCACCGCAGTGGTAGAGGCGGTTCCGTGACTAGGGGCCACCTAAGCAGGGACCAGGCAGTCCTCAGGGAGGTGGCGTATGCAGAGCAGCCAGACCAAGAGGTGTAGGATGGTGTTTTGAGATTCCTCCACCACCACCACCGGGAGGCCCACGCCAGTCTCCGGGAGCTGGCGGTAGGGGTCGCGGGCAGCTTCAGGCCATGGGTGTTCGAGACCCTCCAGTGCACGAGATGGTCTGAGGTACGCTTTTTTTTTACTCCGCACATGCTTCAGTATAAGTAGACACGGGCTCCATCCATTCCTTTATATCCCATCTATTGGAAAGGGAGTTGTAGCTTCCAGTAGAGGCGATGACACCTACACTTAACCTCGAGGTTCCTACGGGAAGTGCCTTGTTAGTGACCTTTATCTGAAGACAGTGCAAACTATCTTTCAGAGGAGGTAGATTCACGTGAGACCTTCTTGTCATCTTGATGGAACCTTACGAAGTAATCCTAGGCATGGATTGGCTTTCTATGGTTCACACATAGATCAACTTTCGTCACAGAAGAGTCAGAGGTGAGTTTTCTGGTGGTACGAGCTTCTCCATCCTTGGTGAACGAGACCTTGTGGCAGAGCAGATGGGTACCCTAAGAAGGAGACCCCAACCTTTTTCCCACCAGCTGGTGAGCATGGTTCTCCGAGTAGAAGATGCTACAGGCAGTTGTATCCCTATCGTTGTAGAGTAATACATTGACGTAATTCCCCAAGATGTTCTGGGACTACCTCTGAGGCGAGATATGGAGTTCTTTATTGACTTGCAGTTGGGGACTTCTCTGATATCTTGTGCAGCATTTCAGATGGAACCTATAGAGCTTCGGGTGATATGACATCAGTTTTATGACCTTCGTGAGAAGTGAATCATCCGGCCTAGTCTGTCCCCCTAGGCAGCTCTAGACTTGTTTGTGAAGAAGGTAGTTGGGAGCCTACGACTTTGCGTAGATTATTGTCGCCTGAATTAGGCCACGATAAAGAACAAGTAATCTTTACTGAGGATCAATGAGCTCTTTGACCAGTTACACGGTGCGAAGTGGTTCTCGAAGATCAATCTTCGATCTGGCTACCACTAGTTCTGGGTTCATGAGGCTGATATCCCGAATTTGTCCTGTCGTTGTCGATATAGGCACTCTGAGTTTATGGTGATGCACTTTGGTGTAACGAATGCCCCTGTCGTCTTCATGGATTTGATGAAAAAGTTTTTCAAGCCGTACATGGATTGGTTTTTGGTTATATTTATTGAAGACATACTCATCTACTTGGTGACAAATGAGGATCATGCGGAGAATTTGAGGATGGTCATAGACTTACTTTGAAAGCATCAATTGTACGAGGAGCTCTCGAAGTGCCAGTTATGGATTCACGAGGTTTCATTTTTGGGGAATGTCATTACGGAACATGGTTTGGTTGTGTATCCTGCAACGATAGAGGCATTGCTTTCATGGGAGCCACCCAAGAATGGATCTGAGGTGCGGAGTTTCCTTGTTTTGGCAGGGTACTATAGGAGGTTTGTGGAGGACTTCTCCATGATTGCTCCCCCTTTGACCGCATTGATGGGGAAGGTACGACCGTTTACGTAGGCTGATCATATCCATAAGTCCTTTTAGGAGTTGAAGTAGAGGATGACTAGTGCTCTTGTGTTGAGGCTTCTAGAGGAGAGCGTTGAGTTCGTGGTATACTGCGACGCATCAGGAGATGGGCTCCGGTGCGTGCTGATGTAGCAGCGGGATGTGATTCCATATGGTCCGAGGCAGTTGAGGCCCCATGAACAGAATTATGTGACTCATGGCTTGGATCTTATAGCAGTCGTCTTCACTTTTAGGCTATGAAGGCACTACCTTTTGGGTGAGCATTGTGTGGTCTACTCAGATCACCAAAGCCTCAAGTATATCTTCACTCATAGGGATTTGAATCTGAGGCAGAGGCGCTAGCTAGAGTTTCTACAGGACTATGATTTCAAGATAGCATACACTCTTGTGAAGGGAGATGTAGTAGCAGATGCCCTCAGCAGGAAGTCACAGGACCATTTAGTGTGGGAAGATTCAAGGCAATTGGCTTCCCTATGGCTGACCTTAGGGGAGAAGGAGGGTACAGTTTTCTGCAGTCGATGGTGTTTACTCCTTCGCTCCTTGAGCATGTGAGAGAGTCGCAGCTAGGAGATGTCGACAGTGAGGTACATCGTAATCAGATATCCACAAGCGATGCACCTGATGGGTATTCTGAAGGAGGGAATCATGATATCATGTTTCAGGGGTGAGCTGTAGTACTGGTGGTGATGTGGGAGGAGGTGATGTGGGAGTTCCACAATTCTCTCTTAGTCATACATCCCGGTATGGGAAAGATGTATAGATACTTTCACAAGAAATTTTGGTGGTATGGAATGAAGCGGAGTGTAGCTGAGTTCGTTTCTCAGTGTATTACCTAGCAGAAGGTGAAGGCAGAGCACCAGGTTCAGGTAGGGTTGTTGCAGCCCCTTGATATCCCAGAGTGGGTGTGGGATGGTGTATCGATGGATTTCGTCATTGGGATTCCGCGCATGGAGATGGGCCATGACTCCATTTGGGTGATATTGGACCGACTTATGAAGTCAGTGCACTTCCATGCTATCAAGGAGCAGAGCTCGGTGGAGAGTCTAGTGTAGCTATATGTTCAGGAGATCGTCTGCCTTCATGGAGTACCCTCGATGATCATCACCGACTGTGAAACAAGGTTTATTTCACGATTATGGTGAGTCCTGCAGGAGTAATTTGAGACTCAGTTGTAGATCAGTATATATTTTCACCCCCAGACTGATGGGTAGACCGAACACACTATCCAGGTGTTAGAGGATATTCTCAGGGAATGCCTGTTAGAATTTGGCTGAAGCTGGGAGGATCACCTACCCTTGGTAATGTTTACATATAACAAAAGTTACCACTCTACTGTTGGCATGGTACATTTTGAGGCCCTCTACGAGAGACCTTGCAGGTCACCCTTATGCTGGACAGAGATAGGGAAGACATCCCTCGTGGGCCCAGAGTTGGTGCAGGTGATGACAGAAAAGGTGCAGGTCATTCATGAGCGGGTGAGGATGGCTCAGAGCAAGCAGAAGTCCTATACAGACTGACGTTGCTTGTCTTTGGAGTTTAAGCAGAGAGACCATGTCTTTATGAGATTCCCCCTGCAGCGTGAAATGTCGAGGTTCAGCTGGGGAGGCAAGTTGTCCCCTCAGTTCATTCGGCCCTTTGAGATCGTGTGCCGAGTTTGTGAGGTCACCTACCATCTTCCTCTACCATAGCAACTAGAGAGAGTGCACGACGTCTTCCACGTGTCGCCGCTGAGGAAATACGTGCACGACCCCACACTCATTATTGACTGGGGAGAGATGGACATTGAGTATGGAGCCACCTTTGCGGAGCACCCAGTGGTGATTAAGGACCGATAGGATCGGACTCTACGTAGATAGGCCATTCCTCTAGTTCATGTGTTGTGGTATCACGTGAGGGTGCAGGAGAGCACTTGGGAGTGGCAGATCAAGATGCGGGCTTAGTATCCTGAGTTGTTTTTGTAGTTTTGTTTGTCAGGGATGAAAAAGCGGATGAGGGAATGATGTAGGAACCCCGGTTTTGAGCCTGTAAGACATTGAAATTTGTTTGATGTTATTCCAGAGTAGGGCGTTCATACGGTGTGCGATTCCAAGCCCCGGTGCGGCCGGAATTAAATCTTAAGTGCGTTCACATTGGAAATGCCAAATAAACATAATAAATATTAAACAGTTGCTCGAATGGGAAACCTGAGGGCATCGTTGAGTCCCTAACATGTCGTTTACCCTGGGATGGGTATGACTTTCGCGGGCGCGGCCCTTCTGTGAAAAATGCCACCAGGGGCGTTTTTGTAATTTAGTGGCCTCGGGCGTCGAATTTTATAAATATTGAACGGAGGGTCAGATTAAAATTCTTAGACTTCCCTTGTGCTCAGGGCATGGAATTTACCCTAGGGTAGGCTTAATACCGACCCCGATGAGGGTTCGGGAACGAGGCCTATGGGCGGGGGGGGTTTAAGTATTTTCTATTTAAACACCACTCCCACCCGCTTCTTCTCCCCCTTGCTTCCCCCTGGAGTAATTTCTCCCAATGAAGAAGGAAGATCTCCTCTACTATCCTCCATCACTCTAACAAGGTGTGGTGGCTCTGGTGGATCATTTTTGAAGCGCCGAGCTACGCCCAACGAGGTAGGCTCGTGTTTTATCATTTTAATTCCCGCAGTCTTCTTCAAATTTGTTTAATTGCTTATAATTGTCGTTTGATCATCACAAGAAGCCCATATTTGAGTATAAATAGTTCTAATATTTACAACTCATGCTTTGGATTAAAAATCCGAGTCCCCGGGTGTCTGGGGTGGCCCGGTGAAGCTTTCCGGACGTTTTTCCCGTTTTCCGGCGATTCCAGTGGTGGTTCGGCAGGTTCTAGCGGTGGTTCGGCGGGTTCCAGTGGTGGTCTTCCGGGCTCTATTGGTGACAGAGGGCTCCAGGCGGGGGCGGAATGTGCTCCAGGTGGCGGTGGAGCAGGCTCCGGTGGCGGTGGCGTGGTGGGTCGACCTGGCGGCAGTGGTCGGCCGGGTGGACCGGGGTCGCGGCGCACGACCCCGAAGGAGGAACAGAGACCTGCTTCCAACGGGTCTCAGTATGGGCTGAAGACCATCCACGAGGGTCGGTCGGCTGAGCGGTGGACCACGGGTCCATGTCTGGCCTGCACGGCCAAATCGCGGGCCGGCGCTGCAAGTCGGGCTGACCATCACAAGCCAGCTCAGAGCGGATGGACAGGCCGGTCAGGTCGGTCCAGCCCAAGGGGCTTCATCCCCTCCGACTTCGGACACCCATAACATTCTCTACATCTGTCTTTTTAGCATTCCATCTACGGAAGTGTAATCCTCGGCTTTGGATGAAGGTTTTGAGATGGTTTCGGGGATTTTTAATTCCCGGGACAGGAGCTCGGTGGTGCGCCACGCACATTAAGTACTACAGTGGGAATCTTGTTTTGGATGGCGTAGACACGTCTGATATCTGATTTTAGCGCAGTCAGCGGCATTACGAACCTAGAGTCGATACAAAGATTTACAGTATGGTTTATCTCATTGATGTCGAAGTTGATATGTGGTCCCTACGTGTTGTCTTTTGAGTTGTGTGTAGCGTTTTGGAGCCTTATTCACCAGACGCCTATTTGAGGCGTTTTAGTAGTCGTTTCCACGTGTTTTTCTGAGATCATCGTAATGGAATAGTTCTATAGATGAGTATCAGAGTCAGGTTTCAAGCCCCACACAGGGCTAGCTATGGTGAATAGTACCACATTCATCGGTTGTCCGTTTCGGGCGAGTAAGTAGTTTATCTCGTGTGTTTTTTCCGCGAGGACTGCAACGGTGTAATCAGTTTGGGCATGTGGAGCCTCATTTGAGATCTTGTTAAATGTGGAAACATGGGAAGGTGTTGGATGGAGATCCCTTTTAATGCACTACGAACCAACACAAGGAGGCATTGTTAGTGGCACATGTGATGTCAGTAGTACTGTGGAGCTATCGGACGGATTCTGGGTCTACCCTCTAGTAGGGCTGGGCAGTGGGTCGCCTGTCATCTTCTTCCAGGTCTACCCTCCAGTAGGACTGGGCAGTGGGTTGCCCATCGTCATCTTCCACCAATACCTTCCATTATGGCTGGGAAGTGGGTTTCCCGTTATCATTTTCTAGGTCTACCATCCAGCAGTGCTGGGCAGTGGGCCGCATGTCGACTTCCTCCAAGTCTACCCTCCAGCAGGGCTGGGTAGTAGGTCGTCTGTCGACTTCTTCCTGGTCTACCCTCCAGAATGGCTGGTAAGTGTTTTTCCTGATGATATATTTTGGTTTACCCTCCAGCAGGGCTGGGAAGTGGGTCACCCATTTTCATTTCAGACTCATCCCTTCTTATGAGGCTAGTTGGTTACTTTTTTTCCCTGACTATTGGAGCAGGGACTTGATTGTGCGGATCAGTGGTGTGATAGTTTTAAAATTACCTAAGGACCCACAAGGAATATGGGTACTTTACCCCCTAATACGCATCTTTGGGACACGACCTATAACCATGTGGGTGAGTTAGTGCCACCAAAAAAATTGTATCGAAGTGCGGTGATTGAGCCCCTTTGACTTGGGCTTCCTAGTTGGACGAGACGAGATGCTGGGCTGTGCAGATGGTTTTACATGGAACTGAAGGAGACTTATCCTGTGCTGAGCCTGGATATGGAGATACTCGTACACACTCGTTTGTGTTTCTTGTGGAGCATATATATATATAGAATGGAACCCTACTTTTGTTTCCACTCCTTGGGGTTCGTGCCTATTTATTTCTGTTGGGTTGAGTTGTACTCTCATTACTGAATTTTCCACTAACCTTATTAGTCTACTACTCACCTCTTTCCCACCTCATTTGTTCCTCCCTAGAGCTTTCAGGGTATCCTACTGATTATCTTTAAACTCACCCCTGCTTGGGCTTTACCCGCACCTGGTGTGCCCTTGCAGACGACGGATACGTCGATCGCGACTACGGAGAAGCGTAGAGGTCACAACAGTTGATGCCACGTACCGTGGTCATGCTAGAGTTTTCAGGTGGGAGTCTATCCAGGTGTTTTCTTTTTTTTACCTATTTCCGGGTTGTGGATCCATTGTCGTTGGGTGCAAGGTTTCTCTATTTTACTTTCCTGTTTACTTGTCAGTACTTCATGTACATTACTTAATATTTTTAGTGGTTGATGCATGACTGTGGTTGGGGTATAGTTTTTTGTATTTTTATTTTATTTTTACACTACACTTCTACATCAAATGGTTTGTGTGTGTGTGCATGTACAGGTACTTAGGTGAAGTCCTCCACAAGATTGTTACGCCTATGACGCTGGTCGGTAGCCTCTGGCCTGTGGAGGAAGGCATGATGTAGTTGCGGCTCGGGACCGGTAGGGTCGGGTCGTGATAGTTAACCATTTATGAAATGGTTTAAATTGAACACTGAAAAAGTTTTAATAGATTATTGTATTACTTCACCATGTGGTAAGAAATTAAGTATAAATAGATGAATGTAAAAGTATAATATTTTCATTATAGAAATATATCAAATATATATATTTACTTATAAACTAAGAGAGTGAGAAAATTTCACAACTCTACGAAATAGTTCATAATAATTTGTCATCCTATTCTTCTAATTTTTTGCGATATCAATTTCCATTATTCACACATCTAGATTATGATTTTTTGGTCAAAAAATTTATCATGACCATGTTCTCCATCACTCTCTATCAGAACATGATAGTCATATTTTTTTTCTATATTTGTGTTTTCAATAATGTTATCATATTCAAAATCCTATTTTTTGGGGATATTAATATTTAATTTTACTATTATTAAAAATATTTATAATGATCCCTATTTATGTTTTCATTTTTTCTAAACAAAATTGTCTTCAAATATCAAAACCTAGACTACCGAGATAAAGTTTAAATTATGAGCACACAATTTAATTCTTGTCGGGAGAATGTAACGCCCTATAACATTACAATACATTAAATTTTGAATAAATTTAATTTTATTTTCAGATTTATTTATATGAAACATCATGTCATGCTTACAGTACACACAATAATAAATTGTCTTTCGTTACATGCAAGGCAGCGTTTTAACGAACAACAAAATATTATAAAAATATTAGCATTTAAGATTTTATAAGGAATAACCTAGCTATAAAGGCAGCCTTTATGAAAGGTATTAACTCAATTAATAAAATATAAGGGTGAATTAATTGTTTATTAATTAATTATATATCAATATAATAAACAATTGAATATAAAGTGTGTGTTTTTATAAAAAAATATTTTTCTGCTCACATTGTTCTTTAACCTAATAAATTATCTTTAGTGACTAATATTATTGTTATATATATATATTATATATTCAATAAGTTTTTTACATTCATCCAATACATTTTATATGCATGACATAAGAAAAAACTTAATATTACGCATAAAAATCAATATTTTTATAAAAGATGTTTTATAACCTTTTAAGGAAGAAACTATATTAAATTGAATTATTTATAATTTAATATATTTTATTTGAAATAATAACCATCTTATTTTAAATTTTGTTATAAAAATTTACTTTGGTTGAATTTTTGGTATTTTTCTGATAAGTTTCATGTTTTGATGAATAGTGGTAAAATATTGCATTTAATTGAAAACAAATTTTTTCCTAAATAATTTATATTTTTGAAAATATATTTTTGATTGGGTTTAAATTATAGTAATATCATTTTTATATCATTTTTACAATTTTGGTCACTGGAATCAATTTTAAATTTAATATGAATATGAAAACATTGCAATCTTTTGTACATTTTCACTTTAATAAGTTGTTTTCTCATCCTGTCAAGGATATTAATTTTAAATTAATTAAAAAATATTATATGATTTGAATATTTTTAAATATATTCCATATTTGTAATTAGTGGGTAGAAATTATGTAAATAGGTTTCTTTTATTTTTTTGTATGTGAATAGTAAAGTTATTAATATTTTAATTTCCATGGTTAAGGGTAAATTAGGTAATTATGGGTAAAAATAATATTGAAAAGACCATAAAATTACACTAAAACGTTTACAAAAATCAACCTTAGGCTTATTTTATGGATTTGTGGAGCCACTTGTATTTCATTAATCCTTTCGTAGTATTTGTTTATGGAAATTCCAATATTTCGCACTACTGTTCTTAATAAGTATTATATTTTTAATATATGGTTATTAAGAATATATCTTTGACAATAAATAGTCATTGGAAAGAAAAAATTATTATATTTATCAAGATAATTTTTTTTTTCTTTGGAATAAATAATTATATTAATGGGTAGCACCATGATGATGTTGTAATTGTTTAATTAACGGACATATCAAATAAATGTTTTCAAAAATATTAAAATAAATATAATTTGATATAACTGATGTCATCCAAAAAAAAATTATCTGATGATGAAATATTAGGCATCTATTAATTTTTTTTGTTCGATATTATCTTTTTAATTGATATTTAAATAAAAGTCATGAAATGAGTACGCCAAAATTGATATTAGTAATATTTAAAATAAATAATATATTATTAGATGATATAAAATTCATGAAAATATAAACATCATCCAACTGATTTAGATAAAATTTAAAACTTCATTCATCAATCATTTATGGTATGTTTTGCATTTTATAATAACTATATTAACCCTTTAAGAATAAGAAATCCAATTTTTTATGGTAATAGATAGTGTGTTTAAATAAAGGTTAAAAGAAAAAAGATAAAGATTAAATAACAGTCAAAACATGTCCAATTTTGTTTATGAATATCATTAGACCCTAATAACTTTTGGATATAATTAGAGTTTTTTAATTTATAAGATTTTATGAAAACCAATTATATGTTATTTAAGTCAATTATAGTTACAAAATATCACTATATATTTAATATATTTTATGTTTTTACATAGGGTCAAAATGAAGATATAAACGAACATAAATCTATTTTTTAATCCTAATAAAATTAGTTTAGTTACATATATTTATTATTAATTTTAATAAATTATATAATTACCTTTAAATCTTATTCAATGCATAAATGGTATTTATTTAATTAAAAAACAAATTAAATAATTTATTTTAAAAGTATTAATATTGATATGTTTGGGATGATTTAATGTGCCTAATAGATTTTATAGATCGATAGGATATATTATAATTTTTTTAAATAATTAGATTTGAATTCCCAAATTTTCATGATGTATTTGAAGTGAAATTAAATGAATCGTATCAAATTTGGTAATAATGATATTTTATTGAATTGATATAATATAAAATTATTTAAAAACACAAAAATGATAAATAATCACAAATTGGATAAGATATGCTTGAAAAAATTTCCATATTCATTTATAGGCCATTTTATGACTTTTTCTCTACAAGAGCCTTATTATATTTTAATATTTTGAGAATTTCCAAAAGTAAACCTCACCTAAATTATAAAAGGGAATCTCCTCCCTCACTCCTCACACCAATTTAATTTTTTCAGCTCGACCAATCCATTACCATTTCTCTTTCGAGTATCCTTATTTGTGTTCTACATATTCAGGACCATTCAAAATACCCACCCTATATCACTTAAGAATATACAAAAGGAAGTCCACTGAAGAAGATGAGGTTAAAGGAGGATCACCCAAAAGGAATCTCAAGGTAAGGGATTTAAAATAAATTTCATTTTTAGGAGGCATATTTTAATGTTATGCACCTATTCAATTTTATATGTTGTATAAAATAAATTTTTACATGGTATATCATTAATCTATTTATTTTCATTATATTCTATGTTCATTTAATGTTGTTCTTTCATGGGAATTGTAATTTAAATGTTTCAAAGAAGCATGGGAGACTTTGTAACGTTTAAATATTATTTTCACTAATAATATTTGTAAATGATCTTTCAATATTATTTCCATTAATCAACGTTGACAACCCTTATTATTACTTATCCTCAACTATGGAATTGTTGAAAAAACATTACTTCTTTATTCTATAGAGATATTTGATTACGAATATTAATTAATAATTAAATTGATTACTTAATATGAGGAATTATTTTTTATAGAAATAACAATTGTGGCCCGAGTATTATATATCTCATCAATGCATATATAGGATCTCATGAAAAAATTAATTTACCCAAATAAGAATAGTTTTAACTTTCTTGTGAAAGTTCTTGAGGGTATAGTATTTCATGTACCTCATATATGACATCAAATAATTACGAATTCCACTCATTTAGACTCTATTATCATTTATCAATAAGATTTTTCATTACATATGTATTGATTCATTTCATTATAAGCTAATTGATTAAGTGGAATTTGTTTTAGTATTTTACCATGACATATTGATTTGTCTTATCTAGTCATTTCAATGGCATGTGTTCTCTATTAATGGAAATTATCTGTTGATTTATTTCCATTTATTCATTATTATTTACACTTTACATACCCTTACTGGGTATTTAATCTCACTCAAATTATGTTTCCATTCCCCAGGTTATGAAGAGGAATCCTTTGAATGAGTTTCAAGGATGCTGAGATTTCACTTTTGTTATGCTTTGTTTTCTTTTCCAAATGTATTATATGTATCATGTATGTAATCTAGATTTCCAAGACTCCTAAATTGATTATCTTTTCATGAGTTTATTCCCTGTAAGTCATTATAGTCTAATAATATAATGCACTATATTCATGATTATTGGGTCTGGGAATTACAACACTTCGTCTTAGTTATATTAATTCTATGTCACACTAGAAACAATTCTCTATTGTAATTTTCAAAATTACACTTTTTTAGTTCCCTATCAAAATATGTAATTTGAATTTTCCCAAGAAAACCCTATGATATATATCATTAGATCTTTATTCCTAGAATATAGGATACTTCTTATAAGTCATTCATGTACAATCATTCATTATCCTGTTCTTCAACAATAATAATTCTTTTAGTTTGTTTCCCACACTAGGGCCAAAACATGATTAAAAGTTAGTTTTTTCAATTTTAAATTCCATTTTTAACCGATGTCTATAAAGGATACAATAAATAAAAGACTTTTGGCATCAGTTTTTTAAAAACCAACATCAAAAATGTAAACAGGATCAGTTTTTGGTGTTGGTTTCTTAGATAAATCGATGCTGAAAACCATTAAACATTTTTAAATGATTTGGTACTGGTCATTTTGAATAGTGATTCTAAAAGAGTAAAAAATTAAAAATTTATAATTATTACACCCCATAAAAATCAGAATCCCTATAATAGAAAAATAGAATACATACATCAAACAACATTTATCAGCGACAAAAAAACATATATACTTTTGACAAGTTTATCCAAAAATCAATTATACCTTTGTATAATAAATATAATTAAAAAACACATACACAAAATTTACAACATGATAATTTTTTTGTTATTGTCGAAGCATTTTTTTGATATCATTATGTTCAAAAACTTGTTGTAAAAAAGATTTTTTATTTCTTTTTATTACAAATATTTTATATTAATCATAATCATTATAAAATACATTCCTTAAATTATAGTCAAAATTAACAAACAGATTGTAAACAAAGAACCAAGATGGTCAAGTTCAACTTTATTGTATGAATCAACATCATTGAACATATACAATAATCTTTAATGAAATAATATTAAAAAATAAAATACTATGATAGAAAATATAAAATAATTAATATGACTATCCTCATCAAAATCAGTCATTACCCTAGTTTTGGTTATCTCCTACATGAATCGTAGAACATAATAACCACATTTAACATGTCCATGTATACAATGATACTATAGTTAATAAAACATTAACTTGATTATGAAAACAAATATATTCATATATTAATAAATATATCAAAAAACAAAAGTAATATCTACTATAAAAAATAATTACCTTTACTTTTATATAGTTGATTGCATTTTTATTTTCTATTATTAATTGATCTTTGTTATATTTTTCTCTGAAATTAATTTTAATATATATTAATTAATTATACATGTATAAACAATGATAATTATACATAATCATCTTATAAAAAACAAAAAAAACATATATGTCTTATATGTTGGAACATTTTCTATAAACACCACATAATAATGAGAAAAACCAATATCATGTGTTTTCACTATTGAAAAATATGCCTAACCTCCAATTCTCCCTATAATAAAATAATTTAACATTAAATGAAATTATAATGAAAATATTTCATGATTATTTTTCTATTCATACCCATCAAGAAGTGGAAAAAATCAACACCCAATATTCTCCATGAATAACCCCTCGTACATATATGGGCCTCTCTATTTTCAGTTGACACATATATCATAGCCATTGAATGGAATTCTAAATCTATAAAACCATAAACACATGTGGTGTCATTTTGAACAAGCAGCATGTGTAGATACCAAATTAAGAAACTAAAATAGTTATCCAATTTAAATGATCATAATTTTAAAAAATATAAACTGAAAAATCAATATACTATATGGAAAAAAACTGCAACATAGGCATGCCTAGATCTTCAAAATTAATTGGATCCATGATATATTTTTTGAATATTATCAATATATAGTCTCTTCCAAATATGTTAGATGACATAAAAAACACATAGATATTATCCACTAAAGAGGAAACCTAAGATAATCTTTCTATCCCATTAGAAATATTTGAATTATCTACAGTTTCTTGTTATTGATCCTTTTCTTTCTGTTGTTCAATTTCATTGAATTTCAGATACTCTTACATAAGTTGAATTTCTGTAAACATTATAATTAATTTCAATTAGACGTAATTAATATTTTAAAACACACATACCTGGTATGAAATATTTCAAGGAAGGATATATTGTTAATGTAAAAAAATGACCCATACAATCCCCAACTCTAGTAACCTATATGCTAGGAATTCGTAGTATAGCAATAAGATCAATAATTTCATCTACCAACACACTAACCTAACCCATATGAATAGGCTAGTAATGTACATAATCCCCCACAAAAAATCAATGAATCTTAATGCTACAATATGCATATAAATATATCCTACAAAAAATCACAGTATATGTTTGGGTCTAAGAGAGGAGGTTGGGGATCTGAGTAGGCGGGCTAGGCAGGTGGTGCAGATGGTGATTGTCTCATCAATTTTCCTCACATAGCCTGTTTCCTAGTAGATTGAATTTGATCTCCCATGGATAGTTTCATATCCTTTTTGGTAATTTTAAGGATTATAATTCTTATTACCTTGATTTTTTTAATTTGATTCCCAAAAACATTTTCAATACAAATACCAACTTCATATCCTCTAATGTGATTGGGGTGTTCTGGATTTCCTAATGTAGTGGCTTGGATTTTCATCCTACCCTCAGGAATAAAAGTTTCCAATTTCAAATTCTCATGATGGTAATCTTGAAATTAAATATTTAAATGTTATATTACTATTTTTAATTTATAAATTACCAAACATTACGAAAAAAATTGTCATTTACTTACAATTATTCTAGCTATTATCTACCCTTCTCAATAAGGAACTATTAATTTTTTATTTTTTCTTAATCTTTTAAATTTCTCATACTTGGTGGGTGGTGATGGAGGACCAAATTTTTCCTAATCCTAACCACTAGTGGAGTGAGCTCTTAGTTCTTTAAACTTTTACTCAATAATTTATTTACTCCAATAAATGAAACCCTCGAGGTGATAAAGTATAAGGGTATACATTCTGGAATTGGATGTCTTGATTGTATTTCCTCAAGAAATATTATATATTAAGTATACTAATAATTAATTTTGTCTATATATAATAAATTTTATAATATAATAAAATATAATTATAATACCTTAAATGTTTCATCTTGTTGAGTAGAAACACATTTCTTCAATGTATCTTAATATAGAAATGGATACTTAAGGCATGGGATTTCAGTTTATCTCCTTATAAACACAGATCATTTTGTAAACATTATTTTCAAATACCTCTATCGAACCACCATTAAAGTAAGACATCTTTTCATAGCAACTTTTTTTTCTTTAAAATTAATTTTCCTCTATAATTTCATAACATAAATATTATTCAATTAAAATATATCATATTCAAAAAATGTGGTAAAATAAATCAATTTAGATATCATACCATTATAGCCACCCTAAGATGATCTATTTCCACCTTGTTGACTGAATTCCAATCAGGATATAAATTGGTAATCCTATAATATATCTACATACCGAAATAGCTGATAAATTGTGTTGCATTTGGGCCACATGCATTATTATTATCATTAAAACTAATATTTAATTTCTATTCTCCATGAGAAGGTGATAGTTTTCATAAACATGTACTACCACCTTTATTAACTCGAGATTTTGATTTATGAATAATAATAGTAGATGACTCCCCAACTGAAGTATCACCAGTAGTCCTGTAATTATTTTTTAAAAATTAAATGCTTTCTTTCATTAAATTATTATATAACTAGATATTTAATAATATGAAAAAAAGGAAAATACCATAGTAAATGTTCTTATATCTCTGTATCGTTATCTATCATTATAATAGGAAAATTTAATGAAATTAGCGTGGACCTGAATATAATTAGACATGTTAGTAGTGAGAAAATTGGAAAATAGATATACGTAAGAAAACAAATGGCACACATTTGTAAGTTTAAAAATAATAATGATTTTATGATTCTAAACCAAAAAAAAATATGTTTGGTGAACTATTAAATATAAACATTACATCTATAAATATATATACACATAAAAATTAAAATATCAATGTTTGAAAAGGTGTTCTCAAATGCATAAATAAACCAAAAATATAATAATTTATTTTGTTTATTTCACTAAAAAATATTTTAACCATAACCACTGAATATTAAAATTTAACAAAAAAATAAAATAAATAATCCTATATATATAATTAAATATCCAATATTTCATAAATAATATAGTTTTTACACGTGTAAATTTAAAAAAATATCTTTTAAATATTTGCTAGATTAATTAGGAGAGTAATTAAGTGTTTTCATATATCCCTATAGTATGATAATTTTGTATTTCATGCCCTATTTTTGTGTTATTATCATTGTTATTTGGAAATCGTGTAACAGATGAAGAAGCCTCATATAAAGAAATAACATCATCATCATCCTCATCATCTAGATAGAATTTTTTCCATTTCAAAATTATAAACCACTACTCATTCAATGGACCAATGACATACAATATTTTTTTCACATGTGAGGCAATGATTAATAGTTCTCTATTGAAACTAAATCTTTTCAAATAAACCAGTTTAGACCCTTATTCATCATGTTTCACATTGCTGTTATTTTCAACCCAATTACACTTAAATACAATGACTCAAAATTTAACTTAATAAATGTACCATATGTCTTCAAGAACTCCAAAATATGGCATCTATGTAGTAATTTTGTTTTTATCATTTTCACTTGAAAAATGAAGCACTTCAGTGATGATCATTACACAAATATTTTGAATGGAACTACTATCATCCAGATATTTTGTGTAGAATTTTTACTCCTTAATATAAAAAAAGACTATGTGATCACATTAAGAGATAATCCCCCTACCAACCATTTCAATGTTTTGGCTGAAGATATATATTTGATGACTTTCTCTTTAAACCATGATGCAAATGACGTTTTATGCTCAATCATCATCCAGTTTTCATTTATTTTCAAACATCATAACATTAATTCTAAAATATGTGAGGATATATATGATTGAACCTCATTTGTGTTGTTCAAAATTTATATAGGTTCCTACATCACTTCATCACATGGAATGAACCTTACCTTTAAAACTCAGATCCCTATAACATCAATATCAACTATCGTATGTTGTAATATAGGTAGACCAACATGCTCCACCTCATACAAATAACTATTACAGAACTCAATCACTCTTCCGATACATACTTCTGAACAATAGAGGCCTTTTATCGACATGTAATTTTAACATATCCCTTCTAAATTGTCATATATCTTTTAAAAGGGTACATCCATCATAAATATAATGGCGAACATATTCTTATCTCAAGCATAACATTAATCACCAGATGAACTATTATATCAAAAAAAACAATAGGTGGGAAATACATTTCTAGTTAACACAGAATAACAGAAGCATTATTCTCCAACACATCTAACAGATTTGGATCAATGAATTTGGTAAAAATGGATTTGAATAAATTACATAACCTGATGATATTATTTCTGACAGTTGTCAGAAATATATCACCCAATGTGATTGTTTAATTTTGATTTATCAAATCATTAAAATCGTGAGACTTCATTAATATTAATTTATAATCAATCAATGAAACCAAGTTATTCACATTTGAATAAAAACCATTGTGTACATTAATATGTTATAAAGTAAATTACAAAAATCATCTTTTCAATATTTGTTAATGTGTGACAAGACATAGGTAAATATTTTTTGTTTCCATTCATAGTGGGAGCTAACTGAAAATGTATCCCCATTTATATCAAGCCCAATATAGCATGAAATCCATAATTTTACCATTTTATGTCTAACAATGTTCCAATAAAACTATCATATATTTTTTTATCAACATGTATAACATTGATGTTATGTTTTATCTCTAAAAACCTCAAAAAAGTTATTTTGAAAATGATAGACTATTTCTTCTTGGTATTTTTATGAAGACCAGAACTTCTTTTCTTTCCAAATGTTGAATAAATATTTTTATCATTTTATAATATTCTTCAACTGAAAGTGGCTGTGGGGGAAGATTTAATTCCTATAAACCATTAAATGATTTTTTCAATCAATGATAATGATGATCAATTCGCAAAAACCTTACTGTTCTTCATACACTATCTTTCTTCCATACTGCAATTGATATTACAATGTATCTTCTTCATAAATTGGATAGTCTTTATGTACCTTAAAATTGTATCTAGATATGTTCTCATATGTAGGAAAGTCATCTATAGTGAAAATTATCATAGAATGCAAAATAAAATACTATTTCGTGTCTGAATAGAAAACATTAACACATGTCTCCCATGGAAAATTTAAATTCATCAAAAAAAAGATAAAAGATACACATCAATATCATTTCCTAAATGTTTTTTTTCCAGAAATCATCAAGCTCATATTACTATAATTGTTTCATCAAACATATATGTGGGGAAAATTTGTAAACAACCAACAAATAGTCCATGAAATATGTTGTGTACTTAGGCTCCAATATGAATTTATTACATCATTACACAATCCCATTCTAATATTTCAATCATCACCTACAAAATCATGAAATTGTTTATAAAATATCTTCCTTTGTGGTCAATCATTAGGGTGATGTAAGTTATCATTAGAGATGTGCCCATATAAATGAAATATTCAGGTTTCTTCATCAATTGAATTTGAAAATATATGCTTCATACAAATAATTATAATTAGGTACCAAATTACTTTATCATGATCTTTGATTATGGAACCTAATAATGAATTAGAGTTGAATTATCAGAACTATATAAAGTAATTAATTGATGATTTCATTAGAAAGTAAAAAACCAATTTTTCATGAGGTTATATGTGAGTTCCTAAGAATTAATATAAGTTGACTTTTTCATCCATCTTATAGCATGATGTTTCACATGTAGTAAAACTCCACAAATATTCATATTCATTCCTATACAACACAAAATCATTGGGGAAATCGGGAAAATTTTTATATCCCTATCCCAGTGGGTATACTATTTTCCTCCCCTCATAATTGGATTCTAGTAGCCTATTTATTTTGTGATGTATCTCTTTCAAAATATCATGTTAGTCAGAGACTCCTTTACCATGTTACCCTTTTCTTTCATTCAAGTTAACTAATATCAATACTATTGATAACAATGTATATTTACTACATCTTGGTAACTGGTTTCTCAGAATCTCTATACAATTTTTCTATAGTTGATGTTTTTAAAATGGTTTCATCACCTAAAAAATGAACTAATTCTTCAATATGATCTTCTACCTCATTATTAATATTTTCATAAAGATTATATGTTGAATTTTTAGTTTTTCACCATGCCATATCCAATGTGCATGATTAAGGATAAAACCACACCAAATGAGATAAACCATGATTTCATTGGAGTTCAATTGTCTCATATTCAAACACTTCACACATTTATAGAAAATCAAATCTATGTTTTGAATATTTCATTTTTAAAATTCCAAGAATTTATCAACTCATTTTTCATATTCACTAGTGGTTATTTGAAAATTTTTCCAGTTTTGATCCATTCAATACCTAGTATAGTAATATAATCAGCGAATATATTAAAACAAATAATCATTTATAAATATATATATATAAATACAAATTTTAAACATAAAAATATTCATTAAAAATGATTTCTAATAAAATAGGAAACATCCAATGAATATGAAAATTAATTAATGTTAATATAATATTTCAAAATAATATAACCATTTGTACATTTGTAGTTTTTTATATTATTTCAAAAGAATAAGAAAATTAATTAATGCTAATATATTAGTTATTATATTGAAATATTGTTTCAATTATTTAAATTTAGTTAACTTAATTTATTATTGTCAATTACACAAAATCTTAAAATATTTTATTTGAAATAAAATACTATTTTAATATATATTATATATCTTCAGAATTTACAAATAGTAAATTTTATATTTTCAAATTATGTACATGTTGTATGTTGATATTATAATTTAATTGTTTTTCTTCATCTATCATGTATTATCTCATATTACATAGTAGTTAGATTAGTTCGGTGTCATGTGTGTCCAAAGGTATTGAAGATTTTATTAATTTAACATGTGAAATATACGGAGTCATTACATGTGATGTTTATTATATTAATGAACGATGGAAAAATGTATCGTTGTTTATTTAATAATATATATCATCATAAATATTTAATAATTTCATCAAATAAATTATTTTTCAAAACAACCAGCTTTATGAACAAAAATTATAAATAAGAATCAACTACATACAAATAATTGAAACAATAACCCAAAATATAACTAAATGATAAATAATTTAACATCAAATTTAATAATGAAAACATACATAATTTGGGTTTCACCAAGGTAAATTAATCCCTAATTATAAATTTCCCCCTCCAATTCATTGGAAGAACAAACAATGCTGTATTTAAAAAATGATTTTAGAATTGAACAATAAACAAAGAAAATGAAATAAAATCAAACCGTGAATGGTGGTCAGTCAGAATATGGATTATAAAGATAAATGCCTCTATATATGATGGAATAAAGACATAGGATGAACAATAGATTCCACATATCATGAAATGATTATAAATATTGAAGAAAATAAATAATAATTGATGTAGGGATCACCGGGTCACCATCTAGTTCATCGCAAGTCGAGAGATTGTTTTAACATTGTAAAAATTGAAGGTTTCGTGATCCTATGATTTTTCTCAAAAACCATTCCACATGAGTTTTCATAAAAACCAACATTGAATATTTTTTATTTATTTATATAATTGTCATTACTGAAAACTGATGAGGTAATTCTATTTTCATTTATGTTGTCTGTCTTTTTTAAACTAATGTCGTTAATGTATTCCATCGGTGTTTTTGGAATAGGTTTTAAAAAATCCAATGTTGAATGTAAATCTTTTATTTTGTGTCATTTTAGTGTAAATTGAACCCAAAACATTCTCACATATATATTTTTCATTGGTTTATAAAAAACTAACACCATATCATTGATGTTGAAGCCACTATTTCTCCTAGTGGAATTAACATTATGTCATTAATATATATTACATGAAAAAATTGCAATCCACCTCTCCTTATAGACAAAAGGAACTCATTCATTCTTAAAGAAACCAAATTCTCTAATTTTCCAATAAATATGAAAATTCCTTGACCGTAAATACTTCTTAAATCCATAAATGGATCACTTTAGCTTCTATACATTATTGAAATTATTTAATATAAGTAGCCATTACTGTTGTGTTATATGAACATATTTAACTGACTTCACATTTATAATATTATTTTTGACATCCATTTTATAAATTCTATAATTATGTAAGGTTTTTTAATACATGTAATATTATGATTTATTTCAACATTTCAAATTATATGATGGATTCATCATAATTGATTGCCAAATGTCTCTTGAAACCCTTAATATATTTTCATTCAATATAGTTTTTCATTTGACCATTCGTATCCATAATTTCCTTGAAACCCCATTTTCCCCATGTAGTTTTCATATTATCAAGTGGATTTTCCATAATTCAAAATTTGTTTTTTTATATAAATTCCAATCCCAAATATATGGATTCCTTCTATTTAGTAGTTCCCTTACCATATAATTGTTATTTATTGGTTAGAGGTTCATCATTATCTTGGTTAAATGTGTCACCATACTCAGTGACAAGTAAACCATAATAACACTTTGTTTCACTAACCTATCTTACACACCTTTGTAAAACATGTATCTTGGAAAATTCCCCATCTCCCACAATCTCTTTTAGAGATTAATCCCATAATTACTATTCTGTATCTGGAACCTCGACTTCATCTAATTTAATATTTCTCTCATTATTTCCATTTTCAATGTGATCCACTTATAAAAATATGAAATGTCTTTCCAAAATGAAATTTATATTCAAAGGGTTTAATTTGTAATATCTTTTAGTTTCCATAGTAATCCCAATAAAGATTCAATTCATGGTTTGAGGTTATAGTTTATTATTACGTATAACATTTTCAAATTCCTCAAATCCCTATACAATTATATGTGACATGTATTTTTGGTTTATATACCATGACTCAAATTGAATCCAATATTCTACATTAGTTGGTACTCAGTTTAGCATATATGTCACAGTTTATTGTGAGTATCCCCAAAAGTATAATTATATAGTTTTATTACTCCTAATAAATAAAATCATGTCATGTAAGATATGAATCACCATTTTAATAACACTATTCCATTTAGGTGCTCAAGGATGAGTGAGGTGGGAGTCTATCCCACACTCCATTAAGTGATCAATGAAACCTAGTTTAAGATTATCCACACTATGGTTTGAGATGATTTTCTTAATCATTACCCAAATTTATTTTATAAATCATTATGATATTCCTTAAAAAAGAAATATGATTTGGACATATACCTCATTAAGTAGATATATCTATATATACTATAGACCTCGGTAAAACAAATGAAGTACGAAAAACTGCACCATGAATCTACTAGAAAAGGACTACACACATCAGTATAAACCATCTCCTACAATTATTTATCTCCCTATCCATTACCAATAAAATGTGTTTTTGTTATTTTAGGTTTTAAAATGGTTTATGAGACATCCAACGGTTATCACTCAATAAGGTTTAAATACCATGTTTGTTGAAGTTTACATAACCACTTCTCAATCACAGGATCTAGAGTGAAGTTTCATCAAAGGGTATGATTTGATTCATTATCATTAGATTTTTCATTGATTAATTATAATATATTTTTTAATTAAAACATATACAATCCAAAACATAATGTATGTTTTTTTATACAAAATCCAACATTTATTTCCATACAAGAAATAAAATTAGTGAGTGTCTAAACTTAGTAATAAGATTATGTTTCCTATAATATGTGGTAGATAATAACAATTATATAGTAAAATAACTATTCAAATAGTAAAATTATGATGATAATATCCCGTGAATAATAATACTAGTCTCATACCATTTACTTCTCAGATATCGACCACGTCTTTTAAATTATCTTGAATCTACTTGATTTCTATTATTTAATAAAAATGTGTGATCCACATGCAATATCTAATGCCCAACTTGTATATAAAGCAATATTTCATTTAATGAAATATATACTTAAAGAAAAATAATCACCTTTCTAACACTTCCCTACATTTAAATTATTCTTCTAGTGGCCTTTCTAGTCACATGAAAATTAGACATAGACAGGCACATTAATCTCCAACTATATCTTTATCTTCTTGGATGGGAGGTGAATTGGTGACATTGATTGTAAATTAAGATCTGATTCCTTTTCCTTGACATTCCTCTTAATGATCAATAAGAGGAATGAAGAGTTAGAATTATTTATATCTCTTCCATCACGGTGAACTAAATCCAACGAGTCCTGGAGTGACTTATTCATGTTATTCATATTATAAAAATCAAGAAATTTAGATAAGATATGTGAAAAAATTAAAATAATGAGATCAGATGTTATTTCAATATTCAGTTTGAACATATGGTTCTATTGTCCCCCATTGTACTTTATTAGCTTGAGTACATGGGGCCCTTTATCATTCCCCTATTGTGGTATACATCTATACAGAGCACCAAATATCTTATTTTTTCCTTCAAAATCCTCTCCTTGTACAACTATTAGATATCGGACAACATTTTGAAAGATTATTTTTAATCATTAAGTTTATATAGGTCATTGAATATAGATGAAAATACGAAGCACTAGAAAACTAGCACATAAACACAATGATTCTTATATTTCTCTTTATCCTTCTTACTTTATCTCTATGGGGGATCTATACTTAGTGTGGATTCCATCATATAATTCATCTTATTTTTGTGTACTATTATGTGAAATGGCATGTACCACTCATGGAAGTGATGGATGGTTAAGATATTATCATTCTCCAATATAGATCGTAATGAAATATAATTTTCATCTATTTCCATTTGGTCTACAAAAAATATAATTATATTTTTATTTTATCTTGATTATCATTACATATTTTTAAATTACCAATTTTAAATGTCTTTCACATTTATATCAATCCCATGTAGCCATCAATAACTCGATTCAGAATACTCAATCACATTAGTTTTATAGTGTCTAGGATCATTAATCCTCTCTTGATATCCAGAGCTATAGAATTCCCTCTACTCTATGAGTCAAATGTAACCTTTTGACTGGACAATAACATTAATTAATGACTACTTGGTCTATTTAGTGATGTCACATATCCTGTAAATGTTTTATTTGAATTGCTCAATGTCTTTCCTCTAATGTTACAACAAGATAGATATGACTACCACTTAGCAGAAAATAATTTGTAAGTCATACCACTTATCTCATAAGAACACCACGATAGTATAAGACACCCTAAACAATTACTAAATCAAACCTTGAACAATCATTTGTTCCCAAATTCAAGCGATGTAAGGAATTTCATGACTAAAAATTTTCTTTTTTAAATTTTTGGTATTTCTATGTGAATGAAATACTATTTTATTTGAAATTCTTAATATATGTGATCACACTAAAAACAATCCAACCCTGAAAAGAAAAAATTCACCACTCATGTTAATTTTATCTATGAGTTTTTCTTTATTACTATAATAAGCTGTCATGTGTAATAAATAAACATTCAAAAAATAATAAACCATGCATATGATAAAATAAAAAAATAATGATGTGATAATGTGCCATCAAATATTTGAAAATACATTGGGAAAATAATGTATTAATCAATACCCTACAATAATTCCCCATGTCAATAACTAACATGAATTTCAACACCCACAACTTTTATGCACTTCACTTTTTAGGTTTACACTGGCTCTCGACTCGACCAAATCACAAAAAATTCCTTTGATCATTAAGATGTTTACAAAAAGATAATTGAGGGGATCTATGGGTGAAAAATTAGATTTTATCACTTAAATAAAGAAACACATAGCCTTTACATTTATAGAGGGGGACGATAAGAATCTCATCGAACTGAAATAATCATTGAATTTTAAAAACTTAAATGTATTAAGTGAATTAAAGAAATAATAAAGAAAACATGAATTGGTCAATCTTAGTTTATGATCAGTAAACATGAAATTATATTTTATAAGAAGAACAATAAATTTTCTAAAATTAAAGTTCATGTTATTTTCAGGCATAATATATACATATATATATATATATATAATTATCAAATTTGCTTCCACCTCATTAAGTGGGGTGACCAAATTTTACCACGCCATCACAATAAATGGTGAGGGTCCCTAGATTCCACATCTTATTAATGGTGTGTAGATTCTTGAATATATATTATTTTTTGTGTTATGCAAATCAGGGCATGAATTTTTGTTTTTCTTATTAAAAATTTTATTCTCGGATGGTATAGTAAGCCATAAAGACAACAAACTACCCCCCACCAGCTATTAGTATCATTGGATAACATGCAATGAGTTCTCATTAAGTCCCATCCAAAAATCCATTGCACCGGTAGACATTAAATTGCATTAAAAATCAACAATTTATTTTCATCACAGTTTATTCACAAAAATTACCATTCTTCGATAAATTATATAATGGAGATAAAAACTCAGATTGGTGCACCACCAATTGGGTTGGGAAAATATTGAAATCCTCATTTAAATAATATAAAATTAAATATAATTTTAATATATTTATACTTAAATTATCACCCTCCCACTCAAATACCAATTAATGGAACCCAATGAAAATTAAAATCATGTAAAATGTGAAATTTTAAATTTCAGGTTCACATTCTTGTAAAATACTATAAATACCAAAAACCCATTGGCTTCATTTCTCAAAGTATTATGTGCAATTAAATTTTGTCATAGAGAACAAAAAATAATGAAGCCATAAAAGGGTAAATTGGCCATTTGAAATTGATGATTTTATTTTCTAATTGTAATCATTTCGGGGATTAAAGGAACCATTTTATAAATCCTCTAGAATGTCCAAGCATGAAAAATATCTCATGGATTATTAATCATTAATTGTTAGATGATAGCCTGGGAAATTGAAGAGATTTACAATATTCCATTGGTTACATGAAAAACATAGACTCTATCAATGTGAATAGATCAATCTATCCTTGTTATACATTTAATTTTTTACTATAAAATTTGACAGAGATGAATGGAGAGATCGAAATTTGTGATATTGATAAATTTTACAATTTTTTAGTCTAAATTCCACTTATATATCCTTTAAAAAAATGGCACTTTGGTCCCTGGAATGTTTTAACCTTCATTTTAGTCCCATGTGCACAATTAAGTCTTAATTAAAATAATAATAAATTTATGGAACATTTTTTCACTCACTATTAACACATTAATATGTAACAATATAAAATATAAAGCATTAACTCAACTCCCTCCTCCCATAATAAATTAACTAAAAATGATCATAATATGTTCCTTTCAAAATTTATATTTTATTGTATTTACATTTATGATCAAATAACTTGTCAATGGAGTGAGAAAAAATTTTACAATTATTATTCAAACATAAAAAAATATAATTTAACTGTTTTATTTTTGATTGATAACACTCGAATGTTGATGAGGGATTTAAATGTGTTGATTTACCACAAAATTTTTTAAAATTTTTAATGATTTAATTATTTAATAATTCTTATTTGTTAAATAATTGCACTTTAGTAATTAAAAAATATCACTAATTAATTAATCTATTAGTTTTTTAGTTTGTTTTATTTTTATCTTTTAATTTCATTAAATTTTTCAAACATATTTTTTTTATTTTATTTTCTCTAATTAATTTTTTTTTTCTACATGAAATTTAAATTTTGTTTTTGTTTTTTTTATTACTTTATAATTTAAACATTAAATATTCATTTAAATAACATAAACAATAATATTATTTTTATATATTTTATTTTTGTATTTTTAATAATTTTGAACACATTTTTAGAATTTTAAATAATCAATCTTCTATCAAATATAATTTTAATTTTTTTAAATTAAAAAATGTATTTCAATTTTAAATCATATTTTTACTTATTTATTTTATCTTATTTTTAATTTTAATTACTTTTTATAAAATTTAATATTACTTTTTAGTAATTTTCTGATTAATTTTATTAATTTTTTAGAATTTTTCATTATCAATTGAATTTTAAATATTTTTCATGTAAATAATTAATTGGATTATTAATTTAATTCATTCATCATTATTTGATATTTTTAATCTTATTGATTTATTTTCTTCTCTGTTCATTTTTAGTCTTAACTGTGATATAGATGACTCGTCATTATGTTACCCACCACCAGACGACTCACAGAGTTTTCAATGGTGACTCATGCACCAATCACTAGTATTACAATCATAATTGGAAATATGCTCGGTTTTCCCACCACTAGAGTTTTACCCACTGTTTGATTATCCTCTATTATGGGGGCCACTCCCAATATGGGGTGGGTTTTTTAAATGGTAGGAAGTCTCTGAAGGCGGAAATAAAACTCGGAGGCTGCCGGAGAGGTCTTCCACAGTGGGAAACCGACGCGGTGGATAACAGCTGGTGGAGGAATTCTCAAGGGTAGACGAACTATCCACCAACTGGGAGAAAACATTTTAGTTTTGGTTCCTCTATAAAACGGGATTAAAATCCCATTGTCTATATACTTTGAATCAGTGGTGTAATGTGGTGATACTTCCGATGAGATCCAGAGATAGAGGAATAGAGAAGAGCCCCAGTTTTTCCCATGGATGTAGGCTGCTAAAACAAACCACATTAAAAATCCTTGTTGTTCTCTTTTGATTCTGTGTTGTTTTTTTTGGGTTCCAAACACCTCCGCTGTGACCAAATAAGTGATATTAAAGGTGAGCCTGAGTGAGTGGAGTCGAAACAGAGAGATGATGATGAGTTTTCCAGTGATCTAGAAATTGAAGTTGGTCATAATTTTTTTTTCAAATCCAGATTCGTTAAAAGGATGACAAGACTATTCCAGTGGCGTAAGCATCTTTTAAAATGGAGCTAAAACAAAGGAGATAAGCTCGTTCAATTTTTGGTCAAAATCACGAGTGAACAGTATACCTATGCCGAAGAAGACATTACTGTTCACGCCACTGGAAAAAAATATGGTGAGAATCTGACAATAGCTCTGGTGTGCCATGTTAGTTCCATGTCAGCGCCAAATTAGCAGGCGATCTGGACTGTTGATCGTTTTTTGGCTATATCTCAGCCAATCGGTGTCTGTTTTCGATGATACAGGAGTTGATTCTAACTATATCGACCATCATAGACACATTCGTATGGTTAGTTTTTCAAAATTAGTACTCCATCATGTGGTTTCATAAGGGTGCGACATCGACGGTGGTGATAGCACTTTGCGACAATGACGATGGCTAGTGGCAGTGCACTACCAAAGTTTGAGATCAAGAAGTTAAATGGGTGAAACAACGTCGGCTTATGTCATAGCATGGTGAAATATATTTTGGTGAATCATGGCCAGATCAATCCATTGATCGATGAAAAGCCCAAGAAAACTAGTGAAGACGATTGGGAAGAACTCGAGATGCAGGTCGTCAGCACAATTCGACTATGTCTGACGAATGAGGTAAAGTACTCGGTGTTGGACAAGACATCACCAAAGAAAAACTCAAAGAAGATAGTGCAAGGGTATATGGAGAATTCTCTGAACAAAAAATTGTTTTTAATTAAAAAACAGTACCATTTTCAGATAGATGAGGGGGAGAATTTTTTATATAATACCCATGAATTCAACGAGATCCTAACGCAGTTATTAGGGCTTGGTGTGAAGGATGGAGAGGAAGAAAAATCAAATTTAATTTTTTCATCACTACAATATTAATTTGATGGAATTGTGACTACATTACTCATGGGGAAGTAAACATTGATGTTGGATGATGTGATGGCATTATTTCAAGATTCGGAGGCATTCTGAAGACCTATGACGCATTCTGGCGAGAAAATCATTGCGATGCGAGATGATCAACATGGGAGGAGCTGACAACAAAAGATAGGAGGTAAATAATGGCGTCCAAAATCAAGGGGCCATTATCCGAGTGAAATCGCGTGATTTTGGTGTGAAAAAATGGTCACAATAAAAGTGACTGTGGAGAGTACAAATGATACATTAATGGGAAAGGGAAAGACGAAGAGAAGGATTCACTACTACAAATATGGCTTATAATAGCACTAAAAACGGCCTTTAACAGCATTAAAAAACATTGCTAATCTCGGTGAAGATAAAAGGGGGTCCCCTTTATCAGCACTAAGCAAGATCTGATAAAGGTAATATTTATCAGCGCTATTTTTAGCACTGATAAATGTATAATATATCATCGATATTGTGAGGGATAATAAAACTACCTTTATCAGCACTCAAAATAGCGCTGATATATTATCCATTTATCAGTGCTTAACTAGAGCTGACAAAGGCCAAATATCCTATCCAAAACCAGAACCTGCATAGAACATGCCCAGCACCTGCACACATTACAGCACCTGCACATAGTCCAAACAAAACCTGCACAAAGCACACACAACACCCACACACAAAGAACAGAATAACAAAAAATGATACATACATTTACTTGAAATCATGAATACAAAACAACACACTTATATATACATTTCAAACAATGTTTAATTTGGTTACAATTACATTTATCCAATAAACAGTTAAAAACAATGATGTTCCATCCTTTTTTCATCCATCCGCTCTAAAAAAATGTCGTCCATGGCGGCAGTTTCTAAACGAAGCATTCGAACTGAGGAAAAAGATTTCACCTACATAATAAAACAAGTATTATGTTAGAAATACAATAATGAAATAAAGAATGGGGTTGCTAAATGGAATTATACTAGTGAGGCACAAAACATAAAATAACCAATTATACTAGTGAGGGAAAAAACATAAAAAAAATATTACGTCCCCCCATTCCATTAAAAAGAAGCACCCATGCCCCCTTCCCCAGCACACCCCCTACACACTGCCCACCCCCGAGCACATCCCCTACCCCTGCACACTCCCTACCCCCTAAACACCCCCTGCCCCCTTCCCCAGCACACCCCTGCCCACTGCACTTCCCCTCTGCCCATTGCACACCCCCTGCCCACCACCTACATATTTCAAAAGAACCCAGCACACCCCCTTCCCCTTCCCCCTACCACGTTTCCCCTTCCCCCTCCCCCAGAAAACCACCCCTTCCCTCTCACCTTGTCCCCTGCACATCATAAAGAAAATACATTGTATGGAAATTGTGCTCAATTTACATTATACACATCATATATATCAACACAATCTCATGTACTTTAATTCAATGTAAATACACATATATAGAATCTCTACATCTCATAAGAAAACCCTCTTTAAAATTCACAAACACATTAAATCCATTTTAAAACACCCATCACACAACTTTCTCATTTCTTCAAACACATTTAAAGGACTTTAGCATGAAAATCCACAAGAAATAAAACTGCATTCATTTTAAAAATAACTTTCAAGTCTATACACACCCCAAATTCCATTGATAACACATTTTTAACCACACAAACATTTCATATAGTAAAATTAGCAAGAAAATAAAAGATAATAAAATCATCATATAATGTAAAAGCATGGAATCACCTACATAAAGTGTGGATTCTTCTGAAATCTGCTGGAAAAAATAAAACCACACCTCCACAATACCTTAATAAGGACTGATTAAACTTTAATATTGAATATATTAATGGAAACCCATGTTTAACTTTTGGTATTCCATGAGTTTAACATCCCACAAGGATAGAGGGTCATGATTTAATGTCTTACAAAGATATAAGACCTGGGTGGATCAAAACACTTATAAAGGTGGATCAGGTAGGTTCATCTCTAGGAGGGAGCACCTGGAATGTTTACCTAATAGATGGATCAAAATGCCCAATGAGGTCTGACCCAAGTGTGGTGCATCCCATAAAGGTAAGGTTTCTCATTTTGAAGAATTATTCGGACACCACTAAGGGAAATACAAGAGGGAAAATGAGCGAAGGTGTACCCCAGTGAGGGGATCACCATGGTTTACCATTGGTTGGGATTTAAACTCATGGAGGCTTCCTACCTACCCTATTTAGAAAACAAGGATCAAAACCCATATATTTAAAAGAGGTATGTTGTGGGTATTACCCATGGTTAGCTTCCCTTCACACTAGGAATACTCTTGGTTGGATGAGTATGGGTCTTGTGGGGCTTATGCATTGTCATATTCTCAGGATCTTCCAAGAGTAGCAATGGGATGAATGGGACATACGTGCTAAGATGGACCATGTGAATGGCGTAATCCTTGTAAAGAGGCACGAGGCACAAAAATCATGTGGAGATGTCTGTAAACATTATTTATGGTCGCCATGAGGCTTATCAGACTCCCCATACCTTCCATAAACACCTCAAAACATGACGAGGACCAGATTCTACATGATGGTGTATCACAAGGTTGATTCTTTTGATGATGTACTGGTCGTTTGAGCTTGGATTTCATCTCAACCAGCCTTTCCCTTACTTGAATTATCCTGGGACACATATTTTGGTTTGAAAAAATCCCTCAACGATACTGATTATCTCATGCATCTACGTAGAAATAATTGTGCAAGTCAAACAACAACACATGTGCTCAAATACAAGGTCAAACAAACGAGATACAGAAAATGGATTTTGTTGATCCCCTGTGGTTTCGCCGTTCACCCCATACGCAATGCACACCATCATACCATACTTCAATATTTATCTGTTCAATGATCATTAATATGAATCCGGGGATAGAAAATATTTAGTAATAAATTAATATGTCAATACATCGGAGCATTCCCAATTAACCAAAGAAGGTTGGAGGATAATCAATGATCATATATAGATAACATAAGTAGTAGGAACTCAACTTCATCCTACTTGTGTACAATCTTCCATCAGGTATATTTCCCATTCATTTCTAAACACATGTATATCGTCTTCTGAATCTGAGTTTTTGCGACAGTGATGGTAGTACTGAAAAAATATAAATACACAAAGGATTAATAAATATTTTAAAGGAACTCGTAATTATTTTCAAAAATACTTCATCAGGGATGCTAGTTTGTTGATTAAATACGATCTCTTTCATATATTTACAAATATAATAACCACAGTCCTTTCTGTTTGTTTGTTTTGGACACTACAGAAGCATCGAAAACAATAAGTAATTTGTTTTGATATGTGTTTGGATAGTGAAATGTTATTATACATACCCGGATACTTTTCCATTTGTAGATCTTGTAGGCGTGCTCATCCTTATGCCTTGGATTAATTCCATGCATTAGATGATATTGATGCACCGCCCTATCATAACAGAATCCTCATTAAAAGATAACATAAATTATATAACGTGATGTTTAGTTTTAAAATGTTGGATCTAGTGTATTACAAATTAACAAAATCCATCATGCGTGGTCGGTTTGTTTGATATCCATGCATTGAATCCATAATATAAATCTTGGGAGTATCGAAATTAACTGCAATCAGCATCCAATGCTCCCGAAAAATACAAAAAGTAATAAGTAAATAATGAAATGAAAATATAGTTGATATGATTAAATTATATAGTTTTACCCCTGCATCGTTGGTATTAAAAAGAGTTTGTCATCCGTAATTTTTTTTCAAATGATTTGAGCAGGGATGACATTATTTCAGCCTCTTTAACAGAATCTATTTCGTCTTTTGAAGATGTGGTGTGAGGACTAACGAGTCCAAATTTTTGTTCATGGGAAAATCCCTTAAATTGTTTTTCATATATACGTCTGAGACAAATATAAAAAGTATTTAGTCAAAATTATCATAGTATATTAGCTTTTGTAAAATCAAATCATGAAAACATACCTCTTGTATACATTTACAACTAAGGCGCCTAGCCATTAATACTTGAGGAGTTCATTTATATTTTCAGCAATAATGAAATATGACATCTCCTCTCTATACATATCTTTTTCGAAAGCAATTATGTGATTACTGCCTTCTTTCAACATTGTATCCAAATGAGCCTGCAATGATATTAACTGTGGATATAGAATGGGCAGGGTTAAGGTGCTCTCAGTAGACCATTTCAATCGGATGGTTGATACTTGAGATAGTTTTGAGCTGATATTTCGTTTCACCCCATAGTATTTGTCATTCTATAATAACAGTCATTGGTTCAGAAATTTTTTCATTAAATGTTAAAGGTCCAGCTTGAAAAATAAATAAGAAATGAATACCTTTTTGTCGACATGTTTTTTTACAAGAACTGTTGGCCATGCAATGAATGTTCCAACAGCTTGTTTAGCCATATAAATTTCATCATCGTCATTTGGAACAGGTAGATCGGCACTCGGCTCATTAGCTACATTAATTGACACTCTAAGATGATCTTTTGGAAGCTGTCTATTGTGTAGCATGTCGTTTTGCGTATTGAACACCGTAGCACTCGCTACAAGGCGATAAGTGAGAGTTGATAAATATAAATCAAAGTCAGTTTCACCATATGGAATATTAGTACAGGAAAGGTATCAGTGTCTATGTAAATCACATTTCACAGAAACAATTATTAAAACATTTATTACCTCATCTAAGTCATGGTTATTAAGGGAATGGCTCGCCTTAAAGCTGGTGGGGGTGGGTAGAGAACATCACGCTTGAGTTTTTGTTGAGTTGTTTCTTCTCGTTGATTCTCCCCCATCAATTTGGTTATCATCTCTCTCTGGTGTTGTAATTCATCTTGAAATATAGATAATTGTTCTTGCAGCTTTTCCATTTGTTCATTTTGATCCTCCGCTTGTTTTTGTTTTTGAAAATATGTCCGGGGTGTCACCCCAAAACCCCACCTCTGACGCGGCCATACCTTTATGGCTACTTCAAGGTTGTAGAAAGTATGTCTGCATCTGGTGCGGTTGTTATTGATTCTTGTGACTATTTCAGATAGAAAATATAGAAAAATAAGTAGTTATTGTAATGTAATAGAAATTTCAAGAAACTCAAATTTATATTATGTCATACTTACACATGTTTCCCACTCATTTTGTGTGTTTTCATCTATCAATGTACCCTCTTTATTTACACAAGCTTACCTCTATAGCACATGGCGTGTGATGGATATGGCTTTCGATTTCGATTCATCAATCTGCATATAAACAGAGAAACATGGTTAGGGTGTTATTTTATGTCACATACTAGTAGTAGGGTAGATTTAAAAGACGTACCAATTTTTTCTCAAGTTCAGCGTACCCCATCCTTGCTTTACGGTAAGGTTACGCTAGTTTTGTTATGCGTTTTTTATTTTCATCACTCAGTAGTTGTTTCATAAATAAAAAACTGTCAATCAGAGTGATGAATACAAGCAAACGTCAAACAACGTATTACCCCCACACAATGTACCTGAAATGTATGCTCCTCACGACGGTTTCTAAACGCATCGCACGCTCCTTGGGATATAAAGTGTGCATAAAGAGGAGGTGGGTGCGGCTTGATTTTCCCTTCTGCATATTTAAGATGATATTTCGTTAAAATTGTGCGGAAACCTCTATGAATCCTTCCTTCAACACTTAATACATATTCCTTGTGCGAGACATCTACTATAAATTCACTCTATAATGGATGATGAAGAGTAAGTCAATGTTTTGGTATTTTATTTTAATTAAATAAATTTAAAAAATGATGTCCTAATGTTACCGTAATCTCTTCCCACATTAGTGTCTTCAGCCTGGTGACAACATGGTGCCATGACTGTACATCAATCGGCAGGCGTTGCCGAGTGACGATTCCAATGTAGCTACTAAGGATGGCTTTTTTGGGGTTAACATGTTAGCCTCGCTTTTTCCATCCCACATCAAATTTGATGACTTTTTCTTTTGCCTTATGGATTTTGGACAACACTATCAAACTACGATGCTCTTGTTTTTTTTTCAATTTCAAGGTTTCATTTCCTACCATTTCCTTAGAAGCAGCATCAATATCTTCCCCCAGAGCACTAGCATCGGCAATGGGAGTAGCAGAAATAGGTTGAGAAACCTGTTGTACCTCAGCACTGGATATAATAACAATAGTTTGAGAAACATGTTGTTGCTCTGCATTGGAACCACCAGCATTTGGTTGAGAAACATGTTGTTTCTCTACAGTGGGACCACCAGCTGCTAGTTGAGAGACCTTTTGTGCCTCGGGATTGGGCGCATTAGCAGGTGAAAAAGTCATTATCTACAGAAGTGGTTTAATATTTAATTTAGATTGCATAAAAATAGTAGCAAACAGATAATAACATAACGTAACACAATGTATGTTACAATAAACAAATAACCTGATTATTGTACTCTCTTTTTTTTCATTAAAGGATGAAGTGATCTAACTCCTCTATCGACTATGTAAATTCCTTCATTGTGGTCTCATCTGACATACAAAACGTCGTTTACATTTAGACCACTGTGAAATGATTGTGAATTCCCTATAAAAGGGTAAACCTCCGTTGAACTTTCATCTAACCCTTCAGTTGTTTTGGTCGATAACAGAATAATTTACCAGTTTCGGTTTGCGGGGTCTAGAACATAAAATACTAGTACTTCCTGTGATGCCATTATAAATGGTTCGTCTTTCTCCCCTTCCTTACAGAAATCAAATTTCACGAATCCTAATTCATCTATTTTAATAGCAGTCCTATTATCAACCTACTTGCATTGAAAAATTGGAACTTTGAATTTCGTATAATCCAACTCCCATATTCGTTTGATGATGCCAAAGTATTACATATTCGCATAAATTGGATTTTTTTCCTTAGCACCGGAAACATGCATCGCCTTAGCCACAAGTGTAACCCCTCTATTATGCATGGTATTTTCTTCATCATGTTCATTATTATAGAATGTATAACCGTTAACTGCATAAGCATTGTAAGAAAATACGTATACACTTGCTCCTCTGGCTAGCCATAGAAGAAGTTCTGAAATTGAGTCTGGATTTTCATCTAACTTCTAAAAAATATGGTCTCGAAACCATCCTATAAAATGTTGATTATGTGTATCTGATATCCATTTTTCAGCCCTAAAAGGATTCAAACGCCAAATAATTTCTTTGTGGGTTTGAACATATGGTTCAATGTCGAAACTGCTATGAAAAACGTAATGGCGGGCCTGCTCCCGATCTGTAATATTGATTGTGACAACCTCTCTTCCAGAAATTCCTTCACCCTCAAGACACTCAGTGTGATGAGATTTCGGTAGGCCAACGATTTCCACACCAAACAGGTATTCGGTACAAAATTCAACAGTTTCCTCAACAATATATTGTTCTGCAATACAACCCTCTATCCGACTTCGTTTTTGACATACCCTTTCAAAATATTCATATACCGTTCAATGGGGTACATCCATCTATAATGTATAGGACCACATAGTCGAATATCTCTCACCAAATGAACCATCAAATGAACCATCATATCGAAAAATTTCAGTGGGAAGAGCATTTCCAATTCACATAATATGACGGAAATTTCTCTTTCCATAGTTGGCAATTTCGCCGGGTCTATAACTTTGCTGCATATAGCTTTGAAGAAGAAATAGAGATTCATTAATGTATGATAGACATTCTTGGGAAAAATGAAACATAAATCCATAGGAATTAGATCTTGCATCAAAACATGGCAGTCATGTGATTTCAGACCCTTTAATTTTAAATCTCCCATTGACACGATGTTCTTGATATTTGATGAAAATCCCTATGGAACCATTACGTCATTCAAGAAGTTGCAAAACTGATATCTCTCCTGCTTGGAAAGAGTGTAAGCATCAGGAGGAAGAAATGTTCATTTTTCACCCTTCACTGGTGCCAACTCTTCTCGTATTCCCATCTCAACCATGTCCAATCTAGCCTTAATTCAATCGTTTGTTTTTCCGGGTTCATTTAGAAACATGCCGATGACACTATCACATACATTTTTTTCAACATGCATAGCATCAAGAAAATGTCTGACATACAGACAATTCCAGTATGGTAATTCAAAAAAAAACTAATCTCTTTTTCCAACTAGTTTTCGTATGGTTTTTCAAAAATGGTTTACCAAAAGTAGTGTCCAAATCATTCACTTTCTCAAACAATTGATCACCTGTTAGAGGAGATGGTGTTGTACGTTCCTCTGAACTTCCATCGAATGCTGTCGTCCACGATCGGTACTTATGTCGTCGGGGTAGAAATCTGTGTTGTCCTAGAAACACGGTTTTCTATGAATGTTTCAACCTAATTGACTGTGTACCTTGTTCGCAAATGGGACACCCTTGAGTTGCTTTAATGTTATATCCTGACAAATTTCCATAAGCAGGAAAGTCATTTATCGTCCCGTACAACATGGATTTCAAAGTGAACTGTTCATTTTTGTAATCATCATACATCGTAACACCTAAATCCCACAATATTTTTGAATCCTCGATAAATGGGGCCAAATAAACATCAATATCATTACCCGGTTTTTTTGGTCCTTATATAAGCATAGATAACATGATGTATTTTCGTTTTATGCATAACCACGGTGGTAAAATATAATTTACCAACATAACCGGCCATGTACTGTGAATGCTGCTTTGAAAACCAAAAGGATTCACCCCATTTGTACATAATGCCAGATGAAGGTTTCTCGGCTCATTCCCAAATTCAGGATACTCGTGATCAATTCTCTTCCACTGAGGAGAGACTGTAGGGTGACGTAGTTTCCCATATTTAGTTCTTGTATCTGCATGCCATGTAAATTGTCTTGCAGTCTCCTCACTTCCATATAGGCGTCTAAACCGAGGAATGATTGGAAAGTACCATACAATTTTCGTAGGACTAGAATCATCTTTCTTGTATCGGGAAGCACCACACTTTGGGCATTCTTTAAGTGATTTTTTGTCCTTGAGAAACAATATAAAGTCCTTCAGGAAAGCCTGTATTCTTTCAGAGATCATACCCATCAATCGTAGCATTCGTTTGGCATCATATGTTCGGCTTGGGAGTTCATTATCTTCTGAGAGAATGTCATTCAGGAGAGAAAGTAGTTCCTTAAAACTGGCGTCACTCCACCCATTTCCTGCATTCAAATTATATAGCTTCAATATGGCTGAAAATGATATATATTTTGTGCAACCAGCATACAATGACGTTTTTTCACAACTCTTTAACTTCTCAAACAATTTTGGGCAATCATGAAGTTCATCTTCAACTGTCCTTCTCATTTCCTCAATACGATCTTCATCATCTTTCACATCTGTAATCACACCCTCCATACGATCGTCTTCACTGTTCACGCTTCTAATCATATCAGATGATCTATAAAATGTCGTTTTCACTGAGTCACTACCTACATTTGTTTTTTTCCCCGTGTTTATTCCAACATGTATAACTTCGATCTATTCCGTGACAGATCAGGTGTTCTTCCAACTCCAATGGACTAATTTTTATTTAATAACAACAGCGTAAAAACGGACAAAGGATTTGAGATGTGTCACATGCATGATCTACTACAAACTTGATAAACTCTTTCACGCCATCTTCATACTCTTTTGTCAACCGATTGGCATTCATCCATTCTGTATTCATATTCATCATCTTTATGGGTTCGATCTCGATAACTTGCCTAATATTATGTTTTAATTAATCAGGTAGCATTTTTTGGGTTTTATAAAAACAAATCATGGTAAAAATTCCTTTAAACACATGTGAAATCCATATACATGGTGTGTCCAGTAGGGTGAACATCATGTATGTATAAGATACCTGATTTAATCTGACATATATCACATTTATTCCAAGTTAGTCTTACAAAGACTAAATGATGCCTTAGAAAATACATGACACATGAACAAGAGGAAACCAATGAGTAACAGGAGAAAACAGTAATAAATATGATGTTATCTCAATGTACTCAAGGTGAAGATAAGATGTTGGTTAAGATCAACTATGGGTTGGGAGTACACTAATATTTAATTGAAAAAAACTACTAAAAACTGATCCAGAAAAGGATGAAATATCTTATTCATCAAGTCCCTTAATACAACCAATGCATTAGTTAAACAAAAAATCATCGCTAATAAATTATACTGCCCATAACTACTCCTAAAAGCAGTCCATGGTAGGTCCATCGATGACCAACTCATCTAATGGTATCCTAATGTCAAATCTATCTTGGAGAAGATCATAGAACCTCATAGATGATAAATTCGACTATCAATGTGTGGTTGAGGATACATATTCATGACTCTCATCAGGTTCAATCTCCAATAGTCCAACAAAATAATAAATACCAATCAACCATCTATTTTAGAGAACTATAAAACCCCATGGTAAATTACTATGCCATATGAAACCATTATATTCTATATCATCAAATTTTAATTCAAACAACTGATGCTCTTTTGGTGTTATTTTATAAATTGTGATAGAAACTGAATTTTCTCCCAAAACTAACTAGTTTATAAAGTTTATCTCTTCATTAAGAAGTAAATTTTATACCTCGTCAGTGAAAACATCCTAAAAATGTACTACCATTGGGGAAAAATAATCCAATATAATTCTAGCAACATCTACAATATGCCTGACTATTTGATCCATTAGGGTAGAATAAATATATAATTACAACATGCTATTTAAAATGAAATGTGAAAACAAGAAATCATACAGACTCTTGATAAACCCATAATACAAAACATATCACCTAGTATGTCTGTCACATATACAAATAAATAAATTAGAAAAAACATTCTACAAAGAATAAATGTACCATTAAATACTTACACAGGTCAACTTGTTTAAGAAATTGTTTATCTTCATCCGTGCCTTGTACTTGCACCCAGGAATTTAAAGGTGAGTATGCGTACATGATATTTGACCTTCTTAGAGAAGAGGTTCTGGAAGAGTATAATAGACATTAAGCAATGATGATCTTGCTATTCATTGTGGTAATCGGCTTGTGAAACATGGCCTTAGTTACAATTCCTGGAAGTTGTAACTTAGGCCGTGTTGCACAAGCCGATTGCCATATTTTTTGTAGCAACCACATTTTCTCCATCACTCTAATGATCTTCATTGCTTCATGTCTCTTATACTCTTCTATAAAATCTTCTCTAAGAAGGTCAACTATCGTGTACTCATACTCACCTTCAAATTCATGGGTGCAAGTACAAGGCACGGATGAAGATAAACAATTTCTAAAACAAGTTAACCAATATAAGTATTTAATGGTACCTTTTTGCTTTGTAGAATGTTTTTTTTCTAATGTATTTATTCGTATATGTGATAGACATACTAGGTGATATGTTTTGTATTATGGGTTCATCTTTGTCTAATCATATAACTATGAGATTATGCTATTTGATGAAAATTAATATGGATCCATCATCATTTCCATTGGGATAATCTTTGGGAATCCATATAAACATAAGATTAAAAACTATTTCCATTGTATCTCATACATAAATATTCAACTCGAAGGGGTAGAACTTACCGCCCATGGTAACTCAAAATAAAAAAATGAAAACAAGGGTTGGTTATCCACAGAATTCATCACACATAACCTTGGTAGACCTCTCACACATGTGAACCATCATAACTAACCATCACCATATACATCATCTTAGAGTCAAGATGTCCCTATGAAACCAATAGGGTATCCAATTCCACATCATTCAAAAACAACCCACTTGTGTTGCTAAATATCAATAACATCTCTTATTTTGACACTCATCACTAATATGAATCACATCCCTAGACATAATCATAATCACATTAAGACCACAATATCTATTATGGAAATACTTATGGGAAATAGGCTCAAGATATGGTATCATTCCTATCATACATCTATATTCACTATTTGGTCCTCACACGCACAATATATAAATAATATACCATTGGAATACCATCCATGGAACTCACATCCCACCTTGAGAGCACGAGGAGGAGGAGGACAAGGCGGCGGCGGTCGTGGCAGCGAGGGTGGAGGCGGCAGCAGCGGCAGAGGTGGAGGCGGCGGCGACGGCAGAGGCGGCGGTGGTCGCGGCAGCGAGGGTGGAGGCAGGAGAGGCAGAGGTGGTTGCGGTAGCGGGAGTAGGGGCGGAGGCGGCGGCGGAGACGGAGAAGGAGGAGGGAGAGGAGGACGAGGAGGACGAGGAGGAGGATGGAGGAGGAAGGAGGAGGACGAGGAGGAAGAGGTTGTGCGGCGAGGGGCCTGGTTCAGCTTCTGCGAGAGCTTGACCGCGTGCAAGCGAGGATGGCCTGTTAGGGTTATTAAATAAAAACCGATAGAACCTTTATTAGCGCTTGTTAAAAGCGCTCATAAAGGTATTTTTTATCAGTGCTAAAATAAAAGCTCTGATAAAACATTGATTTATCAGCGCTTTTATATAGCGCTAATAAAGTCATACCCCGTTATCAGCGCTTTCTATTTAGCGCTGATAAAGGGTGGCGCTGCCCTTGCCCTGTTTTGTGGTAGTGATTCAAACATCATTGAATTATCATAAGATGATGAATTTATCATGACAATGGGAAGCTTTCACATAGATGGGAAAGTTGAATGGGGAGAAGTGAAGTTTCATTACTGCAAAAGATACAGGTACATGAAGCAGGAATTTCGCATTCTATGAAGGAAGAATGAGCTGTCTCAAAATCCAAAGGAAGAAGGATGGGTTTGGATTTGGGGAGCTTGACACACATATGTGTGGCACGAGGTTCATTAGATACTTCTCAGTAGGTGAGATATTCAGTGAGACTTGGTGATGGGTCAACATGCAAGGACCTAGAAGTTGGGTCGGAGAAATTGAGGACACTCTATGGTGGAGTATGAAAATTGACTAATGTGAATTCATTCCATGGATGAGACAGTACATGATATCATTATGTAGGCTTGATGCCAATGGGTACAAGATTTCCATAGCAGGTTGAGTGATTGAAATATCATGTGGGGACGCAGTGATGCTTGTTGATAAGGGGCCCCAACAGTTGTATCATTTGATGGGGTCCATATTAAGTCCAAGATAGAATGAATATTGTGAAAGTGCCAAATCATTGGGTATTAATAAGCATGTTCGATTTGCTGATGATGTTTTGAACAACTGAAAGGAGACTGCAGGTCAAGTTTCTACACCAAATTGGTTGTGATGGGGAGATATGTGGGTGACACTCCCAATATGGGGTGAATTTTCTATAGGGGAGGAAATCGATGAAGGCAGCAATAAAACCCAGTGGCTCCAGGAGAGGTCTTCTATAGTGGGAAACCGACGCGATGGACAACAGCTGGTGTAGGAATTCTCAAGGGTCTGCAAGAAAACTTTTTAGTTTTGGTTCCTCTTTAAAATGGGAAAAAAACCATTTTTTGTATATTGTGAAACAGTGGTGTAATGTTGTGATACCTCCGATGTGATATGGAGAGAGACGAATAAATAAGATCCTTGGTTTCTCTCATGGATGTAGATTTCAAAGCTGAACCACATTAAAAATCCATGTTGACCTGTTTTGATTCTGTGTTTTGTGTTTTTAGTGCCACGATCCTCCGCTATGACCCAACACTTATTTACCCACCGGTATTTGGGACCTTCTGTTGTCACATATACCCTTGAGATTATGACTCAGCATTGGTTGACCTTCCACTCTGCCACCCACCATCACAGATTGAGCCTACATCAATTAGCAACATTTCCTTGTATCATTTATAATTTTCTTTACCTCCCACCACCCAACTTCCTCACCTCTAGGAAGATTCCTGCAACACTCATCATTGATAAAGTCACTACCAACACCATTACCCATTGTTGCAGACATCAATCAACCCAACGTCAAAAATCACCTTCTGCTGAAGACATCCCCTTCTTCCACCATTTCTTGACCGTTGATACACTATTTCCAAGATAGATATGAAGACCAATCTATATTTATTATCACCGATAAATTCGATAATGGCTATGTTGATTCTTACCACCATCATTGAAGTTTGAAACATCGCTTTTTGCAGTGCCGAATCCAAACACCCATTGATCTATTATTTTCTAATATATTGAGCTTGAACCTCTAAGAAGAATAATATTTGATCATATTAATATTTTAATGACTTATTATATACTCCTTTTAATGATTTTATATGAAATGTGCATAATGTGTGTGAAATATTAATATTTTAATACTAAGTATAATTTTTTAGCTTTTTTAGAAGTAGTTCAATTGAGTCAGTTTACTATTTTATTTATAACTCACTGCATAATGATCCAAAATTGTGTGGTTATTATTTTTTAGGATTTATAATTCAATATAAAACATTTCATTAGAATGGATCATGGGCTAATTCTTCCATTTGAAGGCTCATATGGACCACACAAGAGGGCCTACATAATCTATGAAGAAACTGGATCAGTCATAAAGATTGAATTACTGAGCTCAATCTAGTAATTACAATTCATTCATTCTCCTCAACGGTTCGGGAGACAATGTTAGGAGTCTTGGATAAAAATTTAATGGCCCAAGTCCAAAAACAAGGGGCCCAACATATGCTTTGAAAACCAGCCCACCATTCTGGATGAGAAATAAAATCAGTACAGTATGCATGACATATGTCATGATGTAAGAATCCAATCAAGCTGATATTTTATAGTGTGAAATAGGAGATACTGGCGGCCGGGTTTGTGGAATAAATCATTAGGTTTTGAAGGAATCTTCATATTAAAAAACCCTTTCACATTTTGGACTTCAAAAATACTAGATTGAAATGGACAGATTAAATTGTTTAATAAACCGGCCATAACATTGGATCCATAGATCCAAATGCCTCCAAATTTGGGTAGTAGTCCGCCAGAATTATATTCTACAACTTAGAAGAAAAATATACCACTAGATTTTTCTTTTAAAATGTCCAAATAGTTGACCCAAGTGGAGGGAAATATTGGGAATGAAAACAGTCCACTTCCTTGGGCAATAAATACATCCCCCTCCTCTCCATCAAGGGGTTTGGTATTTCAGATGTGAGGATAATCAATTGTAATCACCAAAGCCTTTCCAATGTATTGGGAGGACCTAACATAATCATGTTTTTACTTGAGATACCCTTCCTCCTCTCTTTGTTTCTTTCACTTTTGTGTTGTTTTTCGTTTGTAATCGTGTAAGCTTGTGTAGTGTAATTCTATTTTAATGAATGTTTCTTCTGCAATATCTATTATTCTCATCCATCTTCTATAGTTTAATATTTATGTTCTTAAAATATTTTAAATTAAATTCAATCCCCTTCACTTATTTTTCTTGTTCATTCAATCAAAAGTCCTTTTTTAAATTCTCATCATTGTTCGTGTGTGTGTGTGTTCAATGTACCACTCTTTTCGTATCCCTTTATTTTTATCCTTTTGTTAATTCATCATCATAAATATTTAAACCAGATTAATATTAATATCAATAGATAAGTCAATATATTATTGGGGTGATTCAAAATTTAAGGATGTTAAGTGATTGAGAGTATTTTCTCGATGAATATTCTTTAATTTAACATTGTGTATGTTGGACTTAACATGTCATGGATTAATGACTTTTTTTGTTTAACATGTGGTTTCCATGGATTATTCAAACCATAAATACACTACCATCAACAATTTATGATTAATATTAGAACCCTAAGTTATGTTAAGGCTTGAATTAAAGCCTTAACACGTAGTAATTCTAATCAACATGCCAACGAGCCTGTACCCGAGTGGTGAGGGATCCTGCGTGGCATCCAAGAGACCCAAGTTCAAAACCGGGTGGAGGCGAATTTCTGGGGTACTGTAGAGGCACTGTAGCTGCACTCTATTAGTACTGTAGTAGTCATTGTAGTAGTAATATAGTAGGCACTATAGTAGTATTTTAGTAGACACTGTTGTGTACTGCAGCAGCCGGACTATTCACCTGATTTGGGCTTTCGGGCCACCGGTTTGGGCCTACAGGTCTCAGGGCCTTCGGGACATGAAAGGCCTTTGGGCCATTGAAGACCATGAAGTAGCCAAGTTCACATAGAGTATGCCCCAGATGAGGATCATATCACCAGTAGAAGTCACCAAAATCAGAGCTGACTGGATTGGAAGAATGAGAGGGTATGGAAACCGCCATCGGGACCGTGCACTGTAGAACTTTGTACGGGGCAATGCTTGCCGATCAGCAATGCAGGTGGGGAGTTAAAGGCAATCAATGATGCAAAATATTGGGATGGTTAGTTCTTATGGGTTGGGCCTATGGGTCATGTATTGGGCAAGGTATGCCTTTGGGCCTTCGGGTCACGTATTACGTGTCATGTCGGGCCCTGTGCCATGGGCCTACGGGTCATGTACGGGTTCCCCTTCAACCCTAAAATGGGGGATTATCTGTAATAAAATATAAATATGTCCTTCAGGCCATTTGGGAAATCAACATTATCTTGCAAAGTGGGTGTTAAATTTACTGCAATATAAAGCAAAGCTCCAAGATATCACAAGCTTAACTCCATAAAAATGAACTCACCCCAATATTTATCAAATTGTTAAATCAAACACTAATAATTAATCACCTTATTTAATCTCTGCAAACAACCACCCCAGTTTGAATATAATAAACTACAAAAATGACTATTACAATGTATCATTGCCGAGGATTCGACCCGAGTGTTGCTATACACATTAGCAGAGAACCGTAACCTTGACCGGTCGATATATGACAATCGACCTCGTGTTTCAAATGGATCCATTGCCAGGTATAGTCTTTTAAGTAGTCATTAGTTTCTTGTTATTTAAAAAACAAAATTTAAAAAAATGAAAAAAAACACAAATAAAACTCTTCTTCTCATAAAAATCATAAACCGAAAAAAAACAATGAAAAACTTGCCTTCCTTTTTCGTCCAAAATCTTTCGGAATGCCCCATATCCTCCCAAACAATCCCTCGGACTTGTTTGACACTGAAATTGAGCGAACAATTCCCCAACATAGGAGGAATATAAGTGATAATCAAATAATTAAATAACAAGTCCTTGTCCAACCAACTGAATTAGATATGGCCAATCCTAGGGAAAAAACACTTAAAAATCATAATCCCCCTGATATGAATTACCAAACTCTTGGTATTAAATATAAAAAAATAGAGTCGGACTTTGAACTCAAATAGGGTTTGATTCATCTTCTCCCTCATTTCCACGGGCTAGTTGATGAGGATCCATATCTCCACCTTAAAGAGTTCCAAGTAGTGTGCTCTGCCATGAAGCCTCAAGGGGTTTCTGAAGAACAAATCAAACTTCAAGAATTCCCTTTCTCCCTAGATGAAACTGCTATGTCATGGATTTACTACCTACTTCATGGTTCCATAACCACAAGGAATGACATGAAGCGGCTCTTCTTAGATAAACTCATTCCTGCTTCTCGTACTGCTTCTATATGAAAAGAAATAAGTGGTTTCCGTCAGTTCCCAAGTGGATCACTCCATGAATACTAGGAGAGGTTCAAAAAGATTGTTGCAACATACCCAATCCACCAAATCCTTGACCAAATCTTGATCCAATACTTCTATGTGGGGTTATTTGATATGGATAGAACTCTTATTGATTCCACAAGTGGTGGTTCTCTTGTTGATAAAACTCCCACATCTACAAGAGATCTCATAAGTAACATGGCTGCAAATACACAAAAATTACATACTCGAGAACATTATCAAGTCAATAAAACCCAAGATAATCAATCAATTGAGACGAACAAGATGGCTGAGTGGATGAGTGAACTTACATGTCTTGTGCGACAACTAGATATGGCTACCAAATCCCCAACCTCATCATCTCCTCAATCAATGTTTCTTGGACCTGTCAAAAACTGTGGAATTTGCAAGTCTTCATCTCTTCCAACAAGCACATGTCCACAACTTCAAGATGTTCAATCTGATTCATCTGGGCCAATGGAGCTCAATGCAGCATATGCTCAGCCGAACACCAATCCTCAACTATCAGGGAAGTTTCTTAGAAACTTCAACCAACCACACTCTGATCCCTTCTCTTCTTCCTATAACCAAGCCCATAGGTATGGTAATCCCATATCTCATCCTCCTCAATTCCCTCCTCAAAACCCAAACCAATTCCAATATGGTCAAGGTGTTGGTAACTTCCAACAACCTTATCCTTTTCTTCCTCATCCTCAAAGGAACAACCCTCCTCCTGGATTCCATTATCCTAGTGATCATTCCCAATTCCAAAACCAATAGAATCACTTTCCCAAGAACCAAAATCAAGGTAATCCCAATTTGGGATAAGCCTCTTCGTATAAGCAACCATGGGAAAGTGCGGTGGAAGAACTTTCCGCATTTACCCATTCTAGACTCAAGAACATTGAATCCCAAATTGGCCAACTTACATCCCACCTCAGTCAGAAGAAACCATCCAATTCTTCTCACCTTCCAACTCAACCATTACCCAACCCCAAGGTAAAGTAACTGCCACTACACTTAGATTGGGAATGAAAATTTCTATGCCTCACGATATGTCCTCCAACCCTCCTTTGAATGTTGACCCGGAGAATGAAAAGAAAACAAAACAAGAAAAGGAACATGAATCCATTCCCTCACCTCCTTCCATTCCACTTTGAAACCCAATTCCTTTTCCTCAAGCCAGTTCTAAGCCAAAGAAGTCCTTTGAACCCAATCCTAAAATTCTTGACATGTTTAGACGTGTTGAAGTCAAAATTCCCCTCTTAGATTCCATAATAAAATTCCTAAGTATGCCATGATTCTCAAGGAGTTGTGTACCCACAAGAGGCAACTTAGGACCTTCAAAAATGTTTCCACCCAACAGTATATTCCCCTAAAATGCAAGGATCCAGGGACCTTTAGAGTGGAATTCCAAATTGGAAGTTCCAATTTTGATGATGCACTCATAGACGTAGGATCCTCAATTAATGTCATTTCTAAATCCATCTTCTCCAACATTGGTCTAGGTCCCTTACATCCAACGGGTGTTGTCATTCAAGTATCCAATTGAAGCACAGCCAGTCTGAAGGGAATAATTGAGGATGCCCTTGTCTGAGTCAATGATCTTATCTTCCCTGTTGATTTCTATGTTCTTTACATGGAAGGTGAGATGAACTCTTCTCGGTCTCCCCTAATTCTAGGAATACCATTCCTCATGACTGCGAGAACTAAGATTGATGTTCATTCCGGCATCTTATCCATGGAATTAGGTGACCAACTGGTTATGTTCGACATTTTCCAAGCCATGTGATACCCATATGAGGATCACTCTGCATTCTCAATCAATGCTTCTGAGGACACTTCTATGAGTCAATAAAACCTCAATCCACCATGTTCTTCAGGTTCTAATGACAAAGGATTTTGTGAAATCTGCACCATGATTAACAAAGCCATAAATGGTGAAGATTATGTGAACCTTTTATTTATAGAATCTATAAATATAGAGGATCTTGAAAACTCTCTTGAATCCCACATCAATTCTGATATCTACTGCTCGACCTTGGAAAATATTAAGAAGAATGAATTTGAGGAAACTGATGTCGCTTCCTCCATTACTAAGATTTCTAACCCAGAAATAAATGATGAGACTGATCTAAAACCTCTTCTGGAACACCTAAAATATGCCTTCATTTTCCATGATCACTCATATCCTGTCATTATCTCTTCTTCACATAGCGAAACTAAGGAGTCTAAACTTCATCCGGTGTTAGAGGAAAATAAAATGGCCCTAGGTTGGACCCTATATGACATACCGAGAATGAACTCCGACCTTTTCATGTATCACATCCATCATGAGGAGTAATCCAAACCTATTAAAAAACCACAAAGAAGACACAATCAACTCATCCTTGAGGTAGTTAGGGAAGAGATCACCAAACTTCTTCAAGCTGGTATTATCTACCCAATTTCTGATAGTGAATGGGTTAGTCTAATTCGATTTGTACCTAAGAATGGTGGGATAACTATTGTCAAAAATGAACATGGAGAGGTAGTCATAACTTGAGTGACGAACAACTGGTGTGTGTGCATCGACTATAGAAAATTGAATCTTGAAACAAGAAAAGATCACTATCCTCTTCCATTCCTTAATCAAATGCTGGAATGATTATCTGAAAATTCACACTATTTCTTTCTTGATGGATACACCGGCTACTTCCAAATCCCAATCGCACCTCAAGACCAAGAAAAGACTACTTTCACATGCCCTTTTGAAACATATGCATATAGAAGAATTCATTTTGTCCTTTGCAATGCTCTTGCAACATTCTAGTGGTATATGATGAGTATCTTTCCAGAATTAATTGAACATTGCATGGATGTCTTCATGGTTGATTGTACCATTAATGGTGAGTCATTTGAATCTTGTTTTAATTCACTCTCTCTATTCCTCCAAACGTGTGTCAAGTGTAACCTTGTGTTAAATTTTGATAAATGTCCCTTCATGGTTGAAAATGGTATTGTTATAGGGAACATAGTTTCAAAAAACGGTATTGAAGTCAATCTTGCCAAAATTGATGTCATCCAATCACTCCCTCAACCAAAATCTGTTCGAGACATCCGTTCATTTCTCGGTCATATTGGTTTCTATTGGAGATTCATCTATAACATAAGTAAAATTTCCATCTCACTCAATCGGGTTTTCCAAAATGATGTCACATTCCATTTCGATGATGTTTTCAAGAGAGCCTTCATTGAACTCAAAAATACTCTTACATCTGCCCCGATAATCCAACCACTAGATTGGTCCTTACCCTTTGAGTTGATGTGTGATGCTTTTAATAGAGCTTTTGGGGATGTTCTTGGTCAATGAAGATAAAAACAACCTCATGTCATCTATTATGACTCAAAAACATTGGATGACACTCAATCTCACTACACTGTCACTGAAAAAGAACTTTTAGTAGTTTTTTATCCTTAGATAAATTTTGGCCCTATCTCTTTGGTTCCAAAATCATCATCATCACAGAAAATTATTCTACAAAGTTCTTACTCAAGAAAATTGATTCCAACCTGAGGCTAATAAGATGGATCCTAATGCTCCATTATTTTGAACTTGAAATAAAAGATATACCAGGAAAAGAAAACCCTATGGATTATCACTTGAGTAAAATTTCTAATTCTTCTCATTCTGAAATCATTGATCTTGAATTCCCCTCTGAGAACATTTTATCTCTTACTCCAAAAATACCATGGTATGCCACAACTGTAAATTACTTGGTTTCTGGTGTTTTTCCTGAATATTTTACAAAAGAACAAAAAATGAAGTTGAAAAGTGATTCAAAATACTATATTTTAAAAGAAAAAAACTTTGGAAAACTGGGGCTGACATGGTAATAATGAGATGTGTTAATAAAAATGAAAATTCTTCCATCTTTGAATTTTGTCAGTCAATGCCTAGTGGTGGCCACTTTGAACAACAAAGAACCTCCCAAAAGGATCTAGACTCTGGATTATTTTGTCCTTCACTCTTTAAGGACTAACATGAGTTCTGTCAATCATGTCCCAATTTCCAAAAGTTTGGCACAATTTCAATGGGAAATAAAATACCCCAAAATCCTTTAATTTTTTGTGAGATCTTTGATGTTTGGGGTATCGATTATATGGGACCATTTCCCCCTTCTAATGGATTATCATACATCCTTCTTGTTGATGATTATGTGTCTAGGTGGGTTGAGGCCAAACCCACTAGAAAGGATGATTCCGATATTGTTAGTGAGTTCCTAATGACACACATCTTCCACCAATTTGGAACGCCTCATGCCTTGATAAGTGACTTAGGAACCGATTTTTGCAATAAAATCATGGAATCACTTTTGAAAAAGCCTGTGGTTGTACATAAAACTTCAACTGCATATCACCCCCAAACAAATGGAATCGTTGAAATTTCTAATAGAGAAGTGAAAAGAGTGCTTGATAGAATTTTAAAACCCACTAGAAAAGATTGGTCTGAAAGTCTTGGTAAAGCACTTTGGGATTATTGAACTTCCAATAAAACAATCATTGGGATGTCTCCTTTTAGGCAAGTTTTTGTTAAAGAATTTCATTTTCCATTTGAAATCCAACATAAGTCATTTTGGGAAGTGAAAACATGTAATTTTGATCTTGAAAAATCTGGTGAAGAAATATTTTTGCAATTGGCAGAACTAGAGGATATTAGACTTCATTCTTATGAGAATTCAAATATCTACAAAGAAAAATCCAAGGCACTCCATGAGAAATACATCCATAGAAAGGTATTCCATGAAGGTGATAAGGTAATTCTCTTTAATTCTCTATTTTAACTTCACCTAGGTAAGCTTAATTGTCATTGGGAAGGTCCTTTTATTATTACTAATGTTTACCCATTTGGTTCAGTGAAAGTCCAAGACCCCTCTTCCAAAATGACATTCATAGTTAATGGACATCTGTTAAAGAATAACCATGAGAGGACACACAATACTATATCAACATCGACTTCCACTGGATCCCCAACATCTCCAGTTGACCTACCACGAGATGGAGATGGCAACACTCCAAATCCAAACCAGGGGGCACCTCTTTCCCTTCAACTCTCTCTCTCTCTCTTCCTCCCTCTACCTCTTTCCACTTCTTCCTCTCTCTTTAATTTTTTACCACATTATTTATCAAACAATTTCCTTTTCACTTTCTCTTTTTGTGGTTGTATATTTATTAAAAACTAAAAAAATATAAAAACAACAAAAAAAAGAATCATAATAAAGAAATACAAAAAAATTAAGAGTCGTGCTTACTCACCATCGAGTTTTGAAATTTTGTCCAAACGTTTTGGGGAGTATACATGAATGTTTTAATCTCAAAATTTTTTTATTTTCATCATGACTTTAGATAATGAATTTCATGTCAAAACCAACACATTTTGAATGCTCAATTTTTTGTTTTGGAAAATGATTTTCCCCACCTGTGAGGAACAAAATTTGCTTTCATGCCAAGGCCACCTATGACCATCTTTTCGAAATTTGTGTTTTCACCCCCATTTGTGAGTCTTGAGTTTTTGGACCTTCGAGCTGAATTTACTACTTTAGTGTGCATTAATATGATATAGGCATTTTTTGAACCCCATGAGAATTATAATAGCAAAATATCCTCCCATTAACCATACATTAATCCCTCTTTTGAAAGCACCTTCGAGCCAATGAATACATTTTCATTGATAGCCACATTACAAGTCCAATTCCTTATCTCACCCAATATCAATATGGATTTTCTTTGCATAATTGTTTTCAAAATTAAGTGTGGGGGGAATGTATTTCATTTTGGGTACCCTTTGTTGATGTCAGTATATTATCTTATGCTTGATGGAAAGCATCATTTTTAGTATGGGGGAGATGTTTTCCTTCAGTGGGGTTTTGGAATGTATATATGTTTATCATGTACAATTAAAAAGTGTTCAAAAAAATCAAAAAATCAAAAAAATTATAAATAAGAATGGGTTGTGTCTTGGGTAGTTCAAAAATCACTATTTATCATCCTTTGGTATTTTTATAACTCTTACAATTAGTGTCGTGAGGAGATCAATCATGGGTTTGGATTTGAGTGTGAGATCTTTTCCAAGTTCATCATTTGATAAAAGAAAAAAAAAGAAAAAGAAAAAATAACACAGGAATTATGTTCTTATATAATTGGGACATGTTTTGTGGTTTCTAAATATGTCATCTTCTCATCCCCTTCAAATTTTCTTCCTCTATAGTGTATTTCTTCACACAATAATTCCCTTGTAAATATGTGTTTTCATTTCCTTCCATGTTTTAATTCAAAAAAATGTGTATTGATTTTTATATGTTGGTGTTTTAACCCACTTTTTATCTATCCTAGAAATTATATTCATACCCTCACATAGCCAGAGAAAAACCCCATAAAAATACATATTTATTCTTGTGAACTTTGGATAGGTATTGGAAGATGATATCTCTTTAAAACTCTATGATTTTCACTTTTGGTTGGTGAAAGAGTGAACCTCCACAGATGAATTTTATCATCTTGAGAGGTGTGAGTTTTGAGTGTACACATTTTCCATTTCTAAATTTGAGCATGAAAAAATGAATTAGTTTTGGAAAATTGTTTCTATAAAAACTTGTGGTGGAATTCAAAATGGATGAGTGAAACAGTCTAATCCTTCCCTGATTGGAGAAAACAAAATTTTAATATTTGTTGGTGAGTGAAAATGATTTGGTCATGTTTTTAAATTTTTTTCACATGTGTACATGAACAAAAATAAGTGTGGGTTAGTTCATGTTATTAATATTTTCATAAATTATTATATACTCCCTTTACTGATTTTATATGAAATGTTCATAATGTGTGGGATATATTAATGTTTTAATACTAAGTATCATTTTTGAACATTTTTAGAAGTACATCAATTGAGTCAGTTTACTATTTTATTTATAACACTCACCCTACTGATCCAAATTTTGTGGTTATTGTTTTTTAGGATTCCTAATTAAATATAAAACATTTTATTAGAAGAGATCATGGGCTAGGTCTTCCATTTGAAGGATCATATGGACCACACAATAGGGCCTAGAGAATCTGTGAAGAAACTAGACTAGTCATGAAGATTGAATTACTGGGATCAATATAGAAGTTAAAATTCCAGAATTCTCCTCAAATGTTTGGGTTACAATGTAAGGAGTCTTGGATAAAGATTTGAAGTCCCCACTCTAAAAACAAGGTTCCCAACATCTACTTTGAAGTCCATCCTACCATTATGTTTGGGAAATAAAATCAGTACAATATGCATGACTTATCGCATGATGTAAGCATCCGAAAAAGCTGATATTTTTAATTGTGAATGAGGAGATATAGGAGGACGATGTTTTTGAATAAATTATATGTTTTTGAAGGAATATTCCTATTCAAAAACCCCTTCACATTTTGTCTTCAAAGAGTCTGGATTGAAATTGACAGATTAAAATTGTTTAATAAACCGGCCATAGCATTGCCTCCATAGATCCAAATGCTTACAAATTTTGAGAGTACTATGGCACAATTATTTTCTACAACTTCAGAGAAGGAAATACCTCGAGTTATTGCTTTATGGATGTCCAAATAGTCAAGCCAAGTGGAGGTACATATTGGGAATGAAAACAGTCTACTTCCCTGGGATATACGCACATCCCCCTCCTCTCCTTCAAGGGGGGTGGCATTTCAGAAGAGAGGAGAATCAATTGTAACGACCAACCCCTTGGAAATGACTTGGGAGGACCTGACATACTCAAGTTTTCACATGAGATACCCTTCCCCCTCTCTTTTTTTCCTTTCACTTTTGTGTTGTTTTTCGTTTGTAATCTTGTAAGTTTTTGTTTTTTAATTCTGTTTAAATGCTAGTTTATTCTTCAATATATCTAATTCTCATCCAAATTATATAGTTTAATATTATTTTTCTTAAAATAGCTTAAATACAGTTGAATCACCTTCCCTTATTTTTCTTCCTAATTCAATCAAAAATTGGATTTTTTTTAATTCTCATCATTGTTTGTGTGTGTGTGTTCGATGTACCAGTCTTTTCTTATCCCTTTCATTTTCTCATCTTGTTAATTCATCATCATAAATATTTAAACTAGATTAATATTAATATAAATGATTGAGTAAATTTATTATTAGGATGAGTCAAAATTTAGTGATGTTATGTGATGGAGAGTATTTGCTCGAAAAATATTCTTTAATTTAACATTTTGTATGTTGGAATTAACATGTCATGGATTAATTTCTAGTTTTGTTTAACGTGTGGTTTAAATGGATTATTGGAAACATAAATACACTACCTTAAACAAGCTCTGATAGAGATTAGAACCCTAAGTTATGTTAAGTCTTGGATTAATGCCTTAACACTTAGCAATTCCAATCTACATTATCTTGCGAAGTGGGTGTTAAATTAACTGCAATATAATGCAAAGCTCCGGGATATCACAAGCTTAAATCCCTCAAAATGGAGTCATCACAATATTTATCAAATTTTTAAATCAAACACCAATCATTAGTCACATTATTTAAGCTCTGCAAACAAACCCCCCAATCAGAATACAATCATCTAAAAACAAATGACTATTACAAAGTATCATCGCCGAGGATTCGACCCGAGTGCTTATATTCACATTAGCAGAGCACTGGGACCCTGACCGGTAAATAGGCGACAATCAAAAATTAATTTAAATATTTCTCCCACCACTGTGTTGAATCAAATGTCACTTGATCCAAATCTAATGTCTATCCTAAAAACACCGGTCTGCACCAACATTACTTGTGGCCAGACCACCGATTGAAGTCCTCGCCGAAAAAAATTGATCACTACTAGAACCCCAACCTATAGGCACCGACCAAATAAAAGAGTCCCCACTCTCTTGAATTCCATCATGAAAAGTATAATGTTGATGCACTAGAGATTGTGAAGATGCACCAGTGCAGGAGGAAGTGGGGAGCAGCAGATGTTTGAAAGAGCCTCATGCGAAGAGAAACAACGGAAAGGGTTAGACCATAAGGACCCCCTCCACATCCCCCACAGACTCTATTGTTGATAAAAAATAAGAATAAATTACTACTAAAAATATAATAATAATAATATTACTAAATTAAATAATTATCATTATAATAAAATTAAAAAATAAATATTAATAAATAAACATAACAATATAATTTATGATAATAATTTTAAGAATTATAGTTTACATTAATATTTTTATTAAGATCTAATTATATTTGAAATTTTAACAATTAAAATTTACTATTATGTAAATATTTTTAATAATTCAATTTTATAATTAAATTTTTATAGAGAATTTTTATATATAACTATTATAATACATATGAATAATATAATTACAAATCTTATATTCTCATTAACTGGATTTTAACTTTTTAATTATTTTCTCTATTTTACCTATGTATATTCAAGCCACAGTCTCAAGGGAATCCAGATTCATTTCCATATTTCCTTAATTCACTCATTTAGAAGGGTGGTTCTAGAGTAAACTGTCTGTGATGGGAATTGTTCAGTGTCTGATAGTATATTAGATGAAGTCAGTTTTGGCTGTTGTTGAGAAAACATAATATGATAAAGGATTCAAATTCATGGTAATACTATAGAATCAAAGATCATTATATTTTTCACATTCGTCTATTGAGAGATTAGGAATATGACCATATAGTAGTAGGAGGAGAGGGATCCGGAGATTGACAATAGTATTGTCTGTAATCATTTTAGAAAGATTTTTATTTCTCAGCCGCATTCATTTTTTCCCTCGATAATCTATGATTGAATTTTTTTTCATCATGAATTGGATATGAATCTTAGGTAAACTATTTATTCTAATGTATTTTAATTCCATAGGTTTATACTTTTTTTGTTCTTCACCAACATTCTTCATCAAGATTTGTAATTGATCGGCAAGATGAGTTCTGGATCTAAATAATTGATTATTTTCAATTAATGTAATTAATTTCTATATTTTTGATCAATTGAAGAGATTGGTCCCTGATTAATTCTATAAGATTTGACTTAAAAAAATTCTAATGTTACAATAAATTTTATTCCATCAAATTTTTGTTAAATAACATTGCATATTAATGATTCTTGAAGTAGAAAACACCAAGATTAAATCTTATATTTGATTAATGTCTTGGAAAGGGATATTATTTTGACATTTTCTAAAGATAAATAACATTAAAATTGCAGTGAAAAAAAACTCCTTTAACCAGAAGAATTAGTTTTCCCCATGCATTTTTCTTGATATATTTTCATCAAAAAATAATTTCACTTCTTCATTTTCATTACTCCTCCTTCCTTATATTTAAAATTAATCACTATGTCAACATAATTTCCCCATAATTACTCTCATTATTCATAGTAAAAAATACTTTATGCAATATTTATAGTGGGTAGTTTTGAAAAACTGTTACACATTCCATCCTTATGAATCAATACTTCTTCTCCCGGTTTATTAGTTCAAGAAGTTTTTGTAAATAATTAAAATTAGCGATGTATCCTTGATGTTCATTTCATGTTTTAGTGTAATTTCTAGGGTAGTGTTAGAGAAAAAAATTATTTAAAAACATAAAAAATATCTAATTTTTAACATTCATACATAAAAAATTTAAAAATTGAAAACAGCTGTTAATAAATTTTTTTTTAATCAACTATTATTTATGGCTGTAACAGCCTTGAACCGTTTTTACTGATTATTTTGAATTAATTTTCTACTATATTCTATATTATTACTACATCATCTAATAATATATTAGATCCCTTTAATCGTGAAATATAAAAACATCTATATTCTCTAAAACATTAAAGTAAATTTGGAATGGAAAATTTTGTAGGGAGATTTCCTCTGGTTTATAACCTCCAAGACTTTCAACCAGAACTCAATAAAGAAATGGAGATGCTTAAGATGATGTATTTTCCAATCTTTCAAGTTTAAAGCAACCCATTATCAATTAGGTTATCTTATTCAATAAGGAACTATGAACTTATGGTGTTCCACTTTTAACTATTTCCATCTTTCAATGGGATATCTTATAAATAGTCACTAGCCCTCATTAGAGATTTCTACAACACGATTCAATACTTACCACTTCTATGACTCACATAAAATGAACATATAATGATAGTGTTACCCTTTTTCCTTGATGGTAAGACTATAAATTCGGTCTTGAGTCTCTGTGGAATCATTTTTGAAAACTAGGAACATGTAAAAGCTCTTTTGTAACGAAATTCTATCCACATGGACACAATGGTGAATTGACAACTAAAATGAAATTTTTCTATCAAAAAGTTGGTGAATCCTTCCATAAGGCTTGGGAAAAATTCAAGGACCTTCTTAATAAGGGCCCCTATCATCAAATCTCATCCCATGTTCTCATGGACACCTTATTTGTAGGAGTTTCCTCTTATGGTCAAAATCTTGTTGGCCAATATACTAAGGGTAATTATAATGATAAGATATATGATGAGTTAAGACAAGTTTTCAAAAACATTGTATTAGATTATTAATATATAATTTAAATAAAAAATATATTTCACTAAAATGAAAGGAAAATTGGATCTGTAATAGAAATGAAATCTCAACTTGCTAAAATAACAAACCAACTCCAATCATTAATTGATCATAATGACAAAAACATATATAAAATAGGTGGGTTGTCAAAACCATAACTAATTATTTAGGGGGAATTATTCTTAGTGTGGGATGTTTGGGCACACTGAAAACTTTCTTCCTCATTTTGACATGCCATCCTGACAACAAGAAAATGCCAAATTTTCTAATTATGGTCCTAAGATACCAAATAAAGAAGATCCACTTTCAAATAATTACAACCATTAAAATATGAACCATCCAAATTTATCATGGAAATAACAAGAATGATTGGACAACCTTCTACCCACGCTTACCTAAATAAACTGAGACCACAATACCAAAACCAACAGAGGGGTGAGTCCTTCAATTCCCCATGAAATTTTGAGGGGGAAATATTGAAGATAAGGGATTAAATGCATAAAATATTTGACTCTCAAAAATATAATTTTGATTTAAAAACACATCATGAATATGATAATGTTTATTCTAATGATATATTTCTTAATCTAGAATTTAAAATGTTCCAACTAGATAAAAACATGACATCTATGGATACGGGAAATCATCCTAGAACAACTGAAATAAACCATAGGGTTAATTTCATGGTTTTTGGTGTAAGAACAAGTTAAAAAACACACGAAAAGCTTGAAAAGTCATTAGGAAATCTATAAATGAAAATTATAATGAGTTTTGAAATCAAAGTCGGTTGAATTCACAATATGTAAATAGGGAGTAAATTGATGAAAATGAATAAAATTTCATTATTACCCCTGAAATTCGGGATAAAAATTTTCATTAATGTTAAAATAATAAGGGAAAATATTTTTTTTTGAAATAAGGTACAAGACTTATTTTTGTAGGAAATATATACCACCAAGACCTTCCCAATAAAATATTAAACCAAAAAGTAACAATAAGGCAGAACCTCTCTACTTACTTAGGCTTTTGGCCAAGTTCTAAGTGAATATTCTTATCATCCTAGCCTTGATTCAAATTCCTTATTTTCAAAATATTCAAAAAAATTTATTTCAAACAAAAAATACTCTTGAATAATTTCCCACATATAGCCTACCTGAAGAGTGAATTTTGTTTCTTCTAAATAAAATTCATCCAAAACTCAATTACCCTAGTATCTTTTTTAACCCATCTACTTTTGTTAATAGTGGTAAATCGATCTTCGCATATGTTCATGGTGCTGGTTTCAACCTTCTCTTATTCTCACTATTTCAACTATTAAGTTTCGGTGGTATTCAACCCAAAATTATCATCTTATAGTTGGATGATTACACTATTATAAATACTTTATGAATGGTATATGACATGTTGGATGGAGTTGGAAAAAAATTTCTTCTAGCTTATTTCATAGTTCTAGAGATGGAGTGTGATCGGGAAGTGCTCTCAATTTTTGGTGTTCTCTTCTTAGCAACAGGTTGCTATGTTAAATAAGTTTCTAAGGGTCAACTGATATTTAAAATTACGGAGAAATGAGATGTTTCCAATGGGTTCAAAAATGTTAAATAACTAATATTTTTTAAAAAATGTTCTACTATAGAGCAATTATAAGCTAAAATCTCGGGAATATTTAGAAGAATATGAAAATCAATATTTTGATGAATAAAAAAAATAAGGAAGTTGAAAAGTCCCTTTCAATTTTTTTTTATCTTTTCAATGTGATAATATAGAAAACAAATTGGCATTAGAAGAAAATCTTGTTTCTGCTGTAGTTGGAGGTGCAACAACTTTTTCTAAAATTAGGAAACTCTTGAAAGAAATTTATGTATATTCTACTGATTAAAACACTACTAAAAATTTTGATTTAATATAAATAGAACTATTATCACAACTTGATGAATATATTTTGATTATCTTTATTTATAAAGTGGAAACCTTTGATAGTTAGTTGTCCTCTTTGAATTGCAGTAATGGAAATCTTGAAACTAATCATGAAATTAAAATTTTCCCACTTTTCAAACTACTTAAGAAGATTCATATTGATTTTCATGGACCTCCCATGCCTAATATCCATCCTTCAAGTGAAAATTTAATCAATATGAAGCTAAAAGTGCACCCTTAAAACCTAAAATATTCATTTATAAGTGAAAATTATACACTATCTATGATTATATTTGTTGAATTAAATAAAAACCATAATGAAATATTTTTTGGGTGTTCTTTAAAAAATTAAACCATCCATTTGTTTTTTCATAGAAGATGTCAAAGGAATTATCCTTTTTTTCTACATTCACAAGATCCATATGGATCTCGTTCACAAACATAGAGTAGAGTATCACAGAATACTGAACCCTAACATGAAAGGCATTATGAGAGAGGAAGTTCTCATGTTAATGAACACTAGAATTATATTCCACATATATGAATGTTCATGGTCCATTTTGATCCAATTATTCTTAAAAAATAGGTTTTGTTGTTTTCACTAATGAAAAATATGAAGAAAATCAAGAAAGGAAGGAAACCAAATGATGAGTCTATATCAGTTTTTGAAAACTCAATTCTACCACTAGGGAGGATAATTTTATAATTCCATTCTAATATCAAATTCCTATAAGGCTTTCTAACAATGATTTCATTTGATTTCTAGATAGCTATTATGGTTACAACCAGATACCTATTTCCCCAATGGATTAAGAGAAAACTATAATCACACGCCCCATTAGGATGTTTACCTACCAGAGGATTCCCCTTAGATTATATTTGTGTGACATATACCATCCAAATATGATTGAATATTAAATTTTTTGATATCATTGAGGGAATAATTGAGGTATTCAAAGATGAATTCTCTATTTTTGGTAGACAATTTGGGACTTTTTTAAGAAATTTAGAATCATATTTAGAGGGATAATTAGTGAAAAAATTCGTTCTAAACATGGGGAAATTCCAGTTAATGGTAACTCAGATATTTTTTATGGGATACAAGTTTTCAAAAATGGTTTATATATTTATACATCTTGTATTCAAATATTCAAAAACACCCCCTCCTTATATTGTTTAGGGTGTTATAATTTTTTCGGGCATGTCAGTTTTTACTAGGGTTTTCTTAAAGAATTTTCCAAAATATAAAATACCTTATGTTCATTACAGTTCAAAGATTCCTTGTTCGTTTTTGATAAAAATAGATAGGAATCAATTAATTTCTTAAAAAAACTCCCATCATCAAATATCATTACTGAAACTAAATGAAACTTCCAGTTGAACTAATGTTTGATGAATGTGACAAGGCTATTGGAGCTAGCTTAGGGAATATGAGAGATACGATGTTATATGTGGTATAATAATGTATCACACTTATAGATAAGGAAAAAAGAAATTACACCACAATTGAAAAATAGTTTTTAGTTTTTTTGTTTTATCTAGTGAAATTTCAGTAGTACCATTTAGGATCTAATTTGATTATCTTCACTTCTCATTCTTCCTTAATATATCTTTTGTCTAAGAAGGAATAAAAAAATAGGCTTAATAAATAGATCCTCTAATTACCAGAGAATGATATTAAAATTAGAGATAAGCATGGATCATAGAATATAGTTATATATACTTTTTCTAAATAATATAATACAAATTGTGAATATTCATGAGATAAAAACAATTCATTTCATGACAAGAACTTCCTCACTATCTCCATGAAGAAGTCGCCCTTATTCACACACATTGAAAACATTTAGACAGTAAGTGTCATTCCAAAATATTTATAAAAAACATAGAAATAAATAAATTTCATAATGTAATTACTATCCTTTTGATTATTTCTTTCATTAAAGAAGATGTGTTTATGGTATTTTGAGAAGGTGTGTTCCATAATAAGAGATTATACCAATACTAGATAGCTTTCACTCCTCACCTTGGGGAGGAAATGATGGTGGAGAGTGGATAGCCCAAAAAGTACTTCAATTTTGATTTTTCTATCCCGATTTATTCAAGGATACTATGAGTTCTTTAGTGGGCTATGATAGATGCCAATGACTGGAAATGATGAAATAAAGCAGGATCTACCCCAAAAAATTATTTATGATGTAGAATTATTTGATTTTTGGGGATTAGATTAAATGAGGCCATTACCATCTTTTCATGGGAATGAGTATAATTTATTTGTAGTTGATTATGTTTCTATGTGGCTTGAGATAATAGAACTTCCCAACAATAAAAATATTCATGTTATATATTTTTTCAAAAAAAACAATCATTCAAGATTTGGGTTGTTCTGATATTTTATCCGGGATAATGGAACCCATTTAAAAATGAATACTTCAAATCACTAATGAAAAAATATTTATGTGCCCATAGAACTGGAATTCTATACCATCTGTAATCCATGGGATAGGTAGAAATTTTAAATGTGGAACATAAATATATTCTTCATAAAAATGACGTAGATGTTAAGAAGTGTAACACCCCGAGATTTTATGAAAAATATTCTTTTTAATTTCATTAATGTCTTGTGTTGTACGCTACACTGAAAGGAGCTTGCACAACATGAATCCTTGACTTGCCTTTCATTACACACAATCGCGACCTTCCTCGATAGTGTGTGTAGTACGCAATACCGAGTTTCAGTAAACAATGATATGCTATTAAAATATTATTAAAATAGCTGTTATGAAGAGTAATAACCACTTTTTGAAATTTTGTAAATTATATTTTTCAAAATGGACTTCATTTTTGGATTCGGAATATCGAAATTAGCTTAGGGTGAAATTTTGGTGATTTTCGGATAACTTTCAATTTTTGATGAATATTGAAAATTGCTAAATTTTAATTTAAAACAACTTTTTCAATAGAAATAATTAATAGTGAAAATTTATTAATTTGAATGGTTTTAATGTATATTTAGAATATATTTTTACAATTTAATACAATGTTGGTCATTGGATGTAATTTCACATTTAAACCTGACATAAACAAATGTCAATCTTTTGATAGTTATTATCTATTAAGAACATATTATTTGTTTTGATGACGAGAATTTATTTTTAAATTAATTAATGCAACTAATATGTTTTGAATTTGGTAAAATAGAAATCATTTTTGAGTTCATAATATCAAATATAGCTTATGCCTAATTTTTTTTATTTTTCTGAAAACTTTCAATTTTTGATGAATAGTGAAACCACTAAGTGGTTGTTAAAAAAAACTGAATTTTCATAAAACTTAATTTTACCGCTTCTGTGAGTAGAATTTCAAAAATCCGAGAGACACTGTTGATGTTAGTAAATAAAATGTGATTCAATGAGATGAAAATAATTTTTGGTGAATAGTAACTTTTTACTTTTATTTACCACGGTTAAAAGTAAATAGGGTAATTAAGGCTAAAAATGATATTATTATTACCCTAAAACATGTCCTAATTCTATTGGATAAGTGTAATTCGACCAAAAACAAACTTAGGAATAAAATATGACCATTGAGTCCCACTTGGATTAGATTAGGACATTTATTATTATTTAATTCAAAGAAGGGTTAAAATAGTTAAAATCAAAGTTTATTTACTAAAACATTTTTAATATGGGGTTATACATAAGATAAATTCGACTATAAATATTCATTAGAAAGAGACAAATATTTCCTACATAATAGTATTTTATTTGTAATTTTTAGACATTATATAATTTAATTTATTTATGACACAACGATGATGCAGTAATTATCATATTAATGAAATATTGACATAATTGATGTTATAAATACCCAAATAAATATAATTTAAGAATTTTTATGAATTCAAATAATTTTATAGGTTAATATGACATGTTTATATTTCTTTAATTAATTTTTTTCGAACTTATCATTCTGTTATGATTTTCAAAAAAATCAATTACTAAATATTTTCAAATTGACATAAAATATTTTTTTAAAACAAATATTATATTATTAATTGTTATTTTATTCCTAAAAATCTATGTTTCAGCCAAATTACTTAGATACGGTTATATATATTAATAATAAACAATTTGGGGTTCGTTTGGCTTCTTATAGTAAGTTTATTAACCTTATAGTATAAGAACACAAGAAGACACGGTAAAAGTAAAATTATTTAACTTAATGTTAATTCTAAATGATAAGGTTAAAATAGGAACCTAAACTTGTATAAATTCTATTGGATGAGAGTATTTCGACCCATCCCCACCTTAGCCACTAAATAAATCAATTTGGAGCTATTTAAAACCGAACTTGACTTTATAATAAAATAATATTTTTAGGTTTTCCAAAGGAGCCCCTCTCCTCCCTTATAAAAGGGCACCTCCTCCCTCTCTTCCTCACACACCTTTGAGCCTTCAAGATCGGCCAAACCCTGCCAAATTCTCTTCTCCACTTCCCTAGAAACATCCTAGAGGTTCGGGTCTTCCTCAAAGATCAATTTTAGTGCCCTAAGAGGAGGTCTCAAAGAGGCGCTTCAAAGAAGAGGTAATTTTCGTTACCGATTCTTTCACCTTTATTTCTTCTTCCACTTCTTCTTCTTAGTTTGTTTCATTATGAAGTAATAACATCAGTATCACTCATATACTTATATGTTATTATAAGTATGAAACAATCCTATTTCACCATCTATCCATCCTACGGAAAATGAAACCACCGCGCGTGCGTACTTACGGAATACCGTCTCCACGCCGTGGTGTAATCTATTTTCGGCCACCACCTTAATTGGATTGGTATAATGGTGTAATGAGTAACTATATATGATTATTCTAAAGTGATATTGATACTGGAATAGTATACATACACTTCAACACAATTTCATAATCATGATAACGATATCATCGCTCGTGCGTACGTACGGAATACTGTGTCCACGACGTGATGAGATTCATTCTCCACATTAACCATTCATGAATGATTATAAAGTATATATAATGAATAATAATGAAATATATGACATTATAAATCTACTGGATTTATGTATATATATATATGTATGTATGTCATCTACTTACTTCAATTCAATTCAATATGGAAAGGAAAACAGCGTTCATGCGTACGTATAGACTACCGTCTCCATGAACGGTGTGTTTCATTTCATTTATCTATCTATTATATATATATATATACTGAATATATATGATATATAAATCATGTTTTATATTCTGGAAGTAAGTAAATCATGATATAAGTAATAATAATGTCAAGAACAACAAGTCCAAACACCTACGACAAATGAATCGATTTTACCGAAAACACTCTTTAACATGGAATTTACTAAAGAACGGGTAAAATAAATTAATAAGTGAACCATATATGATATAATAAAAATGAGTATGATTCTGGAATAAGTCAATGACATTATTTAAATCATTATACAGGAGGTTCAGACACTTACGAATCAAATCGAACCTAAGGTAAGGGAAATATCACAATCTCATTTTTATCCGAGATTGTTTATACTTTGGTATTTACTGGGGTGTATTTTATCATCCACATCCATGTTTCCTCAATATGTAATATTTATATCCTTCTACAATAGTTTAAATCCAATTTCACCCCTCGGTGAGTTTTTAGTAAAGGATATGAAAGGAATCTTTTGTCGTTTTTCGTACGAGGTACTTTTTTGAAAGTACGAGAAGAATGTTTTTTTTTAACTTATACGGCGTAAATGGATATTTAAAACATTATTTCCAAGAAGATTCCATTACAAGTTTTCAAGTTTATTTTTAATCAACTTCTTTTAGTTTAAAATTTTATGACATGTTATGAAAGGAAAATTGTTTTTGAAGTAGAAAGGATATTTTCCTCAAGAATGGAGTTCATGTGTTTTATCAAAATTATTTTCCATCTAAGATAATAAAGGGTTCTGTTTTATCCCTATTGTAACATTGATTTGATTATGTTGTGATGGAATTATTTTTATTAATTCCATTATCTTATATGAATTGTTTTATGATGTCATGATGTTTAAGAATCCCATTTTTATTACATGGGTTATGCAATGATGTATGATTTATGATTTTCACACATAAGAATGGTATCATTATGAAATGGGTGGGACCTATATCTCCCTCCAATGCATTGGGTAACGATTTTATATCTCATGAGATAGACATGGCTGGAATGGTAGGTTATACCGGTTCAGTGAAACAGGACTGAAACGAGGGTGACTCGGTTCAGAAAGAGACTTTGTCCACTAAGATAGTCTTGGCAATGAGTCTTGACTAACAAGAAATGATTCTCTATGATTATGTGTGTATGCCACAAAGTTTCATGTTTTAAGTTATGATTAATGGGATTTCATTTCACTACTATGATTTATCCCATGTTATGAAATTATGATCTCTTTTGCAGGTTAAGATTTCCAAAATGTTATGTTCTTATGAATATGATGTGATTGATATTTCTTTTGTTTACCCTTAATGAGCATTTTACTTCACCCTTTTATGTTTTCTTTTCCCCAGGATATAAAGAAAGGTTTTAGGTAAAAAAGGGGAAGATCTTTATGGGAGATGTTGAAGATATTTCACCATGTTTAGAAGATTATATTCCGTGTTTCCAAAGACACTAAACTATTACGGTCCTTGTGTGTTTTTTTGTTATGTATTACGTATTCTGCAAATGTAATGTAATGTCCATGTATGTTAAGCTTCGGGTCTCTACAGTTGGTATCAGAGGAAAGGTTTAGTCAACCTTTGGAAACTAGGATGCGAGAACTTTAGTGAGATCCCTAGAGATATTTCTAAGGTATGTCTAGGGATGTCTCTAAGGTTAAGTATACATATACGTTATAGTCCTAGAATTGCGCTAACGATCTTAGAATTTAACCTAAGGTGTTATATATTAAGGTTACTTCCCCTTTACTATGTTGTTTTCTCTAGCATTATTTTTGCCTCTCACAGAATTCTTTTTGTGTTTTAGTAAATGGAGGGAACCAGAAGGAATTAGGTTAACATTGAATCCAATAAACAAATTGGTGACTATGAGAAACAAAATTTTGTAATTCCTAGAGAGAAAGATATTGTGATTATGCCGAATCAGTCATCGCGATATATGATTAACAAGGTGAAATTTAGTGGTATGCCTAATTCATCAAAGAAGAGGAAGACAAACTATTATTCATGTTCGCATGTTGAGGAGCATAAAGAAAGGAAGATTGATATTTCTAAAGAAGGGAAGAAGAACCTTGAGGAATACCTCAAATGGAGGGACCGATGTTATCTGTGTGGAGAAAAGGGTCATAGAGTGACAGACTATTATGGAGTTCAATGTCTTATTTGTGGAGAACATGGGCATTACCCAACTCAATGCACTGACCTAAAAAGTTACTTCTAAATCAAGGAAGGACATATTCTAGGACAATCATTGAAGTGGATGGACTGAAGTGTATATGTATTGGTATTCAAGAATAATGTTGTTGAGTTACTTTTATGGTGTATTGGAATATTTATGTATTGGTATATTGTCGTTTTCAATAATTTTACGGTACCGGTAACCATGAAAAGTGATTCAAATATTTTGGAAAGTAGATGATGTGCGCATAATGAAGGGATAAGGGGAAAATGAAATGTTTGACAGTATTCATTTTCTCATGATTTATAGAAGGACTAATTGATATCATGGTTTGAGTATATAGAATTTGGAGGGTTTTGGTATTTGGAAAGTGTTAACTTTTAATAGTATTCATTTTTTCACTAAGGTTCAATGGGTATTCAAGAGAATACCTGATTAAGGCCTTTGAATGTTTGGAATGTGACCAACAAGACATATCTTATGATATATGGGGATCGACGATGGTATTAAATATCTGGTAATCCTTTTCACTATATTATGAGAGTGGACTACAGAATTATAGATAAGCCTAAAGATTGGAATAGATTATGTTGGACGTAAGTTAGTATTGTTTAAGGATAGAAGTTCTTTCGATATTATTGATAGGATGTTATAGTAATATTGTTTTAGAAAAAGGACAACTTGCAGGATGGACGACAGCCCATCGCTTCGGACAAGGCTGTGGGAATCGAACCCACAACCGAAGTGCGACTGGCCTTTATCGCCTACCACTGACCTACAGGAAGTCCCTGTTTAGTAGAAACTTGTTTTATTATATTAAGCAGTATGATATATGAATTATAAGTCCATTTTAGGAACCATATATGATTAATATCACTATAGAATGACTTATGTATATTTAATAACTTTTTCTAACCTTTTGTTTGAGACAGATGGAATGACCCATCATTCTATCACATGATCTGATAACACTTCACGAATAACAAATTCAACTTCATTTATTTAAGAGATGAAGTGGAAATTTTTCAAGGCACAAACAGCAGTGAGATTGTACCAAAATAATGTAAGTATTTATTCTAATTCAAATTCTTCAAATTTAGGGAAACGATCTTGAAAACCAAAAATGTTGTCATAGTGCCCTTATATCTGATTAATCAGATGGTACATTAGATCGTCACAAATTTATGGATTTTTGATTGTTGGCTTTTCCGTATCCATGTTCTCTACCACTCTCCATCATAACATGATGGTTAGATTTCTCTTCCATATCCATATTTTCACCTATGTGGAAACCTAGTGATTAGTTTATTTGGGTAACCGTTACGTTTCATACTTTTTTTTAAATATTGGTTTTGGTATTCCTTTTTACGATGTGGGTTTCGATTAAAGAAACTTTTGAATAGTAAACCATTTATAACCCCAACGAATTTCGAGGGAGAAATTCATTTTAAGGGGGGTAGAATGTAACACCCCGAGATTTTATGAAAAATATTCTTTTTAATTTCATTAATGTCTTGTGTTGTACGCTACACTGAAAGGATCTTGCACAACACGCATCCTTGACTTGCCTTTCATTACACACAATCGCGGCCTTCCTCGATAGCATGTGTAGTACGCAATACCGAGTTTCACTAAACAATGATATGCAATTAAAATATTATTAAAACTAGCTGTTATGAATAGTAATAACCACTTTTTGAAATTTTGTAATTTTATTTTTCAAAATGGGCTTCATTTTTTGGATTCGAAATATCAAAATTATCTTAGGGTGAAATTTTGGTGATTTTTGGACAACTTTCAATTTTTGATGAATAGTGAAAATTACTAAATTTTAATTAAAAACAACTTTTTCAATAGAAATAATTAATAGTGATAAATTATTAATTTGAGTGGTTTTAAAGTATATTTAAAATATATTTTTACAATTTAATACAATGTTGGTCATTGGATGTAATTTCACATTTAAACCAGACATAAACAAGTGTCAATCTTTTGATAGTTATTATCTCTTAAGAACACGCTATTTGTTTTGAAAACGAGAATTAATTTTTAAATTAATTAATGCAACTAATATGTTTTGAATTTGGTAAAATAAAAATCATTTTTGAGTTCATAATATCAAATATAGCTTAGGCCTAATTTTTGGTATTTTTCTGAGAACTTTCAATTTTTGATGAATAGTGAAACCACTATGTGGTAGTTAAAAAAACTGAATTTTCATAAAACTTAATTTTACCGCTTCTGTGAGTACAATTTCAAAAATCCAAGAGACGCGGTTGATGTCAGTAAGTAAAATTTGATTCAATGAGATGAAAATAATTTTTGGTGAATAGTAACTTTTTACTTTTATTTACCACGGTTAAAAGTAAATAGGGTAATTAAGGCTAAAAATGAAATTATTATTACCCTAACACATGTCCTAATTCTATTGGATAAGAGTAATTCGATCAAAAACAAACTTAGGAATAAAATATGACCATTCAGGCCCTCTTGGATTAGATTAGGACATTTATTATTATTTAATTAAAAGAAGGGTTATAAGAGTTAAAATCAAAGTTTATTTAATAAAAAAATTTTAATATGGAATTATACATAAGATAAATTCTACTATAAATATTCATTAGAAAGATAAAAATATATCCTACATAATAGTATTTTATTTGTAATTTTTAGACATTAAATAATTTAATTTATTTATGACACAACGATGATGCAGTAATTATCTTATTAATGAAATATTGACATAATTGATGTTATAAATTCCCAAATAAATATAATTTAAGACTTTTTATGAATTGAAATAATTTTCTAGGCTAATATGACATGGTAATATTGATTTAATTAACTTTGTTCGAACTTATCATTCTGTTATGATTTTCACAAAAATCAATTACTAAATAGTGTCAAATTGACATAAAATACTTTTTAAAAACAAATATTATATTATTAATTGTTATTTTATTCCTAAAAATATATGGTTCGGCAAAATGACTTATATAAGGTTATATATATTAATGATAAACAATTTGGGGTTTGTTTGGATTCTTATAGTAAGTTTATTAACCTTATAGTATAAGAACACAAGAAGACATGGTAAAAGTAAAATTATTTAACTTAATGTTAAATCGAAATGATAAAGTTAAAATAGGAAACTAAATTTGTCTAAATTCTATTGTATGAGAGTATTTCGACCCATCCCCACCTTATCCTAGAAATAAATCAATTTCGAGCTATTTAATACCGAACATGACTTTATAATAAAATAATATTGTTAGTTTTTCCAAAGGAGCCCCTCTCCTCCCTTATAAAAGGTCACCTCCTCCCTCTCTTTTTCACACAACTTTGAGCCTTCAGGCTCGGAAAAACCCTGCCAAATTATCTTCTCCAATTCCCTAGAAACATCTTAGAGGTTCTGGTCTTCCTCCAAGACCAATTTTAGTGCCCTAAGAGGAGGTCTCAAAGAGGCGCTTCAAAGAAGAGGTAATTTCCGTTACCGATTCTTTCACCTTTATTTCTTCTCCCACTTCTTCTTCTTAGGTTGTTTCAATATGAAGTAATAAAATCAGTATCAATAATATACTGATATGTTATTATAAGTATGAAAAAAACCTATTTCACCATCTATCCATCCTACGGAAAATGAAATCACCGTGCGTGCGTACTTACGGAATACCGTCTCCACGCCGTGGTGTAATCTATTTTCCGCCACCACCTTAATTGGATGGGTATAATGGTATAATGAGTAACTATATATGATTATTCTAAAGTGATATTGATACTGGAATAGTATACATACACTTTAACACAAGTTCACAATCATGAGAACGATATCATTGCTCGTGCGTACGTACGGAATACCGTCTCCACGACGCGATGAGATTCATTCTCCACATTAACCATTCATGAATGATTATAAAGTACATATAATGCATAATAATGAAATATATGACATGTTAAATCTACTGGATTTATGTATATATATATATATATCTATGTATGTCATCTACTTACTTGCATTCAAGATAATAAGGAAAGGAAAACAGTGTTCATGCGTACGTACGGACTACCATCTCCATGAACGGTGTGTTTCATTTCATTTATCTATCTATTATATATATATATACTGAATATATATGATATATAAATCATGTTTTATATTCTGTAAGTAAGTAAATCATGATATAAGTAATAATAATGTCAAGAACAACAAGTCCAAACACCTACGACAAATGAATCGATTTTACCAAAAACACTCTTTAACATGGAATTTACTAAAGAACGGGTAAAATAAAGTCATAAGTGAACCATATATGATATAATAACAATGAGTATGATTCTGGAATAAGTCAATGACATTATTTAAATCATTATACAGGAGGTTCGGACACTTACTAAGCAAATCGGACCCAAGGTAAGGGAAATATCACAATCTCATTTTTATCCGAGATTGTTTATACATTGGTATTTACTGGGGTGTATTTTATCATCCAAATCCATGTTTCCTCAATATGTAATATTTATATCCTTCTACAATAGTTTAAATCCAATTTCACCCCTCGGTGAGTTTTTAACAAAGGATATTAAAGGAATCTTTTGTCGTTTTTCGTACGAGGTACTTTTTTGAAAGTATGAGAAGAATGTTTTTTTAACTTATACGGAGTAAATGGATTTTTAAAATATTATTTCCAAGAAGATTCCATTACAAGTTTTCAAGTTTATTTTTAATCAACTTCTTTTAGTTTAAAATTGTATGACATGTTAAGAAAGGAAAATTATTTTTGAAGTAGAAAGGATATTTTCCTCAAGAATGGAGTTCAAGTGTTTTATCAAAATTATTTTCCATCTAAGATGATAAAGGGTTCTATTTTATCCCTATGATTACATTGATTTGATTATGTTGTGATGGAATTATTTTTATTAATTCCTTTATCTTATATGAATTGTTTTATGATGTCATGATGTTTAAAAATCCCATTTTTATTACATGGGTTATGCAATGATGTATGATTTATGATTTTGTGGCACACATAAGAATGGTATCATTATGAGATGGGTGGGACCTATATCTCACTCCAATGCATTGGGTAAAGATTTTATATCTCATGAGATAGACATGGCTGGAATGGTAGGTTATACCGGTTCAGTGAAACAGGACTGAAACGAGGGTGACTCGGTTCAGAAAGGGACTTTGTCCACTAAGATAGTCTTGGCAATGAGTCTTGACTAAAAAGAAATGATTTTCTATGATTATGTGTGTATGCCACAAAGTTTCATGTTTTAAGTTATGATTATTGGGTTTTCATTTCACTACTCTGATTTATCCCATGTTATGAAATTATGCTCTCTTTTGCAGGTTAAGATTTCCAAAATGTTATGTTTTTATGAATATGATGTGATTGATATTTCTTTTGTTTACCCTTAATGAGCATTTGAGCTCACCCTTTTATGTTTTCTTTTCCCCAGGATATAAAGAAAAGTTTTAGGTAAAAAAAGGGGAAGATCTTTATGGGAGATGTTGAAGATCTTTCACCATGTTTAGAAGATTATATTCCGAGTTTCCAAAGACACTATACTATTACGGTCCTTGTGTGTCTGTTTTTGTTATGTATTACGTATTCCGTAAAAGTAATGTAATTTCCATGTACGTTAAGCTTCGGGTCTCTACAATTGGTATTAGAGGAAAGGTTTAGTCAACCTTTGGAAACTAGGATGCGAGAACTTTAGTGAGATCCCTAGAGATATTTCTAAGGTATGTCTAGGGATGTCTCTAAGGTTAAGTATACATATAGGTTATAGTCCTAGAATTGCGCTAACGATCTTAGAATTTAACCTAAGATGTTAGATATTGAGGGTACTCCCCCATTACTATGTTGTTTTCTCTAGCATGATTTTTGCCTCTCACAGAATTCTTTTTGTGTTTTAGTAAATGGAGGGAACCAGAAGGAATTCGGTAAACATTGAATCCAATGAACAAATTGGTGACTATGAGAAACAAAATTGTGTAATTCCTAGAGAGAAAGATATTGTGATTATGCCGAATCAGTCATCGCGATATATGATTAACAAGGTGAAATTTAGTGGTATGCCTAATTCATCAAAGAAGAGGAAGATAAACTATTATGCATGTTCGCATGTTGAGGAGCATAAAGAAAGGAAGATTGAGATTTCTAAAGAAGGGAACAAGAACCTTGAGGATACCTCAAACGCAGGGACCGATGTTATCTGTGTGGAGAAAATGGTCATAGAGTGACAGACTATTATAGAGTTCAATGTCTTATTTGTGGAGAACATGGGCATTACCCAACTCAATGCCCTGGCCTAAAAATTTACTTCTAAATAAAGGAAGGACTTATTCTAGGACAATCATTGAAGTGGATGGACTGAAGTGTATATGTATTGGTATTCAAGAATAATGTTGTTGAGGTACTTTTATGGTGTATTGGAATATTTATGTATTGGTCTATTGTCGTTTTCAATAATATTAATGTACCGGTAACCATGAAAAGTGATTCAAATATTTTGGAAAGTAGATGATATGCGCATAATGAAGGGATAAGGAGAAAATGAAATGTTTGACAGTATTCATGAGCTCATGATTTATATAAGGACTAAGTGATATCATGGTTTGAGTATATAGAATTTGGAGGATTTTGGTATGTGGAAAGTGTTAACTTTTAACATCATTCATGTTTTCACTAAGGTTCAATGGGTATTCAAGAGAATACCTGACTAAGGCCTTTGAATGTTTGGAATGTGACCAACAAGACATATCTTATGATATATGGGGATCAACGATGGTTTTAAATCTCTGGTAATCATTTTCACTATATTATGAGAGTGGACTACAGTATTATAGATAAGCCTAAAGATTGGAATGGATTATGTTGGAAATAAGTTAGTATTGTTTTAGGATAGAAGTTTTTTCGATATTATTGATAGGATGTTATAGTAATATAGTTTTAGAAAAAGGACAACCTGCGGGACGGACGACAACCCATCGCTTCGGACAAGGCTGTGGGAATCGAACCCACAACCGAAGTGCGACTGGCCTTTATCGCCTACCACTGACCTACAAGAAGTCCCTGTTTAGTAGAAATTTGTTTTATTATATTAAGCAGTATGATATATGAAGTATAAGTCCATTTTAGGAACCATATATGATTAATATCACTATATAATGACTTATGTATATTTAATAACTTTTTTTAACCTTTTGTTTGAGACAGATGGAATGACCCATCATTCTATCACATGATCTGCTAACACTTCACGAATAACAAATTCAACATCATTTATTTAAGAGATGAAGTGGAAATTGTTCAAGGCACAAACAACAGTGAGATTGTACCAAAATAAAGTAAGTATTTATTCTAATTCAAATTCTTCAACTTTAGGGAAACGAACTTGAAAACCAAAAATGTTGTCCTAGTGCTCTTATATCAGATTAATCAGATGGTACCTTAGATCGTAACAAATTTATGGATTTATGATTGTTGTATTTTCCATAGCCATGTTCTCTACCACTCTCCATCAGAACATGATGGTTAGATTTCTCTTCCATATCCATATTTTCACCTTTGTGGAAACCCAGTGATTAGTTTATTTGGGTAACCGTTACGTTTCATACTTTTGTTTTTAAATATTGGTTTTGGTATTCCTTTTTACGATGTGGGTTTCGATTATTGAAACTTTCGAATAGTAAACCATTTATAACCCCGATGAATTTCGAGGGCGAAATTCATTTTAAGGGGGGTAGAATGTAACACCCCGAGATTTTATGAAAAATATTCTTTTTAATTTCATTAATGTCTTGTGTTGTACGCTACACTGAAAGGAGCTTTCACAACACGCATCCTTGACTTGCCTTTCATTACACACAATCGCGGCCTTCCTCGATAGCGTGTGTAGTACGCAATACCGAGTTTCACTAAACAATGATATGCTATTAAAATATTATTAAAACTAGCCGTTATGAATAGTAATAACCACTTTATGAAATTTTGTAAATTTTAATTTTCAAAATGGACTTCATTTTTGGAATCGGAATATCGAAATTAGCTTAGGGTGAAATTTTGGTGATTTTTGGATAACTTTCAATTTTTGATGAATAGTGAAAATTACTAAATTTTAATTAAAAACAACTTTTTCAATAGAAATAATTAATAGTGATAAATTATTAATTTGAGTGGTTTTAAAGTATATTTAGAATATATTTTTACAATTTAATACAATGTTGGTCATTGGATGTAATTTCACATTTAAACCAGACATAAACAAGTGTCAATCTTTTGATAGTTATTATCTCTTAAGAACACGCTATTTGTTTTGACGAAGAGAATTAATTTTTAAATTAATTAATGCAACTAATATGTTTTGAATTTTGTAAAATAGAAATCATTTTTGAGTTCATAATATCAAATATAGCTTAGGCCTAATTTTTGGTATTTTTCTGAAAACTTTCAATTTTTGATGAATAGTGAAACCACTAAGTGGTAGTTAAAAAAAACTGAATTTTCATAAAACTTAATTTTACCACTTCTGTGAGTAGAATTTCAAAATTCTGAGAGACATGGTTGATGTCAGTAAGTAAAATGTGATTCAATGAGATGAAAATAATTTTTGGTGAATAGTAACTTTTTACTTTTATTTACCACGGTTAAAAGTAAATTGGATAATTAAGGCTAAAAATGAATTTATTATTACCCTAACACGTGTCCTATGTAACACCCCAAGATTTCATAGTGTGTTATTTCTTCAAAATAATTCAATAACTTGCACTACAGGAAACACCGAGTTCAATTTCACCATGACTTACCAAAAAAAAAGCCATTAAAAGAGGTCATGAATAGCATTAACAACATTTTTAACTTTATATAATCCTTATAATTTTAGAATCCATATTATGAGTTTCTTAGTCATAATGCAAGAACAGATTCATTTTCAGTATTGCACTTTTATCAACTTTTGATAGTGAAACCTTTTTAAATACAATATTTTAAACTTTTTGACTAAATGGAGACATCAAAAAATTTAAAATGAAACATCCCAAGCTTCCACGGTACGCTTTCCTTTGAATAAAACAGTAGCGTGTGTTGTACGCAACGTTGAGTTTTAACACACACCACAACCGATCAAACTAGCCGTTATGAATAGTAATACCTAAATTTTGAAATTATATATATTTTATATTTTGAAATTTACTTCATTTTTGGATTCGGAATATCGAATTTAGCCTAAGGTGAAATTTTGGTACTTTTCGGATAACTTTCATATTTTGATGAATAGTGAAATTACTAAATTTTAATTAAAAACAACTTTTTTAATCAAAATAATTAATAGTGATAAATTATGAATTTGAGTGGTTTTAAAATATATTTAGAATATATTTTTACCATTTAATATAATGTTGGTCATTGGACATAATTTTACAATTAAACCGAACATAAACAAGTGTCAATCTTTTGATAGTTATTGCCTCTTAAAAACACGCTTTTTGTTTTGACAGCGGGAATTAATTTTAAATTAATTTCTGCCACTTCTGTGTTTTGAATTTAGAAAAATGGATTCCATATTTGGAATCAGGATGTCCAAATTGTGTAAATAGGTAACTTTTATTTTTAGACATTTTGAATAATTATTGTGGTAAATATTTTATTTACCATGGTTAAGGGTAAATCCGGTAAATAAGGGTTAAAAAATAATATTATAATAATAGAAAATTAACCTAAAACGTGTCCTAACCTTATTGGTGGACACATACCCGACCATGGGCATCCTTGGGTCGATTTTGGGACCCCTTGGAGCCACTTGTATGTGGTAGGGACACTTTATATTAATAAAGTTAAAATAAAAATAAAAATGTCATAAGCTTACATCTTTTAGAAGAAAAATTTTTACATAGGGTTGTACATGTTGGATTTTCGATTATAAATATTCATTAGAAATCTAAAAAGATTTCCTACATAATGATATTTTATTTATAATTTTTAGACATCAAATAATTTAAATTATTAATGACACAATAATGATGCAATGTTTACCTCATTAATAAATCATTTAAATAAATAAGATTATAATGATTAAAATATTATCTAAAACCTGTCCAATTCTTATTGGTTGATGTTATTTAGAATATGAGTCATCTTATCTTCGACCTCAATGATTTTTGGACCATTATAAACCGAATATAATTATATTATAAAGTAATACTTTCACTCTTTCCTAAAGATCCCCTCTTCTCCCTTATAAAAGAAGACCACTTCTACTCATTCCTCACACCTCTCAAGCCACTTGTATCGTCCAAACTCTGCCCAACTAAGCTCCCCACATCCCTCTCCTCCTCCTTGAAGCTTCCCCTTAGGCAGAAAGCATTTCATGAAGTCCTTTGGTTCCAACCAAAGTGAGTTACCTAAATTAAAGGTAACGATTTCTCTTAAATTATTTTCAATTATTTTGCTTCTCCAACCCCCAAACTCTTTTTATTTCCTTTCTTTTGTAACAAAAACAGTATTTTCAATATACTAGGATGTTGTTATAAGAAGTATTCAAACTACACATACACACAACTCCATCTAATGGATGATGAACATAATGTTTCTGTGGATGGCAAACTAACGCCTCACGAAACGATGATTGTTCAAATACATCTTACCGCCTATCATGGTGGCCATTATGATGGCACTGTAATTAAATATGATATTAATGATATATATTTTATATATAAGCTTCTGTAATTCCATTTTATTTCATACCATTTTTCGTTTCATGTTGTATATACATACGATAATTTCATTTGAGGAAGTGCGGACTACCGCCCCCTTAAAATGACATGACTCGTTCATACCACACATGGAACGTATAAAGGATGGTGTTAATGAACATAAGTAACATATATAAAATATTATATTATACTGTAATAGTAATATACCTAAGTATCATTTGGATTCGATTCTTTTAAAATAAAAATTAAATGGAAGTTGCGTTCGTGCGTACGTACGGACTACCGTCTCCACGAACGCGATGAGATTCATTCTCCATCGTATCCATTCAAGTATTATTCTCATTTTAGGGTTAAAAATAATGTTAATATCATTCTGATTATTAATAAGATATAATCTATCCATTACAAACATGTCTTACGTAATCAAACATTTAAGAAGAACGAATCGATTATCACCTGAAACGACGATAATACTAAGATATTATTAATAAATCAATGTTAAAAGATCATATATGATATCATATTAATGTATATGATTCTTGTATAATTTAATAACAATTATTTCACCATTATACAGGAGGTTAACCTACCCCAACCAAGGAAAAGTACAAGGTAAGGATTTATTTCGCAATCTCTTTACTATCCGAGGTTGTTTATACATAATTATCTACTGGGACCTCGTTATCATCCACGTCCATGTTTCTTCAAAATGTATTTCAAAACATTTTTTATACATTTAAAATAATATGGGTTAAAGTCATTTATACCCTTGTTTGACTTTTTATAAGATGTTTATAAGGGAATCTTTCCGTCGTTTTCCAAACAAGGTGCTTTTTATCCTTTTCGATAGAATTAAGATAAGAATGTTTTTTTAACTTATACGGCGGGTGCGGTTATTTTCCGCCGTTATAAAATCGTCAAAGCTTCCCTTACAAGCTTATAAGAATATTTTAAAGAAAATGTTTTATTTTATATGACTCTTAAATGATTTCAAAAATAGAAAGATATATTTCTCTAAAAAGTGTTTTGATTTCATCTATGTCAACATCCTTCGACGGATTTTACGCTTATTTGAATTTGATTTATTATGATAAAAAACTTCTATATTGTATTGAAGGTTTTGTGATATGTTTGACTGTGGATGTGCTATTTTTATACCATTCATAGTTTATGGGGAAATTATTGACATTTCGTATGCTAGTTTTAATATGAATGTTTATGTTATGTTTAAACCTTTTCATATGGGAATGCATTGGACTTAATATGTGACGGGTGGAGCCCGTTATAGCTTCTCGATACATCGGTAGGTCTCATGAGACAAACTAGTGTCTTGGCACAAGGCCTTGACAAAATATTATTTGTAGTCTTGGCACGAGGCCTTGACTATGTGGTTATGATAGTCTGGCATTATGCATTCCAACATTATGAAAGTGGTTATTGATTTTTGCATGTGATTATTCGATTAGTAGAATATCCATGTGAGTATGTAAATGGCATTATTTCATTTTATTTATGTCATACCATGTTGAAAGTTCATGTTTGAAAGGCTTTTGTTTTAGTTATACATTTCCTTAAAAGTTTATTCTTATTTATGAAAGTTTCCGCTATATTGTTATCCTTACTGGGCATTTGAGCTCACCCCTTTTCTATGTTTTATTTTTCCCAGGAAGTGAAGAAGTAAGTTATGAATGACCTTCAAGGATATTATGTGGGGATATGAGTGTGGATTATGGAGACAATATGTTGTTGTAGTAGTTTTTCGTTTAATGATGTAATGTAAAACTTATGAATATAACTAGTGTTTCTAAGGCTACTAAACCAATCGGTCTTTCGAGATTTGATCTTTCTTGTGATCATGCCAATGTTATATAATAATGCACCAACTCTGGGTAACTGGGGTCGGGGCGTTACAGTTGGTATCAGAGGAAGTTTAGTACAAACCTTGGAAGCTAGATTTAGATAAACTCTGATTAGAGCACGTAGACCTAAGATGAACTTTGAGGATTAGTATAGAAGAACTTTCTAGAATTTTGGTATTGTAGAGATTTTGTGAGTTTTCTGAGCAATACATCCCTGTCTGGATACGAGCAGGTAGAGGCGGCTCTAGCATAGATGTACCTAGGGGTAAAACCCGAAAACACCGCTTTGAGCTAGACTCGAACGGGAACTGGTGCACGACAACGGGCCTTGCTGCACTCTTGGTTACGACACTCCCAGGGGATATGCTTAGGATAACTCTCATTTTATTTACAAATCATTATGAAGGGTTTATGAGTATATACTTCCTCAAAGAAAACATTTTTATGATTATGGATTATATCCATAAATAGTTCAATTTATGTTAAGTGTTTTATAAGTATGGGATTATGTATTTTGATTCATAAACTGATCTAGTTTATGCCATTGTTTAGAAATGGCGCCCAGTAGAAGGAATGAGAACTCCAGAAATACACATGATTCAAAGAGAAGGAAGGATCATATCTTTCATGGTCTTAAGATAGAATTTATAAGAGAAATAGTCTCCCATGTATTATCATCATATGAAGAAATAATATCATGTGTTGATAAGATAAGTAAAGAGTTTACTGAGTCCTATGGCTTTGAAGGGAATCAAGAGAAGAAAAGGATGGAAGAGAGAAAGATGGATAAAGGGAAAAGGGAAAAGAAGAATTTTCCCATATGTGGTAACTGTGGAAAGAAACACCCTGGAACTTGCCTGAAAGGAATGGGAGTTTGTTATAAGTGTGGAGGAAAAGGGCACAAAGTACGTGAATGCAAGGGTAAGAAAATGGTTTTAAATTTACAATGCTTCATTTGCAAGGAGTTTTGACACTACGCGAACCTATGTCCCAGTCATCAGACTGTGCCGCAAATGATGTTATTGGATAATAATCAAGTTATGATACTACCACAGATGAAGAGGAATGATTAGAGTTCTTATGTTGATTATGTCAATTGATTGTTGTATCAACAATGTACTTGTTACAATAATCATGGAGTATATAAGGATTGTACTGCAGTACTATTTCATTAAGGACTTGAGATTGTGTGGAACAAAGAAAAGTGACTCAATAGCAGGATAAATTTTTGGAAAATATATGGTTGAGAGAATGATAAATCATAATATAGTTCTGATACTGAGGTAGTGATTTTGGAATAATATGTGATTGTTTTGGATAAATTATATTGTATATTCTTGACTACCCTGGAACTGATTAATGATTTGTATATTCCATCATTGTTGGGGATTAAAACATTTTTGGATTAATGAAGTATATCCATCTTTCTATATGGAATAAGGGAGCATGAATGTAATCAATAAGGAATATGGTAATTCAGAATGTTTCGGTGTATTAAAAGAATACATGATGAAGGTATTCATATGCTATTACGGGGTAAAAAGGTTCTACATTATGTTTACCTTACTTATAAATGTTGGACTGTGAGTTTGGATAGAAGTATTTTGGATAGTTCTAGTTTGGATTATTTTGGATTGCCATAAAAGGACAACCCGGAGGTCGGGCGGCAACCCGTCGCGTCCGGCAAGGCTGCGAGACTTGAACCCGGAACCGAAGGGCGAAAAGGGTGTATCACCCACCACTGGCCCACGAGATGTCCTGGATTAAATAATGTAGTTTTTATTAAAAGATCTTGTAGATGAATTATAAATTCATTTATTTTGGAATCCTATACGAATAGTGTAAATAGAATTTTTTTTACATTCTATTATCTTTTAGAGTGAAAGATGAGTTTGTGGTAGAAATTTATTAATGGATAAAACTCTAATTATAAAGTAAGTATATCTCCTTATGATCTTAGCCAATCTCATAAATAAATTCCTCAATATTAAGAAAAGCAACTTAGAACAAAAATGTTTTCCTAGATGGTACCTTAAATCATCACTAATTTATGGCTTTGGGATTGTTGGCATTTTCATAGCCATGTTCTCTACCACTCTCCATCAGATAATTGATGGTTAGATTTTTCTTCCATATCCATATTTTCCTACATGGAACCCTAGTATGTGTTATTTTCGGTAATCATCATACTTTCGACTCTTTATTTTAAATAGAGGCCTCGTTAATTCATTTTTCGATGTGGGATTTCAACTAAGATATTTTGAAACGTCAAAAATGTGTTATCCCAATACCCTATATTTTTTTGAACCGATGGTACTTCAAATCATCATAGATTGATGAGTTTAAGGACCTCAATTATACACTTGTTTGTGATTGATGACCTCAATCACTACCTATAAATATTTACGTTTTCCTCTGATTATATGTCTCTATTTGCCACCAATGTTTTCCTAATCAAGATCATAATTTGGTGGTGACCCTTTCATTTCTCTTTTCCTCATATTAAGACTAAATTTTAGTAACCCAATTTCCGATGTGGGTTTTCCCACAAATATATTATCTATTTTCAACCTTTTATTTTCGAAGAACAATTTCAAATTGCGAGGACGCAATTTATTGAAGGAGGGGAGAATGTAACACCCCAAGATTTCATAGTGTGTTATTTCTTCAAAATAATTCAATAACTTGCACTACACGCAACACCGAGTTCAATTTCACCATGACTTACCAAAAAAAAGCCATTAAAAGAGGTCATGAATAGCATTAACTACATTTTTAACTTTATATAATCCTTATAATTTTAGAATCCATATTATGAGTTTCTTAGTCATAATGCAAGAACAGATTCATTTTCAGTATTGCACTTTTATCAACTTTTGATAGTGAAACCTTTTTAAATACAATATTTTAAACTTTTTGACTAAATGGAGACATCAAAAAATTTAAAATGAAACATCCCAAGCTTCCACGGTACGCTTTCCTTTGAATAAAACAGTAGCGTGTGTTGTACGCAACGTCGAGTTTTAACACAGACCACAACCGATCAAACTAGCCGTTATGAATAGTAATACCTAAATTTTGAAATTATATATATTTTATATTTTGAAATTGACTTCATTTTTGGATTCTGAATATCGAATTTAGCCTAAGGTGAAATTTTGGTACTTTTCGGATAACTTTCATATTTTGATGAATAGTGAAAATTACTAAATTTTAATTAAAAACAACTTTTTTAATCAAAATAATTAATAGTGATAAATTATGAATTTGAGTGGTTTTAAAGTATATTTAGAATATAGTTTTACCATTTAATATAATGTTGGTCATTGGACATAATTTTACAATTACACCGAACATAAACAAGTGTCAATCTTTTGATAGTTATTACCTCTTAAAAACACGCTTTTTGTTTTGACAGCAGGAATTAATTTTAAATTAATTTCTGCCACTTCTGTGTTTTGAATTTAGAAAAATGGATTCCATATTTGGAATCAGGATGTCCAAATTGTGTAAATAGGTAACTCTTATTTTTAGACTTTTTGAATAATTACTGTGGTAAATATTTTATTTACCATGGTTAAGGGTAAATCCGGTAAATAAGGGTTAAAAAATAATATTATAATAATACAAAATTAACCTAAAACGTGTCCTAACCTTATTGGTGGACACATACCCGACCATTGGCATCCTTGGGGCGATTTTGGGACCCCTTGGAGCCACTTGTATGTGGTAGGGACACTTTATATTAATAAAGTTAAAATAAAAATAAAAATGGCATAAGCTTACATCTTTTAGAAGAACAATTTTTACATAGGGTTATACAAGTTGGATTTTCGATTATAAATATTCATTAGAAAGATAAAAAGATTTCCTACATAATAATATTTTATTTATAATTTTTAGACATCAAATAATTTAAATTATTAATGACACAATAATGATGCAATGTTTACCTCATTAATAAATCATTTAAATAAATAAGATTATAATGATTAAACTATTATCTAAAACCTCTCCAATTCTTATTGGTTGATGTTATTTAGAATATTATTCATCTTATATTCGACGTCAATGATTTTTGGACCATTATAAACCGAATATAATTATATTATAAAGTAATACTTTCACTCTTTCCTAAAGAGCCCCTCTTCTCCCTTATAAAAGGAGACCACTTCTACTCCTTCCTCACACCTCTCAAGCCACTTGTCTCATCCAAACTCTGCCCAACTAAGCTCCCAAAATCCCTCTCCTCCTCCTTGAAGCTTCCCCTTAGGCTGAAAGCATTTCAAGAAGTCCTTTGGTTCCAACCAAAGTGAGTTACCTAAATTAAAGGTAACGATTTCTCTTAAATTATTTTCAATTATTTTGCTTCTCCAACCCCCAAACTCTTTTTATTTCATTTCTTTTGTAACAACACCAGTATCCTCAATATACTAGGATGTTGTTATAAGAATTATTCAAACTACACATACACACAACTCCATCTAATGGATGATGAACATAATGTTTCTGTGGATGGCAAACTAACGCCTCACGAAACGATGATTGTTCAAATACATCTTACCGCCTTTCATGGTGGCCATTATGATGGCAGTGTAATTAAATATGATATTAATGATATATATTTTATATATAAGCTTCTGTAATTCCATATTATTTCATACCATTATTCGTTTCATGTTGTATATACATACGATAATTTCATTTGAGGAAGTGCGGACTACCGCCCCCTTAAAATGATATGACTCGTTCATACCACACATGGAACGTATAAAGGATGGTGTTAATGAACTTATGTAACATATATAAAATATTATATTATACTGTAATATTAATATACCTAAGTATCATTTGGATTCGATTCTTTTAAAATAAAAATTAAATGGAAGTTGCGTTCGTGCGTACGTACGGACTACCGTCTCCACGAACGCGATGAGATTCATTCTCCATCGTATCCATTCAAGTATTATTCTCATTTTAGGGTTAAAAATAATGTTAATAGCATTCTGATTATGAATAAGATATAATCTATCCATTACAAACATGTCTTACGTAACCAAACATTTAAGAAGAAGGAATCGATTATCACCCGAAACGACGAAAATACTAAGATATTATTAATAAAGCAATGTTAAAAGATCATATATGATATCATATTAATGTATATGATTCTTGTATAATTTAATCACAATTATTTCACCATTATACAGGAGGTTAACCCACCCCAACCAAGGAAAAGTACAAGGTAAGGATTTATTTCGCAATCTCTTTACTATCCGAGGTTGTTTATACATAATTATCTACTGGGACCTCGTTATCATCCACGTCCATGTTTCTTCAAAATGTATTTCAAAAAATTTTTTTTACATTTAAAATAATATGGGTTAAAGACATTTATACCCTTGTTTGACTTTTTATAAGATGTTTATAAGGGAATCTTTCCGTCGTTTTCCAAACAAGGTGTTTTTTAACCTTTTCGACAGAATTAAGATAAGAATGTTTTTTTTAACTTATACGGCGGGTGCGGTTATTTTCCGCCGTTATAAAATCGTCAAAGCTTCCCTTAAAAGCTTATAAGAATATTTTCAAGAAAATGTTTTATTTTATATGACTCTTAAATGATTTCAAAAATAGAAAGAGATATTTCTCTAAAAAGTGTTTTGATTTCATTTATGTCAACATCCTTCGACGGATTTTACGCTTATTTGAAGTTGATTTATTATGATAAAAAACTTCTATATTGTATTGAAGGTTTTGTGATATGTTTGACTGTGGATGTGCTATTTTTATACCATTCATAGTTTATGGTGAAATTATTGACATTTCGTATGCTAGTTTTAATACGAATGTTTATGTTATGTTTAAACCTTTTCATATGGGAATGCATTGGACTTAATATGTGACGGGTGGAGCCCGCTATAGCTTCTCGATGCATCGGTAGGTCTCATGAGACAAACTAGTGTCTTGGCACAAGGCCTTGACAAAATATTATTTGTAGTCTTGGAACGAGGCCTTGACTATGTGGTTATGATAGTCTGGCATTATGCATTCCAACATTATGAAAGTGGTTATTGATTTTTGCATGTGATTATTCGATTAGTAGAATATCCATGTGAGTAAGTAAATGGAATTATTTCATTTTATTTATGCCATACCATGTTGAAAGTTCATGTTTTAAAGGCTTTTGTTTTAGTTATACATTGCCTTAAAAGTTTATTCTTATTTATGAAAGTTTCCGCTATATTGTTATCCTTACTGGGCATTTGAGCTCACCCCTTTTCTATGTTTTATTTTTCCCAGGAAGTGAAGAAGTAAGTTATGAATGACCTGCAAGGATATTATGTGGGGATATGAGTGTGTATTATGGAGACAATATGTTGTTGTAGTAGTTTTTCGTTTAATGATGTAATGTAAAACTTATGAATATATCTAGTGTTTCCAAGGCTACTAAACCAATCGGTCTTTCTAGATTTGATCTTTCTTGTGATCACGCCAATGTTATGTAATAATGCACCGACTCTGGGTAACTGGGGTCGGGGCGTTACATCCTAATTCTATTGGATAAGTTTAATACGACCAAAAACAAACTTAGGAATAAAATATGACCATTCAGGCCCACATGGATTAGATTAGGACATTTATTATTATTTAATTCAAAGAAGGGTTAAAAGAGTTAAAATGAAAGTTTATTTACTAAAACATTTTTAATATGGGGTTATACATAAGATAAATTCGACTATAAATATTCATTAGAAATCGAAAAAGATTTCCTACATAATAGTATTTTATTTGTAAATTTTAGACATTAAATAATTTAATTTATTTATGACACAACGATGATGTACTAATTATCTTATTAATGAAATATTGACATAATTGATGTTATAAATACCCAAATAAATATTATTTAAGACTTTTTATGAATTCCAATAATTTTCTAGGTTAATATGACATGTTAGTATTGATTTAATTAACTTTTTTCGAACTTATCATTCTGTTATGATTTTCACAAAAATCAATTACTAAATAGTGTCAAATTGACATAAAATATTTTTTGAAAACAAATATTATATTATTAATTGTTATTTTATTCCTAAAAATCTATGGTACGGAAACATGACTTAGATAAGGTTATTTATATTAATTATAAACAATTTTGGGTTCGTTTGGCTTCTTATAGTATGTTTATTAACCTTATAGTATAAGAACACAAGAAGACACGGTAAAAGTAAAATTATTTAACTTAATGTTAAATCTAAATGATAAGGTTAAAATAGGAACCTAAACTTGTCTAAATTCTATTAGATGAGAGGATTTCGACCCATCCCCACCATAGCCTCGAAATAAATCAATTTGGAGCTATTTAAAACCGAACTTGACTTTATAATAAAATAATATTTTTTGTTTTTCGAAAGGAGCCCCTCTCCTCCCTTATAAAAGGGCATCTCCTCCCTCTCTTCCTCACACAACTTTGAACCTTCAAGCTCAGACAACCCCTGAAAAATTCTCTTCTCCACTTCCCTAGAAACATCCTAGAGGTTTGGGTCTTCCTCAAAGACCAATTTTAGTGCCCTAAGTGGAGGTCTCAAAGAGGCGCTTCAAAGAAGAGGTAATTTCCGTTACCGATTCATTCACCTTTATTTCTTCTTCCACTTATTCTTCTTAGGTTGTTTCGTTATGAAGTAATAAAATCAGTATCACTCATATACTTATATGTTATTATATCTATGAAACAATCCTATTTCACCATCTATCCATCCTACGGAAAACGAAATCACCGTGCATGCGTACTTACGGAATATCGTCTCCACGCCGTGGTGTAATCTATTTTCCGCTACCACCTTAATTGGATGAGTATAATGGTGTAATGAGTAACTATATATGATTATTCTAAAGTGATATTGATACTGGAATTGTATACATACACTTCAACACAATTTCACAATCATGAGAACGATATCATCGCTCGTGCGTACGTACGGAATACTGTCTCCACGACGCGATGAGATTCATTCTCCACATTAACCATTCATGAATGATTATAAAGTATATATAATGAATAATAATGAAATATATGACATGTTAAATCTTATGGATTTATTTATTTATATATATATATATATATATGTATTTCATCTACTTACTTCCATTCAAGACAACAAGGAAAGGAAAACAGCATTCATGCGTACGTACGGACTACCGTCTCCATGAACGGTGTGTTTCATTTCATTTATCTATCTATTATATATATATATATATACTGAATATATATGATATATAAATCATGTTTTATATTCTTGAAGTAAGTAAATCATGATATAATTGATAATATTGTCAAGAACAAAAAGTCCAAACACCTACGACAAATGAATCGATTTTACCGAAAACACTCTTTAACATGGAATTTACTAAAGAACGGGTAAAATAAATTCATATTTAAACCATATATGATATTATAACAATGAGTATGATTCTTTAATAAGTAAATGACATTATTTAAATCATTATACAGGAGGTTCGGACACTTACGAACCAAATCGGACCTAAGGTAAGGGAAATATCACAATCTCATTTTTATCTGAGATTGTTTATACTTTGGTATTTACTGGGGTTTATTTTATCATCCACATCCATGTTTCCACAATATGTAATATTTATATACTTCTACAATAGTTTAAATCCAATTTCACCCCTTGGTTAGTTTTTAGTAAAGGATATGAAAGGAATCTTTTGTCGTTTTTCGTACGAGGTACTTTTTTGAAAGTACGAGAAGAATGTTTTTTTAACTTATACGGCGTAAATAGATTTTTAAAACATTATTTCCAAGAAGATTCCATTACAAGTTTTCAAGTTTATTTTTAATCAACTTATTTTAGTTTAAAATTGTATGACATGTTAAGAAAGGAAAATTGTTTTTGAAGTAGAAAGAATATTTTCCTCAAGAATGGAGTTCAAGTGTTTTATCAAAATTATTTTCCATCTAAGATAATAAAGGGTCTTGTTTTATCCCTATTATTACATTGATTTGATTATGTTGTGATGGAATTATTTTTATTAATTCCTTTATCTTATATGAATTGTTTTATGATGTCATGATGTTTAAGAATCCCATTTTTATTACATGGGTTATGAAATGATGTATGATTTATGATTTTGTGGCACACATAAGAATGGTATCATTATGAGATGGGTGGGACCTATATCTCCCTCCAATGCATTGGGTAAAGATTTTATATCTCATGAGATAGACATGGCTGAATGGTAGGTTAAACCGGTTCAGTGAAACAGGACTGAAATGAGGGTGACTCGGTTTAGAAAGGGACTTTGTCCACTAAGATAGTCTTGGAAATGAGTCTTGACTAACAAGAAATGATTCTCTATGATTATGTGTGTATGACACAAAGTTTCATGTTTTAAGTTATGATTATTGTAATTTCATTTCACTACTATGATTTATCCCATGTTATGAAATTATGCTCTCTTTTGTAGGTTAAGATTTCCAAAATGTTATGTTCTTATGAATATGATGTGATTGATATTTTTTTTGTTTACCCTTAATGAGCAATTGAGCTCACCCTTTTATGTTTTCTTTTCCCCAGGATATAATGAAAGGTTTTAGGTAAAAAAAGGGTAAGATCTTTATGGGAGATGTTGAAGATCTTTCACCATGTTCAGAAGATTATATTCCGAGTTTCCAAAGACACTATACTATTACGGTCCTTGTGTGTCTGTTTTTGTTATGTATTACGTATTTCGCAAAAGTAATGTAATGTCCATGTACGTTAAGCTTCGGGTCTCTATAGTTGGTATCAGAGGAAAGGTTTAGTCAACCTTTGGAAACTAGGATGCGAGAACTTTAGTGAGATCCCTAGAGATATTTCTAAGGTATGTCTAGGGATGTCTCTAAGGTTAAGTATACATATAGGTTATAGTCCTAGAATTGCGCTAATGATCATAGAATTTAACCTAAGATGTTAGATATTGAGGGTACTCCCCCTTTACTATGTTGTTTTCTCTAGCATGATTTTTGCCTCTCACAGAATTCTTTTTGTGTTTTAGTAAATGGAGGGAACCAGAAAGAATTCGGTTAACATTGAATCCAATGAACAAATTGGTGACTATGAGAAACAAAATTGTGTAATTCCTAGAGAGAAAGATATTGTGATTATACTGAATCAGTCATCGCGATATATGATTAACAAGGTGAAATTTAGTGGTATGCCTAATTCATCAAAGAAGAGGAAGATAAACTATTATGCATGTTCGCATGTTGAGGAGCATAAAGAAAGGAAGATTGAGATTTCTAAAGAAGGGAAGAAGAACCTTGAGGATAACTCAAATGCAGGGACCGATGTTATCTGTGTGGAGAAAAGGGTCATAGAGTGATAGACTATTATGGAGTTCAATGTCTTATTTGTGGAGAACATGGGCATTACCCAACTCAATTCCCTGACCTAAAAAGTTACTTCTAAATCAATAAGGGCTTATTCTAGGACAATCATTGAAGTGGATGGACTGAAGTGTATATGTATTGGTATTCAAGAATAATGTTGTTGAGGTACTTTTATGGTGTATTGGAATATTTATGTATTGGTCTATTGTCGTTTTCAATAATTTTAAGGTACCGGTAACCATGAAAAGTGATTCAAATATTTTGGAAAGTAGATGATATGCGCATAATGAAGGGATAAGGAGAAAATGAAATGTTTGATAGTATTCATGAGCTCATGATTTATATAAGGACTAAGTGATATCATGGTTTGAGTATATAGAATTTGGAGGATTTTGGTATGTGGAAAGTGTTAACTTTTAACAGCATTCATGTTTTAACTAAGGTTCAATGGGTATTCAAGAGAATACCTGATTAAGGCCTTTGAATGTTTGGAATGTGACCAACAATACATATCTTATGATATATGGGGATCAAAGATGGTATTAAATCTCTGGTAATCATTTTCACTATATTATGAGAGTGGACTACAGTATTATAGATAAGCCTAAAGATTGGAATGGATTATGTTGGACATAAGTTAGTATTGTTTAAGGATAGAAGTTTTTTCGATATTATTGATAGGATGTTATAGTAATATAGTTTTAGAAAAAGGAAAACCTGCAGGACGGACGACAACACATCGCTTCGGACAAGGCTGTGGGAATCGAACCCACAACCGAAGTGCGACCGGCCTTTATCGCCTACCACTGACCTACAGGAAGTCCCTGTTTAGTAGAAATTTGTTTTATTATATTAAGAAGTATGATATATGAAGTATAAGTCCATTTTAGGAACCATATATGATTAATATCACTATATAATGACTTATGTATATTTAATAACTTTTTTAACCTTTTGTTTGAGACAGATGGAATGACCCATCATTCTATCACATGATCTGCTAACACTTCCCGAATAACAAATTCAACTTCATTTATTTAAGAGATGAAGTGGAAATTGTTCAAGGCACAAACAACAATGAGATTGTATCAAAATAAAGTAAGTATTTATTCTAATTCAAATTCTTCAACTTTAGGGAAACGATCTTGAAAACCAAAAATGTTGTCCTAGTGCTCTTATATCTGATTAATCAGATGGTACCTTAGATCGTCACAAATTTATGGATTTATGATTGTTGGATTTTTCATAGCCATGTTCTCTACCACTCTCCATCAGAACATGATGGTTAGATTTCTCTTCCATATCCATATTTTCACCTATGTGGAAACCCAGTGATTAGTTTATTTGGGTAACCGTTACGTTTCATACTTTTTTTTTAAATATTGTTTTTGGTATTCCTTTTTACGATGAGGGTTTCGATTAAAGAAACTTTCTAATAGTAAACCATTTATAACCCCGACGAATTTCGAGGGCGAAATTCTTTTTAAGGGGGGTAGAATGTAACACCCCGAGATTTTATGAAAAATATTATTTTTAATTTCATTAATGTCTTGTGTTGTACGCTACACTGAAAGGAGTTTGCACAACACGCATTCTTGACTTGCCTTTCATTACACACAATCGCGGCCTTCCTCGATAGCGTGTGTAGTACGCAATACCGAGTTTCACTAAACAATGATATGCTATTAAAATATTATTCAAACTAGCCGTTATGAATAGTAATAACCACTTTTTGAAATTTTGTAAATTTTAATTTTTAAAATGGACTTCATTTTTGGAACCGGAATATCGAAATTAGCTTAGGGTGAAATTTTGGTGATTTTTGGATAACTTTCAATTTTTGATGAATATTGAAAATTACTAAATTTTAATTAAAAACAACTTTTTCAATAGAAATAATTAATAGTGATAAATTATTAATTTGAGTGGTTTTAAAGTATATTTAGAATATATTTTTACAATTTAATACAATGTTGGTCATTGGATGTAATTTCACATTTAAACCAGACATAAACAAGTATCAATCTTTTGAAAGTTATTATCTCTTACGAACACGATATTTGTTTTGACGACGAGAATTAATTTTTAAATTAATTAATGCAACTAATATGTTTTGAATTTGGTAAAATAGAAAACATTTTTGAGTTCATAATATCAAATATAGCTTAGGCCTAATTTTTGGTATTTTTCTGAAAACTTTCAATTCATGATGAATAGTGAAACCACTAAGTGGTAGTTAAAAAAAACTGAATTTTCATAAAACTTAATTTTACCGCTTCTGTGAGTAGAATTTCAAAAATCTGAGAGAGACACGTTTGATGTCAGTAAGTGAAATGTGATTCAATGAGATGAAAATAATTTTTTGTGAATAGTAACTTTTTACTTTTATTTACCATGGTTAAAAGTAAATTGGGTAATTAAGGCTAAAAATGAAATTATTATTACTCTAACACGTGTCCTAATTCTATTGGATAAGTGTAATTCGACCAAAAACAAACTTAGGAATAAAATATGACCATTCAGGCCCACATGGATTAGATTAGGACATTTATTATTATTTAATTCAAAGAAGGGTTAAAAGAGTTAAATTCAAAGTTTATTTACTAAAACATTTTTAATATGGGGTTATACATAAGATAAATTCGACTATAAATATTCATTAGAAATCGAAAAAGATTTCCTACATAATAGTATTTTATTTGTAATTTTTATACATTAAATAATTTAATTTATTTATGACACAACGATGATGTAGTAATTGTCTTATTAATGAAATATTGACATAATTGATGTTATAAATACCCAAATAAATATAATTTATGACTTTTTATGAATTAAAATAATTTTCTAGGTTAATATGACATGTTATTATTTATTTAATTAACTTTTTTCGAACTTATCATTCTGTTATGATTTTCACAAAAATCAATTACTAAATAGTGTCAAATTGACATAAAATATTTTTTTAAAACAAATATTATATTATTAATTGTTATTTTATTCCTAAAAATCTATGGTACGGTAAAATGCCTTAGATAAGGTTATATATATTAATTATAAACAATTTGGGGTTCGTTTGGCTTCCTATAGTAAGTTTATTAACCTTATAGTATAAGAACACAAGAAGACACGGTAAAAGTAAAATTATTTAACTTAATGTTAAATCTAAATGATAAGGTTAAAATAGGAACCTAAACTTGTATAAATTCTATTAGATGAGATTAGTTCGACCCATCCCCACCTTATCCTCGAAATAAATCAATTTGGAGCTATTTAAATCCGAACTTGACTTTGTAATAAAATAATATTGTTTGTTTTTCCAAAGGAGCCCCTCTCCTCCCTTATAAAAGGGCACCTCCTCCCTCTCTTCCTCACACAACATTGAGCCTTCAAGCTCAGCCAACCCCTGCCAAATTCTCTTCTCCACTTCCCTATAAACATCCTAGAGGTTCGGGTCTTCCTCAAAGACCAATTTTAGTGCCCTAAGAGGAGGTCTCAAAGAGGCGCTTCAAAGAAGAGGTAATTTCCGTTACCGATTCTTTCACCTTTATTTCTTCTTCCACTTATTCTTCTTAGGTTGTTTCGTTATGAAGTAATAACATAAGTATCACCCATATACTTATATGTTATTATATGTATGAAATAATCCTATTTCACCATCTATCCATCCTACGGAAAACGAAATCACCGCGCGTGCGTACTTACGGAATACCATCTCGACGCCGTGGCGTAATCTATTTTCCGCCACCACCTTAATTAGATGGGTATAATGGTGTAATGAGTAAGTATATATGATTATTCTAAAGTGATATTGATACTGGAATAGTATACATACACTTCAACACAATTTCACAATCATGAGAACGATATCATCGCTCGTGCATACGTACGGAATACTGTCTCCACGACGCGATGAGATTCATTCTCCACATTAACCATTCATGAATGATTATAAAGTATATATAATGAATAATAATGAAATATATGACATGTTAAATCTACTGGATATATATATATATATATATATATATGTATTTCATCTACTTACATCCATTCAAGACAATAAGGAAAGGAAAACAGCGTTCATGCGTACGTACGGACTACCGTCTCTATGAACGGTGTGTTTCATTTCATTTATCTATCTATTATATATATATATATATACGGAATATATATGATATATAAATAATGTTTTATATTCTGGAAGTAAGTAAATCATGATATAATTAATAATAATGTCAAGAACAACAAGTCCAAACACCTACGACAAATGAATCGATTTTACCGAAAACACTCTTTAACATTGAATTTACTAAAGAACGGGTAAAATAAATTCATAAGTGAACCACATATGATATAATAACAATGATTATGATTCTTGAATAAGTCAATGAAATTATTTAAATCATTATACAGGAGGTTCGGACACTTAAGAAGCAAATCAGACCTAAGGTAAGGGAAATATCACAATCTCATTTTTATCCGAGATTGTTTATACTTTGGTATTTACTGGGGTGTATTTTATCATCCACATCCATGTTTCCTAAATATGTAATATTTATATCCATCTACAATAGTTTATATCCAATTTCACCCCTCGGTGAGTTTTTAGTAAAGGATCTGAAAGGAATCTTTTGTCGTTTTTCATACGAGGTACTTTTTTGAAAGTACGAGAATAATGTTTTTTTAACTTATACGGCGTAAATGGATTTTTAAAACATTATTTCCAAGAAGATTCCATTACAAGTTTTCAAGTTTATTTTTAATAAACTTCTTTTAGTTTAAAATTGTATGACATGTTAAGAAAGGAAAATTGTTTTTGAAGTAGAAAGGATATTTTCCTCAAGAATGGAGTTCAAGTGTTTTATCAAAATTATTTTCCATATAAGATAATAAAGGGTTATGTTTTATCCCTATTATTACATTGATTTTATTATGTTGTGATGGAATTATTTTTATTAATTCCTTTATCTTATATGAATTGTTTTATGATGTCATGATGTTTAAGAATCCCATTTTTATTACATGGGTTATGCAATGATGTATGATTTATGATTTTGTGGCACAGATAAGAATGGTATCATTATGAGATGGGTGGGACCTATATCTCCCTCCAATGCATTGGGTAAAGATTTTATATCTCATGAGATAGACATGGATAGAATGGTAGGTTATACCGGTTCAGTGAAACAGGACTGAAACGAGGGTGACTCGGTTCAGAAAGAGACTTTGTCCACTAAGATAGTCTTGGCAATGAGTCTTGACTAACAAGAAATGATTCTCTATGATTATGTGTGTATGCCACAAAGTTTCATGTTTTATGTTATGATTATTGGGATTTCATTTCACTACTATGATTTATCCCATGTTATGAAATTATGCTCTCTTTTGCAGGTTAAGATTTCCAAAATGTTATGTTCTTATGAATATGATGTGATTGATATTTCTTTTGTTTACCCATAATGAGCATTTGAGCTCACCCTTTTATTTTTTGTTTTCCCCAGGATATAAATAACGGTTTTAGGTAAAAAAAGGGGAAGATCTTTATGGGAGATGTTGAAGATCTTTCACCATGTTTAGAAGATTATATTCCGAGTTTCCAAAGACACTAAACTATTATGGTCCTTGTGTGTCTGTTTTTGTTATGTATTACGTATTCCGCAAAAGAAATGTAATGTCCATGTACGTTACGCTTCGGGTCTCTACAAGAAGTATTGGTGTTTGAAATCAAATGATTCTTTATGGTTCAATAAAATAGCCTTCAAAACCCCAATTTGTATATTTCCATATAAGCTGTTATTTTGGAAAAAAAAACTTATTTCCCTATAGAGTTGAAACAATAATCATATTGGGTTATAATGCTTTAAATTTTGATTTTAAGACCATTGGAGTGAGGATTATACTGTATCTTAGAGATTTGGATGAGATCAGGAGAGATTCTTATGATAAATCTGGGATTTACAAATAGAGGGAAAAATATTCTTTATTCTATCATTCCAAATAGAAAATTCAAACCTAGAAAAAAGTTCATTCTTATCATCTTTAGACGGAATATCTTTCCTGTAATTTGGAAAGCTTTGTGCTCTAGAACATTTACAATTGTTAGAATGTTAAAGAATGTAGTTGTTGAAATTATTTGGGAGGGAAATAAAATAATTCTTATAAATGGTCAATGATCCATAATAAATTTAGATGTGTACCTAAAGGGTTTAGTTGACATCTCTCATCTTGAAAATTGTTTCTCAATAAATTCAAACTAAAGAAATTAAATTCAATGTTTCATTGGAGTTAACCCATGCTGTTTTTGTGTTCTTTATTTGATTTTTACTTTATCATTTATTTTTTAATACAGTTATAATTGCTCTATTTTTTTATTTTTTTGGTGTTATTTTCTTAATAATCTTATTTTTTCATTTGAATAATGTTTCTAGTGATGGTGTCAATATAAGAGGAGAGTTATTTTTATTTCATAATTCAAGAGAATTTTTAGGATGGAGAATTACTAGATAAAATTATCTAACCCGTTAATTTTTTCATTGTAATTTAGTTTCATACTTTGACTTCATATTCTAATATTTTTCATTTTTTAAAAACTAATATAGATAAAAAAACTAGAGAGTTGCATTCAGGTAATATGGAGGAATTAATATTGTTCTAATTGTGATGGGAAAGATTATTTAACTAGGCGTGTACATTATTTTTATTCCCATTTTATGATTTCTTCATTACTATTTTGATGTCCTTCTACTGTTGGAAACTGTATTGCATGTCGATTTGTTGCTGGAAATTTCAGATTTATTAATTTTAAAAATTCTCAATTTATAAAATTAAGTATTGGGGAATTAGGACCGTGTATTTTTTTATTTTATTTGAGTCTCCTTATCATTGATTGGAATTTAAGATCCCATATTCCCATTCCACTTAAAATATAATTCAAACACATTACCAAAATTTCTTACACCCAATTCATTTTCTACTAAATATTTATACATGATACATTTGGAACATAATTTAAAAAATAATATTATTGTCTTAAATGATAATGAATGAGTATAATTCTTATTTTGTGAAATATTTTTTTCTAGTAAAAATATTGTTTGAACATCATGGTGACCCTTGAACACATCACATAATTCTAAATTGAAAATATAATTTCTCCTTTAAAAGTCATATTGTTTCTTTCAAGTTTTGAGTTCAACATTGGGGACAATGTTAGGTTTTATGTGTGGCTAAGAATGTATTATAATTCTTAGTTAATATATACATTAATGCAATCCCATCAAATCCCTTAGTAATTCAAAAATTTTGGTTAAAATAAAATATTCAAAAAAATTAAAATTATTTCACAATATGAGGTTCTTCAACTCCATTAAACAATTAAATTTAGTCTTCAATAATGGATAATAACTTATTTGTTTTTTAGGGTTATATTGACTCTGAATGTTTCTAGTATGATTGATTATTGTGTGATGTTTCATATGAAATTAATGAATATTCTATTTAGAATCCAAAAAAGGGGTTGAGATAGGATATATGTTTGTGGAATTATGATCATAACCTTAGGAATCTTGACATTTGAACTCGAAACTTGTGGAATAATTTTTATTTAATAAAAAACAATAATCACCTAAGGGTTCCAACTCAAATGGGAGTTTTAAATGTCTTTTGAAACTTGATTAAAATAGGAAAATGGGAACCCAGGATGAACATCTATGGCTCTAGGCATTGGGTGTTTGTGTAAACCCTCTATACATTTCTAAAAAGTACATCTACACATGTCTTTGTCAAAGATACGAGGCTGGGAAAATTAAAAAAACAAACAACAAAGTTTATAGTTTTCAAAAATGAGTTTATTAAGTGGATGGGAATTTTGAACCCAAATGAAGCAAGGAAAAATTTACATATATAAAAAACAAATAAGTTTTATCAATAAAGTGATTTTAAAAAATTAATGTGAAACATTTATTTTCCTTACAAAGTTGAATGTGGGAGTTGAATGTTCTTATTGTGAGGATTTAATTTCCACTTATAACCAACATATATTCAATATTATTATTATTACATGGACTTGAATTCAAGTATGTCAATATTTTTTTTCATATATGATGCATGGAATCTTTAGAAGTGAATTATTATTGGTTCCCTTGATCTCCTATAAGAATTTTAATTTAGGCAATACCTCTTTTGAACTTTTGATTTGAAAATCCTAACACCCAATTTTTTTCTCTTTGTTTAAATAGAATGTCATGCTTCTTTTTGAGATGAATGTTAGAAAAACTTGGTTTTATTTTAAAAGGAAAAAATAATGGAATTGCCTAAGGAAAATCAGTGATTAAGTATCGGGTAATTTGATGTGGCCTTTAAATGTGTTTATATTCTGCATTTTGTTTTTGTTTTTATGTTTTAATTAAGTAATTATCCCACTTTGTTAAATATAATCACTTTTTTAATTTCCTAATTTAATTAATTGATTATTCAATTATTATTATATTTTGTGTATTTTTATATTTCATTTCATTAATTTTTTCTGAACTTATATCTTTTTTCTTATTTTCCTCAATAAATTTTTCAGTTTTAAAGATTTATAAAATATCAGTTTTTTATTAATTAATAATTTATTCATTAAATATTCATTTACTTAACATAAACATTAATTTAATATTAAAATCTTTTATTTTTTTTATTTTTCCAAACTCCATTTTAAATTTTAAATAATCAATCCTCTCTCAATTATGCTTTTAATTTTCTTGAATAAAATTATTTATTTTAGTAAATAAATCATGTTTTTAATTATTTATTTTATCTTTTTTTTCATTTTGAATTGTTTTTATTAACATGTAGATTAAATTTTAATAGTATTCTTGTTAATCCCAATTACTTTTTTTTGAAGTTTCATTTTTTATTAACATAATTTTTAATTTCATTCATGTAAATAATTTATTTAAAAATTTTATTTAATGCGTTCCTCATTATTTAATATTTTTAATATTATTTTTTAAATATTTTTATTCTTTAATTTTTTGACTTTTATTCATAACTATGATGCAGATTAGTAGTTGTTGAGTGACCCATCACCAGATGAATCGACATTAGCAGTTTCCAATGGTGACTCCCACACCTACCACCCATATTAAACCCACAATTAAAAATCACTTCTGTTTAACCACTCTTAGAGTAATACCCATCATTGGCTTCTCCCCTGTCTACCCACTGTCTACTTGGACCTGCCACTATCTTAACTAGCATTGAGCTTGCGACTCACTATTTCTTGACCTTTCACATAACTACCCATCATCACAGAATGTCCATCTATCATCTAGAAGCACAACCATTACTCATATCCGGCTCCCACAATATACCACTACTGAACCTACTCATCACCAATCATAGTCTTACACATTATACTGTAGAATAACTCACTAACAGCACCACTAGAAAATATTTCTAACATCAATCCACCTACCTTCATAAAAATCCTTCCACTGGTGACCTCCCTTACTTCCACCATTACTCGACCAACAATCCACCACCTTATTTCCCGATATGTAGCTAAAATTTTATTTTTCACCACTGATAGTGTTAATGATGGATTCTTCGATGCTTACAACCATTGATGAAGGTCAAACCTTTGTTGTCTATAGTGTCAAATCTGAACCCTCACTAACCTACTATGTTCCATGATGTCGAGCCTGCACCTCCTTGAAGAAGAAAACACTTCTCGATGTTTTGTAAAATCTAGTGTCACTCATTTAAGATCTTAATTCCAGTGTAACACTACGTGCCTCCACCAACATGACCTGATGAAACAACGATGCAAATTGAGCAAGAATGGAACCCCTGCTTGCAGCCACTGACTGAATTGATGTCTCCCCCTCACTTGAAGCATCCACTGTGAGAATTAGAATGTCAGCCCACCAGATATGGTGAATTTTCCCTACTGCTGGTCGAAAAATGGATCCAATGATGGTTGAAGGGTCCTCATGCGAAGAGATGTCGCATACAGGCTTATATGTGATGAATCCCCCTCCTTGTGTCAATGGATAACGAGGAAAAATAATAAATTAATAATAAATTAATTAATTAAAATAAATATAATAAAAATAAAATAACAATTATAATAATAATTAAATTAAATAAATATTAATAAATAAACATTATAATATAATTTGTTAAAATTATTTTATGAATGATAATTTACATTAATATTTTTATGAACATATTATTTTGTTAACAATTATAAAAATTAAAATTAAAATTTATGTAAATACATTTAAGAATTTAATTTTCTAATTTAAATAATATATAATATATATAAAACTATTTTAATACTTAAGAAATGTATAATTATACATATTATTTTCCAATTAACTCGATTTAATCATTTTATTTATTTTTCTATATTTTACGAGTGTAGATTTTATCCAAAGTCACAAGGGCGTCAAAATTCATTGAGATTATACCCTATTGAAATCAATTTTAAGGGTGATTTTGGACTCAACTCCTGGTGACGGGAATTCCTCAATGTATGAGAGTAGTTTGGATGAATTTATTTCTGGCTATTGGTGAACAAAAATAATATGAAAAAGGATTCAAATTTGAGTGCAGACTATTGAATTAGAGATCAGTTCATTTTCAAAATTCATGAATCAGGAGAGTTGGAGTAGGACTAAAGAGAAGAAGATAGAGAGGTGGATATTCAAAACAGTGTTATTTTTAATCAATTAAGAGGGAGATTTATTATCCCTTTCTTCCATTATTTTCCCTCGATAATCTATGATTGAATTTTTTTTCTTAATGAATTGGTTATGAATCTGAGCTAATCAATTTATACAAAGAGATTTTATTTCTACTGGTTTATTCATTTCTTCTTCGTCAAAATTTATCATCATCATGATTTGGAATTAATCAGTGAGAACTGTTCAGAATCATAAAAATTATTTATTTTCACCTCTTACAATTAATTTCAAACTTCCTTGAAAAATTGGCTCGATTGATCCTGGATAAATGTATCAATATTTCATTTGAAAAACTTTGGAATGTAAAAAAATTGTTCTATTGAATTTTGGTTAAATTCTATTGTAGATTGATGATTTTTGGAGTGGTGAGCTCATATATTATTCCTTCAGTGTTTTTAATCTCTTGGTGAGGGATATTGAACAATCATTTTCTACGGTTCAATATATTTAAAATTATCATGGATGAAAAAGCTAGTCCCACGTGTAGGATTAGTTTTCCCAATTTATTTTTCATGATATATTTTCTCTAGCATAGTTTTTACTTCCTCTTTTTCAATACTCATGCTTCTATAGATTTAAAAGTAATCACAGTGTAACACCCCATGTTTTTATAAATATAAATAGAAATTCATGGAACTTTGTTTTAAGTAGATATTTATAACTATCCTTTAATGCATAATTTTTCCACTTCTATGTTTTGAATTTCATGAAACTTTCATCTACAATTGTGTTCAGTATATTATTTGGAGACTATTGGAAGCAACTTGTTTTCTAGTTGAATAGTAATAGACACTTCTAAATAGTAATATTAATAGTAATATGACCCTAACAAATAGTAAATGTTATTTTCTTAAGGATTTAATTTAATAACATCTTGGTTAATTTTTCATCGTGATATAGAAGTAGTTATATAATTAGAATTGTTAATTTTTTAATTAACTATGATTTTATTTAAAAATTAAATTAATAATATTTAGAAAATTATTTTCAAAAACTGGACATCATTTTTGGATTCTATACGTTGAAAAATAGTTAGGGTAATTTTGGGATTTTTCTGAAATTCTTTAATTTTTTATGAAAAGTTAAATACGATAAAATACGATATAATCAAATTTTCAGTAAAATACACTATTTATGACATCATAAGTGATTAAATGCTACTTGGTTCGAACTCACATTCCATTATTACTATTTTAGGTCACATGAACTAATATTATTCATAATCTAGGAGAAAATATTATATTAATGTTTAAAATAATGAAAAATACCCCATCTTCTTTACTATATATACACCCTCACTCCCCTCTTCTTCACACACCTCTCAAGACATGGGTCATTCTTATGTTCTACCCAATACTCCTCCCAAGGCTCTTCCCCACGTCTAATAGCATCTATTCTCACCAAAATACCAAAACCAATGCCCTTAAAAAGGATCTCAAGGAGAAGAGATCAAGAGGTAAACATCCTCTTTTATTTTCTTTCTTTTCTTTTATTTTATATTATTATCTTCCTTTCCCTTTGGATTATGTTGTCATATTTCATTCCATATCCCCAATACTGTCTATATTATTTAATATTTATGAGATATCCCTTTTATCTCATCAAACTATTTTTATGAAATTTTAAGAGACATTGTTAGGCTGCCGAATTTTCATGAGAAATTTCTCAACTTTTCTATTATTTCAAGAATAATTAATTTTATTCTTCATTCCTCACCTCCTATTAACCAAGAGTCATTAAAGCTACATAATCTTTTATATTCTGGATGTTCTCATGTTCATGGGAAATTCCTCATCATTCTTCAACTTCTCTCCCACTTATCCTGGGAATTAAAAACATTGTCCATAATGTGTCAAATTACTAACATTGTGGACGATGTGATTTCATTTTTCATTAAATACTTCAAATATAGTCATGAAACCATTTTTATAGTTGAACCAAGTTATAATATATGAATTATTTCTCATCAAAGGTTCTCTAATTCTTTTTTACACATGGTTTTAATTTATAAAAAAAATGAGGTCGTTATTATCAATGAACCACTAAAATTATCTAAACGAACATCATTAATGTTTTAACATACAAGTCATCCTCAGGTAAGAATTAAAAATGATAAATGCTATAATTTATGTTATTAGATATATTTAAATACTAATCCATTCTAATTCTAGATTTCCACTTCCAATCAATAAGAACATCCACCATGAACCCATCATGGAAATCATGTAAAGAACTCACCCAAAAACAATGCAACAAGCAAAATACTAACAATTAAAGGGAAACAATTTGTTATTAAATGATCATATAAGATTATATAAACATAAAAATATTTTTTTTAAATACTAATAACACTTATTTAACAATTTTACAGGACGTTTAAACAATTTTTAGGTAAGAAAAACCCGGGGTAAGGGAATTCTTAACCCGATTTCCATTCTTTGGGTTAAACTTCTACTACGTTGTTTATATTGTATTGAAATTTATTGTGTGATGTTTTTTTCTTATATTATGTATAATTATGTCTAAATAATGTTTATATACATATTCCATCCACTCTATTAAGTCTCTTTTCAATTTTATGATATTTATAACGGGCTTTTGTTTTAAAATCTTCTTTTAAAATTATGTTTTAAAAAATTAAAAAGAAATGTTCTTATGCTAATATTCATGTTTTATGATTATTTTTTGTATCATGGGAATTTTTTATGATGAATTTTGGGACCTATATCTCACTCCAACATATTAGGTATGTGTAAGTTGGAGGTCGGACGTTTGGTTACTTCAAGTGTAACTGCGATGGTTACACAAATTGTAAGGTAGTCGTGAGGGTTACAATGTTATGTAAGTAATTCTATAAGATACATTTATGTTTATATTTATGTTATCATGACTTTTGTGGATCATGTTTAAATATCATGTTACACAAATTAGGTATATATGGGTGAAAATCATGTCTTTTGAAAATGATTTCATAAGTTATGAGTATTCATGGACTAATGTACTCTTTCCTTATTTTTCATTCTTTACTGATCTTTTGTTCTCATCCCATGTTTTTAAATGATTTTCACAGGTTAATTGATGTGTAAGACAAATAAGTAATCCTTGTTAAATGTTGAATAATTGTCAAGGAGTCATGTTTATGTTCTAATGTTTTATATTTTGAAAAAAATGGAAACTGTTTTTATGGTATGCACTCTATAATAATATGTAATGTTATGAATATACTATCCCAATTCTCTAAATCTCTAAACTTGAAATGATTCTCAATGTAAAAGGAAGTGTTTTATCTACTAAATTCAAGAATATGTATGTAATATGGTCGGGTCCTTTTAGTTGGTATCAAAGGATGGTTTAGATAAAATTAAAGGTTAGGATGATGTTTGTCCCAACCCATCCCCCGGGGCCCGTATCGTGACTACCTTAAGCCCACCTTCCAATGGCCAGGGACTGGCGACTAGCACCAAAGGCGAAAATCTCTAAACTGGGAAGGCATTACCTTTATAACTTTAAACAAACACATTAGATACACAACTGGAAGCAAAACACTAAGTAAATATTTATAAAAAAGAAGTGCTCGAAAGTAAAAGGGGCCAGAGATACAAGCCCAACAGAAAGTACATGTACAACTGAAAAGAAAGTACAACTGATGGAAAGTAAAGTAGCTACTGGGTCATCCTCCGTGGTTCCTACCTGAAGGGTAAGTACAGATTTCCTCATCATCACTCCGGGTCCATCCGTCTCCTCCATGTACCATCACACCGAGTGGTCCACCTCTGGGTACCATCCAGTCCTGCTACTCTCTACCTCAGTTAGCATTGTTCGTCATCTGCAAGCAATACAATGAGGGTCAGGCATAGCCCGTGGAGGGGTGAGTATAGAGATACTCAGTAGAGACCTCGAGAACCTCATGGTCTCACAAAATCCAACAATAATAAACCACAAAGTCTGAAATAAATGGATAACCATTACTTAGGTATATTCCCATACATATACCTAAGTTATTTAATAACCCATCTCAATCATGAGTAATCAAAAAAGTCCTTGACTCAGCTCAAACCCAGATTTTTATTATCAAAACCATGTCTTCTGGTGTACTCCTCCTCTTTCGAGTACAGTGGGCCTGCCGTGTCACACATAGGTACTTCCCCCTATCCTTGGACTGTTGTGGTACTCCTCCGGTCGAGTATCGTGGGTCTGTTGTGCTCACATAGAGGCTCTCCCCACCACGGGTATGCCGCGCTCATAGAGAGGCGCTCCCCTCATATCCTACAGAGGTACTCCTCCTGTCGAGTATCGTGGGTCTTCCGCACTCACAGAGAGGCGCTCCCCACCATGGGTTTACCGCGTCACACAGAGGCACTCCCCACTGGGCTAGTTGAGTCACTCCGAGTCGAATTAGTCAAGCAGTCGTCAGGTCTCATCCAACTACTAGGTCTCTGTACTCTGTCTACTCACCTCTGGAAGGATTCACTCCACGAGCTACTGGTTGATACTCCAACTATCAAGAAGAGCCACATAAAAGTATCTCAAAGGTCCACCACATCATAAGGGTATCAATGCAACAGACGATGCGTTTATCAGATGCTCGATCTGTGAGTTATTATCCATTTAGCCCTGGGGGTCCGGTTGGATTCGTGTTCAATCCAACCTGACCGTAACTCAAATATACCACAAACTCTAGCGGGGTATTCTCAAAGGGACCTTCGCATTCCAAGAATACCGGCACCACTAATGATACGTCAAACGGATGTCTGGTGCCAATGATATGGCCCAAAAAGGTAATCAGGTCGGTAATGGGCCTGGCCCGGGTCCGACCCAGTCAGACCGACTCGGCCAAACCCAGACTGGGCCGACGCGGTTTGGGTCAACCAGGTCACATCCGCTGGGTCTTGGCACGGCCCGTTGGGTGGGTCATCCCACTAGGTTTGCCTCGGTCTACTGGGCCCGGCCCAGCGGAGTATGAGGGCGGTTCCGCCCGGAGGTCACCTCGTTGGCGACTCGGCCCGAAGGCTGGGACCAGTTCGGTCAGCGTCTTGTGGGGCACAGGCTGACCGGCTAGACGCTGGTCAGGCTGGGAGTGTGCTAGGTAGGGCACGATAGGGGCCAGGCAGGACACGAGGGGCGCCATCAGGGCACCGAGCAGGCGGCGGGGGCGCCGGTAGGGTGTCGGGCAGGGCGTAGGGGCGTCTGGTTGGGCGTTGTAGCAGCCGGATAGACCGCAGGGGCATCAGTAGGGTGTCAGGCATGGCACGGGGTCGTTGGGCGGGGCGCGGTAGGGCACGGGTTACACCGGACAGGGCGAGGCAGTGGCCGAGCTGGGCGAGGGGATGCTAGGCAGACCGCGGGGGCACCGGGCAGGCTGCGTGGGCACCGGGCAGGCCACAGGGGTCACTGTCAGGCAGGCTGCACACCAGGCAGGGTGCCGGGAGGCCGCGAGCAAGCGCCACGCGCGTCGGGCAGGGCCCCAGGAGGCCGCGGTTAGGCGGGCCGTGCACCGGGTAGGGCGCCGAGAGGTCATGGGTAGGTGGGCCCCACGCTGGGCAGGGCTTCAGGAAGCAGTAGGTAGGTGGGTCGGGCGCCTCTCACGCTGGCGGTGTTCAGATTGAAGCATCGGTGTGTTGTGGGGGCAGTGCGATTTGCGGAGGCCGCGGGTAGCATGAACTTCTTCATTGCCGCCTTCGTTGTCATCGCCTCATCTGCTTGCCGTAGAATGCCACAAGAATAGAGAAAACAATGGAGGATGTCAGTCCATGTTAGGTTGGCCCGCACCCTCTGCATTTAGGAAGGAATCATTTGGATCATCATGAGAAGAAGATGAACATTAATACATCTCCAACAATCTCATCCTATACTTTGAATATGGTATGTAAAAGGTACAATATCAACAAGTAAAAAACCCCCTACATCATGATCGTCGCACGTTGGCGGAGTCACGGAAGGAAGACGATGAACATCATCATTCGTCACGTCCACCGCACATCCCCAATTCCGAGCTACGTCGATTCGTTGATGACGTTGCAGAGGCTAGCATTCGAGGAAGGAAGTCGAAGAAGAAATCATTGTCGGCGTTCTTTTCATTCTTCGTTGGAATAATGGATCAACATTGAGAGATTTCTCCAATAATACTTTAATCCTCCTCTTACAACAAAATGAAATATGCCCACGAAATAATAGAATGTCTATTATTTTAATGGTGGCACGTAATTCAAAAAGAATGAATTAAACTAAAGAGTCTACTCCAATTTAATTCAAGAGTTTGCAACATTAATTAAAGGGAGTTGGCTCCATTTAATTGAAGAGGAAGTTGGAGAGTCTCTCCCTCATTAATGAGGGAGAGTTGAGTGGTTATACTCTCCTCCCATTAATAGTGGTCTGGTGGTCCCCATGTCATAACCTCTCGTGAGAGGTTATGTTCGGGTGGGCCCCGCCACCATAAACTCTCATTGAAGGTTAGGGTGTGGTGGTCCCACCTCCACCTGCCAAGTAGAGGTTTCAACCAACATCACACACATGGCTGCTTAAAATAAAATAAAGTGTTTTTCACTTTATTTTATTACCTTATTATAAAAATCCCAAAAGTAACATTTATTCTCGACCAACTGTCATCGAGATGAATGTCTTCTTAAGCGAATACCGGTGCTGCGAGTTCAACGGTGCCATCATATTTCAGTTCTGATAACTGGTTCAAAAGTTATAAAGTCCATCTCATACGTTTACTATACGTACCCAAACAAAACTTCAGAAATTAATTCTGGGCACACTGGGCCTCGGAATCAAGCGCCGTAAATTTTCGCAGACTCATACAAATCCCATATATTTAATAAAAAAATTCCACTAAATTTCTGGGTCTTTACAATCTCCCCACCTCAGGTATTTATGTCCCTATAATCATCAACTCGAACTATGGGAACAAATGGGGGTACTGAACACGCATCTAAGCCTACCACTCCCATTTGTGCTCCTTGTGGTTCTCGTGCTGTCAGTGAATGCTCACAATAGGTATCGACTGTCCACATAGGGACCACTTCTGTTAATCCTCAATCTCCACTGGACCCTCCGTCAAACTTGCCCCATCATCGATGTCCATCTCTCCATGGTCGATTATGTGGGAAGGGTCGTGCACACATCTCCTTAGTTGGGATACATGGAAGAGGTCATGCACCCGGTGCAACTGAGGTGGAAGAGAAAAGTGGTTTTCCACCTTTCCTACTTGGATGAGGACCTAGAAAAATTTGATGAATCTCAGAGATAACTTTCCACCTCAGCCTAATCTTCGTAGACCTCATTGAGGTGTGACCCATAGAAAGGTTGGTCTCCATCCTCAAACTCCAGGGGTCTTTGTCTCCTGTCAGCATACGACTTCTGTATGATCTGAGAATTCTTCATCCACTCCTGGATGATCATCACCTTCTCTATAGTAGCTCATATCATCTCTGGTCCCACTAGTGCTGACTCCCCAAGGTCTTTCTAGCACAAGGGTCATCTGAAAGTTCTCCTATATAACACCCCGAAGGGTGACATCCCTATGCTGGAGTGATAGATGTTATTGTAGGAAAACTCTTCCAACGGTAAGTGATCCTCCCAAATACGACCAAAGTCGAGTACACATGCACAGAGCATGTCCTTGAGGGTCTGAATGGCCTGCTAGGTCTGACCATCCGTCTCAGGATGGAAGCCAGTGCTCAATCGAAGCATTATCCTGAAAGCCTCCTGCAACCCCTTCCATAGTCGTGAAGTAAATCGTGTTTCACGATCAGAGAAAATCATCGAAGGTATACCACATAAATGCACAATCTCTTGAACATAGAGGTGTCCCATGCTATCTACTGAACCCTGCTCTCTAATCAGTTAGAAGTGGTCCGACTTGGTGAGTCGGTCGAGGATCACCCAAATCGAGTCATGGCCCCTGGATGTACGTGGAAGACCCATCATGAAGTCTATGAATATCCCATCCCACCTCAACTCTGAGACCTCTAAGGGCTGAACCAGGCCTGCTGGTACCTAGTGATCTGCCTTCACTTGCTGATAAGTGAGGCACCGTGAGACAAACTGCACTACTGCCTTCATCATACCTAGCCACCAGTGCTGTCATTAAAGGTCCTGGTATATCTTCACCACTCCAAGATGTACCGCTAATGGGGATGTGTGGAACTCTCTCAACACTTCCTCCTGAAGTGACACTGGTACCATAGTACTTCCTCTGAAGAGGATGGCGTTCTCCCCACCTTCAGAGAATCCATCAGGTGCATACCCTGTTGATATCTGAACACGTTGCGTCTTGTGGTCAGCGTCTCCACGTTGTGCCTCCCTAACTCACTGAAGAAGTGGGGGAGTTACTATAAGATACTATAGAAAGGATTCTCCATCCCTATCCACAATTGATATTTTTAAGGATGCTATCTGCTCCGTCGCTTCGCCTAGAAGTTGTATACCAGATCTCCTGGTGAGTGAATCAGCAACAATGTTCCCCTTCCCAAAAGTATAGACTATCTCGAAGTCATAGTCCTGGAGGAACTCAAGCCATCACTTCTGTCTTAGGTTCAGGTCCTTCTGAGAAAAGATATAATTGATATTCTTGTGATTAGAGTACATGATAAAATGCTCACCCATCAAATAGTGTCACCACATCTTCAAGGCGAAGACCATGGCCGATAACTCCAGGCCATGGGTAGCATAGTTGTTCTTGTGTTTTATCAGCTGCCGAGAACCATAAGCAATCACAGCTTTCTCCTGCATCATGACACACCCGAGTCCGGTCCCTAATGCATCGTAGTAGACTACGTAACCTATACCTTCCTATGGAAGCCTCAAAATGGGGGCACTAAGCATCCTCTTCCATAGCTCCTGAAAGCTCTACTGGAATCTCTTCGACCACATGAAGTGTTTCCCTTTCTTCATCATGGATGATAGTGGGGCTGAAACTCTAGAGAAGTCTGGAACAAACCACCAGTAGTACCCAGCCAAACCTAGGAAACTTTGTTCCTTCTTCACACTCCTGGGTGGTTCCTAAGCAAGTAACACTTCGATCTTCGCTAGATCCACTACAAATCCAACATATGAAATGATTTTTCCAAATAAGTGAACCTATCGAATCGAAAACTGGCACTTCGAGAGCTTACCATAAAGCTGGTTCTCTCAGAGTGTGTCCAGTACTAACTGCAAATGGTAGACATGCTCCTCCAAAGTAGTCGAGTAGATCAAAATTTTGTCGATGAAGACTACGAGAAATTGATCGAGGTATGGCTATAAGATCCTATTCATGAGTCCCATGAACACTACTTGAGCATTGTATACGTTTAAGGGAATAACCAAGAACTCATATTGGTCGTACCGACACCTGAAGTATGTCTTCTGCACATCCTCATCTCTATCTCTGAGCTGGTAAAATCCTAATCTGATTTCTATCTTCGAGAGACACCATGCTCCATTTAGATAATCAAATAGGTCTTCAATACTCAATATTGGGTACTTGTTCTTCACAGTCACCTAGTTTAGGCGACGGTAGTCGACACAAAGCCTCAAGCTCCTGTCTGCCTTCTTGGTGAACAGATTCGAGGCTGCCCAGGAGGAAACACTAGGTCGGATGAATCCCTTCCCCTGAAAGTCCTCCAGCTGTACCTGCAGATCATGAAGCTCAGCGGGAGCCATCCGATATGCTGGAGTCAATATCGGTGTTGTCCTGGGGTACAGGTCAATGTAGAAGTCCACCTCTCTATGAGGAGGTAGTCCTAGGACATCGTCAGGGAAAACATTCATATACAGGTCCACCACTACAGGACATGTCGAACTCTCCATGCCAACTGCTCTGAGGACGATACATGCCAACTAATGAGTGATCGTCTACACCCTCCTCCTGGTAAGTCCATCCTTTGCTGCAAAGGCTCCCTTCTCACTGGTGAAGTTGAACCTCGTCCCATCCGTGCGGACACGCCTTACTTTTTTCCTAATACAATCAATCTAGGAATGGACTGTAGATAACCAGTCCCTACCCAAGAAGACGTTGTAAGGCCTCGATGTCACTACAAGGAGATCCCAACCGAAGATCTTTCCTCCTAGAGTAATCTCAAACTATCGGTACCAGTGCCTAATCATCAAGTCTGCTCTCGTAGGAGTCTCTAGCCGTAAGGATCGAGCCAATGGCTTCGTCGGAATCTCCAAGATCCGAATGAGGGCAGTGGAAATGAAAAATTTACTGGAACCTATGTCTATAAGAACTTCATCTAAATTGGAGTATATGCATATCGTACCGCAAATCATCTCTGGATAACCGTTATCGTAGGACTCATCTACCTGAAGCTGAGCTCTCTCTTGTCCACCCACTCCCTGCGGTCGGGGTGGATCTCCTGGTGGTGGTGGTGGTAACACCTCGTAATGTCGTCCACCAGCAGATGCACATCCAACTCCTCTTCCACATCGTCCTCCTCCCTTCATACCACCTCGTTCAAACCTATTCCCTTGCCTGGGGGGCCCCTCAACTATCTGGTGATCATCTGAATGGCGGGTCGGACAGTCATGAGCCATGTGACCCTGACCTTCACATGAGTAACACAGCATGCTACTGGCATGTGTCTCTGATCTCTGTTCCCCACACAACCGATCCTGAGTCATTCAGTCGACCACCTGTTGGTATGGTCCTTCTGGACCTCTGTGACATCTGTCTAATTCCAACTGCAAAAGACTCTGCTGCGTGTCGTCTCAGTGGTGAGTCTCGCTGCTGGAGACTGCTCAGCAAGAAAACTCTCTACTAAGAGGCCTCTCTCTAGCACCACCATCAGCGTCAGGATGCTAAGTGAGATCATCGAAGCTCTGATCTCTCGCCTGACCCATGATCAAATGTCTGGGCCCTGAATAATGGGTCTCGTACCATATTTTTGGAGTAGCGTGAGAGGTTAGTGAACCTCGCTGAGTATTGTGCTATTGTCATGCTTCCCTACTGCAGATGAAGTAGCTCTTGTATCTACACGCATGAAGAGTGGTGATAAAGCACAATTTTTTTGAATATTTTATTGATAATAAATTATATAATTTCCTCACATTTTGTTAAATATTTTTATTTATAAAATATTTTGGATTTGATCATTCATTTGAAAATTTGGTGAAAATTCTAGTTTTACCCTTTATAGTGCACTGTAGGGTTTCGAAGATACATATTTTTATATTTAATTTTTGAATTTGAAATTTTGTAATAGTGTTCCCAACCTAATTTTATACAACTTTCATTCAGGACACTATAGCTAAAGAGTGCATTTGAATGGAGTAAATGGGCCATTAATCCAATGATGGGATGGACTCGGCAGAATGGAAATGGGTTCTGTATTGGGGCCATATCTTCTTAATCCAGGCTTGGATTGAGCCCATAGTTTTAGGAACTCTAGGGGACATTATTTGGCACAAAAAATCCTTCTGGAAGGACAGTCAATTCACGCTTTTTGGAGGTCAAATTGGCGGTTAAATGTGCATTAAAATATTTGTCTGAGATTTCCCATTCACAATTGAAACCTCTTTAAACCTAGCCTCCCCTCCACTCTATAAATTAGTGTTTTTCACATTTGGAGGGGTTGAGACGTGCATTAGAAGATTGGAGAAAGAGGAGAATTTGTTTCACCCAAATTCTCCATCCTTTTTAAGAGGGTTATCTCTTGAAGCAAGGATCTCCTCATCGAAGCCTCCTTCCATTCTTCATTTTGTAATGTTTTCATTTGTGTAATAAACTTCTTTTATCTTCTTTTATTCTTCATATTTTCTTCTATTTTGTTTAAATTTATTCTTATATTAATCTTCCTAATTGGTTTGGAATTATTCAGTAGAAGCATTATTGGGTTATACCCATTATAAACCTTTGCACATGCAAAACGCTTCTACGATGATTACGCCACCCATGGAAGAGTAGTTCTTTTTAGTAATCGATCGACCTCTATCTTCGTAATTAATTTATTTTGAATAAATGAGCTACTGTAATTCACATATTATGATATATTAATTGATTTTTTAATTTACATGATACTAAGCAAGCAATTGAATAGTTAACACAAAACACGCGAGGTTGGGAATTGTGTGAACTTTGAGAGCGCAACCTTTACCGATAATTCAAAACCACACGGGATCAATTTATAGAGTTCAAATAAAATCCCTGAACTCAATTAATCCTCATTTCTATAGTTCTTATGTTCCTTAATTTACCACTGACCATAAGCTAATCTTATAACATCAATCAAAGCAGGGTGTTGCGATTGCATGCTCCGAAGTTAGCCTAAGGTTAAATTCACTTCACCTTCGTGGTAAATTTAATTTTCGTAGGGTTTGGGATTTATCAAATTAAGGGATCATAATTAAGTGAATATTAACTTAAATAATAATGATTAATAAATTATTTAATAGGTATAGTTAGATCAATTACTCCTTTTAAATATTGTCTAAAAAATATCTTTTTGTTGTGTCATTTCAATCGAAATTCATTTCAAAACTAAAAACAAAAAAAATATACAATCTTCTTCCAGAAAACTTCTTCTAGATTCATAAACTATAAAAAACCCCAATCCTTTAATGTAGTGTTTTTATTCTATACTATTTTTTAGAATACCTTTAATATGTTGTTAAATTTACTTCCTCCATTGAGAGACGATCGTGGTCAGCCACTCTACTGCACCTAAGTACCCCAAAATCACACTAATCATTTGAGGACACCCACGACAGTGCACTTCTAAATTGACGCCATTTTCAGGGAGGCAAGTAATTATTTCAACCAATTAGATGTATTTATTTTATTTTACATTTTAATTCTCTTCCTCTCTTCTTTCTTCCATCTTTACCCTATCTGATTTTTTTCCTTCTTCTTTTATTTCCTTCTACTTCTTTTTGGACCATCAACTCAAAATTCTAATTTTTATTTTACTATGGTCCAATTTCCTTCTTTTCATCATTCATTGATTTATGACACGAACTAATCCCAAAGATCTCTTAGATCTTGACCCTGAGATTGAACGCAGCCTTAGGGAACGAATCAGGCACTCTCAGTCTACGGGAAGTTTCAATATTCAACTAGTTGGTGAAATACTCTCTTCTGGAAACATTGGAATTGGAATTTATTCAAATTCAAACATAAAAGAAGAACCAATGGCTGAAAATAATGGAAATTAACTTAATAGAACCATTTGAGAATTGGCTGTTACTGATATTAACTATCAACCAAATTGTATTGCATACCCAAATCTCTAATCGGACTTTGAACTGAAATCTGGGTTAATTCACTTACTTCCAAAATTTCATGGATTATCTGGGGAGGATCCAAACAAACACCATAAAGAAATTAATGTGGTATGCTCAACCCTTAATCCAAGAAATGTTTCTATAGATCAAATCAAATTAAAAGCATTCCCATTCTCACTAGATGGAGCTGCGAAAGATTGGATGTATTATTTGCAACCCGAGTATGTAACTTGTTGGAACAATTT